>HG995198.1:5470000-6095000 GCA_905332935.1 Bombus hortorum | reverse complement strand
GGATTAATGCAGGATAAAATATTCGATGTTTGTCATCTCACAGAGACGCATATGTAAAGCAAACCTTTGTATTATCGTCGAATTCGAATGTTTCCGTAGTTCTCCCTCTTCGTAGTTATAACGATGCAAAAAATATATTTAGTTTACCTTCTAGTTATAATATATCATCTATTATTTAATTTCAAGAATACTATTTCGTTTCGCTCGATGTTGTTTGCGTAAAAATTTCTAAACTATCTGATATTTAATTGTATCTTCGTTTAAACATCTTCTTTCGACTTAATTTGTATAAACATCGTGAGAAATGGAATCATCCACTGTATTCTCGTGTTTAACGTATGCTTGAGGTTAAATATTGATCGTACAAGTGCTAATACGTACTATAATTCTTATTGAGCACGTACAGAACTGTCTCCACGGATAGAAAAATTCTTAGAGATCAATCTTTTTCCAAAAATTATAGGGTTTAAGGTACATGGAATACTTCACGCGAATAATGTAAATTGTTAAAAATTGAACTAAATTAAACTTCATATTTAACTGTACATGCTCGATATCTTAACAAAATAATTCTATTTGTACATTGGCTATAAGATACGTAGTATATGTCTTCTTCCGTAGCATAGTGGTCGACGAAATTTTCAATAAATTATACATAATTGTACATATCGATATTACGTTCATCCAATGTTCCTTATAAGCATGAATCATGCATTTTTGCCTAAATAAAACTAATCATCAAACATCCTAAATCGATCTTATTTAAAACAAGACCATTAACATCCTTCAACTGTAAAAAAAAACAAATACACTGAAGAACAAAAAAATAGTTTCCCTACTCTCCACGAATAAATGGATAGGTAGCTTTAATAACCGATCTGTCTTTATTATTATCATATACATTATTCACGAAATATCAATCATAATAATACAAAATGACAATCTATCAATGTTAATACAGATTAATAACTAATATTAATATTAATGAAACTTTGCACGCCACATGCACAGTTAAACCCAGTATTGGCAAATGCTGCTGTAATGATCGCACTGCATCCTTTGTTAAAAAGGCAAAATGTATTGTAAATTACGATACTCCTCGTTCTACTTAAGAATAACCTCTGTATCCCGATGGATTACCAACGTAGCTTCCATAATTGGTGCTGCGATACGGATCGTAGTTGCTTCTTACGTTATACGAGGATCCATAATTCGATCCTCCATATCCACTATATCCAGTTCCATACCCATAACCATACCCATCTAATCCACCGTAACGCCCATAACCATCTAATCCACCGTAACGTCCGTAACTATCGCGTCCACCATACCCATAGTATCCATCGTCGTAGGTACCAGAACCGTAACCACCTGGAGCGTATCCACTGCCATACCCAACATAGCCTCCTAATGTGCTTCCACCATATCCTCCGTAACCCCCGTAACCACCATATCCATAGCCTTTATATCCCGGATTGTACCCAATGTTTCCGTAATAGCCGTACCTGGTATCAAAAGATTAAAAAATCTTGAATCGTTAGCGAAGAGAAATAACGTGGCGCACGCTATCGATCAAAATCAGTGTCGTTAATCTCTCGCGTTTACGTTTCTTTAATAGAACCACGCGTTACTTGGGAAAATATTCGTGGAAGGATCTGATCGAAATTGCTCGTGGAAAAAATAAGGACAAAATATAGAATGACATTTGTTCATTCTCGGCTTGGTTCTCGAGAAAACCATATTTGAAAATTTATCGAGTATACTTGAATATTGATTAGTTCGAGGCTGGGCAAGACTAAATGATCGACAGATCATTCTATGTGTGAAAATAAATCGAAAGTGTAGAACAAAACTTTCCCGTTTGAGGCTTTATTTCCGAGAAAACGGAGTTTAGGCGTGTTTGGTTAAGAATCCGCTTAGTAAATCTTCAAATTTATTTTTCTCGGAGGCGTATTGAGAAAAAAACCTTATTCTACATTTTCGACTTATTTTCACACGTAGAATGATCCTCCTGTAGATTATTTAGTTAGTCGCCTCCAGTTCGCGATTAACCATGTTCAACTATACTCGAGAAATTTTCGAACTCGATTTTCTCCAAAATCACTGGCCTGCAGTTGTGCGGCGTATAAAATGTGGAATATTACGAATGAAATTCAATAATTTAGATATTAAATAATACGCGTTAAATATAAATTTCAGGAAATTCGAAGGCGCATCGAATAAACTTTCGAATCGAGAGTAAACGATTTTCTATACGGGAAGAACTGTTACGTTCTCGACCGCGACTCCTTTGTTATATTAATAAGTTATTGCAAATTCTTCCTAACACGTATTCGTTACAAATTTATTCATACTATACAAACCACTTCTTTAAAAAGTCAGCCACGTGACAGATTTATGAATTATGCTGAAACCTCACCCTATATTGCCGCCCCCGATAATTCCACTTGGCCCACCCACTGGATAGCCTCTATAGCCTGGATTTAGATATCCCGAGCTCAAGCCTGTTCCACGATATACCGTGCCAGGACCATAAATCGAACCACCAAGATAACTTCCATATGGTCCGCCTCCACCGTATCCTGTAGGTTGACCATACTCTTTGCTAAGGTGAAACGCTGGAACCAATGGAACTTTTAAGAAAATCCACGTTTTCGAAGGAGTAGCGTTAATCGATCACTGATACATCCTCGTCGATAAGAAATTTTGAATTTTTTAATAATAATCTCCGACTCATAATGCGTTGTCAGTCAATCTCATATCGAACAATTAATAAAAATATACGTGTCCATGTGTCTATATGCGCCTATGCGCGTAGTGTTTCATGTTTATTCGATAATCGATCGTTCGTGTTAACTACAATCGACGACAAAAAGCTATTGATTTCGAAGGATTTACATGCAAATGATGAACACTCGAGACGACAAGAGAATGGTTATGCGAATTACTGTAATTTAGAAGGAAATTGAGGTCAATTGTTATGAAATACTTGGAAATTCCTAAACGAAAATCCCAGCAGAATTTGTCGACTATAAAAATTCTCGAAAGTACAAAAGTTTTCCAAATAAATGATATCGAAAGAGAGAGAGAGAGAGAAAGATGTTATAGATGTTATCAGCGATATCGTGATTTACACTTGTTTGATTACACTTTGAAGAGCAAAGAAAAACATGTATGAATCGAGAAGATTGCTTTATGGCTCACAGTGTGAACAGAAGAATAGATAATCAGTAGAACCTTGGCGAATGCTAGTGAATGGTAGAACGCTTTTTCACACATACACGTCATTCATCTACACCGTTTTATGGTGGCGGAAATGACGCGATGTTGAATGATGAGTTTATGAATCATCAATTACCGCGCAATGTCCACGGAACAAGATTTGCAAATTAAATCACGTTTAAATTCAATTAGCTGCAATTGATAAAAATGCCGTTCCCTGAATTGAGAATCAACGTACTATGATTTATGAATATGAATGCCATGGGCTGTGTATCTATAATTACGCGCATCTACGGCAATTAACAATTAGATTTTGAACGAAAGATCTTGGAATATTAACGTTTCATTCAAGTATCGTTCACTGAATTTCCATAGAATATTTTACGAGGATCATACGCTCATTCACAATTATAAATCTTATTGTAGCTAATTAAAAACATCGGTAATTATTCCACGGAAACAGATGTTAAAAGGTTCGTCGTAATCCTTTGCTTTGACCTGAAGTTGTATCGCGATAAACATTTTCATTGGAAAGTGGATAGTCACAGATTCGATGTAAATTATATCTTAACAAATAGACAGGATCAATTTAAATCAATCGATTCTTCAACTTTTTCGACTTTATGTTTCTTTCTTCCATTCTCACGCAAAAATAATAAAATTTGCTTCCTATTGTGAAACGAAATGAAATCAAATGAAAAATCGACTGGCATCGCTGCAGTATTCGAATAATTGGAAACACGCACGCGTCGCGTATGCAGATTCTGTTGTTCCGTTACGTGAGTCATTATATCAATGATCTAATACAGAACACGGCGCCGTTGCTAGAAAAGACGCCGCCAACTGTCGGAGGACCTTCACTAGTCTCGTCGGATTAGCATGTTATTATATCGAATGTCAGTTTTTTACAATGAAAACCATTTGAAGTGCTCGATCGTGGGAACGGTAGTGACACACTTATTTTAATACGTTGAAAAGGTTGGATAACGATCGATCATGCCTAGAAACAATCGTAATTTCGCCGCAACGACGACAAAACCACGGAGCTCTTGTAATTATGCAGTTACGAGTATCCTTCTTGGATGCACTAAATAACGCTAGTTTTCCTTTATGCTTCTTTTCTATTTTTTTTTTTCTTTCTTTCTTCTCCTTTATCTTTTTTTTTTTGCAATTACGCTTCTACATACCATGGAACGAGATAAAAAAGTAGAATTCTAGGAACGATCGCTTAATTGACGTAAGCCGTTTGAAATTTTGTTTAAAACGAGTTACAAAATTTAATCGTCTATAATGAAATAAATTAATAGAA
This sequence comes from Bombus hortorum, assembly GCA_905332935.1. NCBI lineage: Eukaryota > Metazoa > Arthropoda > Insecta > Hymenoptera > Apidae > Bombus > Bombus hortorum. The sequence goes on along the minus strand of HG995198.1, from coordinate 6,090,469 downwards.
GAACCGAGATAATACAAATTTTGATTAGCAAACGTACTGAAAAATAGGCATAATAAATTTATATCTTGGTTAGGACAAAAATTCTGTTTTCAAGATTTACATACCGATTCGTCTATGTAAGTATACGAGAATTTACTGTAACAGCACTTACTTCGATCGCTCGCAGACGCTGTTAAATCTTTGATGTTATTCTCGTACGATGGACTGTTCACCGGTGTTAATTTGCTGCTTAACTTTGGTTCCGACGATTCAATGGCACCGCTGCCGAGTGCAAATAAACAACCGAGAAATAATATCTGAAATTGAAGATACAATATTGATTAGCGTGGTGAACAAACATGCAATACGCCACTAAAACGAATACTGTAGATGTTAAAAATAGATCGCGTAAGCTACATTTCATTATATGCAAAGCGATGGGTACTCACGAAAAGAGTGTCATTCATTGTGGCAGAACATCAATAAACGAACGTCACGACTCCAATGGTTCTATGCGGAAACTGCAGGAAATTGAAACATCACCAACATTTTGAAAAACTTGTCGAACAGCCCCAGTTTGATGATTTTTAAATATAAATACACATAACCGGCGCAGCTGTTTGCCTTAGCTTTCAAGCTGGGTTGGCTTAGTAGCAATATTAATCGATATCGCCTAACATAAGCAGTACCGGCCGCTTATTACTATTTTATTTATTATTATTAATTATTACTTAATACTATTAATCCGATCCAGCTTGGAAACTAAAACAGCGAAATGTTTCTGCACGTACATAACTCGAAAAACGAGGCCGCATAGGAAAAAGTTGTTCAAAATGTTCAGCTTTACAATATATTTCATCGGATAGAATAAATAGCTGCCCGATAAATTCGTCAAAATGATGATTTTTTTCAAATTTCCAGCGGAACTTCTCTATTGATGTTTTAACGAATGACACCGTACGTTTGCGTACAACGAAATGTAGCAGAAATTTTAATACGGCAATTAGACGCACGTAAATACAACGCATAAATGTAATCGATGTACAGAAATATCATCATTAAATAAACTTTAATTATTAACGAAATTATCCTATTTCGTGAAATATTGAAAAATAGATTTATAACAATAAAGTGGAATATGATGCTAGCAAGTGAAAATTATCTATTTTCGACGGATGAGAAAACGAGTACTGTTTTCGTAACAAATGTTATTATACTTATGAAATTATTGCTAGTTTTACGACGACACAGTCAATTGCTTCGTCGACAGATAAATTAAGGGCGATTGCATTGTAATAATGAATCATCACTGTCAGTCTTTACTATCTATTTGTAGGTAGAACATACGTACGTATTACGTGACATGTGCTCTTTTATTTAGCGAGATTCGTTAAGCATTTGAACAATTATCTTTTGTAAAACAACGAATTGTAAAAGTATTTATCAACAAAGTGGGAGAAAAAAACCTTGTAGCTTTTAATGCTTTGTTAAATGGTACAGTTTACAGTAACTGCAGATAGTATCACTAACAAAAATAGAAAAAACTATTGGAGAAGTTGAGCGTACAATTTTTCAAAGAATTTTCTACCATGTCGTTTCTAAATTGATAACAGATACAATGTTAAAAAATTGTTTCACTGAATTTTTCCACCATGTCGTTCCTAAATTGATAACAGATACAATGTTAAAAAATTGTTTCACTGGATTTTTCCCCTGCTATCTAAAGTCCGCTCACTTTCCTTTCCACTAATTGCAAATATTGACAAAGAACAGCGATCGGATGTTAAGAAAAGAAATAGAACCATTTCCTCTGGGTTATGTACACGACACATGTTTGGTGACAGAAATAAGTAAAAATTTCAAATAGAAAATTCGAAATAATAGAAAATCCACGTCTCTGCCATACGTGTTTTCCCTTGTTTACACACGATCATCTTCAAAATCCGTAATATTTCCTTTTACCACAAGTTTCCTATCGCATACAGGTATATCTCGTTTCTAAATATTAAAAGATTTAAGAGTTAACGGCGATTTTTTAAATAAAAGTAAGTAAACGTTTAAAACCCCGCTGAAGCGCAAAGCTTAGATCAGAAAAGAAGAAAAATTCGCTACGAGGAATAAAACGATATAAAATTCTGAAAGGAATTTTCCAGCTCGCACTAATTTCTTTCAACGTATACCTGGCACGATCATCGATAGTAGATGGCAAAGAATTAAAAAAAACATACGAAATACCGAGTATTGTTTAAAACAATTCGATTGTAGATTTCAATTATGATACATACTTGGCCCCGAGAGAGACGGATCTCCATTAACAAGAACCCAATTCCAATTCCAAACGGAAATTCAATCCCAAAAGACACGAGAACCGATCGATGCTAATACTTACGAGGGAATGGAGGATTCTCATTTTCTCTGTCGTTGGTCGAACGAGGAACGCTCGTTTACAGAAAAAATACCCTGACTTGGACGAAACGTGGATGTGCTATGGTCGAACGACATGGCTGGAAACCTCTATATACGCCTGTTTCGCGTGCCCCTCCTCATTTTCCTGGCTAGGTCTTGGTTTGTTTAAGCTCGATCCTTACTCAGGAGACGACGACGTTGACAAGGTCGCTGTAGAAAAGCAGCCGGTATTCCGCATGACACGCCTGCAACTAACCCGATTCATGGGAAACCGCGTTTCCGTCTTTCCGAACACCTAACGTTCGCGATAATCCTTCGGTTTCGGCTACGTCATCCCACCAGGAGGACGCGGATCCTTCGACTTCTAGTAAGTAGTTCAAGATCGATAGAAGAGCACGGTGAAGCATCTTCGAATGTCTATAGAGAAGGAACGAGACACCTGGTGACTCGTTGATTGTATCCCTTCGTGTTTTAATATCGTGTCGAGGCTGACGAACGTTGGGAAAATCGTTCGGGTATCGTGATGCGTAATTAATTTATCGTGCGTTAATTTAGAGTTTCTAATAGTGCGCTTCTTGCGCGCTCGTCTTCTCCTCTGTGCCTTTTAAAAACGTTTCTAATCATAAACGTTTGAAGGTGTATAGCTTGATACTATGTGAATGTTACTTTCGGTATTTATTTATGTAAATGATACTGGAGTTTTCGACTGAATAAGTTTCAAAGCCGACAGATTATATCTGAAAGTTGCGTGGAAAATCAAGGTAAATCCATTTTTGTTTATTTTCGACTTTAATACTATTTGGCGGTTAAAGGGGTTTAAACGTATAGGCGTATTTAAGCAGAAAATTGAAAAAAGTTTGCAATAAAAGAACGCAAGATGCCAATTATCATGTATGTTAAGATGTATCATGGAAATGGTCGATGAATCGAGTTTAAAAATTACTTTTTTATAAAAGACAAAAGATTCCATTCATCGTATCATCTTCGATGAGCAATGATCTTTGCCTACAATCGTGTTAATTACGTTATGCCCGTTTATCGTGTATTTTCAAACAGAACTGTACTCGTCATCCGTTTTATTAATACGATCAATATCCATAGTAAACGTGGAAATTTACGATTAAATGATTGCGATTAATCGCACGGATTGATCGCGGTTATTAATAGAATTATAGCCTCGATGACCGATTAACCATCGGTCAAGCTTTCGTAAATTATTATAATTGTAATGAGACGTTGTATTATTAGATAAGACGACAAAATTAGTTTCTCTTGTCGCGAAATAAACTAACGTTTAAGTTGATTATCTGAACGTCAACTTCAGGGTTACACTTCGAAGAACGCACACCGGCCTCACGCAAGCATTTGAACATTTTGTTAACGGTGCACGTCCAGTCAAATAAATATTCAAAGAGTTACATTGACAATTCCATTAAACTTCGACGTTCGTTCGAACGAAAGGAACATTTTCTGTTCGACGTCGTAACATGACCGCAAGATCGACCAAGATATAGCGGTTTGAGAAGTTTCAGGTACTCCTTTGACGATATTATCGAGACGTTCCATCGCTTTAAAATTGAAGGAAATAAAAATTTCCTGTTTCCAGTTTGATCGATTTATCGAGTTTAATTTAATCTCTTGTTTGCTGCCATTTGGATGGTTTTGAAGTAAATCCATCATTAATGTATGTTAAATAACAAGGATAAATGTATAACAATCGTTAATTAAATCGAATCGCCATTTCGTTCTTGTAGAACTAATTGATCGCTTTGACGATGATGTTATAACGCATTTAAATAATTGAATAACACAGAAATTAATGAATTGTGCGCTTAAAACGTACCATGCGCTTTTTCAATTACAGAATGTTTAATATCAGCTTCTCGCTATGTCGTTATCCACTTCGCTGTGTTCGAAGCAGCTGCGAGTAAGTAAAATAGCCACACGAGGAGCAAAGATTGCTGTCGTTGCAACACAATACAGTTACTATTAGCTCGCAACATATACAAAACTTCTATTTCTAAAAGCTGTTCTTCCCTCTGAATAACCCATTATCATCGATGTAACAACATCTGAAGAATCTAAAATTCAGACATCAATGAAAAACGAATGAAGCTTCGTACACGCGAACGCATAATGTAATACTCTCATGTTAATTAAAAAAAAAAGAGCGCAAGCTTCTGCTGTGAAAAATTGCCTAAGTGTCTAAATGTAAATAATTCCAAGTGCTTAAAAGAAATTATTGCTAATAAAACAAACGTTGCTTCACCATAATCTTGTCAACTTATCGATATTTTCTGGAAAGGTAAAATAAATTTGTTATCTAAATCACGTGCAAGTTTTTCGTTATTGATTGTTTGCTTTCTGCCACAAAAGGTTCTTCCATCGAACTTTGATAGCGACTGACCTACTATGGCTCTCTAAACAAAGACATTGTTAGACAATGTTCACAAAAGAAAGTGTATTACAACACAAAGTTTAACGTGTCAGGCGCACCTTACACGAACACATCGTTGCTATACCATCAGCGCTCGTAAATATTTCGACTGTGACGTAATGTAGGCGTGCAATTTATACATAGACAGACGTACACCCAAACGACGACGTAGCACGTATGAATATGAATGACACCAGAGTAGCTGGTCTGCCTAGCTGTTTGCCATTGCAGTACGAATTTATTGTAAATACCAAAAATGTCGTTCTTTGTACCAGATTTTAGAAAGTTTTCCTTAGTCTCGCTTTATTCTTTTATAACTATCGATGGCGAATGCCAGTTTCTTTTTAGGTGGAACCTGTATCTGTATGAATAAGATAGAAAATAACAGAAAGTGGGCAATTTCGGATTTTATTGTCAACGTGAAATGTAAAAAGATCATATGGTATTTGTAAATGCAAGAATTTCAAGCAACGGAATCGTCCTTTCACGTTCACGATCCTGGCTGTTAAGAGTCCGTAATTACAAGATCTGTTCAGAAAGCATCCTAAATCAGTTTCAGGTAATCAGTTGAATGAGAATTAAGCAGAGCAAGTCTAAATTCCTATGACAATTAAACGCAAGTTTCACGTTTGCGATATGAGCTCGTGATCGCGGTATATTCAACTCAAGTTGTACAAATTTGAGATGACTCAACCTAAGCCACGAGAAAACAGTTCAATCAGAGTTTTATAGGTACGGGATGGCCCAACAGGAATCCCGTGATTGCAAAATAGTTAGATTTATTTGCTGGTCCAATTCGAATCCTATGATCGCGGAATGGTTCAATTCAAAGCTTGAAACGAACTAGCATTAATTCTACGATTCTTTGTTAAAAGTCAGAGAGCAGTCCGACAGATATCCAAAAGCTACTAAAATTCGAAAAACGTTGGAACTGTTTCGAAAGTCGACGAAATTCGTTGCTTAAAAGTCTATTCTCTCCATTACAACATACTCGTATTTATCGGTTTTCCATCGCAGGGATGGTACAATAAATCTAGCGACGATTTTTCTCTTTTCTCGTATTTCTCTCCTTTCTTGCCACCCCAGCATTGTATCGAGTTCCATTGCTTTCCTACATCCCTCGGTGTTGAGTGCGTACAATCGCGTAAAAATGTTATTCCAGCACAGGGTGTTCGTTGGAAAATCTGTTAGTATCTCGACAAAACGAGATAGAAATACTTAAACGAAGTATAGCAATTCACCTCAACTGACAAACGTATCTTTGGCCGTATAAAAATTTAGGCAATTCCATCATTTGTCGGTGCATCTATTGATTTATCTACATAATCGTTTCGCACTAGCTTCTTTGTTTATATCTGATTTTTATATTGTTATTATATTATTATTATACAATTATTATTATATTCGAAATAGAGGTAAGGAACCAATACAAAGGTTTTGCAAGTAAGAATTTGAAGTATGTCCCGATTTCTCTGAAATGAAAGGAATAAATTTACGTGCAAAGGATAAATTGCTACGATGATTGGCGAAAAGGATCGATGCATGATAGGAAAGAACTTTTAGAAAGCACGATGAATATAATATCTGTGGAAAATTGAGAGTAACTGTAAGCTAAAGCTGTCTTCTAAAGGTCCTTATCTCATGTTTCTCATATTACAACAAAGAGAATCATTTTTAATAATCGTTTTATAAATAAGAAACGTAATATAGGTTCATAACATTTTGTAATGCTGTGCAAAATCAAAGGGAATATATTTGTACCAAAGAGAAGTCGTTCTTTCCTTATATTATATTACATCATATAATATAAGATATTATAATAAGAATAAAATATTGCAAAGAAATCATTGTAATAAGTTGAGATGAAGAATCGATGAACGTCGAAAATAGTCCAATACAATTTCGTTAGAGGCGATCTTTTCATTCTCTGGATAATACGTTCTTGTGCTTCGTGTTAGCGAATCAAGATCATGTTATAGCGAAAGGCAACACGCGATCGTGAAACAGAGAAAAGTCTAATGTTAACTACGAGTGGTTTAAAATAACTTAATTTTCTACCACCATCGAACGAGAAAAACATTGTCTTGTAGAACGATAATTCACTGCTCGAAAATATAATTCTTTATTTAACGATACTATTAATAATCTATATTAATTAATAATCTATCCGCGTGAAAAGTAATTATTGTAGAATTTAGTCACTTACGTTTGGGATGAAACAAACTCCACACTTAATGCTAAAGAGTTGTAGGATGAAATAATCGATATTGTTTTAAAACGACGCAGTATAGAACGTAGAAGTATGAACTTTCCCTAAATCGTTCCCATTCGATAATTTATAGCCTCTTAAGTGTTGAACAATTTTCTCATTGTACAGAAGTTTCGTATCTTCCATTCTATTAAAAAAAAAAAATCTTTTTTATTTTTGCATTCTTTTATTTACAAAAAACTTAATTAATAATTATAATACGAAAATACATTTTTTCCAACAATGTTATTTCTCGATAGTGGCGTTGATTATAAGAAATTCTATGACACGTTTTATATATTATCGCAGGCCAGTTAATCAATGTCTAATCAAGATATCTGAGAATAACGGGATGATAAATGATGATCGGTTAACAAGCTTGTTACAAACCACGAAGCTAGATCAATTTCTTGCGATAATATGTAGAACGATAAAGCTGTCGTAACGACGTAAAAATTAATATTTAGAATGAAGCAAAAAGTAAAAATTACAATTAAAAAATTGTGTAGCCTTCCAAACGTGTATTTTGACCCAGTTGCGGTAAATTAAGAAAAACGTTTATGATTTTTAATTTCGCGTTAAGAGATCGTATTCGGAATTTGCAAACATTTACGATTCAAGATGATGCATTTATTAACGTTTCTATTTACACTAATTAATTGCTTATCGAACAATTTTTTATTAAACAATTCTACAGTCACTGTTTGTGTAATTGCCATTATATACGCACTAATTAACTAAAAATTATTATATAGCACTGCGTCAGCACTCCGTGTAAATAAATGCTCGAAAGAAATGCGCGTACTTGGATACACAAGCAGCTTAAAATCGACTAAAGCAAGTGGTTCATTTTAATTACATATCGGAATTTTTTTTTTTTTTTTTCTCTGGCATATCGCACGTACAAGGCTGCCATGAAATAGCTCTATGATAATTTTATTAATTAAAGGCTGCGCTATGTGGGACTAAGCAAGCGTCGTTAAAATCGAAGTCTAAACGTACGAAACATTTGCGAAGAGAAAACAATTCGTTACACTAATTAATTAGTTGCAGCTCTTTTAAATTCATTTTCGTTATGCCCGTACATCGGACATCGATTTACGATTAAACGAATTTAATTAAATTAACGAGTATTATACCAATGATATATATAAATAACGATTATTACAGAAGTAATGGTTAATTTACTTCGAATAGACTGTTTTCTTGACGACGAATATGTTTTTTGACAAACGAAATTAATTATACAATGCAATTTACATTAAATTACGGTAAGTCGCTCTCGGTTGCTTTAGAAGTGTAAATTAGCTTGGTATAATTCAATGCACAGATACGCAGTGTACGAATCTAATGAGATGGCTTTACACCCAAATTAGATACCATACTTGATTACAATGACCCTTTTGTACAAAGTATAATACTCAATTATGATCTGTAAAGTAATTTAAGGTCAGATAATTTAATCAAATTTGTAATATATCTCGACTAATAATTTTTCGTCTACGCTAATTCGATTTCAGGGAAGCAGCACATATTCGGTTATTAACTACCGTAATTATTCTGTACGACCTTAATATACGACTTTTTATCATACGAGCTTTTATATTTGCAGAATTTGTTATAGTCACAAATTATAAATTCCATGCCTAGATATTATCGAGCCAACTTAATTCGACGAATTGTGATCGTGTAAAAAAACGGTGCAGAACCTCTAGAAATTATAATATTCAGTACGTAAATCTTATACGATATATTTCTTTAAAAAGATTACAATGGACGTTACTGCTGTTGTGTCGTACCTGTATACGTTTCTATTTCAATTTATCCTGATTATTTCTTAACGAAGTTACCTGTATCGCATAACATCGCTCGATATAAGTACACTCGTTACAGCAAATCAAACAACAACGATTAATCCCGGTAAATGATTTTAAACACATTCTCAAGCATCATTTACACAGGGATACACGTTCATCGATAATTTACTCCCTTTTATTCGTTTCGCCGAATGTATACCACTTCTCTGTCGCTTTTCTGCTGGCTGATATATCAGAATTTGTTCTAATATTCCCTGCACTTCGGTTCTTAATTGTGCCAATTCCAAGAAAACTGATCAACCACTGGAATAATTCACCAGTGCTACGAATGGAAATTAAAAGCTCATCTTTGAAGACAGACCGAAATCAAAATTAAACGATCGTTAATCAAGCAAAGGTAACATCGAAAATAAAATAAAATAAACATCAATTATCGAATCGTCCGTTAAAACGTAATAGGATGACGAACAAGATAAATGAAGAAATTGCCCGGAAGAAATCGTAATCGAGTTGAAAATACAGGATGATAAAAAGGGAGAAATCCGAAATTCTGGTCAAAAGAGATATAATATAATACGAAATATTTAATTAGCATAGATACTAAGCAACCCTAATAAATCCTTTCGATATAACACGTATCTTCGCGTGTATTAGGTTGTCCGAAAAGTTTCTTTTGTTTTATAAGGAAATAATAAACGCACAACGTTTTTGTGTTTCATATTATTTTATCGAATTACGTATGATCCATTTTGTTCTATCAAACTAAAGATCACAACGTTCGACAGATTAGGTTTCATGTTTGTATAAATTAGATTTAAACATTAGATTCAGCTAAAATCAAACATACGATAATCACTTATTATTCACGTTATAGTACCACACCAGAATAATTTACTTATAATTCTCAATGAGAATTGATTGTAAAATTCTTCCAAATAAAAAAAAATGTTTGTATAAAGATGCGTTGTTGTAAAAGACTTATCTGTAGAAGAAAGACACTTTTCGGACAACCTGATACATAGGTATTTATGAGCGCGTAGTATCATCGGTGAGCAACTTGCAGCAACACATTGGATATAAGACAATAGAATTAGTTTAAATTCCGTTTTAAGGATTTTCTTATACTTTAGTATACTTACTCGTAAAGTTATCACTGCGAGTGGAAAATTCATGTCATTAAGAAAAATATTTTTTATATTTATCTAAAACACCCTTTCCTTTCATCGCCCTATAGAAATAAATACGAATACAGTTTCTGGTGAAGCCAATTTCAACGGTTTTCACGTAGAGTCGTTCAACCAGAATTGTCAGAGTGAGTATAAAAAGGCGAACCATACAGTAGTAACCGTAAAGTCGTAAACCCTTTCTTTTCATCGCCCTACACAAATAAATACAACTACACCACGTTGTCGGTTCAATTTCAGTTTTTTTCGCGTTGAATCTTACAACCAGGGTTGACCGGACAACACAAGTATAAAAATACAAAACGCATAGTGATACTAAGAGGGCAATCGTTAATTGTTCAGAGCCATTATTTTCAGCGTGTACACAGTATAAGCGGATAAAAAATGGTCCCTCTGTGAGTTAAGATTCGTAGGAGGCAGCAGTCACGATCAACGGCGCAGGTTCCACGATGATCTCCTTCCACGAGGAAAAGCCTTGCTGAAGTCTGCCGCCCCACCGCAGGCACCCCCACCCCCTCGCTCACGATATTCCTCGTGAAAACCGGCCGCATTTCGTCGCGAGTTCTCGGAAAGCGCGCACACCAAACCAAACGATCCCGATCGCAATAACCGTTGTTACGTTAATCGTGAAAATCCTATTGTACCAGAACGCCATGGTAACTACGCGCGGATCAACCGCAATCGTTCGACGGTCATCGCTGTACATTTAAAGTAGAAGAGAAAGTATAATCTATGGCAGCTACGAGTGATTGGACGAAGAGAAGGTGGTTGGTTCTCTTACATATGTAACTTCAATTATCGATGTCTGATTAACATAATATTTACTTATAAACAGTAAATTACGAGTAATAGTTCGAGCGTAAGTAGTAAAGAACGAGAAAATTTCGGATCGAAGGGAATCGAACGAAAGAGAAAACGATCGAGAATCGTTAAAAATCGGTTGACTCTTTAAATTTTCGTGTCGTGCAAGCTGAACCGGCGAACAAGTCAATTGACAGAGGGTTGATTCGTCGTTGTCTCGGATGAAACATGCACGTCGTTGTCTCGGATGAAACACACACACGCACGAGTGAAAGAACCTACGATCAGTTTGCACACGTTCCAAAGGAATCGAGGAATCTGTCAGAACCCTTTGATCCGCTCTTTGTTGCAGCGCTCCGGCTGTCAACATCGATACGTCGAACGCAGCTGCTCAGGCAATACGCGTTGACGTCTGTTCAAACAGCCAGATTCCGATGTACTTAAGTCCTAACTTACTGCTACTCGCAGTGTATTTATAACGATCACGTGTTTTTCCAAGTCGTTGATAAACACCGCGACTTAATTGGCCGATCGAACGATCGGCTCTTCAAGGAAGTTGAAGCAGCACGGTTCGAAGCTGAACAACGTACCGTGAATCGTTCGTAATCAAGTTGCATAACAGCAGCATGCTGAAACAGCCGAGTTCCATGCAATTGAAACTGACGCCTGTAAACGAAACGATCGCGATACCTGTCCACGAAGAACTCCTTGAAATGTCTCAACGTCTCCGAGATTGACTTCGTCACCGTAACGCGGGATCGATTTAACAATTTCGCTCTTTACGCGACGCCTTTCATTGTTTCACTGACTGTAAACCGTGTTTTCGATGTTTTGTAAACTGGTTGTCCATCGAATGTCGTGCGATGCTTCCTGGTTCGTATCGACCGGAATATTTCGATCAAGCGGTGCGTCGAAAGGTCGCAGCAAGTGAATGCTATGTACGAGTAGACAAGCGTGATCGCATGGATCGAACGGATTGAAGTCATTTCATGGGATATCGAAATAATGTCAAACTGATATCGGCAGAATTTTACGGATGATAGATCATAATCATCGAAGTGGAAATAGTAGCATCGTATGAAGCAGCATCGTACGAGTCCTTGCTGAACGATCCTTAAGCAGATACTCCACGGATCGGTGAGTTGCATCCTGCACGTGTTCAGTTATCTTAAATTTGTTATGGGACTGAAACTGATCTACTTCTCCGATAATAAGCCACCATGTTGCAGATGGTTACGAACTTTAACGCTACTTTACGCAAATAGACGAACTTAGACGAAAACTCTTATCTTCGACAGAATCAACGATTGTTTGAACGTGCAGCCGAATCGGCGAGATTAAGGGATGGAAAGAAACTCGACGAATAAAGATGAAAGTACAAAGAACGTTAGGATCTTTCGCGTGTGTGCAAAACGAAAATTTCTTTCAATACGTCTCGTTGAAGTAGAATATCCTTTTCAAGTCTAGTATCTTGTGATTCTCACGACTTGTATTCTTGCACCGTAAGATTCTTCTTAGATGTTTCGTGAAAGAGTAATCCAATGTTTCACTATCGTCGCAGCTAACTTCGTCGAGTATCTCAGGTTCCTCTTCGCGATTACGTCGCAGCTCGCTCGTTAGAAAACGCGACTTGTCGAATTAAAACAAAAAAAAAAAAGAAGACAGAAGCATCGTACACGTACGCTGATTAGAAACGCACTTTCAGTGATCAAAGACTTTTTTTTCCAAAAAATAAAGTTACTATCGACGTTTGTCAAAGATGAAGAAGAAAGAAGTATGAATCCAAAGAAGTATATGTAGTTTTGAGTCTCTAACACATAACGAGCCACGTAACTTCTACATTAGCTTTGCTGAGTTCGTGTAAGAGAAGCCAAGAGCTACGGAAAAAGATTGTTTTGCGTTTTAATCCTTTCCACTTTGACGATGTTACGTGGAAGCCGAAACTTGTTAGTTTATATCGTGCACGTGAATACCACACGTGAAAAATATGATAAGTCCGTTTCTGTTGAATTTGACTTTTATGTGACATAGCGAACGAAGAGAAGTATTTTGATATAAAATAGCTGAAGAAAGGAATAACCTGATAGATTCAAGATATACGAGTCTTCTAAAAATAAATGATAAATTCAAGGTATTCCATGAGAAACGAATAACGTCAATCTAGATATTATGTTAGTGTAAGATGAAAATATATTGATATTCCTAATATCTGTTAAGTGTTCGAGAGGATGACAAAAGCACGCACTTAATTCCAAAATTAAAAGTGAAGACAGTTTCGATGTGCAATTGATCGACTACAAGTTGAATTAAATTTCTCCTCCATAAAAGACAGAAAACACGACTTGTGTTTTTCACCTGTGGCTTTCACGCGAATACATAGATATATACAACACACTTAAGCGTACAAAATATATAAATTACTTCAAGAACTTCACTTTCAACAGGTTGTCAATTACCTAGGTGTTTGATTAGTACTTAACGCCGGGAAAATAAACGACTTATTTTCACTTTATTGCTGCAAACCAACGATATGCACCGTAACGCAATTAAAAACACGAGCACGGTGCCAATTTTTGCCAGCGAACGGAACAGTTCCCAATAACACTGCAAAAAAGCTGGACCGAGATTCTGAAAAACACGCATTTATCAAAAAAATTCGATAACTCGGCGAAGACACAAAACGGCGATACATGAAAATTATACAATCGAAGAAACACATTGTTCTTGTACTTTTCGTACTTTCTTCAACTACTCTCGTCAATCTTCTGCGCATTTCGCAGAAATAAGTTTTTAAAAATATACCTTCGACAAGTTTATAATGACACGTCTAATCGTTCGATTTAATTCAAACGTTTGCCGATTTTTATCTTCTGTTCGCAAGTGCTACTCCGCAAGCAGAAACATGAATATTTAATATTTATTGCTAATAATTATTTTTTCAGATATATGAAAATAGTTTGCGTTGATAAATATTCTCTGTAATTCAAACATTAAACGCGTGCTTCACGTGTTTCTACGCGTTCGCGTGCTTCCACGCGATCACGTGTTTCCACATATTCAACATGTGTACGTTACAAGGAAAATATCCCATTCGCTTTTTAGCTATACATTCGAAACGTAGGAATTTGAATGATATGCAAAGTTCTGCCAAATAATATGTAGACCCATATCGCTTGATACATTCGCTTCAATGCAATGCGAAACGTATAAATAATGAAGAACCAATGTGTAAACAACTCTGAGAAAGCTATTTGAAAAGTTAAAAATTAACTGAAGCAAATAAGAAAAGGATAATCTCGATATATCTCTTAATTCTTGAGAGAAATGTTATTTACATTTCAAATTATAACTTCTACCGGAGAAGTCAGTGTTAAAAAATGATAGTACTATGTAGTGAATTATTATGCATTAATGATTACGATAATGTTAAGGCAAAAACCCTGTGGTAAATACCCTGAACTTTTTCCATTTGAAGAGAATGTTAAAGCTTATTCCAACAATGAAATTCAACTTCATTCAGCAGCCACATTTTTACACCGAATAAGTAGCTTATACCGATTAGCATAATTTCCCATATTTCTTGAATATTATACCTTTTTTTCCATTCAGTTGTTCAATAATACTTTCACGATTTCATTGTAATAACGTCACTTTTCGTTTTTAAAGCATTAAAATGCTAAATATTTTATTTTTCCTAAGCAGATTCAATAAAAATCCTTTTTCCAAAGATGAAAGAAGCACAGTAGCGTCCCACGAAAGCGGAACTCTCCGAGGATCGCCAAGGAAATCGCATGAACGTCGAAATCTTTTCTTCTCTAAGAAGAAACTTTCGTTGGATTTTCATTAATGAAATTTGTCCGAATACTTTCGATTCCTCTCGACAGTCTTAATAGGATACTTCACTAGAAACTTTTGATAATCATCCGTTTGTCGTGAATCTTCCAAACGATCATACAATTTCAGACGCCCATCTTATTTTCGATTTCTATACAATTTGCAAACGCACGTGATGAATATTATAAAGAAAAACGTGTCGTTAAAACTGCACGTTATCAATCGACGGCAAGGAGAACAATGGTGCTATCGGAAAGCAATCGTGCTAACATCACGTTGCATATACGAAAAATACACACAGTGTTGGACAAAAGTATTCCTAAGCCATTGGAAACGGAACAACATTTTTAAAATTCGATCAAAGGGCTTCAGTTTTTCTGAGGAGTTAGAAGCGTTAGTTTATTCGATGACGAGTGAAAGAGTATTTTGAAAAATTTGCAATTGGCCAAAATCGCGAAGAAAAGGGTAATGCTCGCTCTTCACTTGCAATAAAAATTTAAACAATATATTCTGAAGATCGATAGCAGTTACGTACATGTTAAACATTTTATCGAAACAGATTAATACGGAAACAAGCGACTGACATCGAAAGATATAAGAATCTTTAGATCTTAGGCCAGAAGTCGTGAAAAACTGCGACTTTCACCACTTTTAACAGCTTTTCTTCGTTTTTGTATATTTGCGAATCAATCTAAAAACATTGTTCTTCATTTTACGAAACAACCCTCGAACAAATTCATATTTTTCGGGAGGTAATTTAAAAAATGCAACCTGGGTAAAAGATTCTTTTACCAAATAATGTAACGAGTAGTATACTTTGAATGTTTTTCGTATTTGTGTGTATACCGAGTATTCCGTGCTTTCTCGTAGTTTCGAATTTCTTATAAATAAATAAAAATCCGCAGTTTGCTAGCCAATATAGAGAAAATTCGTTCTAAAAGGATATTCGTTGCAACTTTTATACAATTATAAGGGTTCTTCTTTTGGAATCTTTCTGGCTTGCATATCAGCAATAATACAATTTTACTTACGTCTGTCTGAGTTAGAACACGAAACTGCACCGATGTTATAACAATAACAGAACGTGCGAAACGAAAGGTTTTCTCCATCTCGTGTCGTGTCAATCACGTTGCCATTCGAACGAACGTTTAAATATTTAACGAGAAACATAACGCGATCCAACACACTGAAGACATTCTCGCTTATAAAAAAATATTGTGTAAATAATTTTATCTTCCGATCAGGTATTGACTCGCCACGCTATTCAAACGTTGAAGACATAAACAACGTTAGAACAGTTGAAAATGGTAAAAAATTCAGTCGGGTAATTAACTTTGTTCGTTCTTCGTATATCAGTTAGCAGTTTTTAGATCGAAAAAATAATAAAATCTTTCTTGAATATTCTACAAAATTGAATTAAAATTGAAAATATTCTGCACAACACGCGTGTCACGAATAGGAAAACAGAAATTTTCCTTTGAAAAATCTTTCGACCTTTCACGTACGTAGCTCATCAACTTGTCACTGTGATGAATACGAACTGGTAACAATATTGCTAGCTCCTCCGTAGTTTGGCGTAACGCAGTGTTCCAAAAATATATATTCTTCAAACAATCTGAAATACCAGCTACAATATCGTTCACTCTTTCGTTCGAACGTAAATAAGTACGTTCAGAACTCTTTCACGGAATTAAGAAAGATACATTGACAAAGTAAACTCTCCCCGTTGAATCTCCATACTTTGCCAAAGAATTAAATCGAGCGAATGCAGATTTTTAAGAACATTTTGCAATGCGATCTTTACCGCCTTTTTCATAGTCATCGTTATGGTCGTTATTTGAAACGAAATCCGGCCAGAAGGACGTAAATCAGCAACGTGTCTTTTTATCGAATATTACACGGATCGAGAAATAAATATACAAAAGTAGCTAATTAGGTCGGTGTCGTGTTACCTTTTGTTTAAATGCCGAGATATCTTGTTTCGTTGTATTTTCGATGACGATGAGTCTAGTAGAAAATATGATTAGCGGAGCAGCATAGAAGCAAACAGGTACATTACTCTCTGTCGCTTACTATCGCGCATTTCTGTGTCGTCTTATTTCTATAGTCAGTCAGGCCAGCATTTCCTTGCCTAATGATCTTTTCAGTTTTATATTATACTTTGTATAATATTCCTTTCGAAGAGTTTCGTAACTATATATAAGTAAAAACCGCAAGCTCGTTTTTAATTACAAATTTCAGAATAACGGTTAGAACAAGTTCAAAATTAACTTTGATATTCTTCTTTGCGATAATTACTTGCGCGAGATCAATTACGGGAGAAACGGGGTAATGAAACTTCACAGGAATATTTTTCCGCAAAGGAAATTTATAGGAAATATACAGGAAGGCGAATCGTACGTTGATCGTTTAACAAATTAATGTGAGAGAAAACTCTGTGTCTGTGTCTGCTTTAGGAAAAAAATTCCAGTTCAATTGAAACAAAATCCTTTGGAAAATAATTTAGAATTAACTGGTTGAGAATCACAATGACGTAGGATCAGGCAATTGCTGATGTTCAGAAAATGGTTCTGCGTTTATTATTACGAATAATTCATTACATTCGTTCGTGTAATAGAAACGTATCGTGACAGAGAATCGAATTATAATTCAATTAATTATAAAGTTAGAAAGGTACGATGCTTTTAAGTGTCTAAATACGAGACTAAATTCAGCTTCTCAAAGTTGCTACTTTCATCTCTGTCGTTTCCAAGCCGCCAATTAATTCTCCTACTGTCTGCGAACGACAAAGAATATTAACGATTCTTTGCTAGAGAAATAGTTTCTCGCCAACGTGAGCCTCTTTGTCATAAAATTTCCTTCTGTCAACCAAAGAACCAAGAGCTTCGCTTCGTTCGTTCGGAGAATATTGTTGTGTCCAACCCAGACAACACAGACACTTATATCAAAGTGGTGTTTGCGCGCTCGCGTTACGTTGGCAAATGGCATAATAGCGTTAATAAGCACAAAGTGCATATTGTAGCTAGGCAACACGGCAGTAACAAGTATTGTCAGTGTGTCTCTTGTGACCCGCGGTATTACAACGCTTCGCCACAGACCAATACTCGATCGTTATACTATGCGAGTCCGATACAACTTCCTATCGTTTACCCTCGCAATCAATCGCGTTTTCTCTTCCATAGCTCCTGTTCAAAATATTTTATTATACTACAGAGTACTCGTATATTATAAAGTCGAGCGCGTCATGTAAACCATTCGCTCGTATTTTCTTTTCTATAGCTGCTATAAAAAAAATATTGTATCATAAAGCGTATTGTAAAGTAGTTACATCTTTTAAGAAGCATCCGCGTTACAAATACGTATCGAAGGCGACGCATTGATTCCAGTCTGTATATTTTCTAGGAAAGAAACGAGAAGGAAAATCCAAGTCAATGGCGAATGATGAGAAATTCATGGACTGGACGTTATTTTAAATTTTTAAGTCTGCAAGAAGTATTTTCTGAAATTTATTCGTGAGAGGGAAATATTCGACTGTAAGGTAGAAAGAGTCAGATGATATATTATACGCGTTATCGTAAATATCGGAATAATTAAATACGAAAATAATTGCTGGAAAATCTTCAGACACCAATGTCGTTCTCAACGAACGCGCCTTTTACGCGCCTGACATCGACCCGACTGACGCAGGAAACTTAAACGAGAAATAAAGCGGAAAGCGACAGGGCGTAGACGAGAGTTAAAAGGATACAGCGCGTATTGTTTGTATAAAAAACAAAGTTTTTATTTCCCTGGCACAAAATAGTATTGCAAACAGAGGTATTGTAGTATTCGCGCGATCTGCATTGTATAAACTGTTTCGAAATTAATAGAAAGGAAGGTTTTATTAAAGCTGCCATTCAGCTCTGATTCTTAACAAATAAAAAACAGTAAAGTGCTGAACATCTCGCTACGGATGAAATAACAAAATTTTTAAAAAGGACGATTCTCCCGTTCACTTCACTATCGTTTCACTATCGACGTGTGATATTTACAAACAAGACGCTTTATTTCTATCACTTTTCTCCAGTCTCAAAGAAACTTCGCATGACAAATCGACGTATTACAGGCTTCAGAGTATCCTATAAATCGCATCGTTTGTTTCATGTTCCCTCCCAAGGAAATACAGACAATCTGACGTTTCTGAGACGTTTCTCATTCGCGATTCTTTATGATTCTTCTTTCTCTTCGGCACGAAATTCTCGTACGATTTTCTAGTACGATTATTAAATATTAAATTCTCCGAATAAAACCAAAATAATTCTTCGAGTCAGCCATACATAACGTTCACGAAAATATGCAAACACAGCCCTTTTTGTCGCTGCAACATTTTAGAATGTGATATTGATTATTGATCTTGCTGCAACATTTTAGAATGTGATATTGATTATTGATCTTGCTGCAACATTTTAGAATGTGATATTGATTATTGATCTTCTCGTAACTGAAGTTTTAGTTCTTACGAGTGAAAAGCTGAACTTACAAGAACTAAAGTTTAGTTCTCATAACTAAAGCGAGAACTAAAACGAGATGAAAACGAGTATGAACGTACCTTGGGTTCGCATTGTGGTTTTAATATTGTTAAAACAAATCGAATTACTTTATGACATTATTATTATTATTATTATTATATTATCATATCGTTATCTGTTTACTCATTTGTATGCATCTGTAGAAAGGAGATCGAATTTCAAGAATATTACAATTTCATATATAATAAAATATTGTTTTTAAAATTTTATACATGTTCCAAACGATATCATAGATTGAACTGTAATTTGATAAACATACAATTTATTCATTAATAATTTCATGAATATTCGTTTTGCAAATACACTGCGCATAAAATATATATAATACAATATAACATGACATTAACTGTATCAACTGCATATCATTTATGTAAAATTATCGTTCATCATGACATTAGTAGTAATTAAATGAAATCAATAAGTAGCGATATTAATCTTATGCGCAATTTCGAAAGTATTATATTTATTATATTTTATGTATACTGTAACGAATGGCGCGTTTATATTATCATTAATTTCCTATAGTCAGACTGCGGATATTTATGGAACATATATGAAACGTTTAAAGATGCATAAAATTACGGAATGCGCATAATATGAAAATCTGCATATCCAATATCCAAAGTAAAACGCACCTTCTGTATATCAAGTAGTTGAAACGAATTTCTACTTACATTTTATTTCTTTCGCTAATTATTTTGATAGAAATATGAACCTGCACGAACATCCACGGTTGTCTTATAATATAAAATTATAGAGAGCATGCAGCAATATCAAAACACATTTAAAGAACAAATTATGTCTACAAATTATGTCCTCAAGTAAATTTTACAATGGGATATTGTACGATAGAACTTCAAACGCAAACGTACGACATAGTTTCGGGGATAGATATCGTATCCATATCACGTATGGTAATTAGCATCAAACTTAGAACATTTGATTGTTGCCCTGGCTGCAGTATCAACATACCATGCATATGCATACTTAATGCATCGTTAGCACGGCTCTTATACACGGAACGTAACTTTCCATAAGATTACAGATCCCGAATTCGAATATGCAGAAATTCTACAACTTCATGAGATTTCGAGAGTTACTAACATCCGAGGGGTTTAAATTCAATAATTTGTGTATTAAACGGTGCATGATTTAAATTTCGTAGATCCAACGGTTTCAACGTCGCTTCAGGATATTTGTCTCTTGCAGGATATTTGTCTAACAAGCATAAAATATTAACAACTTTAACTCTAATTAGGATTCGATGAAGGCGAGCTCATGTTTCGAAACGATTTTTCCAGGAATATCTCGCGCAATTGAATTTCACGATGTGAAATCAAATAAATAGAAGCTACCATAAGATTCAACAACATCGAGAACGTTTATTGCGCGTTTCCAAACTAACGTGGTGAACAAATTGGAATATGCGTAATCGCTGCTAACAACGTGCAGCCTCTTTTAGGACACCAAGAATCTGAATAATTTCTACTTACGTTTTGAACATCGCAATTTTGTAATTCAGATACTCTGCGAGACAAAGTTATACTCAACTTATGTCGTTGACCCGCATTCCATATTAAACAAATAGCATTAGACATTAGGAAATGCAATTAGTCGAAACATAGTTTAATCCTTTTGTCGTTTCCAATACGAATGTTTCGTGTCTTTGAGTCTAACCGAAACTGCGTTTACTGTAGCAACTTAATCACTTGAGACAATTTCCTCGAGTACTGCAAGGCATGTTATGAACTTTACATGAGAATTTCTGATTCATTTAGTCGCAGACATCGTAGATAAATCCAAGCAACTTAAATTAAAATTTAAAAAGTTCTACTGGTTCATTGGCAAACGTTCCAACTTAAGCGTTCAGAGTAAAATAATGCTCCAACTATGGGAAACAGCGAGTAATTCCAACATAGAAATTCTTCAACGATTCCAATCAAAAACTCTAAGATCCTTAATAGATGCACCTTGGTATGTTACCAACGAAACAATACATCGCGACCTTAAGATACCTACAGTTAAAGAAGAAATATGCAAATTCAGTAATAGATATAACATAAGAATTAACAACCACCAAAACCCACTAGTTACCCAATTACTTGACACGACGGATCAGATCCGCAGGCTAAAAAGACATTACCCGCTAGATTTAAACATTAGATTCAGCTAGAATTAAACATACGATGACCATTTATTATTCACGTTATAGTACCACGCCAGAATAATTTACTTATAATTTTCAATGAGAATTGATTGTAAACTATTTCCAAATGTAGGAATATGTAATAGGAATATGTAATAGGAATTCATTAAAATAAGTCATTGCAACTATAGACACAGGTTCTTAAATAAACTTACATATTTTCCTATTACACTATACATTAACACTTTGACTGCCACGTTGGTCATATATGATCGGCCACGATTTCTCCTGTGATGCCACGGTGGTCATTTGTGCTCTTGAACTTCTTACAATTGTAAAAATTATATGAAAATTGACAATTAGGGCATTTTGAATATAACCGGTAAATAGAAGATACTTTGAAATAAAAAGTGTCCCATTGAACAATGAAACATTTTTATTAGAACATGAATAAAAAAAAATGAGGACAAATCTTGCATCTAACGGTGCACTGTGTTTGCATCCATATCTTTGAGAGGTAATCTACGAATATTATTATAAACACAGCTTAGAAAATAATCGTAAACGCTGCTTTATAATCATATAATTGAAGTTAGAAGTGCGCACATACCTTACTATTATATATAGAACGAGCAAATACCGTTTACTAATATCTTCTACACGTTTCAACAATATATTCCGCACGTTTTGCTTACGACGAAATAACAAATGCGAATGGTTTGTTGAAATAAACGAAGCCTTGCTATAATATGACGCTATCAACTGTTACCAAGGCGCCACGGTGGTCACCCGTGACCGTCAATAAGATAAACGGTTCATTGGGAAACAATGTTGTCTTACATCGTCAATTTATTATTATTTTACCATTATATGCTTTGAATAATAAAAATACTCCCGTGGCGTCCTCAGCGAAACATGTGATTTCGGCGTGGCAGTCAAAATGTTAAGACAAGTGTTCGTATACGTGCAATTTTAATCAAAATTAATGTTACAAACATTGTCTATAGTTGAAACGCGTTCGGTTTAAAGTAAAATACAAAAATTTGCAATATGGTGCAGAAAGAATGCGGTATTCAAAGATATCGCAATAAACGTTTGCCTGAATATCGATACATGTAGGTGTACCGATAGTGGAACAATGTGATTCGCCCATTCCCTTGACATTCTTGAGACACGTTCTTCCTAGCGGATAAAATTCGCCAAACAAATAGCAAAGAATATTTTCTTTTACGCTCGCGTACATCATTGAATATTTGCAAAACATTCTGTTATTATAAATTGCAAAAGTTCATCGTAGAAAATTAATAAAATTGTTTCCTTCAAACCAATTTTCTGCATGAATATTGATTAATTGTGGAATCATTGCCGTTAAAATTGATAAAATAACCGGATTCTATCACATAATAGAGGTAGCTGTTACTTTGATAAAATTTTAACGCTGTTATCCTAATAATATACGATTTTGAAATTCAGTTAAAATCGGACATTGTTGTACTATTAATTGAATACTAAAATGTTTATTACAATGCACACAACAGTTTCCAAAGGCTTCGCAACAATACATATCATGTATCGTTGCAAAATTCAGACAAATACCTGAAAAATACGAATTTTTAAAACACGTTAGTATGTTATTGGAAAACCCAACACTACAAAAGATCGGGTATCGTTGTGATACTGTTAAAAAATTTTACATTTCACAGGATCGTAACAAAACGTTGAAATATTCTTCTTCAAAATTCCGAGAATATCGATAAAAATTGTAAAAAAATTCCGATCGACATTATTGCAAAGGGTCAAAAATATATCAAGAGAACTTACAATGATACTATAAATCTTGAAACATAATCTGAAAAACCTGCGACTGCTGCATTATGAAAGGCGTCGTATTTAATGAGGTTTCACGGCGTAACGAGCATTTTATGAAAGCTCGAAATTGCCCGATGAATGAAAATGATAAAAATCCACAGAAATTCAAGAAAGTACGTTTACTTAATTACTATTCTCTTACTTTACTTACCGACATATTACGTTAAATGCTACTAAAAATGCCACAGAATTCTTCGTATTATCGTCCATACGTTCCTTATATAATTCATGAAATTTCATCGTATCGTTTTTATATGTTTGATTGACTTATTTAATCGAAAGTAATATCATGGTGATGAAAAGTTCATAAAAATGCAAAAAATAGAAACGTAGCTATGGTTTTAACCGTTATAGGTATTCCAGGAACAAAGAATGTTCTCTCGATGAAGATAAGTACCAAGTACTCACGTTCAACTATTTTCCATGAAAATTCCAGCAATTTTATTTGTACACTGGATACGAATCCAGAGATAAGGGAGGAAAAAATTTTCGAACGAACAGTTAGCAAAAGTTAGCAAAATCGACGTATTCGTGAGATTATTTTGCCTAACGGAGTAACCTAGTTTTCGACTCCCATGACGATGGAATTAATGAAGTTGTCGAGGATGGGTACTTAATGGCAGTTTCCGCTGTCAGAGGCATGAAAAAAGTGAAACGTTGTTTCTTGTTGTTTCGCCTCAAACAAAGGACCCCTAGCCACCTCGTTAAATTCAGGATTTTACCAGCTCGTTTCGAAATACGGCGGAAATTCTACCTCTACCAGAGAGTTTGGTATTACGAAAATAAATAAATAAAGTCGATTATGTTCCATCAATACTAAAAGTTGGATATTTGCAAACTCGATAAACGATCTTAAAAAAATTGTGCCCTTTTGTAGGTCGATAAATCTGACGTACAACTTGTGCCGGCAGAATTTTAACTTTGCGTGTAGCAAGCAACATAAAATTCAATGAATAAATCATGCCCTCGATACTTTCCGCCGCTACGCTTGAGAATACGATTTATCGAGTCTATCGAGTTACAAGACCTGCCCTTACCTTTTTCTTTATTTTTTTTTTTTTTTTTTTATATAGACAGCTACGAATAATTTTTGTCAGAAAAATTAAAATTAATTAATTAAAGGTATATGGTATTGGCCACGATAAATAATTACAAAATACCGCGACACAAGACAGTTTGTTTGTTGATCGTGACATAATTGAGAACGAATGACAAAGTTTTATTCTTATTCTTGAATAATTTCTACTGAAATTGACGATTATAACTTGTGAATTGTCTTTGGTTTGTTGCAGATAGAATCCACCACCATGAATATCTCATGGTACGACGAAAATGAAGTAATAGAAAATATTTGGCAACCTACGTTCAACAACACGTCAACGATATTCCCGACCTACGCGAATGGCTCGATATACGACGATTTTGGTACGAATTATGTTATTATTAATAATCCTCATTGTTGAAAACGAAATATGAATGAACATTATTCAAACATGATATAAAGGCTGTCAGAGGCTAAACTACCATTTTCATTCTCATTAATTACACATGTTAATTCCAAAAAGCCGCGGAAATCTTTAATAACCGAAATGAAGAACGAAAAAAAAACGCATCGTTGCTTTAAAAAAACGGGTATAAAATGGAATTTCGCATCGTGACATTCTCAATATGTCGGAGTGTTCTTTGAACTTTACGTATATGCAGATACAAGCGCAAGTGTAGTAAAATTCTCAGAAACAATTCCGAGATCTAAGAAAGTTCTTCTATAGAAAATCGATTCGATAAACGAAGAAACTCGTTAGAATTCGATCTAAGTAGAATATGATTTCGTCTTTCAGTTTCTCAACGATTCAAATTAGAATAACTCCTCCAAGTGATATGCAAATAGAATTAGTAGGAGTATACACTTATAACAGAATGAAGAAAGGAAACTAATCGCTTAGTTGATCGTCGTGGATAGTTTTTAAAGGAGTGAACATAGAGTTAAGATCATAAAGTTAACGACGAAGGTATTATAGAAATGACATTTTCTTTTATCAAAAATCTGTGTTCTTTTATTAAACTTTACTGACTCTGTCGTGAATGATAATGAACAGAACTCGCTATAAAATAAAATTACTTAAGTGACGATTTAGAAGCTTAGACTGGCTTAAAACTTATAGCTTGATAGCTGCAAAATTATTTATTTTACAATAACATGTAATACCGACATTTAAATGGAAGAGCATTTATTTATCTTGGCTATGATTGTGGTAATATAAGAACGAAAGAATAATTGTGTTGTATAGTATATAATATTTTCATTCATCGAAAATTATTTCACATGTGAAGCTATATTAATTAATTATAGAAATATTGACAGAGTTATAACTTTTATACTACTGAAGCTAAATTTTAACAATGACTAAAGGTGTTTTAAGTCATTCACAGGATTTATTATTTAATTTGCACGAGAAGATTTCGAAGAGAACCGCGGTC
Organism: Bombus hortorum; assembly: GCA_905332935.1. Classification (NCBI taxonomy): domain Eukaryota; kingdom Metazoa; phylum Arthropoda; class Insecta; order Hymenoptera; family Apidae; genus Bombus; species Bombus hortorum. The sequence goes on along the minus strand of HG995198.1, from coordinate 6,064,702 downwards.
CTATTAGATGAAAATATTTCGTATATTCTTAAGCGATGCAAAGAGCCGGAAGCTTCCAACCACTGTTTGTGGCAGAAGTCTGTGGTAAAAGTCCACGCAATATCTGAATTGTACCATATACAACAAGGAAACTCATTTTGATGCAAGAAACCTTATAAAATTAAACGATCAACGTAGCGTTGATTATTTCAATTAAAATATTTCATTTAGTTATATTTAATTTAACGCTAAAGACATGATAATGAATATCATATACATTAAAAAAGACGTGTCTATATCGCTCTGAAAAGCTTTATCCCGTTAAAAGTTACTCGACTTTATGCTGTTTCCTGTTCTTTTTTTCCTGCGAAGAATTTTGAAATCACTTTGAAAAGAAAGGTAACAATATCCAATCCAATTGAATAACATATTTCCATTTTTCCACATTCTACATTGAACATTCCAGTCTTTTCGGTGTTTCTAACAATGAACAAATTGTATTCACTTGATTATCTGTCGATCGTCACGCTCAAGCAGTATTGACATTACAAACATGAATTACAACTTCAAAGAACTGTAAATTGCATCTCCTTTGTGTAGTGAATTATTCTTGTCTTTTTTCAGGTTCGCGCGACGCCACTATCGAGATCCAAAATCCAATGTTTTTATTCATGAGGCTATCTCGCCTTTAAAAGTTATTCGCGAAAATATTCATACAAATATTCGTTCGCTCGCTTTGAAAACGTTAGTCTGGATAAAAAGAAACACGCGCCATGAACAGCGTGCCTTATCAGAAGCGAATCGGAGAGATGGTTTTTGTCGACAAAATCGAAAATGAAAATCGAAAATAAAAATTCAGATGCGATCGAATTGTGGAAGCTTTTAATTTATTCCTCTTTGAAAATATATCTCTTGGAAAACATAAAATATACGTATGCATATCATTTAAGACAGCATAACACTGTGTCCCTGTGTTATCGAGAGTTTATTTTTATATCAAAATTTATTATTTTCATATCAAATGTCCGATTCGTTTTCATACAATTTAAGGATCCTCGTTAGTTCAAACGCCACTGATTGATTTCAGATGGAAAATACGAAGTTCCAACCGCCATACTCGTTGTCCTCAGCATATCTTACGGAACGATATCGTTTCTGGCAGTAGTGGGAAATTCTCTCGTTATGTGGATAATAGCTACATCCCGGCGCATGCAAAACGTAACGAACTTTTTCATAGCGAACCTGGCATTGGCGGACATTGTTATCGGTTTGTTCGCGATTCCATTTCAGGTAAGAGATTTATTTAATGTGTAACTCTGTGTGTTCAGATAAAATCCGAACTAAAATATACATTGTTCTAATCACGAGAAATATTTCTATTAAGTTTCAAGCAGCCCTGTTGCAAAGATGGCTCCTACCACATTTTATGTGCGCATTTTGTCCTTTCGTGCAAATCCTTTCTGTCAATGTCTCGGTTTTCACGTTAACGGCAATCGCTATCGATCGACATCGAGCGATTTTGAAACCACTCAGGTGCGTCAGTGTATTAAAACGCTAGATTAGATGTACGCCGTTCGATTCCTCTGACCATTGTTATTTATATTTCTTTTTCTCTCTTTAACTCGTGTAACTTGATGTTTCACATTTAATAGCGCGAGACCAAGCAAACTGACCGCCAAAATTATAATCGCTGGAATTTGGTTCCTCTCCTGTAGTTTGGCTACACCAATGGCAATTGCACGCAGGGTTACTATGGTACGAGAAAATTCTATAAGTAAGTTAAACGACAGATCATTTGACTAAACTATCAAAGACTTATGAATAAGAGACTTTTCATTTTTCATCGATGTATAATACGAATCGTTTATTTTCAAAGTGGTGCAAGTGCATTTTGTGGGAAGATTGAGAAAACGAGGAATTTCCCTACACCTTAGTATGAACGTTTTCCTTACAAACAATTTATAATCTAAATCTTAGGATATTCTTTTGTTCTAATCGACCGAAATTTAATAAATTTAATAATTAATTTAATAGATCCATTTCCTGTAATCCGTAGCCTGTGCAAATAATCGAGACACCAAATAATCAAAAACAAGTAACACCGAAATTAAACAACGATATGTACTTTCTTTTCCCTGTTCTTATTCATAAAGCAGAGTGGATTAAAGCGTGGAACATGGATTTTAAATAATGCGCTAACTTTGAAAGCGATGTGTGGGTCCGTTCGTAACCCTGAAAAAAGATACTGATCAGGTCAATTTCCAAACAGAACTATTTACATAATGAATTCGCATCTACTTAAGCGCACAAAAGCGCGGATGAACTAAGCAGACCTTTCAGCAAAAGATTTTTCGCGAACGCTTCGATACCTGGAAACAAAGGAAAATGAGCTTACACCGCTTTGAAAACGAACGATTCATGTACGTGTAACTGATCGATCGTTTCTTCTAATTTCTAATTGGCGTAGATGGCGGAAATGGCTACAAACCGTTCTGCATACACGTAAATCTATCCACCAAATCCATGTTCATTTACTCAGGATTATTGGTATTTTTGCAATATGTCACGCCTCTTTCGATTATTTCCTGCGTGTATGCAAGAATAGCGTTAAAACTCTGGGGAAATAAGGCTCCGGGAAATGCCGAGGATTCCCGGGACGCGAATCTAATGAAGAATAAAATAAAGGTACAGCCCTTTTTTATTACTAATTAACATAAAACCTACAATTATATTTTCGATTTTTATTATGGAATTTTCCGCTGTTCGATCCTACAAACGCAATACGTCTACGCGCCGGCGCTACTATGTTTCTCGCGTAGACGTTTAAATAGAAAATAATTACATAAAAAGAGAAATAATTCTATTACAACGATAACGTATTCTCCTACGTTCTCGTACTACGTGCGTATTTTACGGAAACAGCGTAGCTTCGATTTAATTTAAACATACTTTTGTTGGTTTTATTTAACACAGTTGCGAATTGTTCGTTGCGTTTCAGGTAATCAAAATGCTGATCATAGTAGTAGCACTTTTCGCAATTTGCTGGCTACCGCTTCAAACCTACAACACTTTCCAATATTTTTATTCAGAAATAAACAAGTAAGTAACAGATCGTTCTATGCACAGATTATATGTAAAACAGATTACTAAGAGGCGTGATTGCAGTTACAAATATATACATTACATATGGTTCTTTTTCGATTGGCTGGCCATGTCAAACAGCTGTTACAATCCATTTATTTATGGAATATATAACGTAAGTATCGCAAGTTATACGTTCCGATATTGTTCTACATCTTCTCAGTGTACGATCTATTTTTAGGAAAAATTTAGAAGGGAATTTCAACAGAGATGTCCTTTTAAATCACGAAAATGGTCAACTAATCCACCAATCGATACCACGGATACGGATAAAACACAAAGTACAAGAACCTCCATAAGGTATTCTTTGAAGTACATTTCATAATTGAGCTGCGCAGACGCCATGCTGATCCGTGAACTAAGACATAGCGAAGAATAACAACTGCGAACGTTTATCAAAAACATGGAAATGTTTACTCAAACGATTACTTGTACTGTCCTTTCTGTAATAATTAAATTCATAAAGAAATAAGTCCTTTGTTTCTTGAGATACTTAATATTGATCGTGTACCTGGATAAAATTGCCAAATTGAAACAGAAAAATTGAAGGATAAGGGGGAAGAGCAAGGAACGCCCATTTACTTTATGACGTTCTCCTTGTTGTTCCCTTTACACTTCGATTAACAACTTCACACAAAATGGAGTTGATCAGTCTAACCTTTGAAGGGCCCAATTATCGTACTATTTCTATAAAAGATTCTTTTATTCATAGAGATAAAAAGTAACTAACTTTAAATGCCGTAGATACGAATGGAGGCGTACAATCTCCAATACTTATCCAACTGTATCATCGTTTCATAAAGGTATGTCAGCGAGAGACTCGACTCAGTCGTTTATCGATGATCACCAAAAGAACGTACGAAACAAGAAAGGGATTAATTACTATTTTCGTGGTGAGAACCACTGTGCGCACAGAAACGAGGAACTGTATGTTTTTTCATCCGGAAGACACAAACACACTCAAAACCTCGACACGGAAGAATTATGTCTATAACGTAGAGAATTTAACGAATTGCTTATCGATTAATTTAAATAGTATTAACAACGAGATGTATTTTGTTCAAAGTGCAAAATTTGCACGATTCATTTGCATATGTAATATGCAAACAAAGGTAAACCAATAGATGTAACAAGGTAAACAGTTCTATTAATTGATACTAATAGAGGATAATTTTCTCACATATCTTATAGTAACTTGTGAAACAAACGTCTAATTAATCGCGTTTTCTTTTCAATTCTTCTAATCGTTGCTCAAGTTTTTCTACGACTTAAATGTGATAAACATTTGTCTAGCATTTACTAGATTCCTAATGTGTATATAAGTACATATATATGTGCACGTACACAAATTTAATGCACCTTTTCATTTTCTTTATATTTAATGAATAACAATTTCTCAGTGAACTACTATGCCGTAAAAATATTCTTGAAAAGTTCTAAAATCTTGATAGAAATACTTAGTTGTAACGAATATGCAACGGTGAATATTTTAAAAATAATTAGGATAATTGAAGAAATATTTTATTTCCTCCTGATTAATTTCTATTTTAGGATCACAGTTATTAAACTTTATGAAGAAGTTCCACACAATATGTATGGCTGTGAAACATTTATTAGAGTAACGTCTTTTTGTTACTGTTCATTATTATAAGTTTAAGCGTCTTATTTTTTTTTTTTTTTTTTATGTAAAAATGAAACTTTCTCGCAACGATAATAAAATGCTAAATATGTCTTGATTGAATGATAATTTACATTTAAGTTAATAATTGGGAAAAGTATTCAAAAGTATTAAACAAACATTATCTTTAAAACTTTTAAATAGATACTTTGCAAAGGTATTAAAATTACAGTTAAGGTGATTACTAAAAAATTTTGTTATAATAACAATTAGCTATATCTCTGACTAATAATTCTAATTTCCATCTTACCACAGATTAAAGATATATAACATGTCCTTCAACAAATTACTATTTCATTAGTACATACATACATATTATACATATATACATATATATTGTAGCAACAAACAGGGTAATGAAGAGTTTAGTCTCTGAAGTTATTTGTTCAAACGATCATGTACATAACGATGATAAATAAAAAAAGCAGAATATTATTTCAACTTAATTAAATGTTAAAATTGATGTAATTTATCGTGCTACAATAATAACAAAATGTTTCTAGTCAATAAATGAATTTTTGTTGAAACATAACATGTTACATAAAAAAAATTTGTAATACAGAAACTTCTTTTCCTATCAAATAAAATGTTACTGTATAATTTCAAAGACGTTCTATACAGATAAGTAATTTTAATATGACACTTTTTGTTTTATGATGAAGAATTGTGAAATAAAATTATTTTCCTTAAAAAATAACAATAAGAATTTACTACACAATCAAATCCTGTTTGCAAACTTCCTTATTCCTATACATTCATATTTTCTTGTAATTCATGATATCAGAGACAATAATATACCAAGGTATAAAATATTTTATTATAAATATATATAAAAGTACATTCATTTAATACATTTGATTTAAAAACTTCTAATATTGTAACATTAGCAATAAAAAATAAAAAATATCATTTATCACAAGTTATTATAAAAAATAAAGTTCTATCTCATGCAGCATATTAATCAAAATTCATATTATTACGTCGTTCAATATCTTTAATCTCTAACATATCTGTTTTAAGATGCAATTTCATTATTTCCCGCCAAATATCCATTCTATGCTGTTCATTATCAATTCCAAGTCTCAATAAAATATTTTCATTTATTCTTAACAAGACCCTTCCAGTGATATCGTGCTTAAAAAACACAAATGATATTGATCAGTGTTGATCAATGCAGAAGTATGTAAAATACAGAAACTATACATTTCCTTGTGCCTAAATAATTCAAATACTTACATATAGAAACTTTTCATGATATAATTGATAATAATCACTGCAATGCCTCCTCAACCATTTTTGTACATCTAACACATTCCATAAATAAACAGGACGAGGTCTAGCAGTTTTGTTCTACAATATCCAATTCATTTACAATCAGCATAAAGTTTTTATACCCTTAATTACTACATTTCTTTTATAAACAATTGATCAAATTCCAATCATGCTAACAATGATAGCGCTATCACCACAAGATTAACATACCTTTGGTTTATTAGTGGAATTAACTACTTCTTCTACCATTGTGTACAAAATTCAAAAATAAAATTACGAAGAACACAAATTGAATAAGATAGGTTATAAAAAATTAAAAATAGTATGTAATGTATCTTCCGAATGATACAATCATAAAAATTGTATAAAATGTATCTTATTTAAATACTTGTTGTTGTTATATTACACTAAAATGCATTGTAGAAAATATACAACATACAACAACTAAACAAAGTTAATTTAGAACGTTTCTCTTCGCTGAAAAATTATATTGCTTCTCTCCATCTATCCTTTGTAACGTTAAGCATAACTTCTCCATTTTGTCACTATGCAATACACTCATTTTAAAGTGTAAGCACGTATGTATTATGTCACTAGAAGTTCAGAAAGGCGCTAGGCTAAATTGTAATTGTTCGAAATTCATATTATGTAAAACTTTTATTCATTTTAATGACGGACAATCAAATTTTATTCAAGCTATAAATATTCAATGGTAAAGTATCGTCCAAAAATTGTTTTAGTTAGATTACTTGATTAATGTTTCGTAATATCTGGTAATATCAGATAATATATTACAATGCATTTCAGCTTTTCTAATAAATATTATCGATCTATATATTTTTTTATGATTTAAGTTGCGTATTATACATTTGAAGACATATAAAATCTATGATATTGAATGACACAATTTTCTACGAGTAATGTTCGAAATACAGTATTATATTACCTTAATTCCTCCTCTGTGATATATTTCATTTGATAAACGTCACACATGCATTAACACTTAATATTAAACAAACAAGTAGCATTAAATTAATAAAAATTCAAAGCGCGCGAGTATCACGATTCAAACGGAATCCGAAACTGAATGCCAACTTAACATGAACGGAAGTACACTGATTTGACTTGCCAACTTCATTTAACGTCATTAAACATTGTTTCCGATCTTTCTTCAACAAGTGACGGAAGAAAATGGTAAGTATTTCTTATTTATCGCGTATAACTCTTTTAGTTTGCGATATTGTGCATAGTGTATTTGTTTAATATATAATATTAATAAAAAAATTAGTGCGTAGGACGCAGTTTTACATAATATAATCAGTATTAACGGTGATACATTCGTGAAATGTGAAAGTGCAGAGCGATTGTTGACCATGTGGTTCTCACATTGTCTATATTCGTAGAATACCATTTTTAAATAAACTATAATTTTTCCAAAGCTAAGAACAAAATGCACTGAAATCTAATATTTGTATTTTGAGTATTACATGTTAGAAACATTTGTATGTTACGAACTGTTTATACATAACCTCCATGTATATTACTAATAATTTTAAGCCTTAGAAGAAAAAGTTATAAACGTAATTAACAATTATTTATCCACATTAGTAAGCATCAATATTCCATATCACTGTTATTGTTGTATATTCCTCTTTTCTATTTTCAGACTTGCAAACGCAGGAATGGTGGACGTGCCAAGCATGGCCGTGGCCATGTAAACCCTGTCCGTTGTACTAATTGTGCACGCTGTGTACCAAAAGATAAAGCAATTAAAAAATTCGTTATTCGTAATATCGTAGAAGCAGCTGCTGTAAGAGATATCACAGAAGCAAGCTTTTATTCTGCATATCAACTTCCAAAGTTGTATGCCAAATTGCACTACTGCGTTTCTTGTGCTATTCACTCAAAAGTAGTTCGCAACAGATCAAAGGCAAATCGTCGTATCAGGACACCTCCAGTTCGTAATTTCCCTAGGGTAATTATTATTAAATTACATAGTTATGCATATTATTAATTTCATCATCAATTTTTTGATCTACATTCATTGTATCATATCTTTGTTTTGTTTAGGATCTGCGTCAAGGCCAACAAAACAGGAAATAAATTACTATGTAAATTTTAAATAAAATAAAGTATAAAATCGATATTAACTGTTTTTTATTTATATCATTTATTCTACAAGTTACAAGATAAATTATTTTAAACTTCCTATCATTCCTAAACAAGTTATTTTAAAAGTTTCTTATGACATGATTCAAAATTAATATAGTAATAATGAACAATGTAAAAATTATACAAGTTACTTGTATTTGCATAGTCCCACATGAGATACACAAAGAAATAATACACTTTCAAGTGCAGTCTTAATATTAGCTAGTACTAAACAATAGCTAATGTTTAGTTTCCAAAATGTGATGTTAAATATGAAATGAAATTTTGCATATAATGCCTGCTAATAATGCATAAAATTGATAAAAATATTTTGCATATAACTGTAGCAAGAATTCCGCTATTGTTGCATCTTTTTTGTAAAATTAATATACAATTAACAATAATTGCCCAGTACATCAAGGGAGGAATCATTTATTTGCTTCCTCCATTGCTTTTTTGAGCGTCTTTTCAAATATTTTTTTAGAATCGCAAAATCCTTGCTTTGTTTTCCCAAATGAATTTGGACCAGCAGAGGTTGGTGTTTCTCTTCCAATATTTCTCATCCTCATCCTTGCTTCTGCTGGCATTTCCTCGGGTTCATCTTCTTCATCTGCATTGAATACAGAAGCTACTGTTGGCCTCTGGATTGGTGTTGCCTTTACAGTGGGTTTCTAAAATACAATTCTCGTAAGAACAAATATATATATATATATACTTTCTTCAATTTATACATTACTACTTACTGATGTAGAGCCTAGTTTTATCTGAATACCCTTCTTTTGTTCTGTTCCACTTTTCTTCCCAAATCCAAATGCCAGCTTCTGTTTCTTGGCATCACTTTGATTGTAATTACCAGCCTCGCATCGGTCATCTGATCTAATCGGTGAACGATCCCTTCCTCTGTCATCTCCCCTGGAGTCCTCTGCTCTGTACACACTTGACCCTGACAACGTCAAACACTGGCAAAGTTCAGATCAAGTTAAACAACATTATATCTTTTAACCGGAAATATTTAAGCGGCATGCTTAGCACAAGTTTCTTGTAATTCTGAATAAAATTCAAAAACAAATGAAATCAATAAATGATGATGAAGAAGAAACAAGTGTGTATGTAACATACATGTCCTAAAGTTATTTATAACGATACGATATACGATATATGTATATTTACTTGATAATTTTATTACATAAGGTTAACATTCAATCCGTTTTTATTATTGTGAAGCATCCTTTGGCACATGGTTGTAGGATGCGTGCACCCAAAAACGATACATGAAAAGTAAGAAACGAGATTTAGAAAATAAAAATACGATTTGCACGTCTAGTTTTGTTCTAAAACTGCTTCGTATTAGATTTTCTAAATTACATATTTAGAATTTAATGTTTCCATAATTAAAGATTGTGGGCACGAAATCAATAACGAAAACAAATCAAGACTAGAACACTATCCATTTTCTGCAAGGTACGAAGTAAATGTTATTTTACCAAATGCGACTGATACGATTATAAATAAAATGAATAAAACCTTTTCTATATTCGTCCCCTGGATTCCTCTTCGACATTTTTCTGATTTTCTTTGGACGCAATGCGAAATCGAGCGAACTGAAGCACTTTAACGACAGTAACTGCAGTTTACTTCACACTAGTGTACCTAGCTTAGCGTAAATAGGGACATTTAAGGAAATATAGCAGCGGCTAGTAATTTTCTTATAACAGTTAGTACAGATAGTACAGAAAAGAAAACACAAAATTTATTTAACAAAATACATCTTTAATAATTACAGATACTAACGTTAAATAGAATTTGTAGTTTGGAAATTATCTTAAAAATATTCTTTTCATTTATTTAAATTTCCTTACCAAATCTCCTTTTCATTGGTGATTATGCCTGGCGCTTCGTGCTGTATATTTGAATGTGCGTACAATACATATAAATAAAGCATTTTAATCTTTGTTAATGTTAGTTATTCTATTGCATACATTTTTATATACAGGGTGAATCACTTAAGGGTTTAAGCTGAAATATTTTCGATATTATTAATTATAACGGAAAATGTTTCAGGTAAAAGTTGAATGGATTCAAAGGGAGCATGTTTTAATGTTAGTTTTTTTTATAGGTGGGAGCATAAAGGTCATGAGGAGGTTAACTTTGTTAAAATTTTTATTAAATGGAATTATATATCCTTTAGTACATTAATCGATGCAATGGATAAAGGCAAATACAAAAGTAGTGCCTTACGCCTCTCCTTGTTTATCGTACGATAAGTTTTACAAGTTGAAATTGAAATATCTACTAAACTAGTAGTTTTTCGACACAAGTAGATCAATAATTTTTTATAGAGAATCTCAAGCTTAATGTATTACATAATATAATTCCATTTGAAAAGATGTCATCAAAGCCATTTAAAAAAATTAAGTTGACCTACACATTATCTTTACGTGTCCATTTATAAAAAAAAACTAATAACATCATTTATAATATACAATACAACCAATATTTTGATTTAAACTGTTAGTTGATTCACTCTGTATAATGATTCCTTTTATGAATAATTGACAAAAATTGTTCAATATATTTGTTATTATATTCCTTATATCCACATATTTCTTTTTATGAATATTTAAAATAATAAAATTACTACCATAGTTACATATTGAAAATTTATTTTTTTAAAGAAGAGATTTCTAAGTACATCACAAAGTTGTCAGAAATATATACTGGTAACTGTAACGTTTATTTACAGATTCTAATGTAAAATTATAAAATTAATTATTTTGAGATAACAAACACTTTGTTAATTTATTAACTGATTTATTAATCTATTAGTTAAATCATTAAAAGTATGATAGAAGAAACAAACAAAGTATACAAAGTGATCGTAATCTCATTTTCCTCGTGGATATTGATATAAAACTGCGAGTACGAGATCAGTTGTTGAAAAGCCACGAAAGCAAATGTATTTCTTTAGAAAAATTAACTCAAACCATAGATAGCGATTCTAAAGTACATCTATAATTTTCAAAAATAGAACAAAACCAAGTCGTTACCAAAGTCGAAAAAAACATTTAAAAAGGGAACCGTTTTCCGTATGCTTCCAGTTGAATTTTTAGTTTATTTGCTTATATAACAAAAGAAAGTTCGAAAAATTCTAAATCGCCTTTTCGTTCGAAGATGTTACTAAACCGAATTGGATTCTTACTGGTGAGATCATTATAATTTTTTTGAAACGTTCTTCCGAAGGAAATATCTTTAATTTAATATTATTAATCTGATCTTCTACCATGATATTCATAATAATTACCAAATCTCGAAACTGTAAAGCGAACAAAGAATCTTACTCAATAAAATAAGTACATATTTACAAAATTCGTAGATAAGATTAGACATCAAGGTTTATCATTTCAATTTATTTAAAACTCTTCCGAACCGCTATAATATCTTCGGTTCTTTGATAATTTCCTTATCAGATACAGAAAATCATAGGAACGATTCAATGATGATATTCATACTCTGAATATCATCGCATCGTTAATGTACACGATAATGAAGAATCATCTCTTTTTATTTAACTGCTATTTTATGGACATTATAATTACTTAAAACCTTTTGCAGCTTATGCTTCCCCTCTCAATGACCTCTCCTACATACGAGACGAAACAAAGTGATAACTCGCAACGTAATATACTTAAACTACATATTCGAAATAAATATCTTTGCTAGAAACCATTTTTTAACGAAGCTATGTTTCAGTGTTCAAACCGGCTCCGATTTGCAACGATAAAACCTATTGCGAAAATACATTGTATTATCCAACCGATATAGTGTCGAGGGAATTAGGAAAGAATCCGCATCTTCGAGATTATGCTATTGTGGATAATGTTCGTAAATTTCACGATCGGATTCATTGTCTTAGTAATTGGATATTATGACACGGGATACATGCAATTCTTCGATTTTCTTCGTCTTTTCATATTACTATCGAATAATCGTACCTGGTAGTAGTTAATGAACTACTATTCATTTCAGCTTATTAGCATTGAACTTGGTTACATATATACATGTACATGTATGTATTACAAGATATACGTTATCTTCATCGCACACTGTTACCGAATCTGTCTTACGTAATTATTTCTTTGGTAATGCATCGAATGTTGCTATTCTAGAACCGTCTTTGATTTGCTGTAAGGCACTTTTGTTCCCTAAAATCACCTTAAACTATTTCATTGACTACTATTCGCATTTCACGCTTTGCACATTGCCCCCTTTGCTCGTTTCTCCTTCGATTCTATCTCTTTCTATCCTTTTTGGTCATTCGACAATTTCCGCTTTCCCTTCCGTATTTCTTCCACGCCTAGACTTTTTGTATCAATTTTTCTACAAACTTTCCAGTATTTAAATATCCCTTCACTGGTATAATAAACGCCAGTTTTCCCCTTCACGCGCCCAAAATTTACATGCTTTCTCCAAGCTGCCACACCTTGTTCTGTATTATCGAATAATAAAATGCCCTATAGTAATGTTCAAAAAGAATCTCATTTCCGATAAATTTCACACATTACAAGCAATTCACGCTATGCCTCGACTCAGCGTGCCGGCGGTTTAGCTTTAGCTAATTACGATAATGGTACATTTTTTAATTGGTATTCACACGCTTTCATATGTAGCCTTCTTTTTTATTTAACAGATAGATTCATTACCAGGATACGAGAATGAATTTGAGGACAAACCACTTTGTTTGTCTACGGTAAATTAACGACTTGATCGATACTTCAATATTGCAATGTTATTGATGTAATTATGTTGAAATCAAGACTTTCTTGGTTACCGTAGGAGCAACTTGTATTTCCTAAATCAGGAATAACGAAAAATTCAGAATGGAAGTATATCGTAAACCATGAAGACTTGGTACAAGCTGTACGCATCGAGACATGCTTGTAAGTATTATTTTATGTCAGTTTCTGTTCTGTTCGGTTTACGATAAATACGAAGATGATAAATTTATTCTGAAATTTCAATTTAATTTAATAATAGGAAAGAGAGCCAACCATGCAATGTGATCGATGGTTTCGCCGAAGGATACTATACAAAATGCAAACAGAAGTTCATATATCGCCAACTCTTGTCATTGATGGACAATGGTACGATAACGAACGATTACTTTGCATTCCCAGCAAACTGTTGCTGTCACGTCGAATTCAAAGTTGACCAATTTTTACATTCATTTAATTCTCATAAGAAATTTAAATGATGAGGACAAATGGATGCCATGTTAAACGTGATATTAAATAAATATTATGGATATACATCCTATACTTATATTACATTCTCTTATTACAAAACACGTGTAATGTACTTTAATAAACGAAACACGATGCATTAATACCCAGTGCGATCATTTATAATAAATACTCGTCTTACTTGATTCTATAGAATTGCCTTTATGCGACCTTTATCGCTACGTTAAGTCATATTTATTTTATTTTACCTTTTTTTTTAACATCACAATACATTAGAATCGCGAGAGCATATCGATCAAAGTGCAAAAATATTTTATCAATCGTTTACGAGATGCGGAGCTCCACTTATCAACACAGATTGCATAGCAACATGTTTAGCTTTCTACATTGACAGATGCAACTATTTTTTATTTTATTCTACTTTCCGTCTAGTTAATGCTCATATTCGGCACACATTATAATTTCACTGGAACCTGTATTTTTATCATTAGCGAACATTCTAGTTTAACGCTTCACCTTTCACGCGCCTTTTTTATTCTTCTTCGTCTCGCCTCATATTTATACCGCTACATCAACGTACAACGATTTCTCTCACTTCAGGATAGATCGTTTCCTCTCGTGACATTATCTCGCGGTGCTTCTATCTAATTGTCTCATACCATGTACTTACGTAAAGAGACACCATTTTAATTTGTACATGGCTTTAGATATAAAAGTCGATTCGTTCGTCATAATTCTTAATAATAATTCAAAGTAACTGAGCCGTGAGTAAACGTGACATAGAAAATATAGGTATCACGGCAGGATAATTATTCGTGAAATTAATTAAAAAAAATAAAGAAATTCACGAGAACGTATTACGCGCAACAAATTGTGTCGATCGATATAATCATCAGAATTACCTTGCTACGAATTAGATGACTTTCGTGTTTCGACTGCGTAAGAATAACCATTCATCGTGAATACCTATACGTGTAACCGGATACAAATAATGGTAGAATTCCGCCGATTTGCTTTGCTTTCTATTCGGTATATTCAGTTCGGAGTTCAACTCGGTGCATTAGACTAGAAATCGATAATTCTTATACCACATCATATAGGTTTCTTCTATGGATAGATATTTATTATTATAATTATCTATCTATTACGTAGTTGAAAATTCCCTTTTAATTTTATCGTTTGAAGATTTCTATATATTCTGCTACGAAGTATTAAATGTCATTAAAATATAAGTCATGTTCTTCATCGTCCAGTTTCCCATCGAATACGTATCAACGCAAGCTTAACGAGGTTCTAGTTACGTCATTGCTTAAGTGGCCGATTATGTTGTTCACGTAGAGCGAAGCAGGAACAGAGAAAATATGAAAACCAATGAGCGGCCCGATGAAAATCGCGCTATTCATTATTCCGAGGGATGTACCTGCATTTCACTGAAATCGCTTTCGTTAGCGTGCTTCGACTGAGGAACTTGAATAGGAAAAGGAACGCGCGTTCGCTTCTTCCTCACCTTCAAGGTTCTCCGTTACGCTTCCCGAATCGTATTTCGGCATAATACAGCGTGCATGATAGGCTATGAATTTTGGACGCATCGTCCCTTGTCTGGGTGCAACGGAAGAAAGTAAGCCATCGACACGATTGGCAAATTTCCAAAGTGCACGGCAAACTCGCGGAAGACACAGGATGACGGCGAAGCGCAGACACGACGAATAGCTTTAAATAGAATTATCCTATCCGATGGAAACTCTATAGAATAATCGATAATTAGCAATATCTGTAGCAGTTCTAATTCTGATTCTCAGTTTCTAAATAAAGTCAAGCAATGTCTTAATTTTGGGAAGATAATCATTTTGTATGACGAAGCTTTATATTTACCTCCTCCGATCTTTGCTATGCAATATATTTACAAATAAATTTACATAAATACTGAATATTATACTTGTTACTACTGCTATTATTGTAAATCATAGAGATAATCGAAATAGTTGCAGCATTAACGAGAACAATTGGAAGCAAGAACTTAATGGAAAATTGATGTCCGAGGATTAGAAAATTTCACCAGATACGGATCTGCGGATCTCTATGAATCGGCTTAATCTTCTTATAAACGAAAGGAAAAGAGATTCGCTTCCAAATTTTGGAAAAAAAGAAAAGATTCTCGTGGTGGGCAACGCTCTCCCGTAAAAGCCAACAAGGTGGGAGTCGGTATAAAGAGAGGAAATACTCGATGGCGATGGCCAGTGAGTTCAGTGAGAGTGCCGTGATCCTTTTACCGATCTACCGTGAAAGTCAACGATGAAGGTACGCGTCTCAAGATCATTGTGCACCGAATCTCTTTCGGTTCATATGTGAAGTGCTCATTTTCCTATCGAAATATTACTCTTCCCTTTTTTGTTCGAACCGATTAATGGGCCCGTACCGACCTTGTCAAGAAGAAGACCTTAGAAATCCTGAAATAGAAATTACATTTGTGCCAATTAATTGTACTTATCAATTTCAAAATTCACCACGAGGAAATTCCATTTATTCGAATTCTACTTTAGCAACGAAATCTTAATCAATGCCTGAATTAAATATGTACTCCTGCCGATCGAATCCGATTGTCTGGACGTTGCACTTTTATCATTACGCGAACGAAAAGTCGTTTAAAGAAAGACTAGTTATACGTACGAACACTGTTTATGCTTCAATGAGTGCAGAACTTCGAACCCAATGGACTTCCATTGTTCTTAAAATTTCCTCTTGATAAGATCGATGTTACTCCAGTCTGAAATTCGATTCATAAGATCATTTTATAAGGCGATTTCTTTGCGGTTTCGCTTCTTGTGGCGCGATCGAGGGTCGAGGCGTTGCAATTAAAATCCACGTGAAAGTAAAGGATGTTTGTTCCTACTCATGGATATGTTTTTCCCGAGATGCACGCACGGCAACGTAGAGAATTGCATTTTGTTTCCGCGCGTTCGATCTCGCGATGTTTAGAAGGTAAAAGTGTGAAGAAACGCGACGATCATTGTCATTAACAAGCGGTCGCTTACCCGTGAGAAATCGCGTTTGTTCGTTTGATAACTAAAACTGTCTCTCTCAACACAATACGAAATATCGTCTCTCGTTTTCCTTCGTATTATCCTTTTTGCGAAAGTATCCCACTCGATTTTTCGTACGTACGATTTTTCCGCCGCAAATTTTCTATTTCATAAACGACACTTTACGAACTTTCTTCCAACGAAGAAAACTTTTCTCGCTGTTAAGTAAACGAACATAAAAAGTCCTTAAGCGTTTTGTTTAAAAATAAAAATAACAAAAATATGAAAGTTGTGGCGGATCCCAAGATGAAACGATACGCGATACGAGTGGGTCCATCGCGACAGTGCGAAGAAAGTTAAAATGGATGAGCAAAGGTCGTGGCGAAGTATTCGTTTCTATCGATATAACAGGTATAACAGGAAATGATTTTCGCGATACGCAGATTCTTCGACCGGACAGGTACCTTTCTTTCCATGGAATCGGATCTTGGTGCCCAAGGTGACGTTTTTATGATATAGCGGCTCGCTAGACGCTTTTTAGAAATCGTATCGAGAGTAATGCAAGCTGGAGCGTATGGTAACTAGGTCAAACGTTGGCACCACCGAGTGCAAGGACAAGGACACTTTGATCACTTTCGTCCGGCTGAGATAATTCACATTCCCCTCGAGTGGTTAGACCAAAAATACGGAAATAAGTTTCACGCTGTTTCTCCGGATTTATCACTTCGACACGAGTCGTTAGAGAATTGTAAAAAAAATTTATTTCCATTGAATTTGTGGCTCGACTGAAATATTCATCGATATCGTTTCGATAAAACATCGGTTCTTCTGAATGGGCTAAAGAATTCATTTTGGAGGAAAATGTGAGTTTGAAACGCGAGTCGATGTTTCTACAACTTTTATCGAAACTTGCAACGTTGTTTATCCAAGAAAAAGGATGCGGTTGAACGTAGACGGGGATGACTCTGCAAAGTGGAATTTTTATTTTCAAGTAGCAGCTGAGCATTTGTTTATTCGATTTTTGCAAACGAACGAGGAATGTAGATCCCTGGAAATTTCTACTGAATCTCTGCAACGAGCTTCAGTTCGTTTTGCCTGCGATTTGTGATTGTACGGGACTATTTATCTTATTTTATTCGAAATGTAAGAAAGACAAATTCTTGAAAAATCTTTAGGCTATTTTCTAGAAAAAAATCATAAAAAATATAAAATTTTCGAAAAAATCTGAGCATAGGCTATTAAGAAAACAATTACTGCGAAAGTTGGTAAAAATTCGAGAGGCGTGAAGCTCAATTGGAACTTTTAGATTGGAACTTCGGAAACAGACAAACGATCGAAGATCGACTTTCGATCTGTATCGAGGTTTTTCATGCTTTTGATTGACAACACTCGTCGTCAATTTCTTAGTTTCTTTTTCTCTCGATACAGTTTGTGAAACCAGTAATTCTGTCAAGATCGTTGATCGTCGCTGCAATCACATACATAGACATAGCTAAGACACGCGTCTTCGTATGACTTTCACCAAGAGCCGCTCTACTTGTCGCATTCACGTTCCAATGCTACATGTTTCACTGATTTATAAACTTACTAACATGTTACGCTGCGATGCCCTGTTAGGCATTGCATATACCATTGATCCAATATACCGTCCAAATATCTTCAAACAAGTACAGCAAGTACAATCCTAAATATCCTTTGTGCGTTCTAATTGTCTTTTAACTCATTCGAAACTTGCTTCCTATCGTAATTCGTGATAAATACGGTAGTGCGCATACGCTTGTCGCAATCACCGTATGTATTATATCAGCAACGCTGAAAATTCGTTTCCAAAGGGATAAAGGATCGACTCGAATGGCCATCGGCTTCGAATGAGTTAAAAACGATAAAACAATATCGATAATCACGTTCCAATGAATTTCAGTTACCGTGGCTGTTCACGCTCGCCTGTTCGATCGTCGTCGTTCTATCGGAAAGCACAGACTCGGGCGAAAAAGCGTTGCGAGCACGTGCATCAGCGCAACTCGAGCGATTGGCCCCCTATCGAAGAACAGACCAAGGGACAATCGACGAACAGTGGCAGCTGCTGGAAAATGCGGCCAACGATCCCGCAATTAACAAACTCAGCGACCAACAAATCTTGGATATCTATCGACTTCTTCCAGAAAATCTACAGAGAGACGTCATAGATCGAGTTGGCGGGAATCGAGCTATGATCGAGATGCTGGCAAACCAGAAATACATGGCGTTCATGCAAGATAGGACAAAACGATCAGGATCGAAACGCGAGATATACGATCGTGATGGATACGAGTCGCCGCCAGACGGATACGCGCACGAGTACACAGGATACGGGCATAATACATACGGAGAGCACGATGGAGAAAATCCAGAGTCGTCTGGATCTGGATCCGATTCTGGATCGATTCTAAAGGGATCTGGCAGCCTGATCGGTGGCATAGCCAAAGGTATAATCAGTGGCCTCGTGAGCGCATCCAGCAGCGCTTCGAAAGGATCTTCCTCGATCTCGGCGCAGAGTTCCCAGACGAGTGCCCAGTCGAGTTCGTCGTCGAGCGACGATAAACCAAAGCCGAAACCAGAATATGGCCAAGTTTACTCGGTAACTATATAGACATTGGCAAGTTAAAATTAAAACGAGCGGGTTCGATTGAGATACGCGATCGCAATTAATTTTGTACGAGATGGATCGGTGTCGATTGCCACACATTGGCGAGGAATGAAAATGGAGTTTTCAGTTCTATATCGGAGGAAATGCTTCGTTCGTGAAAAATTTCCAAACGAATTACCTGCTGGCGGAAGTTGATGTATGCGCATAACGGAACGAGCGGATATCAGCAATGCTGGTATTTGGAAACGAGATTACGAAGGCCTTGGTTGCCTTCGTAGCGAATTTTACGTAATTAGCTTCAGGTGAAAGTGAATTCATCTGCGTAGAAAGTTCATTTGTGTTTCGAAATGACAACGGTTTAATTTGACGAAAAAAATAAGGAAAGAAATTCCGAAATCTATGGAGCTTTCTTTAAACGAACCCGTGAGCTATAATCAAACGCTCAGTCGTTTTTTGGCGAAAACGAAATAGAGTAGAATGACAGATGTAGAAACATTAGTACAAACGATTATATCGATATATTAGCTGCACGAAAAAGAAATCATTATGTGGGTCGTTCAGGTTGCAATTAAGGAGGGAAATCTTTAGCTCTTGTCTTCGCACGCCCCTTAGCTAATCGTAGAAAATATTTCACGCTGAAAGAATTCCACGATGGAAATAGGAAACGTGTCAATTACGAATCGTTGTCGAATGAAATTCTTCCGAGTATATAATGGGTATCGCGAAACTTTCATTCTTTTTATACGTTCTACAAAAGTTTGTTACAAATGAGCGCAACACTAATTCACAATTAGTCGATTCATACTCAATACCAGGCCGCGTAGAAATTTGCAATTTCCATCGTGAAATTACGATGTTCGTGTAATCGACGTTGAGTGAAACAGGTCGACCGTAACATGTCATCGCCGATCGTTCGAACCTGTCGCGATTGAGTTTGATTCTCAACATAGAAGCAACGATTAAGCAAATCATCCGAATCTTCAGAGAACGTCGAATTGTAATTTGAAAATGTTGGAGCGCGCATTTTTTATATATTAAATAGAACATGGAAGGAACCACCGGATGTGTGAAAAATGTGACACAGATAGTTCGCGTTACCATAGTATGCATAGTTCTTATATTAATATAGAGGCATTCTTATAATAATCCCAGCTGTATCGTGCAATATATAATACTCAATAAAGTACAGATTAAATCGCATCTCGATTAATTTGCGCAACACGTGCCTTGTTAATGGAATTTTTCTATGATAGTACAACGATAAGGCGTTCGACATGTGGGACTTCAAAAAGGCGATCATTACCACGTTAATACAAGCCGTAAAAGCCATAAGTGGCGGTGTGATTGCTTTGAAAGGTCAGCTACTGAAAGGGAGCGCTTACCTTGTTGCGGCCAAGAGCAAAATTATCACTAAAACCGGGGATGCTATCACGACCTTGGGTCGTAATATCGTCAAGAGTGCCGTGCATCATCCTCCGCCTCATCCTGCATACTTGTACGATCATCCTCCGGAAGGTGGTGAGTGATTCTCTAATTTAAACTCTCATCGCTTAACGTGTACTCTCGTGTTGGTAACTTGATGATCAATAACACACAGATAATAATAATCTGTCTGTCTTTGACTTACGATATATAGTTTAATGATATTATATATATATATATAATTTACGGAACAGTTCGCTACCAAAAGTCGTGAAATTACTTGAATTTTATATACACATCAGCTTAAGGATAATTGGAAATTAAAAGTGGAATGAAACGGAACAGGTCACGAAGAAAGTTACGACGGACCACCGCCCAGTATCGAGGAATATGGCGAACCTCATGACGAGTATCAGGGAAACGGAAATTATGATTCATCCTCGGATGGTAAGGCTTCTCGACGTGAATAATGATCATTGGAACACGTTATTAACATCGCAGCATCGATACTAATACACTAATGCCTCTTACTTTTCTAAAGTTTCATTAGCAAAGGCATTGCATTCGATCGTAATGCAATTTGCGATTCCACATAGCAACGTTAACTCGTTAACTCGAAATACGCTTATATTCTTGATTCGAACGTATGATACGCTCCATGTATGTACATACGTACGTTATATATGTAAGGGTGTTCTTGTATGCTTGTAAAAAGAATTCGGTGAGAGGCGTAGAATCTCTGGAGAGCACTGTTACGCGTTTTGGAATAAAGAAAGTAAGAGCGATCTTCGCTTTCAAATGAGATCCTAATCTCCGGAACTTTCCTCCGTGTGTGAGCACGAGGAAAGCGGAGAAGAGAGATGGGCTGCGGAAGAATTCCCGTAGTGGTATGTTGAATTCCGCAGCCGTTTGTTATACAGGGTGTCCATAATTTCAATTTCATCGATTCAAGACTTGCTCGTTTCTTTTTTTTTGAGAAAATCTCGACAAAGAAACGAAGAAGTTTTCGGTTTCAAAATTATTTATTTACGCTCACTTGTAGCGATAAAGAAAAAGAAACAACTTTTGCTTCTTCTTTCCTAGTTTATCGATAGCCTACACGCTCGCGAAAGCTTGACATTTAAATTGAGAACACCCTGTACATATTCGGCGCTTTAAACACAGGTCCCACCACTGTGAATTCTTCCTCAATCGTAACATGCTTCTTTACTACGTGTCACGTTTCTACGGTCTCCTTGAGACACCCGTAATAATTAGCCTCTTCCGTGAGAACGATTCTTTCTTCGATGATCTTCAAAATTCCAAGTTAATCATCTACTTTCGCTCTGAACTTTTCGATATATCACACCGTTAACACGACTTTCTCCCGACTATAGATCGTCGATGCTTTCGATAGAATGCTCGTATGAAACAGGTTTGCCAGTTTATATTAATCCTGGAAGTTGTATTAATCCTGGAATATTATAATAGAGTACTGCATTCTCACCGGCTTCTGTTTCATCCTTTTCTAAACGGTGCTAGCTCTTTATAATTTACGCTTTCTAGTCATTTTCTAGCATGGGAAGACCAAAACTATCTGGCATATCTGGACTTTATTTCAAGTGTCGTGATGTCATGCGAGCAAAATTATGCTTTTCATGGATAGGCTGTTCTACTGTGTGTGTATGTAACTAGCAAGATTGTACGTAGATGTAATATCTCAGGACTAGTCGAGATATGCAAATTTATTCGTTGACTGACGATTTAATGCGTCGATAAAATGATTTATCACAAAGCGATCAAGTTTATAAATCGATAAAGTTGTACAGAAAGTGTTCCTACTAATACACTTGTACATACGATCGGCATTACATAGTAACAACTAAACGGATTAACTTTTCGTTTCATGAACTTCGATTAAGAGAAAGCGCAAAACGAACCTTTATCGATAAAAAAAAGGTACTTACTAACGCTTAAAAGTAGCGGTTATTAATACAATAGAATGTGGTTAAGCGTATCTAATATTCGAATTTATCATAACTTCATGAAACGAAGGATTATCGTTCAGACACGACTGACAGACGTTACATTTACAGTTGCCCAGGCGGGCCTTCTAATCGTGAAACCAACGAAACCGGACGATTACGGTTACGATCACCACACAGTGGACTTGGACGCCGAAAAACCTGCGGTGACGCACTCGGAAGACAATTACTACGGCCCACCACCGGAACTGCCCCACGAAGACATCGAAAACACCGTGTTAGGAAATGCAAACAGCTATCAAAATTTTAATCAAGACGATCACAACGTGAATTCAAATCCAGAACCGTCGTTGCCCGGCTACGATCACATTAAAGGACTCGACTATACTTCTCTTGCTTCTGGTTCACCGTCGAACCATCACGGTCCACTGTCTATTCAACAGAACGTCGAATATCCACCGACACACATTCAATACTCTCTTGCAGATAAAGGCAACTTGCAGATTTTAAACGGAGATACAAACGGCAACGATCTGTCCGTGTACTCGAGCTTATCGATCGACACAGAGCCGCAGAAAATAGAGTCGATTAAAATATCCGCGGAGTTGCCCAAGTTGCAACCGCATACGAGCTTGCAGAATTTGCCATTGCTGCCGTACTCTTATCCGCTGCAAGGACCGCTGAAGATACCACTGTGGAATCCGCATATCTCGTCGCCGTATTGGCAAAACCAGGGATTGCTTCAGCCGTACGCTAATTTCAATCTTCATGGCTTGTATCGAAGAAGAAGCAGCTCGCAGAGGAGAAGGTCCGTCAGCGAGATCGCGCAACGTATGAGACTGCAACGAGGCTAGAACCGAAGAGTAGTCGCAGGTAATTGGAATCGCGTTAGACCTCGTGAATATCCTCCACCGTGTGGTTACTTGGCGCGCGAAGTTTCACGCGAAGAGATCTCACCGACTTCTGACTTTGCTGAGATGGTTCGTGTCGGGTTCTCCGATCATGCAGCAGCAGACTGTGATCTCGCAGTCGTTCGATATTGGCTCTCGCAGCCCTGGATCGTGATTTTTCTAATTTTCTTTCGCGACTTATCGAGACTTCTCCACGTCTTCTGTGTCCTGTTTAATTCCTGATATATCTAAGAACATACACGAGGCAAAGATTCGATTACTGTCATGAATAGCAGCTGTAAGTATAGTAGCTAATTGGAAGCGAGCTGCGTGTATCTTGCGTCACCTATAAGTCTACCTTATCGTCCATATTCTACTCCGCATTTCGTTACTCGTGAACATTGCGTTACTCGGACCCACGGAAGCTCAGCGTGATACGATACTCAGCATCCAGAGAACGTGGCTCTTCTGTTATCCTGAATAGTTCTATCGCTCTTTCTCCAGTTCGCCTTCTACAGTCAAATCCATACTATTTTTATATTTTATAATTTGCAAATATAATTATAATTTCCTTCCGATACTTTCTGTTACAGTGGTCTACTCCTATTCGTACTATCCGATCGTCAATGGATTCGAAAGATATCACAGATACTAAAGAAGCCAGGCATTCGTGTTGGGATTGAAGACTATAGTGAGTGCAAGGAAATTCAGTGTGCGTAATATCGTGACGGAAAATTTGTAAAATTTTGCGCGAAGGATCGATGCAGGAAGGAGGAATGTTAGCTAGAGACAATTTACCTACATACGAATATGTATGCGTACGTGTGTTGGCGCGTGTGTGAGCGTGTTCGCCCGAGTTTCGGCTTTCGCCTCGTTATCGTCGTAAAAGAAAACCTAGAAATTTCATGGATTCGATGGAAGTTATTCGAAGACGAATCCTCACGGAATTATCGTAGAAAAAAGAAAGCGGTCCGACATGCAAATGAAGAACGTGGCGAACGTGGAACAATTATGGACAGCAGTCGAGTTGACGTACTTTGTAGTTGAGTTTATCTTGTGATACGCGTTGAATCGGCAATGAGCCGTACGATGTTCACTTTTTTCGCATGATCGCCGTAACAAATACGACTGTTGCATCTGGTTTTCGTTGATTGCCGATCGTTAAGAAGGCGAGCGTGCTGTATGAAAGTTTATAACGATTCATTATGCGTCTAAATGCAAATGTAGCTCGAGTAACGCTGATGCCGATTTTCATGCAGCGAAGGAGGCCATAATAATACGATTAGCTACTTTATTCTCCCTTCCTTTTCTCCTATTTACCCATTAGAATTCGTAATTATAGGCATCGTAGTATTTTTATTACGCTCTCTACGACTTGGCCTTGTTTTAATTAGTCTTTTATAGTGTATATACAGTTTCGCAAGTGAACCATCGAGTTTGAATAAATATTTGTTGTTTTTGTTATCCTTTGACTTTTATTATTCGCTATTGTTATCGTTAATAATTTAATAAACTCATGTTATCTTAATTCCCTCTTCTTCAATTTCATTCGCAATATTTGTTTATTAAAAGAAACATTATTCGTATGATTAGTCGATACGTACCGATACTGTGTTGGAAGGTGCGTTACTTTATTCTCACATTATCACGTGCAAAGGAACACGAGCGACGAATATGAGGAGCAACGAACGACAATCAGGAAATAAAACGTCTGAACCAACATCCAGCCTCGATCTCCTTTCATCAATGCTTCCTATCGAGTGCAATGAACCTTCAATCCTGAATAACACCAGTTCTTTCCAAATACATTGCTGAAAGATATCGAACGACTGAAACATCGCTATAAAACGTCAATGCCTTTTGCGTTTTTATTCTGATCGCTCCCTCGACTGACAAAACGCTTGAAACTGCTTAACATATTTTTTCATTATCAATAAATCACATTGTCGGAAAACGGAACACCTTCGTATTATGTTTCCATAATTTCAAAGATAAATATAAAAAACAAAAAAAAAAAAGAAGGAAAAATCACGTGGAACAGAACCGAAGTATTAAAAAAAATATCGAAATGTCACACGTTCAAAGATTTATGACTTTTACGCAAAGATCCGTTGCAGCGACTTTGTCGTTGTTACGCGACCAAAGAAATAGCACGCAAATGCCGAAAGCAATGCAAAAGTTCCAAGTTGGTCGTGAAAAATATTGAATGGCACGGTCACATAATTTTAGTCATAAACTCACGTAGCACCGATGAATATAGTGGGTCACTGGATCACACACGTTGGTCCGCGCGTATCCACGCACACAGGTGTATCCTCACGAGGGAATCCAGTAGCAGGATATGGAGAGAAACGGCGTTTAACCGGTCTTCGATCACTCTGCCCATCTGTCGACTCGCAAAGGGCCCCTGGTACACTCGTAAATCGACTTTCCTGCCATCGAATTCTTCTTCCGTCCATCGTAGTACATTTAATAAAATACAATCTGCCATTGAAACGTCCCATCTCGTTCTCTCTGTAAACGTTCGAACACATACCTGACAAACGATCGAAACGAGCGTACAATTCCAACTATCCGTAGGAATCTCAATGTTGAACAAACTACTGTTGCAAATTGATTGGCGTAGAATCGAATGGAGACGAAGAGTCTCCGTTTGCTATGTTCGTTTTCTTTTCTGTTTCTAAAAGCGGCTTCAACGAAGTACCGTTTCGGAGAGACGTTGACTGCGTATCGCTTTAGTTCTTCGTGTCGGAAGAAACACGGGAGAAAGGAACGTAAGATGAAAGAGAGCGAGAAAAATATCGAAAATGTCAGAGTTTCAGAGAAGTACAGATAGCTGAAGCATGAATTATTTAATTCGGGAAAGTTTAGCAGAATCGAAGCGCACAGTCTACGAAGATCTAGAAACGAGCAGAGCCGAAGAACGGTAAAGTAAGACGCGAGCGAAACGGCAAATAATTTCCTTCAGAAAATTGAAAAGGATTAAAATGTAAAATATCCACGATGTTTTCGTTACTTTAACACAATCGTAGACTCGGTTATTTGGAAAAACATTGTAGGAACGATTATAAATGGGAAGATATTTACTTACGTGATACGATTAACTGCGATTCGCTTAACGCGCTTCCGTTGCACACGCAGAACGAACAAACGCAGAATTGGGAATTCTTGCGAATTTCGTGGAACCCATGACTTTTCCCGGTTACGTTCCGCATTTCGAAGCAGCTGTTATCCGTCAGAGTAAGGTAGGAGGCACAGCGTTTCGGCCTTCGATGATACGTTCGCCGGTTGCGAGTATAAATGAAGGACAATGACCTAATTGCGTGCAGAACACACAGTGCTCCCTCAATGTCCAATCATCGCGCGCGTTAACTCGTGTTCGATTATTTGTGGCCGTAACTTCCGGCACATTCTTTTCCTATTTTTTATCGTTTTCCCGTATTTTCCTTCCAGTGAGAACGCCAAGTTGCACAGGTGACAAATCTGAAAATTCGAATTTCTTCGTTCGAGGAACTTCTTGCTCGGAAGGCGAAACAATGAAGGTAAGACGTCAGGCTTTTTAGCATCGTTATTCTTTACCAATATTTTGTCTCCGAATTAACAGCAACAAGATCTACACGGCGATTTCGCACGATTCGATGGTTTTGTTGAAAATAACGCACTTCCTTTGGTCGAAGTCGAGCGCGTTTTACGTGTACACCGAATCTTCTGTAATTTAAGAGATTTATCGACATTTGTGATTGTGATTGGAATTACAAAAATATAGATTAGACTCTTCTTAACGATCATCCTAACTTTCGCATGGAAGCTTTTGTAAAAATGAACTTTATGTATTGTACTGTTCGAATTTGTAAGAAACGCGACCTATGAAATAATGAAATAATTCTAAAACCTTCTAATGTTAAAATAAATAATTCTCTACTAAAGTAATTAAAAAAACACGCGAGTATTTTATACGTACGAATTCTGTAGTCGAATAATCTCTTATTCGTGAAACGTATTTCAGCATGTAATTCACTTCGACAATTTTCCTGCGTACAGTTGAATTAATTTTCTTCAATTAACTAGAACTCTTCTCATTGCTATACAATTTTGCCAATTTCACTAGCATTAGTTATGTCACGGTATTCTTCACATTGTATTACGATGGACGAATATACAGGTATGCGCCTGTAACTACGCTACGATTGAAAAATCAAGTTAATAGGCCTGTCTACCCAACGTAGAAACTAGTTCCGTTATATGACAAAAAAAGGATACTCGGTCGATGTCTGATTATTATCATTAACGGGAAATAGCCATACGTTTCTTCCTTCGTCTTCGAGAAAACGTTTCCCTCCTCTCCTTCTGAAAAAGTACCGCCACATATAGAAGACGTCTAATTATACAAAAACTACGAACCAACCACGGACGTTCTAAATATTATTAATGCGTGTAAAATTAAGCTTTCTCGATTTTTATTTTATTGCAATATCCTGACAGGAGTATCGTCAATCATTCGGCGAATTAAACTACTCGGTGGATTCCTATTTATCGGTTAACGTTATAAATCGGACGTTACGAACAAAGACAGGAGTATGTCAGTGTATGCGAGTGTTCAACCTTTCACGCGCAATCTTCTTCCATCATCGATAACGCGCTCTTGGCAAACGAAATTACGAAGCGGAAACGCGAGTCGAGCGAAAACGAAGTATAATCGTCGCGATGCAACAAGTTGCATCCACCATCGTCGTTTCTAATCCGTTCGAGCCGGACCATCGTTTCCATGCTCGGCTATTTTCTTTTCGACCTCGCTCCTCTCTTAGCTTCTTACTACCCTCGCTTTTCCTACGTCGATGTGGCACACCGTCCCACTTTGTCCGCTAACAACTCGCGGCACTTCTCTCTTCGGTTTCATTGCCGGTGCCAGCGTCTCTCAAACTATAGATACGATCGGTTAGCGATACCATTGTCACGGTCATTGTTACGACCGTTCAAATCGACGCTCGACGTAACAAGCTGAGCGGATGGTGTTGAATACCAAAGCACTTGCTTTGAAACGTATTTCAGTGAACGATTCAATTTTATCGCCGCGCTATCGTAAGCGAAACACACGGTTTCCTTTCTCACCGTAGCTCCAATTGACGTAGAATTCAACCTGCCTAAGTTACTTTTCATATTGCTGTTGCTGTATTAGATTCGTTTTAAGGAGATGTTAATCGCTCGCTCTAATATACCTGGTGATTAAGGAAAATAGAGAAATCTTGTCGTCTTTTATCGAAGAATATTTGAGGACCACTGGCTCGTATTACATCGCACGCGTTGACTCTACCCGTACCATAACCGCGAAGAATGAAACTAAGTGCACGTGTTGATATGCGAATACCGTAAGAGCGGCCTGGACTTCCGGTTTTAACGCGTCCGCTTTCCCGATCCTAATAAATTCTCAAAAATAATATCTTACGAACGCTTGAAACTTTAACGAAACAGCAAAAATCCATATGACCTGCGTACATGAAAATTAAATGGAACGTCGAATTTCTTTAACAAAAGCCTCCGTAGAACAGAGGATATAAATGATAAATATTGATAAGAGAAGAAGACCCACTTACCTTTTACGATGACAACTGGTCGACTGCCAATTTTTTGTTCCCCATGGAATACATATAACGGGCGCGCTCTGTTAACCAAATTCCAGACGACAAATTGGCTGTGCTGTTTGTTGGTCGTGTGTGTCTGCCTTGTCGAAGCCAGGTACAAGATCAGAAGGCCCCAGTTATCGCCTCCGCAGCCTCCTAAACTGATGTTCAAGAAATCATGGCCGATCGCTCATAGAATCTCCGTGGGCAACACGATGCACATAAATGGGAACTTCCCGCCCAAACGAATGTCCCAGAAACCGCCTAATTATAGGTGAATGTCGGAAATTTCATCGAACACCTCGTTACTTCATCGAACGTGACTTTTTTCCGATTTCTTCTTTTATTCAAGAATTCGCAGACCACCGATGTTCAACGTGCCACCTACCATTTGGAAGAATCAAATGCCGATAAGAGCTCCTCTAAATAATCACGCGGTTCTTCCGCAACGTCCACCTGTTAAGGAGTTCCATGCCGTGAACAAAATGCCAGAATATAGTCCGGAGTACAGGCCGGAAGCCGCTGTTCTACCACCGACGCACAGGGGCGGTATCGACGACGACAAAGGACCGATTCATACTATTCCTGCACCGAATCTCAGTCCTATGGACAAGCCTTTCAGTAACGAAGCGAACGCAGACGAGACGTCTCGGCGTCAACAGCAGACCGATCCTACCTACAAAGTTAATCCACACGGTTGGTTTACGTTATTTTCAGCTTCAATGTTTTAGCAGTTAAACGATGGAAATCCGCTAACGAAAAACTTGCCAAGACGAATGGATCTAAGATTTTTTATCTTGTCGATTACTAGAAACGATATTGATTAGTCTTTATCGAAAAAGAAACACGATATACGTATACGTTAATTGTTATCGATACATAGTATACTTCCAAGTTTACGCGCTACGAGTCGATTGAAATTCTAGCGTCAAATATCGTATTTAAATAATATTAAATAATGTCAAAGTCTGTCTGCTAATTTTATTTTTATATCTTCCAACTTTTTCTTTTTCAATTGTGTTCTCTTCGTAGGTTCCTTGTTGCCTAATTTCGATCTTGCGACCATCACGAGTTTGACACCCCAGAAGACTGTAACCAGTCCGACACCGGTGCAACACCAGTACGAAGTGACAGAAAGTAACGATATCAGTCAGAAAGAGTACCAAACTGTTCTGCCAACGTTCTTGCCCCCGGAATTTGCAACACTTTCGACATTAGTGAATCCTGACTTACAAACGAACGACGTTTACTTGAATAATCATCCAGCTTCGAATATAGGTCTTATCGGAACGAACATTCAACTCGGACAGCCGAACTTACCTATGCAAACGAATCTTCACAGTTCTCTTCACGTCGGTTTCCCTGGTACCGCTGCTCAGACTCCTTACATTATAAATCAACAAATTCCTGATCTACACGTTGGTCATCCGGCACCGGCTGGTCCTCCGCTCTCAGCCACTCAACTTTACGACCTTCTAAACAGCTTTCCCCAAAAAATGCCAGAGCAGTATCAAACAGGTATGATTCCCATCCACGATATCTCTTCTTTAGCGTTACTTTTACAGTCCAAAGTCCAGCAAATCTTGTTTCTTTTCCTCTTCGTTGATACCTAGCAATTAAATGTACAAATAAACGTTTTGTGTATCGTTAACATAAATCTTATAAATTATAAATTAATATAAATTATATTTATAAGTTATAAGTAAAGTTATAATTATAAGTTATAAATTAAATTAGAATACGTTGAAGATAGTGCTCTCTTCTTTTTCAAAACTCGAGAAATGGTTTGGTAAAGAGAAATAGAAGATCTAACAGGTCACATGCGTTATCCTTTATCTATATCGTACATCGATTTGGCCGAAGCGCGTCGTTCAGATAACAAGATAAATCGAAACGATCGTGATTCCAGGTCAACAGCCACAACTTCAGCAACACATACTTCAGCAGCAACTCGGTCAATTCTTCCAGCCTACCGGCGTGACTGGTTTCTCGCAGCCCCAGATGCAATCGTTCAATTACGACGAGCAAGATAACAAGGAGCAACAACAACAGCAGGTCTTATTCAACCAGGATTACGCCGCTGGCAGGGTCAATACGAATTACAACGTAGGACCGGAGTCACCTCTGAACGAGGAAGAGAACGCTGGCCTGCAACAGAACGAGGATCTCGCTTATATCGCCGATGGAAACGAACAATTGGAAAACAACATCGAATACGAGCAAACCAACAATCAAAAGGATCAGACGACGTACTTTAACAAAGTTGCTAACAACGATGCAATGTCGACGCAATTTTACACGACGTTGCCTAATCGGGAGGCTGCAGAAAAATTAGCAGCTCTGGCGGCTGCTGGAAACGTTAACAGTCAATTGATCGGGCAATTGCGAAAGCAACAGCAACAGCAACAACAACAACAACAACAACAACAGCAGCAGGAAAATGTACAGACCGATGAAACTATGCCTGCTAATCACAAGAACGACGAATACAAAACGAACGAGCAAATCAACGACGACGGTCGTTATGATCAGAATTATTACCAAGATCGAGTTCAGAATCGGCAGAGACAACGACAGAAAGAGCATGAACAACAGCTGCAACAATACGAGGAACGGCAGAAAGAATACGATAGACAACAACAACAACAACAACAGCAACAGCAACGTCAACGACAAAATCCGTATAGCAACAAAAGACCATTGAGAATTATGGTGCCGGATGAAAATGATTATAGCAATACCGAGATACAGAATGACGAGCCGAAAGAAAATACAGAAGTGGAGTACGAGTATGAGAACGACGAAGCGGATGCTGGAAATTCGCAGGCAAACGCGTCGTTCGACGGAAGAACGTCTTATGATCGATCGAACGTTGAATTTGGATCGCGTTTGAATCCTAAGAGCGGAGTATAATATTTTGTTGCGAATCATTTTGTATATATAGTTGGACGAAAATATTTATTACAGTTCTATTTATCGATCAGACTTATCTTTACGGGGATTTCTGTGTAATTTAGACAATGAATAGGGTTTCTCTAGAGCGGGAAATTTCATACTGTTTTTACAAAGTACGCCGACGAAACTTTCTTTTTTGAGATTACGATTTGTGGTTATAATTAGAATATTTATTAAATTTTCGTCGACGATACATTGAAAACAGTCGCGTGAAGGATAGTAATTTATTTAATGTTATTTATTGTTGGGCAAGTTGGTCGATGTACTCGTACTTCGTTGTAAAAATATGGACAAAAGATATTGCCATTGATTTAAGGAATCAATCTTTTATTTCAATTATTGCGCATCACCAATCTGAATTACACTTATATATATGTACATATGTATCATTGAGGTAATCTATCCAACATATGGTACAGGAGTCAGTTTGGTTACAAACGAAAATCTACAAATGTTCTATCATTTCGAAGATCATCTCCTTTCATCTTTTCATTTTTACAAAATTAGCCAATAAAACAGCCATACGGTACAAAATACCAGAATTAACACTATCATATTAATAACATTTACGAGGAAGGGGATTTAATCTTGAAGAAAGAAAAACAAACCTCGCACGAATGAAATTACAAAGATTTTTTAAGCAGCGCAGTGATTGCGTATTCACAAAATTTGAGATGACATAAACTGGCGGTAATTTACGATGGAACACTACTATGACCGATCCATAAACCACGGCTTGCCATCATTTGCGAGTCGTTTCGTAAGAATGTCGCAACCAGTTTCGGTAACTAATAGCGTGTGTTCGAATTGTGCCGACCATTGACCATCCGCGGTAACTGCTGTCCAAGTATCAGGCCACATCTCGTCTCTCCATGTACCTTGAGATATCATTGGTTCTATAGTAAAACAGTGTCCCGGTTTCATAACACCCACAGCCTTGTTTTCTAAACAAAACGAAAACGAGTTAAGCTAAGACAGTTGATTTAAAGCGTCAATTATAAGCAGGATATTTACTCGCATAATGAGGTACGCTTGGCGCAGTGTGGAATAAACGATGAATTCCATGGCCGCAATAACTACGTACTACACTGAATCCATGCGCTTGTGCATGTTTCTGAATAATATTTCCAATTTCCCTATACTTTTCACCAGGTCGTACGATATCTATAGCTTTCGATAAACACTCGTACGTAACTTCGACTAATTTTTTCACTTCGGGTTTCACACTACCGACTAGAAACGTCTCATTTAGGTCACCATGAAATCCATTATGATATACAGTTACATCAACTGAAAGAAACGAGAATTATAATGTTATCGTGCTTGTATTAAATGCGTATTTAAGAAGATATCATTATAATACCATTGCAAATATCTCCATCTTCAAGCGGCCTAGTATCAGGAATACCATGGCATATCACTTCGTTAACAGAAGTGCAACAACTAGCAGGGAATTGATAATAGTTCAATGGAGATGGATAGCAGTCTCTTTCGATACAAGCTTCGTGAACTGCTCTGTCTATCTCTGCTGTAGTAACGCCTACGTCACAAGCACGTGCAGCCTCGTCCAAGACTTCTCGTCCAAGCTATAGGAGTAATTTTCATTTATGTTCTCTTCTTCATTAAGAGAAAATAAAAATATGTTTGTATCAAATTAGTAAGAACATTTTCTAAATATAAAAAGTCGTATTAAAAAAGTTACGCGATCACTACGATCGGAGTAGTCGTCAATCAACGTATTAAAAAAGTTACGCGATCACTCCGATCGGAGTAGTCGTCAATCAACGTATTAAAAAAGTTATTTTAATATTTTTAATAATCGTTGTACCTTACAAGCTACTCGCATGCCCTCAATTTCCTCGTCATCAAGGATTTTTATTTGCGCAGAACCTCGCACCGATTGCTCGCTTACGGACAAACCAGTTGGATGTGTAGCATAATCTGGACGTTTGATATGTTCGGGTACTTCCCGACGAGGTTCTCTCTTATAAGGGCGTAATTTACCGGTATAATGATAGAAAGGCCATGGGTTATACTCGTTCGAAGATTTATCTCCACCTACTCCTTCTATTAGAAACAATATTTTTGCATTTTATACGCGATCATTTAAATACGTGTATATATTTGATAAAATGTACATTTTTTCTGGCTTATAATTATAAATTTATTTTGCATTAGTACAACTACAATTTACGTAATTGTTAATCGCTAAACTCACTCGCCAATTGATGAATGACTTTGTGTGTTTTCCAGCTTCGTTTAAAACAATCCTGCAACAAATGTGAACATGCTAAAATGATAAACAAATATCATAATAAATAAACAAAAATATCTAGAGAAACGCTCGAAAGATCTTTTGTAGACGTATATCATTAAAACATGACATTTATTCATTTCCTTACGAAAATATATTAACAACGATACTTATATACTAAGAATGATACTATAGTCGTTTGAAAAATAAAATGTACATGATCTTAATTATTATTAATTGATACCATACGAGGTATATTTAAATACCTGGTACATGTATTTATCTCTTGAACTAACCTTCAAATATATAAGGTGGTGCTTACCTGAGTGCAGAAATAGGAGCCCTGTATCCCAATTTTCAGACAAGTTGGACATTGGAGGCTGGCTATAGTTTTGCAGCCCGGTGTTTCACATGTACCACAAGCGAATGCCATTTTCGTTGAAATTTTCTTCGGAAACTATGTGTGACGTGACTCGACGAATACGACACAAACGGCAAGAAGTAATTCGAGACGTTACTGTACTGTTTTACCGATGGATTTGCTTGTTAATTCGACATGGATGACGAAACTTCTAACACAAATGAAGCTTATTTGTGGTCAAAATCAAATCTCTGACACAGATGAGACACAGATGAGACATTGCATCTTATGGGACATTGCATCTTATGGGACTCCGTGATATCACAGATGAGATACGGAATAGATCTAGTATCTTACAAGACTTTGTGTTATATGTTCTAAACTACCGATCGTCCAGAAAAAAGCAAAAGTTTTATTACGCCCTCTACGATTTAAAACAATCATCTGACCACATACCTGAGAAGAGAGAAAATTTCCTCTTTGACCTGATCTTAGTCGATGTATAAACAAGTGTGGTCAATGGTAAAAAAGATATTTTTCGTGGTCGGTATTTTAGAACATAAAACATGAAATCCCTTATAATGTCAGGTCTATCTTGTATTTAATACTTGCCTGCGATGGATGAGCGGGCTTTTCCACTCGTTGAAACCTGATGTTTCCCTTTGTTCTTGGTCTGGCTAACACGGAGACTTGAGCAAAATGAACGGCCTGTTTTGTTCAAAATAATTCACTCACCACATCTTCTCGAGATGCCAGCTGGAATCGTCCATTGTTCGTTTTATATCTTGTCTCTAGACCATCTCTAGGGATGCGAAAAAGTGAATGGTTGATACGACATGGTTCGTGTCATAAAACGAGTCGGTGGCATATCCTAAGCGACGACGATTGTAAAGTATAGCTTGAGAGCAAAAATCCTAATGAACAGAACAGACAAGTGTTAAGGTCTTGGATTTCGCGCATAGAAAATGATAGGCAACTTGATGCCATAATTTTTCTATGTTTGCTACTCCTGGAAGTGATGCAGCCGGGAGTAGCTTTTTGACAGATCTGCGGTTATAGACCTCTGACCAGGTACGATAAGAGCTTCGATTCGTGCTTACAATAAATGTACATAAATATTTAGCCAATGTTTATATGCGTACATATTTCGTTTGTAGGTAAATGTAATTTTGACGTTCGTCGTAGCAGATGCAGAGGGCGTAGGAAACTCCTTGTATTTTTCGAGGTCGGTATTTCAGAGGAGGAGGTACAAAGTTCCATAAGGTGTTGTTGGTGTTATATCTACGTATTTTGCCATCATCAATGGTATAACATTGTTTGGTTTCCTCTTGAAAATGGCTGCCGTATTGGACGAGGTCGGCAAATCTGCCGAAAAATTAGTAGACGAGGAAAAGGACGAGATCGTTGACGAAGAAGATGAAACTGGTGCAGTAGAGGCTTCGAAGAAGAAAAAAAAGAAGAAAAAGAAGAAGAAGGCTGGTTCGTTACTTTATAAATTGTTGGGTATTGGGTGTATAGTCGTTTATGCGTATTTGAGGATTATTAGCGTGTCTTGCACTAGTTCCGATTTTTTATTTTTGAAAATAAACACGGGTTCACACGCAATAACCTTTTCTTTCAACTCTTTCATGATGTTACTCCTATACTTCTATATGGTAATTTCGTATTTACAGGCTAACTAATTAACAACATATATTATTGCTAAACATGCCCGTGAGCGCCACAACTTGGAAATTACTGTGCACGTCTTTACTTTCTGTTATCTCACGGCTGAAGTTTGCTTCATACAAAATATTTCGATTTCATAATAATTCAAACTTAAACTTATGTTACTACTCGCAGCAAAAATTTGTGTTTAAAAATAATTTTGAGACGGAATTATCATTTTATGCACAGCACTGATCTTCCCGCTTTCATAAATATGTTTTAGGAGCTGGTGAAGCTAGCGCAGATGTTCCAGAAGGAGAAGAAACGAAACAAGATAATATAGAAGGTAACTTATCTCCAAATTTGTATGAAAGACAATCATTTATGTATATAATATTTAATCTGTGTCACATTGTAGAAGCTGATATAGATGCAACAGAAAATGATGCAGAAACAGAAGATGCTAAGAAGAAAAAGAAGAAACGCAAATCGCGTGGAAAAACTGGAGGTCCTAAACAACAAACAGATCCTCCGACTATTCCTGTATCAGAATTTTTCCCAGATGGGAACTTTCCGATAGGGCAAATAATGGATCATCCCCCTGCTGCAGGAGTAGATGATAGAACAGCTAAGGATCGCTTTTCTAGCGAAGAAGCGCGTGCTTTTGACAGAATGCATAATGATATTTATAACGAAGCGAGGCAGGCAGCTGAAGCTCATAGACAAACTAGGAAACATATTATGAAATGGGTATGTGGTATCCAAGAAATAGCTATAAAAGGAAAACGATTTAAACAATTTGTATAAAACCATGATTAATTTAGGTAAAACCTGGAATGACAATGATAGAAATTTGTAACGAGTTGGAAAATACAGCAAGAAAATTAATAGGAGAAGATGGGCTAAAAGCTGGACTAGCATTTCCAACTGGTTGTTCAAGAAATCATTGCGCCGCTCATTACACTCCGAATGCTGGCGATCCCACCGTTTTGGAGTACGATGATGTTACAAAGATAGATTTTGGGACACACATTAACGGACGAATCATCGACTGTGCATTTACATTAGCATTCAATCCGAAATACGATAGGCTCATTGAAGCGGTTCGTGATGCTACAAATACTGGAATTAAAGCTGCTGGTATCGACGTTCAACTGTGCGATGTTGGAGCTGCGATTCAAGAAGTTATGGAATCATACGAAGTTGAATTAGATGGCAAAACTTACCCGGTATGTTTGTTATCTTTTTCAGATTATTATCTGCCGATTTTATCATAGATCGTTATTATCACTGATTCATGTTTAGGTAAAATCCATAAGAAATCTTAACGGTCATTCAATCGCTTCGTATCGTATCCACGCTGGGAAAACTGTACCGATAGTTAAAGGGGGTGAAGCTACCAGAATGGAAGAGAATGAATTTTATGCCATTGAAACTTTCGGATCTACCGGGAGAGGAATCGTTCACGACGATCTAGACTGTTCTCATTACATGAAGTGCTTCGATGCCGGTTTCGTCCCATTGAGATTGCAAAGTAGCAAATCCCTACTCAATGTTATCAACAAGCATTTCGGTATATATCGATTTATTAACACATTCCTAACTTAAACCAATAAAGCAATAGTAAAGTAAGTTTATTTGTAACAAACAGGTACTTTGGCTTTCTGCAAGCGATGGTTAGATCGTGTTGGTTGCGTGAAATATCAAATGGCTTTGAAGGATCTATGCGACAAAGGTGCAGTAGAGGCTTACCCACCTTTAGTCGATGTGAAGGGATGTTATACTGCTCAATTCGAGCATACCCTCGTTCTACGTCCAACGTGTAAGGAGGTTATTTCTCGTGGAGATGATTACTGATATGTCTATTGTTCTCGAATCGCGTTATGTGTACTCATTACATCTTTTATCTGGCAATGTACAAGTTGATTTACGTGAAGTCACACCGACGGTAAATGTTATTAATAACGCGATATTTAATTGTACATCTCATTCATTGTTTTCTCTTTGTCTATAGAAACACTATACGATGGTGATAAGGCAAAATATTGTGAAATATTAAAAAAATATGAAAAGTTACATATTTTTTTATTTTATTTTTTAATCTAGTATTGGACTACGAATAAAGGAAAATGTTTTTACGAATAGTCGAATAATCGAGGTTGTGCTAGTATTGCGAGCAACGCTCTTTTGTTTGTTGTTATTTTTCTGCGCATTTGTGAAGATGAAAAAAAGGCATATATTATTATTGACGTTGAATAAAATATATTTAATATTTTAATTGCTCCAATATGATAATAATCTTAAATATTACGATTAGTTTGCACAAGTCGAAGTTTAATGCAGTCAACGCGATAACATTACAATTTCTGTTTACATTTACACGTCAACTTATTAACGAGATTCTTTAGTGTTTCATAGAATTTTTTACTACGATTTATTTCCAAATATCACGGTTACTTTTATTCTATTTCTGAAACAGTAGAAGAAGATGTACGATGATGTACTGTTATCAATAGAAAACTTGTTAAATTCGAATGTAGGATCACGTTCCTGTAATACCTTCATTGCAACAATATATATTTTATTCATTTTATGAATTATAAACAGCGGAGTTTAATAAATGCTGCTATATCAACCTACTGAATGTTTCTCTCATTTAACTGCTAGTAGTTGATTACAAGTGAACGATGGTCCCAAGGTATCGATTCTACTATTCCAATTCTATTGTGGCAAAACACTATCTCTGTACTTCGTATTCAGGTCTAGTCTTGGTATAAATTCAGGCACGATAATAAACTAACGTCGCACACATACATCTTGCACATATGTATTCGTTTTAAAATTCTCTATGCTACTCATGACTGGTCTCTTAATTACTCTAACGGTATTAGTCCTTAGATGTGAAGGCTCTGAAAAATCACGAGCACGTAACAAAGTATCGAACGACCAAGTCAACTATTTTCTCGTCAAGGCGCTCTGTAAAGGCCAATCTGTTGCAAACCTCGACACCTTGTGTCTCGGATAACTAGGCGAAGTAACGAGGACACAACGCGTCATACCGCGTCGCTGACACGCGTAAGCAAGTTACACGCCACTAACAAACCAAGTATCGGTTTTACAACGACGTTTGAGTCAGCGATCTGCAGACTTATCGTTTGAAAAGACCTGACTCGACTATGCGCGCGGATACATATTCACGTGTTTTTCACAGATATATGGAAAACAATGGTTACGGTTGTATGTACTATCTAACTAGACTAACGTCGCTTACAAGACGAAACGAATCGCCTAGTGCGCGCATCCGCGCTCTCTGAGAACTTTGGAAGAGCGAGGCAATTATCTACTTTTAGCAGGAAAAACGCACAAGTGAATATTCTTTGAACGAATAAATGTATCGATACATAAACACGACCTATTTTCCACTGTTTTTCGGTTCTGCGTTATCTAACATGCCTCGTTACAATACTTTATCTTCAACGAAGACTCGTACAATCTTATTTTGCCGTTCGAATTCTTATCGGATTAAACATATAATATGTACATGGTCAAATTACAAAATGTGACAAAAGTCCGCGTTACAACGCAATTTGATCGTTGCTCACTCGGGCGACAGCGTACGTGTCACGTTTTACGTTCGACCTTTCTTTCTGCCTCTCTTTCGTTTCGTTTCGTTTCTTTTCTTTTCTTTTCTTGTCTCCTTTGACGTAACTTCATTGTGAATCTGTGCGCGGTCTCAACTTCGCTCTCGCTGTTACCAAAAGGTTGCTCGGTGGTTCCGTCGTCCGTTGCGACTGCTCCAGCTGAAAAGCCAAAATTTTACTCCTCTAATAATACCAGTACCTTGTAACGCTGCTTTCGAACGAAGTCCTTACTTTTCTCCTCCTCGAATATAAAAGATGTGAAGCAGTTTCTTTTCAAATATCAGACGCGTTGAAATTGATAATTAAGGACAAACTCTAAGTTACATTCGCAATCGCAACAAACCAAAATTGGACTTAAACAACTGTCTCACCTTTATTCTCGCAGAAAGGAAAGAAAAATAACAATGAACGTATAGTTGAGTTATCACTCAACTATTCAACTGGAAAATACCTCTATGTATCTTGCCACGGATTTATAGCACCTCTTTCAATTTACCAAATAACCATAAGGAAGATAAAGAGAAACAAAGGAAGAAAAGAGGGAGAAACACTGACTGCCATCTCGATGTGCTTCGCTCTTTGCTCGATGGCCCTTTGTAAGGCGGTTCTTGGATCGTCTTTGTAATTCTCTTCCCGATTCCTTTCAGCCTCTCTCCTGGAGGCAGCTTCCCTCTGCTTCTCGAGTGCTCGCTGCAGCTCGCTCTTCTGATTCAGCACGTTTTTGCCGCTGAAAGAAAGTGAAAACCGATGCGGTTAGCTAATTACGCGCGGCAAGCGTGCCTCGTCGCCTCGTGGTTGGTGGGCCTCGCGTGAAAATTGCCACGATGAGAAAAACGCGCGCCAACAACCTTTCAATTGAATAGCGGCCCTGCTTAAACCGTAAAAGTGCCTGGGAATGAGTCACAGCCGCGGACACGTACATTATCTACGTGTACATGTATCGTATAGGCCTAGAACGCATACGCCAGCAGGAAACGATTTTCTCGATGATAGGCGTGCGAAGTGTATGCCATCGACGGCCACGCGTCTCTCTCTCCCTTTGCCGCGTTATTTAAAAGCATAAAATAAAAATACACTGCCATTCGAAAGTTGGCGAACGCTCGCCTATTTCTTTTTAAGATACAAATCTTTGACTGTAGAATTTTGTTTCTACGAATTTATCAATACGCAGCGTTTGTTCCATAGAACTTTCTACGATAGTAATGATCTATCGACTTTTCCCTCTATTTGTGATTTTTAATTCGCATCGCAGCAGCTGCTGTTCCACTGCTGCGGACTCAGCCACGAGATCTCCCTATTGAACCAGACGCTAATTAAAATCGCCATAGAATAAACGACGTTCGTGTAAACGGAGCTCTATCACGAGTTGCGAAATTACACATAAATTGGGTACCTTTATCCTTATCAGGCAAAATATTGAATATCGTGCTACGACATTAGCGAAATTTATTTTTAATGCCTGATAAATTGGATCTTTTAACGCGAGTACACGCGTCGGTACGAATCATGCACAGTGTGCAGATTTTTATAAACGACGGTTATAGGAAAAAGAAATTTGCTTACAGGTATTATTGACACAGGCCTTACAGACGAGGCTATTGGGTTTTTAGAAGAAGCTTACACTTTCTGATTGAATAATAATTCCCTGCGGAGGTCCTTGTGGTTGCTGGAGGTGAGGTAAGGGTTGTACGGTTTTCTCGGTAAGATTAAGCCATCTGGTCCCATGTGAGGAGCAGGTGGAGGAGGAGGTGGTACGCCCAATACCGGTGCCATTTTTTGTCCTAGAAAGAGAAAAAGAAAAGCAAAACACATAGTTAAACGCTATCGCAGAAGAAAATATCTTACGTATTGAAAAATCTCGCTCGATTAACACCATGACGATCGATTACTTTACTTTGAAATCTAACGTTTACGCGGAAGATTAAGAAAATGTAGTCTAAGTTACGTTTACCGGAAAAAACGCGATAACTTGGGATATTTGAAAGGTAAAATGATACAACTACCTAATAACTAGAGAAACGTATAAATTTATAAATAAGGTGATCGTGAACACTCGCACGACGCCAACGCAGCATCATCAGTCATCATAGTGTTAAAGAGCAGACAAAGTGGCGAAAGAAATACACAAATCGCGCCAAGTGTTTACAAATGGCTAGATGAAAATTTAACCAGTTAACAAGATTTTTTTTTGCTCAAGTTACGATGTAAAAAGTGTGTACCTAATAAAACGTGTGGTGAAAAGTAATGACGATGACGAGTATACTCGACGAACACAGAGTACGCGTGGCTGTTACGATATCGAATGAAGTTGCAACGAAACGACTGTTTTATCTTTTAATTTCGTTGCTGACGGGGCTGGTCGTAACGCAAGATACTGCCACTTCTTCGTGACGAGTGTGCTCGTCAAAAACAGCAAACTGGTTAATTTCATTAGAAATTCGTTTCGTCGATCGTAAACGTCACTCTTATCGTTTTACGTAATGTTTCGAAAAATGAAAACGTCCCAACGTGTAATGTTTGCAGGCCAGTTTTCATGGCACAGACGTACGACGACAGCGTGCAAACGAAAGGGAAGATATTTGAAAGACGTCGTGGTGTACGTGCAAACGTATTAAAGGCGCGATCGATGGAAGAAGAAGGCTGTTGGACGCGCGAAGAATCGCAGCGAAGAGGAAGGAAGACGAGGATGGCGGAACGAGAGAGAAGACGAAAGATCGTGGTTTCTAGAAAACCGTTTAATTCGACAACAAACTGAAGCGCGGCGAATGATAATAAATCTTTGCAGTCAGTTTTTTATTCACCCTCCAACAAAGCGATTCTCTCCCTCACGTAACCCTCCTCGCACATCGCGTCGGATCGCACTGAAGCATTTCCGGCCAAGAACCGTATCAAACAGCCAACTTCTATATACTTTTGCGTAGGGCTTCGCGTACCTGCTAATCGGATAGAGTACGCGGAGCAGACCGCCGCGTACCTGTCTTTTATGTCCACAATGTGACGCAAACAATGTGCTTTTTATCGCGTTAAACCGAATTCTCCAGTTGAACGGACGTGTCACGCTGTACGAGATTGACCAGATACTCGCAAACTACCGTGTACCGAAGACGTGTTCTCCTTAGCTAAACATTCTGCGAACGTTCTTCGATTTTCTCGCGAATTTCTCGCTCGCCACATAGACGTTCGACAATTTTTAGCGAATCTTCACGAAATTTCCAGTTGTTTTCTAAGTCGCTGTTTACGAAGATTTTACAGCGTCCATCTATTTTTCCCATTCCATTGTACGCTTCTATTGGTGGTAATTTAGTAGACGTTTGTCATCGTTCTAAATGAAACTACACCGATCGACCTCGCTTCTCGTAATTTCGTCATTAAGACGCATTTGAACGAGTGTCGACGTACAATGGCAGGATCAATGTTCAATTTCCAGGTTTGTAAATTCATTTTTCGCGATCAGTTCCCAGATTGCAAGTTGTTCGTTTACAGAGTTAATCGATGCTGCTTGCGAAGTCGTCGTTCATCGGATATCTTTGTACGAAGACGAGTATCAACGACGATCGCAGCTTTAACGCGAGCAAATATGTGCGTACGTACTTAGAGTGTACATAGAAGAAATATGTTCGGAGAATTATGTTTCGCGAACATGTCTTCGAACAGCGTGCAAACAGATTGGAAAAACGACGAACCCATTCGACCAAATTCACAAATAGGCAGTTTGACGATCGCCTTGAAAATTGTTGAAAGCGTCGTAGTTGCAATTTCGAACATTTACAGGAGAGGAGATTTCTCGATTCAAATTCACGAAATTTCTTCGCGCGATCTTATCCCGTCAATCGTTCGTCAATTATCCTTACACCGCAAATGTTGTGGTAAAGAGTTCGTGGAATTTTCGCTCGTTTTGGAATTTTTACGCTTCCCCGAAACAACAGCCATGCTAGAAACACTCGGAACGAACGCCAGTAGGAGGAAAGCTATCGCCTAGCCGC
The DNA here is from genome assembly GCA_905332935.1 of Bombus hortorum. NCBI lineage: Eukaryota > Metazoa > Arthropoda > Insecta > Hymenoptera > Apidae > Bombus > Bombus hortorum. The sequence goes on along the minus strand of HG995198.1, from coordinate 6,020,860 downwards.
TGTGATTTATGTCCAGCTGGAACGCATCTTTCTTCCGGTACTTTCTTCTGTTACGACCTAGAGAATTCCCGAAACCTGTTTCCTATCGTTTGTCCATTTAATCGCCGTGAAGATCTGCTTCTTCACGATGATTCAACCATATTCCGCGTTACTAGCTACAAAAATAACACCCCGGTTTCGTAATAATTCGCGTCCACTACATTTACGTTACCGTGTAGCACTTTCTGTCTAATTGGAAACGCTCGAATATTTGGAAAGATACCGGGCGATAGGGAAAAATATTTCGAACGAAAGTGGCACAGTATCGAGGCGGAGGTACCGCGCTTTTATCTGTCTGTTCCTTGCGACTACCTCGAAACGTCCTATAAAAGCGATATGAAAATTTCCCAATGGATAGCTCCATTTTCTTTTTTTTTTTTTTTTTTGTTACATATTCTCATAGTCGACACTGCGACGTTTTCAAAATGCCACAGACTCGTCTTTTCTATCGTTATCGAGCTACGAGGTTTAAAATTCCACGTGCCGGTGGCAGTACATCGACGTACACCATAGGCACATGCAAACATATTTTTCACGATGCTACCGTCGGTGTATGATTTTGCCGAAACACGGTTTTCTAACGTTTGCGAGACGATCAGTCAGTTTCGAGCACAAACTTTTTGCTAGTTAATTAGGTATCGCTCTGTCGAATTTGACAATCTACATCTCGGTGGCGATGGTGCAGGAGATACGAGTTTCTGGCGTCTGGAAAACGTCCAAGTGTCGGCTACAAGGATATGTAATAAAAAATAGAAGTTTCGCTTACAAATGTTAACGCCGCCTTAACATGATGTTTCCAGGCCATCGCGTAGTCAGACAGATAAAACCCTAGAATTTTCTCCTGAAAGTTAGCTCTTCGTAGATATTTTTCCAGATATTTCAACGTTTTCAGTTAAACAGTAAGTAACATCAATTTGAGGCGATTGTTGAACGCGTCGATTCGTTTAATAAAGAGACGAGTGATAAAATTGTAATAGTAGATTATATCAAAATCACTGTAAGTATTAGGTCGTGCGAAAAGTTTCTTTCTTTTATAAGGAGATAATGGATGCACAACATTTTCCATTTTATACTATTTTATAGAATTACGTATGATCCATTTTGTTCTATCGAGATAAAGATCACAACGTTTGATACATTAGGTTTCATGTTTGTATAAAGATACATTATTGTAAAAGACGTGTCTGTAAAGGAAAGACACTTTCCGGACGACCTAATAAAGTACAGGAATGGTGTACACTGGTTGTAATCGTCGCTATTTATAAATATTCACCGAAGCATTCTATCCTAATCCATTTTTTGTTATGCTAAATCCTCTTTCGCTATAGAAATCGACGATGAATCGAACGAGCTGTGCGCCAGACGCATCGATCGATCCCACAAATTGAAAAGCAGAGAAACACGATGACAACGATGTCGGAAACGATATTCCACCAAATCATATTTCGAGATTTACCGCTGGATTCTACGATTTTCGATTGTTCTTAGCTCCTTCAAATCCTTGCTGTTACTGCTCTGAGTACTTACAATCTTGTGACAAACTATTGCTCGGTCCTCAACGAGTTGGGCAAACGATTCGTTCAGAATTCTTCGAGCAAGAACGTTTCCGTCCTCCTTAAACAGTTAGCTGTTGCGACCTCTTTGAAAACTTTGAAAAGCGCCTAAAATGCGTCGTTCAATGATACTCGACGAGTATACTCGTCGAACACAGAGTACGCGTGGCTGTGGTAACGTATTGGGATGGCAACTAAGTGATTGCGGATTTTGTCAATACCACCTGTTACGTCGCGTGAGATAATCTGTACGCCATCCCTTGTTTTCTGGCAGTTAAATGTCCACGTGCCATTATTCACACCTTCAATAAACCTAAGGAGACACCATAAACTTAATCTTTTCAACTTGAAGGCATCTATAATCCTGCAAGTGTTTTCGGTTTATGGATGGTCCTTAGAACAGTCCTTAGGTTTATTGTGCACTCTTACAAATTGCGGAGAAAGCAGGTAGTTACCTAATGGGAAAAGCAGGGTTTTCCCATGAACAATGTCACCCACGAGCCACGTTGGTAGGAGGCTTCCTCCTCCTATCTTCGTTCATTAACGTTGGATATAACCAATGGGCATCGCGGATCGTTAGCCTCACTTTCCTAACGAAAAGTGTGAACGACGAATCCGCTTTCTTCGTTCGAAAAGTACAGCCACACCGAGCTTTCCTCCGTAATAACACGAGAGCGGACAGTGAGTGAAGGCTAAGCTCGCAAACATTCAAAAGTCTGGCACCAAATCGAAAACAGTGAAGAGTCCGGCATCAGCTTGTCAACAGTAAAACACCAACTCGAAAGGGTCAAAACTTAGTCGCCAACTCGACAAGTGTTAATACGTATACGAGTCAAACACTAATTCGGAAAGAGTCAACAGTAAAACACTAACTCGAGAAGAGTCAAACACCAACTCGGAAGGAGTCAACATTCAAACATCAACTCGAGAAGAGTCAAACACTGACTCGGAAAGAGTCAACATTCAAACACCAACTCGAAAGGAGTCAAACACTAACTCGGAAAGAGTCAACATTCAAACACCAACTCGAGAAGAGTCAAACACTAACTCGGAAAGAGTCAAACACTAACTCGGAAGGAGTCAACATTCAAACACCAACTCGAGAAGAGTCAAACACTAACTCGGAAAGAGTCAACATTCAAACACCAACTCGAAAAGAGTCAAACACTAACTCGGAAAGAGTCAACATTCAAACAACAACTCAAGAAGAGTCAAACACTAACTCGGAAAGAGTCAACATTCAAACAACAACTCAAGAAGAGTCAAACACTAACTCGGAAAGAGTCAACATTCAAACACCAACTCGAAAGGAGTCAAACACTAACTCGGAAAGAGTCAACATTCAAACACTAACTCGAGAAGAGTCAAACACTAACTCGAAAAGAGTCAAACACCAACTCGGAAAGAGTCAAAGCTTAGTCGCCACTAGACAAGTTGCTAATACCTATACGAGTCGAACACTTTGAACCTGATTGTAAAAGACATTACAATTCGACATCTTAGCCCAACCCACGAATATCTCCGAACATTTATATAATCAGTGAAATTAATTGTTGGAAATAAAACATATATTATAACCTGTTAACCGCAGTGTTATACTAACTCAACCACCCCTATTATCCCAACAGAAATAAAGAGATCGATCTGTTTGTGGCGTCGATTATTATAATCGTAACGGGAATTTGCGTTGCAAACTCCCGTTGACGTGCTTCCTCGTGATCGCGTCTCTCCGCGACTGGTCGACTAAATATCACCTAATGACAAAATCTGCAATCACTTAGTTGCCAACCCAATAGAATCAAGTTACAACGAAACGACAGTTTGTTTTATTTCTTAATTTTTTCACCGCGATTATTAAATTGCAATTTAAGCAACAAATTCTAACTACTCTTTACGCATGACGAGTATACTCGTGAAAAACGCCTAACTGGTTAAGTAGCATGGGAAGAAAGCAGTTACGGGGACAATCATAACAAAAGACCGGCGAGGAATGGCGAGGAATGGCGAGGAATGGCGAAGCACCGTTCGACGACGTAATGTCGCGGGTATTGCGCAATTAACGCGTGCCTTTTCCCTTTTTTTCCTTCGATCGTCGCGTGGGCGCGTGGGAGCTTACCGGATGATCTCGCGCGAGCACGCTATTGGCATACTAAAAAATGCAGGATCGCGCACGCAGCGAAAAAGGTTTCAAAAATGAGTCACGATCCGCTTACGTGAGTGCAGCACGCGCGACTTGCTGAAAATTAACACGATGATATCCTTGAAACGCCTGTACATTTATTTTATACGCAACAAATGGTTATACCGTTGCAATACAATATACCGTGCCTAATCTTCATAAATTTTCTCGACGAGTTTTTCATGTATTCGCGTAAATGTCGGCAAACCACTGCAAGTCGCCGTCCTTCAGACGTTTCTATTGGGTTGGCAACTAAGTGATTGCGGATTTTTTCATTACCACTTAATGACAAAATCCGCAATTACTTATTTGCCAACCCAATACATCGAGTCGCGTCTTCGAGGTGAAAGTTCACGCGCAAAGTTTTAAGGTCTTTCTAACTAATTCTAAGGGCGGTTAATTCGATCTGAATTTAATTTCTAACAATTTTATCTTAATTTCGTCTAGTAGTCAGAACGAAACGCAGATGTAGGAAAATCGTGAAATAATTTCGCGTCTAACGAGCTGCCATTCGCGATAGAACGAAAAAAGGAGAAAGAAGAAAGCAGAAGAGCTCGAACTCTCGCGACTGATCGAATTCGCGCTACCAACGAACGGATCCTTTGTGGATTCGCTGAATTAGGTTGCTCGCGAGGCATCGTCGTCGATTACCATAAACCACGGAACCGCTTCCAGCGAGAGCTGCCAAGAAACGAAAGTAAAATCCAACATCTCGTAAAATCGTTTTCTACTCTGTACCTCGTTCGATTTTTCTATTTTTTTTTTTTCTCAGTGACCCGAGAAAAACAACCTGCCAACCCACGTGATTGTTCTCGAATTATCAGTCGGCTACCGACTTCGATGCTGCGGACTTTTCTAACGTCTGTCGACGTTTTGTCAACGATCCAGTCGCACAGATTCCAAGAACGCGGCGATTTTCGTTCAGAAATCGATTATACAATTTACGTGGACGTAAATAGCGCGCGATCGCTGTCAACCCGGAACCGTAAAGCGTTCGATTTCGCAACGCGGAAACGGTTCTACGCGAATAATCGAACCGCTCTTGTCGATCTACCGTCCCCCTTTCTATACTTGTCCCGTTTCTCAACAATTTCATAGCAGTAGCTTCGATCGGCCCGAAGAAACATTAAACGCAAACAAGGAAACGTTAGAAATCGACAGAAAAGAAGGTAGCGCGACCGGTTCGATTCCTCTTCCAATTTACATAGCAAACCACTTTCTTTCGTTCGTACAAATTCATCGATCGTCGGCTAACTTTGACAAATTAATCAAACAGATGTTACAATCTGATAATAATAATTTCTATCGATTAAAAACATGAAGATCGAAAGGACACGTTACTTTCGCGATAATCGTCTAACTTTACGCGATCCTCGTTTGCCAATTACCATCGTTTCTAATCGCTAAAGAAATTTCCTCCCAGTCTGTGTCGTTACATCGATGAAAAAATCACGGAAAACTGCAGGTTGTCCTTGTCCTCTGATAAATTCAGATAAGCGGAATTGCGGAAGAAAGTAACAGCAACGCTGGTATATCTCGTCAACCTACCGCTACAGGATCGTCGAGCGAATGGCAAAACAGCAAAGCGGAGCGAGTTATCTCGAAACTGAACGCGTTGCAAACTCGCGTATATCGTTGACAAATTTGGAACGTCACGCGACGCGATTAATTTTTTATCGAAAGTGACTGGTTCGCAACGATCGATCGATTCGTCGGATCCAGGCACCGTGGCCGCTGCCTTTTCACAGATTTGATGCGTCTGGGCTGGTTGGAAGATCGGCTGTAGATAGGCGAGGGCTGCGCAAGGGGCAAGGGTGAATGCAGCGGTGGGGGAAAATAAAAATGTAGAGACCCGGTCAGGATGTAATTTTGAGGCAGATGTGCGGGTACGAGAGGGAGATCATTGCACCGCGAGCAAGGAGCAGCTGAAGTAGCGTGAGAAAATGCGGCGACCGCTCCAGCGGACGATAATGACCGAAGGGCAAAGTCAGGGCCGTAACCGCTTGCCGGATTTGCCGTGAACCGCCGACAAAACCGTGACCTCCGCCCCTCCCACTTATTTTCCAATTGCGTAACGATGCTCTTTTCGATGCTTCTTCTCTTCGAGCGAACGACGGAAGACACCGCGAAATTAATTTTTCTATCGTCACGCAGGCAACGAAACGAGCCACGATCATCGCGACAAGTTCATCCGCCTGTTCTTCCTATTCCAGAGGAATGTCTTCCGCAAGAAATCGGGAAATTTTGTAAGCTCGATATCTCGAAAGTAAATTGAAATTGGTCGCGCGTGTCACGGGTTATCGAATTCGTGTTGAGTCTGCGTTATCGAACGATGCGAAGAAAAATATACGGTTCCGTTTCAGAAGACTTCCACTTGAAAACTTGGCTTCTGTATCTCGGCAAATAACAACGTAAACGAGGAAAAATTCATCCTCGTCGAAAATGAGAAGATTATAAATCGTGCCGCGTGTAATCTCCGCATACGAAATTTTTGTACGTGCCATAAATAATACGCGCTGGGAAGTAAAGCTGTGCAGAGTTACCGAGGAAGCTCCGTACGTATAAAGACAGAAAAAATGTATATATGTATAAAAAGTTATAATATAAATGTACCTGATCAACCTTTGGAAAGCCGACTTAATTTTTCAAACATTTCTTTTCCTTCTTTCTGCGATCGATAAAGCAACGATATTCGCGTGGAAGAAAGGAGAAGAAAATAAGACGCAAGAGCCGCAAATAAAATTATCGAATCGTAGGATCCGGCGCGTCCTACATTTAGGGTTGCAACCGCTGGCAGGAGCATAATGCAATTGGGGGATCGTACGAGCGGTCGTTCTTTTCACCGCGGGATTTGGTCAATGAAACCAAAGCGCACCGACGCTCCTCGCCTATCCTATGGTTCCAACGGTGCCGCTTTTTACAGCCAGTTAGGGCTACTTATGGGAATAAAAGAGCCTGAATCGTAATAAACGACGACAATAAGAAACAGAAAGGAGTACGAAGAGATGCGTCGATGACGCGCGTGACTCACCGTTTGTTAAACCGTCGCAGCTGTCCGTATCGTTGTTCAGTCCGTTATCGATCACCTGAAAACACGTACACTTGATTAACGGACGAAAAGATACAGTTATCGACGAAAAAAATTCGCATTCTGCGCGCGTTCCGCACGGAGAGCTCCGCTAAGCTGGTTGCATGCTAATTCATGTTCCACTAACGAGGATAATCGCGCTTTCCACGACGGAAATTTCCTCCGCGAATTTTCCGCGTAATTCGAGCGTCACGAGACACGAAAAAATTGCCAGGGGCACGAGAGATCGCTAAGATACGAGTTTCTGTCCGATTTCTCGACTCGTCTGTAGGAGAAGCCAGCTGGCTATTGTTCTCGTCCTTTGGACGAATCCTCCGCGATAACGTCAGCTTTACCTCGTTTTGATAAATTAACGCTCCTAGCGTGATACTCTTTGCGAAAAAAAAAAAGAGAAGAAAAATGAGAGCACCGAGATGCTTGTCTCTTCGAATATGTTAGCTCGTACGTTACTCCTTCTCTGGAACGTTAAGCGTACTTTTCACAGGCGCGTTATTTTCGATGCGATTAGGCATTGCGATTCGTGCAAACTACTTTCTTCGTACGAATCAGCGATACATGTGACACGCATCGAACGTGCAAAGTGTCTTTTAATTTGACGACACGATCGAGGAAAATTCGTCGGAAACATAGAACAAGTTCTTTTTACATCAGGTTTTATTCCCAAAAACATTTATCTTGGTCGCTATGGGACTACGATTTTTCTGATACCATCGAAACTTACTGGAAGAAACGTTATAAATAACATACTAAACACTTTGAAGTGACCGTCGTAAATGAAATTGCGCGTCACATTCTAATAAACATTTTTATATACCTTTTTTTTATTATAATATACTTCTTAATGAAAATTTTTAAATTATAATATACTTTTTCGTTTACTTGAGCGTACAAACCAGTGGGAAATAACATTCGTTAATCTATCCTCGTGAAATTTGGCGCTAAACGCGTGCTTAACGCAATGCAATATTTTCGAAAACAAAGCCTCGTAGGAAGAAACATTTTACTCTTTTTCCGCGACTTACTTTTTCGTCTTCTCTCTTTCATGTTTCTGATGTTAAATCATCAGTTACACGATGCTCCATAGTACGACGAGATAGCGTATTCGTTTATGGCTTCGACCTGCATGTGCTGCGAGGCTATTTGCCTTCGCGAAGGAAGAATCGAAAGTCTAATCCTCGTCGAGGCACGTTACACCGTTTCTCTCGCGACCCGTCATCGATGATTTCTCCGCGATATCAGCGTCGTCGCTGCGAATTGCAGCGAATTAGTTTGCTTGGTAATTGCGGCGAAACGCGAATCCAACCTTTTGCCATCGATTAAGCATCTCTTTCGTACTGTTATTTTTCCAAACTCGTTGAAAGGTTAAAAGTCGAGGAATATTTGACGTATCGGCAAGGAAACTGAAATTTACGCCAAGCAGAACTTGAAAGCTTACGTCGTTCTAAACTATTACGAGTTGAACATCATTGCACTTGGCGCGATTATTTTGGCTACTTCAATCGCATGATATTCCGCTATCGTCGATACGATTGCACATACATCCGCTGATCCTTTTTTCTTTTTTTTTCTTTTTTGCAATCATCTCACTTAAACACCAACGAGCTCTCATATCGCCTTAGATCTTGCCTGTCTCATTGCTCCCGCGTTTATTTTACAAGTTATTAATTCCTGGTAATTAAATTCTATTCAGGTACTTCGTTATTATTTAGTAATTACGTATTAACGATAACCATTCCTAGTTATTACGTTCTCGGTAATTTTAATTACCAATTTTTAATTATATAGTTTTAACAACGATAGGTCATTCACTGGCTCGTATAACTTTTCACTTTTCGTATTGTTAATGAGTTTTTCTCGTCCATGAAATGAAATTAATTAAAATAAAGATAAAGCGAACGGGACAAGTTTCAAGGCGGTTTTAACATTTTTTGGTCCACGATATCTACGGTTTCTGCTTATCGCGGCAACTTCCGCTTCCGATATCAGCGTTGGATAACGAGCTCGTCCAAAGGAAAACTATACAACGACGAACACGCGAGTCGCCCATCAATTTTTCAATATTAAGAGTCTTCCATACGATGATGAAATAGTTTACGTAAATAGCAGTCGTTTAATTAACGGCTCGCGCTGTGTTATCGATCTATGAAACTGGGCTACACCGGAAGCGAGGTGTTTCGTATTTTCAAGAATAAAAACCTGTTATAGTGTCGTTCGAACGACAGACAGAAGTGAGTGAAAGCGGGCGGAAGTATAAAGAACAATCGAAAGTGTAAGAATATTAAAAGCGTAATCGCGAGTTTCATCATGTTATTAAATATTATAACACGGCTGCTCGATCGGTCTTCCAGATCTTTTATCGTCGAATGCCAAAATGCGAGTCTAATGGAAACTTCAGCTACAAAGTTCAGCGTATTTCTTAATCGAATTGCCGAATTAACAGTCGTCCGTACGATTTTACCTTTCCAATTTAGTTGGTAGAATCGTTTCTCACGGAAGCTCGTGTCAGGCATCTTAACTTTACTTTACTAGAACTACCACATCAATCAAATTGACTGGTTTTACAATTTTACTTTAAAATTCCTACTTCGTGTTATATTTTTTTCCACAATGACTTTCGCAACGATAAATAAAAGAATAATATAATGAATCTTGTTTTGTCTTTTATGTATTCACACTGAAAATAATTTTGTATCAAGGCTACTTATACCAATACCAGTGAAAATGACTGGTACTTGTCAAAGTGTAAAAGGGTCCTGCGATCTGTTTATCGAACCTCAATTAACCACTTTCCTCGTTTTGTACAATTTCCCACACGTTTTTAAAATTTGTACTGCGTATCATTCGATATGATGATACCAGTTATCAGGAAAATTCCGGATCGATCACGATGCTTTCATAGATCCACATGCGTCTCGATGGTATAAAGAGTACGAATTCGCGATAATATAATGAGAATTTTACTTAGAAGGCGACAAATATTCGATTCTTCCGAGTCCTAACTTCGCACGACAAGCAAACTGTATAAAAATTTCAAACTCAGCTTTCTCAGTGTAAAAGCTATTGTGGAGATAGAGCGGATGAGAGGCAGAGCGTCGATATTATAAGCGGGACTATACTTATCTAAGGATATCTTGCACATGCTTGTTCTATTTTCCCAAAATTTCCCACAAAGACGTAAAAATCCATGCTGTATAAATTATTTATCGCTAGAAACGATCGAACATTGGAAATACCATAGCAGTCAAAATTCTACAATTTTATAAATGTGTCAACTCTCGTTTAGGATTAATAATACCAAAAACATGTACTACGTAACATGGAATTCCTTTTGTAAGAAAGTAATATTATTTATTTTTACTTAGTCCGTGCCTTTCGGCTTTGGACGAGTTTTCGGTTTCACATCTTTTTTACCTACCACGCTTTTTACATTTTCTCATTCTTATGGCGTTATCGCCTTATTGCCTCCTCCCTTATATCTATCTAACTAAACTCTAAACTCTTTCTGTAAGAAATCAATAAATATAAAAATATTCTATTATTCTGCTTATTATAAAATTATTCTATTATTATCATTAATATTATATATTATTATTAAAATATTCTATTCTAAAGACCAGTCATTTTTGGTTTTGGTAGAAATAGTTTCGTGTTAACTATCGGTAGTTCTAGTGTTAACGATTACAAGATAGAGATGATTTTTGGCAGGTTACAGACATCGCGTGGTAGAACACGGTGATTCAGGTACTTGACGTCGAGCCAAGCGAATGACAGTTTTTCACGCTGATAAAGCGATTTTCGCTTACTTGTAAAAAACAACGATAGCTTACATGACGTCAGTATATTACAAATTTATCAAATTTCGTGGAAACTGGCTATTTCGATCGATTCGTCGATAGTTCCGATGTGAACGTATTTTTATTCCTCGAAGCTTCTCGTCGATCGAAGCGGTTTACACGGGAAAACGATACAGACGTATAGAGGAAGCGAAATTAATTTCGTTGATCGGCAGAAGCAGCGCGTAACGAACGTCAGTTTTTAACCTAGTTTTCCCGTACACTGTCGATTCCATTCTCTTTTTTTTTCATGAAACGGGTAAAGACAAAGAGGCGGAGAACACGCCGACGAAACAGGCACGAAACGTAGCTGGAGGGTCGCCATTATGTAAGCACATTTTGTAGGACACATCTTTTGTCGTGATCTTTCTGAAGCGGCAAACTGCGAACGAACGTTGTACACGGATGCATAAAAAACGCGAACGTAACAGATACACGTGGAATGAACGATCCTCAAGCTGTGCTATGAAAAGAAGCTTAGAAGCCACTGTCGACGTTCTCGCGAAAAACGACGCGTCTAATGGCATCTGATGCTGCAGTTCCATAGACGCGCAACTTCGCAATGCGCTTTTCTCCCAGCGATTTCGCGTTCCCGTTTCAGGCTACTTGTGTACGACGAATTATGCAATCGTGTTGTCGCGAGTTATCTTCCATTCAGCAATACTTGACCATATACGTATATATATATCTTCATTTTCAGCTTCGCAGATCCGAAAAGCTGAATTTGCTCGCGGTCTTCTTACAACGTCGATTTAGACCTACTTAGTCTAATGACTATTCCTATAATTTTACTTTTTTAACTTGGGCTAATTTCTCGCTTCTATTCTCTTTTTCTCTCTCGTTATTCTTCCACGTGTCCTCTTGCATGGCCATTTTTTCATCTCGCTCCTTCCTGCTTTCGTTCGCTTCGCTCAACAATTTTGCTATCTCTTCTTCTTTCTCTACCATCGACAAGTCATAGTCGAGTAAACAGGCTCATAAGTAAAGTGCAAGTAATATCAAAGTCTTACAGACCATTACAAATAAAGTGTGTGGATGAGTCAAGAGCGAAGTCACGACAGATCACCGTGAGTCACTGTGTGATACAGTAATGCTCGCTTAAATTCCAATAGAGTTGTTTCGTTTAAATTAAATCAAGCGATCCAGAACCTCTGCCTATTACGCCAGCGTTTTAAGCCATTTTAAGGTCAGTCTCTTAACGCGTCAATTCTCCCTCGGTTTATTGATGGACACGCATGGTTAAACCTTTTATAAGAAAAACGACTTACAATGCAAACGAATACTTTTTACAATTTTTGTATTATGAATTTGTTCTGGTATTTCTCGACATATTTTCGATCAGAGTATTAGCTTTCGCTCGATGATAATGAATTCTCGCTTGTAACCACAGCCCTACCACCTGAGCTTAATACGAGCGCAAAGGGTTGAGTTGCAAGTTCTGGAATACGGTGGCGGCTAATTGCTCGTCCGCAGCTGTGAACGCGTGCGTAAAGTAGTTGCGTAAAGAGGCGAACAGCGGTATGACAGGCAGTTGTAAATGCTGGGAGAGGCCGATGCGCTCCCTGTCACCGCCACCGCGTGTTTACGTCTCGTACGTACGCCGGTTAAACGAGTTACGATGAGCTTTAGCCAGGGGAAGATCGCAAGTCCGGAAGGAAGTGGAAAATATTAACGTTTCTTCGGTGACACAGGGGGAGAACCGTCCTTCCTTATTTCGCATTGTGATCGATGGAAACTCTCACTCAATTTGTCTATGTACCGCAACTGTTGTCTTTTCCTTTTTTTTTTTTTTTTTGGGAAATAAATTGGATCTTAACGTAGCTGCATACATTATGCATATGTTACGTATAGGACGCACGCAGGGTACGTTTTGTGCAGGCAATTTAAATCTTCAACCGTGAGAATTATCTATAAACTCGTATCCTAATCGCAAGTATTTCGTTAATCCGTTAATCGATTTACTCGTTGAGCATAAGTTTCTATTATCGTGGAATCAATGGTCGATAACGGCACGTCAGTCTCAATCAGATCCACTTTTGGCCCTGGAACGCGTATCAGTGTACGATAAGGGTTCGGACAAGAAAATTCAACAGTCCCATAACCGGCTACTAATTAAATCTTCGTATAATAAATGGCGTTGAGATAAGTAGAGTTTGCTCCGCTGTATTAGTAAGAACTAAACCATAGTTGTTAAAGATGAGGGCGTACACTTTCGAAGAACACGGAGTAACGCGATTCTTACGGCGTTGGAAGCAACTGGAGCTCTTTACCCCGTGGAAAAAATTCGAAAATCACGTGCTTGGATACTCGGAAGGTGTAGATTGTAAATTTTAGTTTCTCGTTAATTTTACGATCCTGCTAAGCTTGCTACAGTGTTTCTCTTCGAAGAGACGGCCGAGACTAGAAAACTTACAAAACTGGCTGCGATTTATTAAGGAGAGAAAAAAAAAAGAAAATGTAACGCGCGCGTTAAAGTATTCCTGGCTTATTCGCGACGCAAACGAGACCGTGCGCAGTTCTTTTCGCCTCGCGCTTCGTTTCTTTTCCGCTCTCGTTTACATTCAGCTGTCGGCGGCCGGAGGCGCGATTCAAAGGTCACCGACTCGACGAGAGGCACTTGAAAATCAAGCAGAGAAAATTCCAGGTGCGCGATCAACGGGGCACTCGTGATTTTCTAGCGGAAACAATGCAGCCACAGAGAGAGAGAGGAGGAGGAGGAAGAGGGCTCGTCGACTCGACAGTAATAAAAGATAATGTATTCCTGCACGAAGTGACAGCGAAGGAAGTCGATGCGGCAACGATCGCGCTCTTCGGACCACGCGACGTACGGGTCACGAGCGTCGTAGCGAGCAGCAACTATGATTCTCTCGTTGCTGTGTCCACTCGAATTCCTCGTTCGGCAACCATAAATGGCAACAGGCTACAATCGCCAACGTTACTAGCGATAAGTTACAATTTTACTTTAACGATGGATACGTAAATTCAAACCACGTTCGCCAGTGCTTAACCAGTTGGCTGTTGCGACCTCTTCGGAAACTTTGAAAAGTGTGTTCCTAAAATGCGCGGCGATAGGTGAGCGATGACGAGCATCCTCGTCGAACATAGAGTACGTGTTACGATACAGAATTCTGTTACGATATGGAATTAAGTTGTCACTTTTCTTGTCTTCTCTTGTCTTTTACTTTCATTACCGACACGGCTCTCCGTAACATAAAATATTGCCATTTCTTCGTGACGAGTATACTCGTCAGAAACACCTAACCGACTGAAACGAATCCCTAATCATACTGGCGTTGTATTCGATAACTACATTAATCTATTCGATATCGTGATCAACCACGCCAACGATCTTCGCACGCTCTGTTAAAGAGCTACTATCGTTAGAATAAATATTGGGTTGACAACTAAATGATTGCGGATTTTGTCATTAGGTGTTATTGAAAAAATCCGCAATCATTTAGTTGCCAATCCAATAATACCTTTGCGACTGGTAGCCTTGCGATCGGATTTTTTTTATTTTAAGATCCGTCTAAAACTAGACCGTTCGCTAGAAAAGCTTAAGCGTGCAATTATAAATCGTTCTTACAAATCACAAAGACAAATACGAAATTTTTCGAAAGCGAGCCACGTCGACGATGAAGGATATGTGTAGGTTGATGGAGGGTAAATGGAGCAATCGACGAGCAAACTTTTTTTTTAGGAGCGCGTAACAAAGAAATCGGACGACGCTAGGTGGAAAGTGGTCGGTATCGTCTTAACGAGCAATAATTTCGTTCAGCTTCGACAGGTTACAGGATAAAACTTAATTCGCTGTACGCTTTCACCGAACCTTCGAACGAAAAGATCGTATCGTTCACCGGCGGTGTTCGATGTATTCGCCGGCAAACGGGGAAACTACTGGTGGATACGCTGAAACTCGTTCTTGTAGCTCGAATGCGTCGTAAAACGCGTCTCGTCCTTAGACGTCCTCTCCTTGGCTGATCTCAATTGGAATCGTTTATCGAGCGAATGATCGGACACAAATAACAGCTTTCCTATAACCGCGGAGACGTTGTACAAATCGACTTCCCGGTGCTTTTCCTTTAACTTACATTCGGCCTATCGAACCAGCGATTAAATTATAATTTCAAATTTCCTCGAAATTATAGCTCTCCGATTGTTGGAGCATGTGATTTTAAAGCAAGTGTCACGCGATTAGGTAATTAAACTCCACAGATACGTTTAACGTGTATCGTCGCGCATTGTATGGATATTACACGTAATTAGTTGCATAAGTCGAACGATCGATCACGCAAACTCTTGCCACCTGAGTATCGACATGTTCGCTCAATCCATTATATCCTTAAGACATCCTCTCGAGAATCTCTTGTGACAATGTTGTATTACACGTTATTCTTCCTTTTGTACTTTGTTCCTGCCGCAAACGTGTTTTTTACAACAGTGCACCTTCGTACAAACGTGAAACCAAGTCTGTGAAACGTCGTAAAATGGTGTTTATCACAACGGAACAAAATGGATCGTACGTAATTCGACAAAATAATATAAAACAAAAAACGTCGTGCGTCTATTACTTCCTGATGAAACGAAAGAAACTTTTCGGACAACCTAATATACATATTTAGTACTCTATTTTCCCCTAAGTTAACAACACGCGTAAGATATTCATCAAATATTTTTACGCTTGTTCGAATATTTTCGCCAGCCGGCATACACGCGTCTTCTTTCGGAGAAACGTACTTATCAATCGAACGTAATCGATCAAGAGGAAATATAAAAGACGGGGAGGAAAGAGGAAAATCCGCGAAACAGCAGAATATTTTGAAGAGGCAACGAAGGAATGATCGTAACGGGAACTTCCTTATGCGCTGTATCGAAGGAGGATAGCGGGATTAACGGGTTTGATACGGCCAGAGGGACGTAAATTTCGAAATAAAACGTCGGAGGTTCGTCCAGGCGGTGCGGCGCATTTATTCTCGAGACAGCGAGCGCACGCACCGGTGAATCGAATTGCAAAACGGCTATAAGTATGCGCTCGGTTCTCTCGGCTCGTATGCGCTCGATTGCTTCGGGACAGAGACGAACGTTTCAGCGCGCTTTAAATCGATCTGTTTCTTTCGCAACGTCGGGAACAGGCTGCACGCGTTCATGCGGCGTGCAAACCAATCGACTTGGTCGGAACGGGACCGTGTCCAACGATCTTCGCAAATTTGTCTTTTCTTTTTTTCAAACCAGAGCGGCGCGTGCGTTGCGATCCGCGATCGTCGATGCGCAAACGCCGTCACGAGACAAAATCTCGTTCGCGTCCCCTGCAAACGAACCAAAAACCGCTCACTCTGCGAAGAAAACGCCGAGAAAGTGATTCTTTTTCCTTTTCTCTTTCTCTCTCTCTTTTTTACGTGATTAGTTACGGATAATGAAAACCGAACGAGTTGCGTATAGAAATACGCACGGAAGATTACCATTTAATTCCAGATCGGCAAAAGCTTTTGCATTTCGAAACTGGTAGCGCTCTTAGTTCGAAAGACTATCTACCATGAAGACAAGCAAAGTTTTATCGCTTCCTTTGTGCCATTTTTACCTTTGCTTGTTCGATTTCAAATATCCAACTATTAGTTTCTAACAGTGTGTATATCGCAACCTTACTTAGAAAGTGAGAAACACAGACAGATACATTCTCGTTGGTAAGTCTGGAGGCTTGTTAATTGCAAACACAGGCTTCCAGAACTGTAAATGAAATGCCCAAAGCATGGTATAATTTAATTTTCCCAATGCGCATCCTAGACGTTTCGACGTTCCAATAATTGTTTTATAACTACATAACCGTCGTCTGCGTATACTGAGTTTAATATTAATAAGCATCAAGTTCATTTTGCAATTCCAATATCCGTTTACGTATCCCATTCGAAATGAACCGAGCGACTTATGGAAATCAGTGAATAACTATTAGCTTGGCAACTAAGCGATTGCGGATTTTGTCATTAGGTGGTATTGACAAAATCCGCAATCACTTAGTTGCCAACCCAATAAAACAGGCTATTTGTCCCTGAACAAACTTGCATATGCAAATCAGAACACGTATTAAATACATAAAAGAGAATATTCCACTGTTCAGCAACTCGAATTCATCCGTCACATTGTTTACGGTATCTCGACTTACCGATTTCCGATGGACGTATCCTGTACAGTCCTCAACGACGAGTTCAGTTAGCCGTTCGAGATTCCTGCAGGCTGTCAAAGTGCCCACACTACCTTCGACGTGTTCGATGACAACAACCGTACCGATGCAACGAGCTGCCGGAAACGCGATTACATCGACGAAGCTAGTCACGACGTACGATTCTCGATCATCGAAGTGCTTCCATGTACAGACTCTCGAGAACAACTCCAAAAATATACTCTGAAGAGGATCTCTAGCAACTATCGCGTGCACATCACGGTCACCACGTACAATCCAAAGGAACTTCTCTTCAGCTTCAATAAGAAGATAACGAGGCTCGTTGGACGCGGTCAGAGGAGAATGCGTGGACCCTGTGACGAATGAAAAGACGCACGGGAGGATAGCGAGCCTGAAATTACCGCGTTTTACTCGAGTTGTTCGAGGTTGTAGGAGGTTTCGCAGCGTACGACTCCAGGCACTTGTCGCTCGTTCGAGCGCACCACGCCAACTGACAGGAGGACACGAAGCGCGAGAGACGCGACGGACAGGCTGAGTGCACGGCACACGCTGACGAGAAAACAGAGAGAGAGAGAGAGAGAGAGAGAGGAGGCTTGTCCTCGTCATCGTCGTCATTTTCGTCGTCATCGTGCCGTGTGACCCATGTGCGCCGTAACGGGTACCGACCCCTTCAACTTCAACGTATGCAGACGCGAGTGCCTCTGACGATACGAGAACGTTTTGACCACGCTCGAGGTTAATTTCAGGCTCGGAATTTCTGCTCGTGGGAATGTTCAACCAGAGTTTGCTGTTTCTCAATTTTCTGACCGGTGAAACACGAGCGAAGAAACGTCTCCGCGTGACTCCGCTCGTTCGACTTGCGTTACCTTTTGCTCCACTCGTCTATTAGTTTCAAGGGCCACGCAATGCCCGTTCCGTGTACCATGTCAAACTTGGAGGTAATGGTCTTTTTTGGGGAATTCTCCTTGGAATCTGAAGCTTCGTTTTGTAACAGTTGGAATTAGAGCTGATATATGGCCATCTATGGGAAATTTGTGGAAAAGCATGGGGATGTGTATAACACGCATGGATATATATAAATATACAAAGTAAAATGGTCTTTGGAACTGGAACTTTGAAGAAGCGAAACGCGATTAATTACAAGGAAAGTTATAAACCTCGATAAGTTTTCTAAATAGAGATACGATAATTTTTATCGGCCGTTAAATATCTGAAACGGGGCGAAATTTTGCGAAAAATGAATTTTATCTTGGCAATAAATTTTTCTTCATATTTGTTGCCATACGTCGCAAGATACAGCGGCTCTTATTCATTTACGCAATGAGATAGAGAAGTAGATAAATTTTCTATTAATACCTGCCAGGAAAGCAATAAAGATCTGTTCAATTTACATAGTACACAAGTTTTGTACAGTGCCAACGATCTCACGACTATTTGTCAGCGGCGCCAGCAAAGTGTACATACACCTACTGTCTACGTATTGGGTTCAGCTTATCGAAATTGAATTGCAATCGGATAGACGCGTTGATCATCGATTGAAGCTACGCACGCTCCTTCACATCTCTAGGTTCGTTCTTAATTACGTAATTTACATCCGTACCAACGTTTCAAGGTCCACGTTTAGCGTAGCTTCGACGTAGGAAAAATTTCAGCAAGTTAAGGAATCGCTTTGAAACAATTTAAAAGATAGCGAGGGTTCGATCGAAAGGGCGTGTCCCTTCAGTCTGAGCTAAGTCAAAGACCAAAGGTTTTAGATAACCGAGGGATTGTCCACCGACTAATCTATCATCGGATTAGCCACTATCAGACAATGCTCCTGGCTACAGCCAACAGAAGCGAAGGAATAAGTGGAATTAAAACCTTTTGACGAATCAGTGGTTGAAATCGCTCGATGAAAATAGATTTAGATGGAAGAAGATTTGAGAATTTCGAAGCAACTTGCCGTGCCGCGTCGCGCGCAACGAGACGCATATTTGCCTCAAATCAAAAACTGTATTTTATTACGAGTGACGCGCGTTCGCTTCGAATCGAAAATCGCGTTTAGTAACGGATGACGTAAAGTTGCGAAACATTGAGAAATCAGGATGCAATCTTAATTACAGCTTACAGCGTACATTGCAATTAACATTTATATATATATATTTGTTGCATCTAGTTTTGTGTATTCTAAAAATATATATATATTTTTAGAAAAGAAAATATATAATACAAAACTAGATGCATCAAATCTACGTTAAACAATATACACCTCCATCATAGTTATCGGTTGAAAGTATGCCGTCGAAGATACCATGAAAACGATCGCAAAACAGAAGCTTACGTATCACCAGGAGATCTATCGTTATTTACGCCACGTGATACGTTATCATGTAAATTAGACATTGCGTTGAGCTCCGATGTCTCCTACACGTTCTTGCTTTTCGCGTTATTCGATCGCGTAGAAGCGCCAAACGATACGGAAAGTATACTAGGACCCAATTAATTATTACGTAAATGGCGTGTTGATACTCTTCGTAGGTAGCACAGCTCGCAGCAGCGATTTCACGTACGCGGTTAAAGATACAAGTTGAATACAGGAAAATATTGGCGACGTACAAGCCAAGTTTCGTCGTTTGGCAACTTCATCCACGGCTTCAACTGGAGACGCTATCGCGCAGAAATCGATAGCATCTTTGCATCCGTCCGTTTCGGAATTTCAACTTGAACGAACATGACGAGATGGAAATCGAGAGGGAACGGATGAAGCAGCGCTCGCAACCGATGCCTCGATCTCCAAAGTCGAAAGCACCACCTGCGTCTATCAATGCGGAGCCGTAACTATGTACTTTCACTCTCTTGGCGATTCGTGGATCGGTCTCCTCGACCAAACGATCCTTCCTCCGCGAGAAACGTCGGAAGTCTGCAGTTTGATCCGCTCTAGGCCGACACATTTCTGTCCACGTTCTCGCTCGAACGCCAACCTTCCTTTCGTCACGTTGCTCGTTTCTCCTACATATCCTGATATTCCGCGGTGTCTTGGTGCGATAAAAGTGGAAACTTTCTTTTTGACAGCGTCGGTTGCCTCGAGAGATCTTGACGCAGCACGACACACGAGGATATTTCGTCGGCTATTCTCGTCCAGACGTGATTAATTAATGTCTAGTGCCTTTAGTCAGCGTTATTGTCTGTTTAACGCGTGGTTGTCTAATGTACGGTACAGTTTTCAAGTATACGAAGGTTTACATATCTTTGAGAAAATGTACTTTTTCATACGATGCAATTTAAAAAGAGTTAGTACTATACTTAAATTATTATACTCGGAAGCCTTGGTTTTCATCATTCAACGACTTTAATACCTATATTTATCTTCGCTTGAAATTTTTATTCCAACGTGTTCGAATGTCATCGTTCGAGATCGATATCCAAACACACGCTTACGTACGCTATAAAGTCATTCGCTGAAGATAAATGGAACTGCAGGAATTTGTATAATCGTCGCAGCTACGAATGCTACGATGTGGTTAAATTGATCTTCGAGGACCAATGCGCGATACTAAAACCGACGCTCGTAATCGATACAGTTTTAAAGATTGCAAAATTATTTTGTCGATCGAGAAGTTCCTCATTTTCGGACTCTTAAATTTTGGAGTTAGAGGTCGAATGAAAAAGATTCGCGGCTATCGAGATACACGTACATTTGAAAGGTACAATTTGAAAGGAGCGTTCGATCGATGAACTTAGTTTTCACTTCTCCCTGCAACCATTCGTACGGAAGACTAAATATTAAAAGAATATCCGAAAATCGACAGTACAACAAATAATTCGATGAAATATGTCAAATCTCCTGATATTCGAATATCTGCAGGTCTTTGGTCTCTTCATCGAAGGTCATTTATTTCAACTTTGATCGCACTTTTCCACGTTTACATATTTCCTAGTGAACGTTATCATTGGGATACTTGTTATCTATTTATTGCCAGTTTGCTTAATTAACGAGTTCGTTATATCTGTTCCACCGTCTACGTAAACGCGAAATACGTAAAAACGAGCTAGCAGAACGTAGAAGCAACACGGAACGAGAATCAGAAATAAGCAAATACGATAGGAATGCAGGATTAACTTTGATTTCTGGTCGGTGTGCTCTTGGAATTATAGACGCGGCATGGAAATACCTAAGAACTGGCAACCGAACCAGTCCTCCGCGAAACAACTCCCTAATTGCGTTACAGGCATTATTATTTTCCTGGAGACATTGTCGCGATGATTCGTCGCGCTATACGCATATTTCGATTCTAATTAGCCCCGTTGAAATTTCTCCGCTGGCACGGCCAGTGCCACGAAAGCGTTCAAACATTCACCGGCGAAGGTGATTTTGTAACGGAGTATACTCGATTACCGCGAACACGAGTGCGCGAATCGTTGGTTGCTCGTGCCTTCTGAGTTATCGTCGAGTTAAGTTCATCGCCGTGAAATTACCATCCATCCTCCTTTGCATCTTCTTTTTCTTCCATCGAGTAAATCTGTCGGCGGTTACCTGCCACTCTTTTTTTCTTTTTTCCTTCTTCGTTTCGGCACTTGAAGTTCCTTCCATGTAACGGATTCCATCAAACATATATCGGCGGATCGAAAACTGATTTCCACTTTGCGATTATCGTTGACAATTTCCACAGTGATAGACTGCGAGAATACAAAAATAAAAATCGAATCGACGAACTAAATCTTGTAGAGACGTAACGACCCTTACCGATGCTGCTTTTCACTCTGCGCTCAAATTTTTCTCGTTCGAATGGTTTTACCAGGCAGCAATTTTCCTTTTTCTATGTCATAGTGTGGAAAGCGAGTATCCTTAAATCGTATACCTATTTTTATACGCGTGTATGCTAATACGAACTGACGCTTCGCGTACTGCCTGCCCTTCTGTCTGGCAGAAAACTACCTTGGCGATCTTTGAATTTTCGAAGGGTCGGCTGTTGAAACACCGGTAGCCGGAAGGGTGAAATTGGATCGAAAGGCGGCAGGTGGACACGCGTTAAATCTGCGGCCGGTTCCGAGCGAGAGGAGAGCAGATTCGATTTCGCTTTTTCCGATTCTCAGGCAGGCGAGAAAACAAAGCTGCTGCTGCTGCACCGACACGCTCGCTTTCTAAACGGTTGAACGAACCACACGCACCTTGGGAATATCCGAGAGACTGTTCAATCGGCCGGAACCGCTTTGGAGAAATGTTGACGAGACGACTAAACTGTCCGACGATGCCGGAAGTACACCGATCGCTCTTCCCTTCCCGCTTGCACCTGCACCTTCACCCTTCTCAACTGCCTCCGATTTCCGCTCGATCTAACCTGTCTCTACTCCCGTACACGAG
Source organism: Bombus hortorum (assembly GCA_905332935.1). Taxonomy (NCBI): domain Eukaryota; kingdom Metazoa; phylum Arthropoda; class Insecta; order Hymenoptera; family Apidae; genus Bombus; species Bombus hortorum. Next base: position 5,998,652 of record HG995198.1, on the reverse strand, counting down.
CTTAGATCGAGCTACAGTTCCTCGTAGCGTCTAGTTGCCTCAAAGCGAACGCTTAGGCTACTGGCTACACGAACGTTTCATACGCCGCGTATTACACGTCGCGTTTTCTCCGCCCAAGTATTTAGGATGCTGACTGGACGAACGTTTTACTGGAGTTTTACACGCCGCGTGTTACACTTCGATACTCCAGCGTGTTTCGTTTTCCGCGTGTAACACGCGACACGCGACAGACGACGTTTCGCCAGCGTATGTCACAGCGGGTTCCACGTTTGTACAGCGAGTTGCGTTAAAACACCTTGGCGGAGAATAAAGAGAAAAGATTAAGACGAAACGTCGATGGAACAGAATCAAGTTTCTCAATTCTGCTAGCGCCGTTTTAATCTCCTAATTCACCTACGCTCTTACCCATAACTGTTACAGCTATATCTTTCAATCTAATTACACTCTTATTTATTAACTACGTATTAGGACGATCAAACCGTTCAGAAACCATATCGGTCAACCCCATAATTTGAAAATGTTACGAACATTATCGCTTTAAATTTGCTGTACGATTCGTTATTGTTCGCGACGAGCGAGCTTACAGAAGCGAATTGTTCGTTCTCAGCGAAGCGGACGTTAATTATACACCTGCGTAACGAACGACAAGATTTAGATGACGACGTCACGATAGCTAAACACGTACGGTTCTTATAATCCATCGTGCTTTTGAAAATAACTTTTACAAATTTATATCTTCGTCGAATTACCATCGATTAATCGATTTCTTTGTAATTTCAACCAATTGCGATATCTTACGCGGAACGAAGAAACGCCCTGACACTACGAACTTACGAAGAAACTCCTCGTACGCGACTCTTCCGTCTAAATTTCGTTTCCCCCGTCACGTACTACGACTGGTGGAAAATCCCGCGGAAAGTCGTCAACTGCAGCGTAACGAAGTGGTTCATCGAGCGTGGCTTGCAACTTTTCAATTAGCCGCAACTTCCGGATCGTCGAGATGGATCGACACGTTTGTGCGACGCGTCTCGAACGCAGCCTCCGCAAACTATCGAACAACGTCGAGCTTTAGCTCTTCGCGTAACACGAAATTCTCTTGGTTACGACAATTCTCGCAAAATACGAGGTTCGCGATCTTTCTCGGCCAGTTACGTCAACGATTGATAATTTACGAGCTGGTGTACGCGAGCCAACGAGAAACACGTAGAACGCGATACGACCTCGTCGACTCTCGTACGTATCGAACGAAACCAATGAAACGGTGATGTCGATTTGAAGATTTCTACTTCGATTTTCATCGCGATTTTCTCCTCTTTCCATCTCGCGCTCGTACGCTTTCGTCGGTTCGCTCGAGCATGCAGACGATCCTTTAATTTCGTTTCAGTTTTACCTCTCGACGCTTCTCATCGAAGCAAGAACCGCTGTATTATTTACAGCATCGTTTTCTTATTGTATCGGGTACATCTTGCCGCGCGCCACGATACCACGTCTTTTCTCGTTTCTTTGTTTTGACCGACGCTTAATTCTTCCACGTTCGAACGCTTTGTTCTCATGAAGAGTACGTAACGCGTTAAAATTAGAAGATTACGACTTTGTTCGTGGATAATTTGTCGTACATCTTGCAATATCGAACGTGAAAGAGTGAACGCCAATTGCAAGCTTATTACCGGCGCCATACGGGGAATTAACATCGTAATAACTCGTCGACTAGTTTGATTCCTCCGACAAGTATCAACGACCCCTGCATTCCATCGACTTTGTCTTTGAAAAGCAGGTTTCGTATCTTCGCTTCTATCTTTCACAGAGCGTATCATATTTCTGACAAATTTAACTAGTTAATTTAGTTTTAGAAACCTCTGGTGGCATTAGGTCGTGTAGCGCGTAAATGAATACAATCAACGACGAGCGTACACGTGAAACGCACCGAAATAAAGTTTTTGTTTTACGTATATACTCGTCCTTCAATGTTAACTACTCGTTTAGCGTTAAGAACAAGTTGCGCTATGCGCGTCGTGCAGTCGGGTCGTTCTTGTTTCAAGGAATAAAAATCAAGAGCCAAACAAAGACAGCGCATTGAGGTCCAATATTATTTGAAAATACGAACAAACAGATAGGCCGCATCCAGCGTATCTGCCATTGTTGCGTAGATCCACGATATCTACGTGCAAATATTTTCACTCTTCTATCGTTCTATATCCTTTGCAGTTTCCTCGGTTTTCTCGGTGATAAGTTGGACGTTAAATAAACGCCTTGTGATTCCATGAAATCGATCGCTCCGTCAGTCGTTACACATCCGTAATGACGCATAAAGAACGAAACGACGCAGAATAGAAAACGAAATCGCGTGTCGAGTGTCGACGACTTTCTTTCGGCGCAGAATTTCGAGCACCGATTAGAAAGACGCGCGAAGGAGAGCGGACAGTGATCATCGAGTTTCGAAAGTATCGGGAGACACGTTCGAATGCGTGCAGTGATATGCAGATATCAGATTATTCAGAAAATTCATGGCTTTTCCGACGGTGTATACGGCTGTTGGGCTACAGGTGTCAGGAAACCGAAGGGCTGACTCTTGAAGCCGAAATGAGACTGGTACAAAGACTACAGGCAAGAACGTGATAAAACGCGTTTGCTATTTTTTACAGGAAACCAGTTTTAAGATTCATTTCACTTTTCCGATGTTTGTCGATGTCAAACGTCTCAGAAACCTCGTTGAAAAAATAAAAATCGCGATAATGCTGTACCGAAGATATGGAAGTATCGCTTATCTCGATAATCTTTGGCTTCCATACAACTTGGTCCATTTATATCATATTCTTTCTTTATCTTTAACAAATTTACATCTCTCCATCTGCGATTCTCTACCGTTTCGTAGTGAATTTTAGACTTTGCATTCACCAGGAATTTCGGTGACGTACACTGCCTCTTCGAGTGTCGATCGTTTCTACCTTCGGGTTTGCCATGAACAGGCGAAATGGAATTCGCGAAACGAAAGACACGGTCGAAACCCGAACAACCACGAATATGTAAATGCGTCGCCCCAATAGATAGACCGTGAGCTGAATTTTGAGCTGCCTGTTTGCAGCGAGGCTCGTGTACCATTGCGAGGAAAACAATGATTCGGTAAAGCGCTGCTTTAATACGACGGACGGTTCGCCGCCCCGGTACCTCGTTGTCGCAATTAATCTGCCAATAATTACTTCCCACGAATGGTCGAGGGCCGCGGACGCTCGATAAAGCGCGTCTGTAGGCCTCGTCGCTCGCAATGCGTATCGTTGTATTCGCGTTTTTCCATTCTGACTTCATCAACCATTCTTCGTGGTCGTCTCTTTGCCAGAATAGAGCGACGAGGTATTCGCCGATACCACCGCGTCTCGTTGATACCGTTTCGCAAAGAGCAGTGTCTTCGCTTTTGATCGGATCGAACAGAATTCACGAATTAACACTTTGACTGCCACGTGGGTCATATATGACCAGCCACGGTTTCTCCTGTGACGCCACGGTGGTCATTGGTGACCGGAGCTCTTGAACTTCTTACAATTGTAAAAATTATATGGAAATTGACAATTAGGGCATTTTGAATATAACCGATAAATAGAGGATACTTTGAAATAAAAAGTGCCCCATTGAACAATGAAACATTGTTATTAGAACATGAATTAAAAAGAGGATCCATATCTTTGAGGGGTAATCTACGAATATTATTATAAACACAGCTTAGAAGATAATCGTAAATGCTGCTTTATAATCATATAATTGAAGTTAGAAGTGCGGACATACCTTACTATTATATATAGAACGAGCAAATACCGTTTACCAATATCTTCTACACGTTTCAACAATATATTCCGCACGTTTTGCTTGCGACGAAATAACAAATGCGAGTGGTTTGTTGAAATAAACGAAGCCTTGTTATAATATGTCGCTATCAACTGTTACCAAGGCACTACGGTGGTCACTCGTGGCCGTCAATAAGATAAACGGTTCATTGGGGAACAATGTTGTCTTACATCGTCAATTTATTATTATTTTGCCATTATATGCTTTGAATAATAAAAATACTGCCGTGGCGTCCTCAGCGAAACATGCGATTTCGGCGTGGCAGTTAAAGTGTTAAGGCAATTTTCTAGTCCTGCGGCATCGTTTTTTACGGTTCTTACGATTATGCTGTGCAACTGCGTAACGCTGCATTTGCTCGAAACACGGTCGATTCGTTGTCGGTTCTACGCGTCGATACAGCGAGAAACAAATTAGCCATCGAATTAGAACTATGTAGAAAGTGTCGGATACGAGATTATTATTCGACGCGTGTAACAATCAATTTAATTCTGCGCGATGTTACAGAATGAAATTCGTTACAGAGTTACTTTTCTCCCAAAATTTATCACTGTGTCCAGTGTCCTCGTAGTCAGTGTCCAGTCACGGGCAATTCATCCGACTTGAATGCTATTGAAACTGCTCGGAACATGCTCGGACCGCTTGTGTATTCGTCGCTGATCATCCCATAGTCCGATTTGAATTTGAAATTTTTCCAAAAGTTCAAGGCAAAGTAAAATTGGTAAAGTAACAAGGATATAAAGTGTACCACGAAGGCAATTTAACCCTTTGCACTGCTATGTCGAGTGTGACTCGACATCAGTTTTTATCTCAGGAGCTCCTTTGTCGAGTCCCACTCGACATTCTTTCAGTCCCACCTTTTTTTGCGCGAAGGGAAACCAGGATTGCATCCTGGAAATTGTTTCAAGATATATCATACACTTAAAAATTACAAAATACAACAACAGTGTGAATAAAACTGATATTTAAGCGAATTCGTTTCTTCCCTTATTTATTCAAATTGTCTTATTTTTTAGTTAAAGTAAATTTCAAATAAAACACTTAAAAGCGTTGGGAGCTTCTGGTAACGAAACTGGAATAAAATTCAGAGTGCAAAGGGTTAATGGAAAAAGTACGTACATGTGCAAGCTATAACATAGACAAGGAAAACGTAAACGTGACAAACAATTCTTGTATCTTCAATGTGATAAATAATTCTTTAAATATATATCGTTATACTCGAGACAGCGTCGTATCCAAATATCGATGCGAGTAACTCCATATAAAATTCAGTTCACACGCGCGTGTCTTTCAACTTTGCTAAAAAACAAAAAGAAGAAAGTACTAGGGTCTGTTAAAAATCTTAAACGATCCTGATTTAACGAGACGAAGAGACTACATGAATAAACCATCGGTTTTGTAAAAAAGTCCCCTTTAACCAGGTCAATTTTTCTCCTCGCTGTATTCAAATTAATAACGACTCGACTTGCGCGTCTCGAGCGAACGTAGCATGTAATTTAGCAGATTTTTTTTCTTTTTTTTATCCAAGCGCCCTAGCGACACGCGACATTTTCCATGCGAGCTGATTCAGTGTTGAGACGCTTTTTGCGTCTTAAATGTACCGTAAAGTCTTTCTCTCGTCGACCGAAATATTACAATGTGCTTTATTCGTAGAAAGTAAAACAGCGCACGCCAACTCCTGAGACCGTAGCCTCTTCCTCGAGCAGGATACCGTGGCCGAACAATAGCGGCTCTCACTTCGCTGCACGAGTACGGTAGCTCGTTACGCGTATTCATTTTATCGGAATTACTTCCTACAGAATAGCGTACGTGTACGATTGCCAAGAATCGCGATACCATGCGACGTGTATCATCGAGCTGTACGTTTCCTGATCTGGCCCCGTACCATTCACGACGACCATACCGTTCGAATTTACATACTCTACTTATGCAACGCTATAAACCTACGGGAGACAGTCGTTCGATTGTAATATACGTATATAACGGAATATTAAATAACGTAGTCGTTCTTTATATTCGTATGGCTGCGTTAATAAATTTTCTTGCTTATCGACTCGGCGAGAGGAAGGCAAACAGCGATAACGCGATCAAAGGTATTATTGTTCCTGCTCGATGAACAGATCTTGTCATGCAAATAATTGCAGTCGAATTTCGTTAAAAGATAATTAATTCACGACGTGGTACAGACGAGGTTCGGTCGATCTTTCAACTATCTTCATAGCCTGCTCTCGTTTAAACGCAACTGTCGTAGGATTTTATTTGTGCGAATCGATCAGGCGACGAATCATTCGTAGAACTCGAGTTCGCCTAACGATTCTATCCGCTGTTTGTCATTTTCTGTTCGTACACCGTGGCCATAAAATCTATTGGCACAAGGTTTGGGTTTATTTACGTATCGTCGCGAGTAACCGCAACATTTTCGTTGTCTCTGCGTAACACGTAAGATTAAACGACTTAAGAGACTACGTTTACTATGTCGCAGTCAAACTGCAGATATGTGGAATCTGAAAGTCGTGGAAAAGGCTGGGGTTACGAGCAAGATTTATTGCCGCGATCACGACGACGATCGTAACGTGAATCCTCGTGTTGTTGATCGCATGACGTCGTGCTTTCCAGAATTTTGCAAGCTCTTGGAATCTTTCTCCGATAACCGTACGCGTACAGCATCGTAGGAGAAACTATTGTCAGCGATTTTGATCGCAGAGGTGAGATGCGAGAGACAAATGGCGAAGCGAGAGAATTGCTAGGACTGACGTAACGAGATCAAACGATTTGACACGGAGAAAATTTGTAACGACATATAATCAGAAAGCTATGGTAATACAGAGGTAACGCGAGACAGAGAAAGAGACAGATCTTTCTCCAATTGACACGATAAATCGATTTAACAACGATCGTGGAAGGCGATCGACTTAGCCGAATGCTTTTGCCTCAATGTTTTCAGTTACGTCGAATCGGAAGTAGAAATTGCCCCGGCTGTTCGATATCATTATGCAATGCCTTTGCCGTACAAATTAAAAGTAGATTATTGGATTTCGTGTGTCGTAACGTTGGTTTACTTTCTGATTACGTAGCATGATACCACGCGTTTTATAAAACCTCGAACCACGGTATAATTTACGATAGATAAACAGCCGTTTTTCTTCTCGATTGTAACCGTGAGTTTGATGTTTGCATTCTGCGACGTACATTCAATTCCAGGTGTAATAAAAGTCATTTAATAGAGACCTACGAGGCGATTGGATTTCTTCAAGCTGAAATTTACCTGTCCTTCCGCTCATGCAAATTAACAATTACAACATTGTAGCGTTCTTCGTACAATTACGAAGCGTAGAACGCGTTCCTAGGATGTACGACACAATGCTACCGATCGAAACGCTGTTCGTTTGTTACGTAAAACTTTCGTTGGTGCGCGGAATGCAGCGCTAGATTCTTAACTCGTACGAAATATTTCAAGCGATGGCGGATGAGTCACTACTGGCTCTTAGTCACCTCGAATTTGCATTCAGTTTTCTTTTACATCGCCACGGAGACGTTCCCAGTCCATAAAAGATTAGAATCTCCACCGATCATAAGATTTGTCGCGCGATTCTCCAGAAAAGTATTCCCGTCGATGAGAAGAGACACGTAGAAAGAAAGGATTTGTACAGATAATACGCAAATGTTATTAAAATATACGAATTAATGACAAATTAGCGTTTCCTTGCGCAATCAAGAAACACAGCGGCTGGCGAAAGTATTTGAACATTTGTAAGAACTCGATCGTATTAGAACTCTGTAGTAGCTAGCTTCGACGAATACGTATAAAAAGAAATATAAACAAATTTACGTGACTTGGAAAATAATAAGAAATGCGAAATATGCTGATAATGCTCGTAGGAACATTTGCGAATAACGCAGTACAAATAATATAATACAATATGAATACGATTAACACAATATGAATAACATAATACAAATCCTGAAATCGGAAAATGTTCGCATCTGCCGCGTGAGTTTTCGTAGTCGAAAAATGTCCAAGTTTCGCGATAATTTTCTGAAACGTATAGACCGATCGAAACGTGTTTTCCGTGGTAACGCGAAAGTATGACCGTTGGCCGAGGATCAATCGCCGTGTATCGCCAGCAATAGTATCGGCCTCAACACTCTAGCAACCTTACGATAACCTCACCTACGGAATCTAGTTTCGAGCGCGGCATAACCAGTTTGTCAGTTAATTAATGCTGCAAAACTGGTAGTCCTGCGCTTTCGAACTGTACCGGGTCTTTATCTGGTTCTTTGCACCAGGCTGGGTCTAACGCTGTCACATATTATTTATAAATCTTCGATCGTCGGATGATTTAACTGCATCGTAGGATATTTTCAAGTCGACTGGGTGCTTGTGCCATCCCTTGTTGTCGAATTTTCCAACGCTCGAAGAAACATCCTCCAGGCGTTTCAAGAGCTTTCAAACGTCTTTCGTTTTCTAAGATCGCAAGACACGAGCGAATTTTAATAATTTGCCTGTCTTGCAATTTCTCCGCGCTCCATCGTAGCTCGTATCCTTGTCAACTTGTTCCATATGCACTGGAGTGTCGTATAGCTGACTAGAGTCAGTTGTTTCTCTTTTAGAAATCTTTGTGGTGTGTATAGTTTTGTGATACCTAATTTATCTGCGAAAGATGACGCTCCAAAAGGCACGGTCCTTTTTCTTCGAGTTTTCCATTCCTCTGTCGCGTCATATATTTTATATTCTCAATATTTTACTAAACGTTCTGAATTTGTTGTCTTGGAATACATACAGCGGCGAACGATGAGAATGCAAGACATTTACTTTATATTTATATTTTGGATATTTCCGAGGGTTTTATCCAACTATAGAGGAATACAAAGATATCCTTCGATATGTCGTCTTGTAATTGAATTAAATGAACAATGTAATTGCTACGTATCCTCGCGGTTTATACTATAAGAATTATAGCCACGCTACTTGTCGATATTTATCGGATAATTTGGTGAACCAAGGACAATTTGTCGTCTATGACATACTGCAACTAGAAAAGAGAAACTTCCACTCGTAGTCCTGATTCGATTACCTCTGGCGATCTATTGTGTTGGCAACTAAGTGATTGCCATTGCCATAAGTGATCATTAGGTGGTATTGACAAAATCCGCAATCATTTAGTTGTCAACTCAATAGCAAAGAAATGTGATTCATATCGAACAACTAGAAAAATACTTCTCCTAACCGAGTGACCCAATAAACAAAATGTTCTCTCCAAATACTTCAACTACGAAAAATAGATCGTAGAAGATATTTAAAAAAAAAAAAGTAACACTTCCTATTAATTATTCATCGACCGAAACTTTCGAGTATGTACATCGTTCGTTCAGGATGAACGTGTCTGGATCATAAATTGGGAAGAAATGGCAAAGAAGTGGCAAATGTACTCTCGATATCGCGCAGTTAAACTCGATGGAATTTAAAAAGTACTCTCGGAGACGGAAGAAACGTGCAGATGGAATTCTCGCATGTTTTATGGGTTTTCGGAATCGCGCGATAAATTCGGTTGCGAAAGTGAAAACGCGTCCACGGCGAATGCTCCATGCGACTTAATTAAATACACGGACACGAAAAGGTGGTGATACGCGACAAGGGAGAAAGTTCATTCACCATGAATTGAACGAGGAAGAGCGCAGCAGAGCACAGTTGCACACTGCGGTCCGTCGAGTCTGGCTTTCGCAATTTCCATCGGTACGTTCACGTGCACGCCGCACGATTTTCGTTATGAAATAGCGAAGAATTTCATTTCATTTCGTTTTCATGTTCACGGCGGCAAGATGTCGGCGGGTGTGGCACGCGTGCTTCTATCGTGCGAATAAGAACGACACGTATACGCAATAGCTTTAACAAGGAGATTTTCAAGCAAGAGTCCGTTGACATTAACGATATACAACGTGTGGCGCCGATATACAGCGTCTTCTCCTGTTTTTCTATGAGAAGGTGGATATTTTTGAAAATTCCTTTCGCATCGGTAAATCCACAATGAATTTCTGAATTGTACTTGAAACGTTCGATCGTCGAATCATCGTAACTAGCTGCGATATCGTGGCGATTCGTGGACCACAGCGTGTACAAATAGCTCTGGAAAGTATCCGGATACTTGCTTGCTTTTGTCAAGATGCGTCTCAATTGCCAAATTACGGATAAATCGAACCTGAAGAATTTGATATTTTTTAATCGACATAGCCACGTGCATAATGTTCCTTACGCTGCATATAGCTTCGTCCTATTTGCGTCTCTAACATTAGCAGGTAACCAATCCTCTTGGTAAAGAGATTTGCAAGATCATGGACTCGTGATATTTTGGAATTCGTAGCTTCGAGGTGCATGCATACGTTCTTCTTATATTTAGAACGATTAAGGAATATCCAAATAGTTGTGAACGACGATGTGCTTACTCGTACAACGACGGCTATGGCCACGACTTTAAGAAGATGCTTTATGCAAATTGCTCGTTTCGCTTTTGTCGTGTATGTCGTGACTTCTTTAATCGTCTCCTTCGCCTTTCATACGTCAATGCACGTCACTCTCTTTAACGAAAGATGCTACAGCAGACATTCATAAATTTGTAAAATACCAAGAGAAACGGTAGAATGCGAAATGCGTTCAACGTTACAAGAATACGAAAATAGGCTAGACGATGCTATCTTGCGAAGAAACAAACTATAAGTGAGTAGTATAGTGGATATACGGGTACTGAGAGGCTGTTACCCCTACGCAAAACTTACTCCAGCAACGTTCCGTCAGTCGCGTCGTGAGAATCCAATTTTGTCCGATAGAGAGACGAAAGAGAAAATATTCGTCTAGAATCGCTGGATCCAGTGACGGTGGATTATGGTTGCACAAGTAGACACATAGAATGTTGGTCACGAGGAAAGGATAAAATACTGGACGAAATCACGCCGCGAATGGCGCGTAGCCACGGAGAAAAATGTTCGAAGCACGAGCGTAAACATCGAACTGAAGCTGCCAGGCAAGCTACGCAACAACACCACGCTAGGCCCGACCTTAATAAGCTGCTTTCACACCGAACTCGCTACACTTAGGCCCAGCTTTTTCAACAAGCGTCAATTTCTAGTAATTTCAACCTTCCAATTATCTTCGATTACGCTCATATGCTCTTTCAACTCTTTCAACTCTGACCATTTCTTAACTACATGCTCGGCTTCCACCGAGTGCCAGGTTGCGATCCATAAAGGAAACCTTGTAAACGTAATTCTCGAAGAGGCTTGAAGAGATTTTGAAACGTCTGTTAACGGTATCTTTGTCGATGCAGGATTTTATGGCATTTCTGAAACCAAGCGTCCGTCTCTTACACCTTTTGTTTATTAACAAATGGTATCCACGAGTTCGTTAGCAATCGTGATAACCTACGAGAAGTCGATTAAATATTTATCGAGTCGTCGTTCACCGCTGTGTTCGCGAGTCACCATAATTACACGGCCTCGAAATAGCAAGTTCCTCGTCAATATTTTAACATAGCCGGTCAATGGCCTTCTGGCATTCAAGTATATTTATTGCAAGTATATTTCGAGCAAACTTTCCTCTCGTACTTCCGTCATTCTAAGCATCACGCCGTCAGCACTCCGATCTTAGTGTCTCGTTTATCGATCATTCTCCGTACATAGTGGAATCATTTGTTAGATCAAAAGTTCCGCGACCATAAATTTACGCGCTACACAAAAGTGGAACTTTTAGAAATAAAACGGAGTAACGATGCTGACTGTGCAAAAGAGCTCGGTGTGGACACGACTTAAGTCGAATTCCACACAAAGAAAGGCATTCGATGGAAAAGAACCTGCAACGGACCTGAGGCCCGCATCTTCCAGGTCCGAACCTAATTTATCTTAGGGCCCTGTACTCGCGAAATTCGTCCCTTCGAAGAATTTTTTCGGAAGAAGTTGCCAAATTGATTCTCAGATCTCGACGAACGCATTGTCATCGATGAAAATATACCGCCATGTAATTTTCTAGTCATTTCCTTCATTTCGTTTCGTGGTGGATGAATGGTCGAACGCAGTTGCGCCTAAAACATATAACGTGCAAACGAGCGTACAATTTAATTCTCCGTGAAACGTTTTCATCTCAAGGACGATTCGCGATCTCAAGAGACGGCTTTAATCTTCGTTCGGAAAGCCGCGTGACGGTAAATCGTCCTAGAATCATATACTTACGCTCGAACGTGAAATAACTCTCTCTTTCTTTGATTGATGATAGCGTTCGTGCATCGCGAGAAATCTCGCCGATTAGTTTCAAATCCTATCCGCCGTGATCCTCCACATGCTTCGCGGTCTTTTCCAGTACTTCGATTTAAATATACAGCAAGTACATACTGTGCAAGAGCGTTGGGCCAGCTGCGACAGCGATATCGTCATGACAAGCTATTCCGTGTTTTTAAGAAATATTTCCATAGAATTTCCATTTAAATAGTTCCAAGAATTTCAGACTGTGGTATAAACAATTGGAATGTTAAAAATGTCGTTAAACGGAATGTGGGGTATTACGCGAGCTATAAAGAAGCCCGATATTTCGGCTATACGAGGCACACGAATAAAATACCTATTAAATTTGTGGTCACGTACCAGTGTTCTATGCACCGTGACCACAAGTTCCCTTAATTGCGTCTTTAACAACTGCAACTCGTTTGCAAGTTCGCGGTAAACGCGTCCATTATTCGACTAGCCGCAGCCGTTTCATCGACTACGCACCAAAAATACACAATTCACGATGTGTACGCTTTCCTCGTGAATATATAAACGGAAAACAGATGGTGTACATACAAACATTGAAAATACCGCTTGACTTAATATCGCTCGCTGTGCTTATACGATAATTATACGAGATTTGTAACAATACGCTATAAAGTTAAAATATCGTAATACGTATTATCAAACGCCATGGTGATGTTACAATTCGACATTCGTGATATGCACGAATACGTACATATTTTTCGCAACCTCACCTCCAGTCGTTCCATAAGCAACGCCCTCTTTTGTTTTATTTCGCGCATCGTATCTCAAAAATAATTCTTCAGATTTATAGTTGACGACTAGAAAAATTGAAAATAATGATGAAAGAAATAAAACATAGGTTTAGAAAAATGTAGATAGTATATTATTTGTTAATAAATATTATAACCTCATTTATGGAATAACCTAATAAGATCACTAAGTTTTCGTCCCGACGCGTTCGTTGAAGAAAAAAAAATGTCTTTTTGGTTACACCTATTCCGAACTGCAGACTACCTCGAACAGAGCGGCTCTAAAAATTTGATACGATCGTTGTTCGTTCTCGGAGCCTTCCGTCCCCTTTTTACATCGTCCTGCATTTTTATCTGCTCGCGTTATCAGTGCTCGATCAGTTGATAAGTTGCGTCGGCTTCGCAGATCTTCACGTGTCCACGACTTACGTACTGGTCAACCGTCGACTATTTTTAACCCCTTTATGCTCGATATTGCGTACGCAGTATTATAAGTACTTTGACAAATTCTTATCTAATTAAAAAATAAACGTATTTACTTTGGTTATAAGTGGTATATGTTTGCGCATTAAGCGTGCGTAGGCGCATTACGCTTTCTTTATAGAAACATTTTTAAAAATATGATGCAATCGTTGATAATTGGTAAAAAAAAAAAGTAAATCCGCAATCCTAAAAGATACGCATATCTCTACGAGTTTCTATAATCGTAAAAGCTTCTTAATGGAAGTCATTTGAATTATGACAGTTTTCTAACCTTATCCGTCTATTTGTGTGATGTATATTTCTACTTAATATGAAAACTGCCGTTATTCAAAGTCATACGAAGTTCAATATATCAATATATTATGCACGGTTCTTTGCAGATTGCCCGGTTGTGTGGCATCATCAAACGTGCACAGACGTGCGAAAATACATTAAAAGCATCAAAACGCATGACAGTACACAAAGATTCCATCAACAATAGAAATAAGTAACGCAAACGTACCTCATCGTCGTGATGGCTGTTGGAAGGCACTTTGTCAGAAAGCTCCTTGATCAAATTCTCCGAGTTCGTCTGATTTGAAGCAGCTGGCAGTTCATTCGATACCTTGGCACTGTCTTTCGAGTCTTTAATGGAATCGGACCAAGTACTTTCCTGTTTGATCGAGTTTACTTTCTCTTTTTTCTGATTCTGTTTGCCCTTCTCAAGATGCTTAGACTCGTTGAAGCACCTTTCGAAGCTGGATGCTCGTTGAAGAATCGTCGGTGAAGTTGCAGTCGATTCACAAAATTCCAGCTCGCTTTTCAAATTTTCGTTACTTTTATTGCATATCCGTGGAGGATCTTGGTCGCGAAACGTTCTGCGTTGACCCTTTACTATTTCACACATGTTTCTCTTACTTTAAATTAAGTCGATTAAATCGTTCATATTTCCTTCGAGATCTTCGAATCAAACATCTTAGAGCTATTCCCCTCCGAAACCTTGAAAATTATACATCATCGTTATTACTTTTCGTTTTATCGGAAACATATTTTCTGTTTATCATAAATCAAACATCTCAAGATCAGTATTCTTATCGTCATCAAAATACTAAACGTTATTTCCTCACGATGCAACGAATTCACCTATAGTATTAGACAATTTAAATTCAACCAATCACGGATAAGCTACTGATAATGGAATTACGTTCGATTAGTATACCAAATGTAAGATTGATACGAACGCAAAAGAAAGATTCTAGTAAAGACATTTCGTAAGATCGTGCTGTGTTGAACGAGAGAAATATCACCGACTTTGTTGACACGAAAAATATTTACTAACCGGTTTTCAACGAACGTTCCTTCTAACGACAGGGTTAGCTTCGTTTCCGTGACGTACAATACTTCCGTAGGGTAGTGAGTCGCAAACTGTACTATCTCGCCAAGGGCCAAACGAGTCATGCGTCATACGGAAGGACATCTGTTGCCCTTTTCTCTCGACCCCTAACGTTCTTTTCATCTTTATCTATCTAGCTATTGGCCGATTCGTTCCACTTGCTTCCTCTTTTTTACTTGTTCGATCGCCACCCTGTTTGGCGGGGAATAAAAATTGTTACAGCTTACGGGGTCTAGTTTGTAAACTCGATTGCAACGATATTGCCGATTATCAAGTGAATATCAACGTTGAATTAGTTTCAATGAAGAAATTTGAGATATCGGCTACAGTTAAGATGTTCATACGTAAATCGATTTTGCGATAGCGGAAAGATATTTTTTACCGACCGCGAGATGGCATAAATTCTTAACATTCTGATTAACGATGCATAAATATTCGTAAATGCTTTTTTCGATTCATAAATTATTCCATGATAAATATGATAATTGCAGTAGAAGAGTAAAGATTTAAAAGAAATCTCATATATTTATATGTCTTCTATCCAAGAACGTAGGTAGAATGACTTTTAGATATTTTCACGTGAAAAGCGGCTAGTCGTTACAAAGTGCGCTGTAATCCTATTTAATGAAACGTAACTAGTACAAATCCATCAAAGCGATTAATTTAGAGGATATAAATTTGAAAATATTACAATTCATACTGTTGATATTTTATATAATATATACGAATTACCTCGCGTATCCTCGGAGATAATTGTCGATGTATGGAAGTTTCGTAATCTTAAGATAAAAGCTGTTAATTTTTGTTCCCTTTTAATGACTATATAAATAGATTTTCATCTCCGAAACTATTAACCGAATAAGCATGATTTCCTTTCTTTCTATTCGTGAAAATATGACCTCCGTAAACAATTATTTTCGTAATACTTAAAACTATTTAATAACAAGATATAACACTTTTTGAATAAGTAATATTAATAGAGTGATATCTTTCGGTGTAAGCACTTCCTTTTGAATGAATTTCGATTTGAATGTGAATTATAACGAAAGAGAAACTTCTTACGTCTAACTTTATCAACTTCCTATTCTATAATTTCTACACATACTCACCACATAAAATCGTAGATAGTATTACGAAACTTTTGTTTTTCTATACGATCGGTATTTCAGAACACAAAACACAAAATCTTCTTAGATGTCTGATCTATTCTTCGTCTTATCCATGTTCAAATGTATCAGACGAACGAAACGAAAGGGTTAGTGATATTTCGTGTTGCATAATAGGTCAGTAGCGCCATCAAGCAGTATAGCCTCCGAACCATATAGCCAACGACATATCGAATTATCAGAGCTCAGACGAGTTGGTCGTTGAATGATATTGAAGTAACCGGTAGTGCTCGCTTCTCACTACCTAAAGCTTGTTTCCTTTTTGACCCCCTTTATATCGGGTAGTAAAGTATATTACAAAAAAGATGATGCAAGCTAGTTTTTGGAGTTTGGTGACCACTTCTGTCAGAGTAAGTAAAAAAAGAAGATACTTATGAATAAATGACCTCGTGGATGTATTACAATCGTATCAGACCATACATATTATTCTATTTCGTAACATTTTGAAGGACAAATAATTTTGTTGTATATTTTACTCCACTATTTAGCTAACTTTCTTGGGTATTGGTCATTTTTTCCTTATGAAACATTGATTAAGTATTCGAGAAAGCAAAATTGATTCGTTAAATTCATTATTCGATATGAAAATACGTTCTCTTTACTTCGTTGGTTATGTCACCTACATCTGACTTTGTGAAAGTTTAAAGATTACAAATGCAACGATAGCAAGCAGAGATAGAAAATTCTTTCTTAATCAATAACTTTCTGTTTTTTCTGTTTCTTTTAATAGCCATCATGTGTCAAACGTATTGTACCTGGCTTGACAGCTGCACAGCAACGCAGATACGCTAGTACTGTGGAAGCAGATCTAGTTGTAATAGGTGCTGGTCCTGGTGGATATGTAGCATCAATTAAAGCTGCACAACTAGGAATGAAAACTGTTTGTATAGAAAAAGATGAAACATTAGGTGGGACTTGTCTGAATGTTGGCTGTATTCCATCCAAATCTTTATTGAATAGTTCACATTATTATCACATGGCACATGCTGGAGAATTAAAAAAATTTGGCATTAACGGTATACTTCTCATTCTTTCTTTCTTTTTTTAAATACCCCTAATTTAACAATCACTAATTTGACAATTCTGTTCTAGTTGACAATGTTTCTATCGATATTGATCAAGTAATGCAACAGAAACGAAGTACAGTAAAAGCCTTAACAAGTGGTATTGCTAGTTTATTTAAAAAAAATAAGGTGGAATGGGTTAAGGGCCATGGCAAAATTACTGGTCCAAATCAAGTGAGCGCGCTTGGTCCAGATGGTTCAGTAGTAAGCACGATTAATACTAAAAACATTATAATTGCCACTGGCAGTGAGGTCACGCCGTTTCCGGGTATAGAAATCGACGAAAAACAAATTATTTCGTCCACTGGATGTTTATCGTTAAGCGCAGTGCCAAAGAAATTGATAGTAATTGGTGCTGGTGTTATTGGGTTGGAATTAGGCTCAGTTTGGCGCAGGTACATTTCATACCGAAATTAATTGTATGAATTGTAAACAAGATATGTTGAGTTGCTTTATTTGCTCCTATAGATTAGGCGCTGAAGTAACAGCAGTCGAATTTTTACCGACTATCGGTGGAGCAGGTATCGATGGCGAAGTTAGTCAAACGGTACAAAAACTTTTAGTCAAGGAAAAATGGGATTTTAAATTGGGAACAAAAGTCACTGGTGCGAAAAGATCAGGCAGTGAAATCATCGTTTCTGTCGAAAACGCGAAAGATCCTAGCAAAAAGGAGGATTTAACGTGCGATACACTTTTAGTCTGTGTTGGCAGAAGGCCCTATACGAAAAATTTAGGATTAGAGGATTTGGGAATCGAACGAGACGAAAAGGGCAGGATCCCTGTAAACAATAGATTCCAAACAGTAGTACCTTCGTAAGTACACACTTTGTTGAGAAAGTTTTCGTCACCGTAATTATATGTAAAATTACGTTCATATAGGATTTATGCTATTGGAGATTGCATTCATGGGCCAATGTTGGCTCACAAAGCCGAGGACGAAGGTGTTATTGCGGTTGAGGGCATTGCCGGAGGTAGTTAGGAAATACACATTATAGTTTTTCCGTTTGTATCCCTGAAAGTTTACAGAAATTATGATGACTTATTCAGGTGCCGTTCATATCGATTACAATTGCGTACCTAGTGTAATATATATACATCCAGAAGTTGGTTGGGTAGGAAAAACGGAAGAAGATTTAAAGAAAGAGGGTATCGAATACAAAGTTGGAAAATTCCCACATATAGCAAATTCCAGAGCAAAAACGAACGCAGACACGGATGGTTTCGTTAAAGTCTTAGCCGATAAAAGTACAGACAAAATATTGGGAGTACATATGATTGGTGCATACGCTGGTGAATTGATTAATGAGGCAGTTCTTGCAATGGAATATGGAGCAAGTGCGGAAGATGTTGCGAGAACATGTCACGCTCATCCGGTAAGTAGATAAACGATATTCGATCGAATGTTGAATATCAAACACTGATTTTATCATTGTTCTTATAGACATTCGCGGAAGCCTTCAAGGAAGCCAATTTAGCTGCATATTTCGGAAAACCTCTCAACTTTTAAATATATGGATAAATTATCTATGAAACATTAATATTTTGATTCATCGTAGCCTCGATCTAGTCTACGTTTAATTTCAAATGTGTTTCAAATGTGTCGCGGTACACTTTTAGCACCTTTCCAGGTCTCATTATCACTTAATCATATAAGGAAAAAACTGTAAATAAAAGTATATACAGGAATTTATGGAAATATTACATCTTTTATAGTAGATTTATTTTTGTTGCTTTATTATTGTATTTATTATAAATAAATTGGTAATTCATCGAATACATTTAAGAATATAAAACTGGATGTCTTTGTAACCTTGTGACATCTTATTTCGGTAATCTTAAGAGTAGAGATAAGTTTTTATTATGTTACTGTTGATATTCCGTTTCCCGATTTCATGAAAACATCCGCCTTAACCGAAGTCTTACCTTGTAAGTTGTAGTAATTTTGGTCGTCGTGTATTTAGATATAAATAAAATTTAGTACACTTATAATAGCAATAAACAGCTAAGCAAATATACTACAGTGTTCTTCCGTCTGTAGAGAAATTTTAATAAATTTTTCAAAATAGAATAGAAGCTCGTACGTACGAATAATATAATACTGAACTCCTATTATCCGAAGTACGCTCGAGTGTAATTTCAATTATACACGTATAAGCAAATTTTCATAATGAATGTATTATAAGATATGCAATTATTTATCTTATGTTCAAATTAGATTCTATGTATCGAAGAAAGAAGTTGATATCCTAACAGTTAGATCATAATATTTAAAATAATAAAAAGAACTGTAGCTATATCATGCTACTCATTATATATTAATATACATAGCGAACTGCTATTATTAGAATTGCTTGTTCCTCGATCTGTTCGCACAAATAAAATTTTATCGTATCTTGATGAAAATCTCCTAAAAGAAACAATTACAATTTCTCGTAAAATATAAAGAACACGGTAGTATACTTGTTTATTATTATTATAAACGTACTAAATGTTTAGCCTCAGCGTATAAAAATTAAAGATAAAATAATATTGGTAGTATATACGATTGGTACATACACTGGTGAAAGCGAGCAACTATCAAAGTCGAGGTAAAATATATATGCATATAGAAGTGTGTGAACTAGGTACGTTCCTGAAGAACACATGACCGGCGCAGCAGTAGCAGCGTTGCCGGCGCGGCAGTTAGCCACGACTTGGCCATCGGCAACGTTGCTCGACGGCAGGGAGAGAGAGAATTCTGAGGGTGGCACTTGTGCGGCAAACACACCCAATGTTTGTGTTTTCGAATTTTTCGTGATACTACGAGTGGTCGGTGGCAGTTTATCAAGGGATGTAGCGCCGTTGTCGAACCGCTCGAGATGTGGACGACGACGAAAACAACTAAATACGGCGTCGGTGAGTTCTCGTAGGTGTTCTTTCGCGATTAATGCGCGGCATCGACCCCGCGGATCTGTCAAACTGCTCGTGTCCTGATCCGCGCGATTCTCCACGAGTTCTAGTCGCGTCCAGTATAGGTGCTTAACGATCGACATCGTGTCATCTATTATATACACGGTGCGTCGCAGTTTTCCGCTCTCGCGTCAGGTATCTCAGCGTCAATGATTCGATCAACCAGCGTCTTGACTTCTTTCGGCTACATGCCGCTTAATACGTTGTAGGTACGATGCTGCCGCTGTGTCGTGTCGTTGCACGAGTGTATGTGTGCCGCTATTTTGCTGAGTGTACCGCGACTCTCCCATTCATGCATTGATCGTAGAGGAGTAGGAACTAGAGTCTGATAAATCGAACTAATTTTCTTCGTCAGTTTTTGATCTCGCGTCTTTCTCTTTCGTTCTATATATTTATTTGCATCTATATTTACACTTGGAAAAATATTCGTGTCGCAAAATTTGGTGAAAAGTGGTACGCGACCTTCGAAATTTAGACCATTGACCGTTACGAATTTACGTTGATATCGATGATCGCAACGAGTCAAATCAAATCAAATATTCGACCGAGTCTCATTTCGTAGTCAGCTGATGGTTCTTTGAAACGAGAGGTTCACCACTCTCGAGTATCCTTGAATTACGACCGCTTAATTTTGTTTTGTCTGTTTCGTCTGGGGTACATAACATCGGCAGGCGCACGCCCGCGCGCGTTCCCCGCTTTGATGTTAATTCCTCTACAGTCTACACCTCTGTTCATGTTTACCGTAGGCGGATGTAACATCTTTGTCAAATAGACTGATTCCTTCCGTTTCTCGTTGATAATTTTTCTTCAAGTAAATCATTATGTAATTTACACGATAATCTTACATATCGAGATTCGTATCGTAAAACACTTTCTTTTTTCAATAAAAAGATTCGCACGTTTCACTCCATTCTTTGGGCGATGTTGAACGATGAAAACTCGAGGTTTCAAGCAATTTTTCGTTGAAAAACTCGTCAAGATATACGGCTTAATAGAATGCACGCTTGACACGTATTGCTCTTCTGGAGAGGTGCAACGACCACGATGGATGAAAAACGCGCGTGAAATGCATGGAGGTAGCGTCGTTGAGATTCGAACGTGCTAAACGCGACTGCGAAACCTTTGATCAAAAGACCTTTATTTAAACCACGTATCCTATTCTACGTGAAATCTGCATGACAAAAGAATTGTAAATTTTCTACACGAAAATCTCGTTACTCTTCCCTCCGTTGTTGTTATTTTTATAAAAGAAAGAGAAGAATATTAGGAATGTAACACGCGACATCTCGACGCTTCTCGAAACTTTCTGCTATTTTTACGATCCGAAATTCTCGAAAGGAAATAACATTTTTT
Source organism: Bombus hortorum (assembly GCA_905332935.1). NCBI lineage: Eukaryota > Metazoa > Arthropoda > Insecta > Hymenoptera > Apidae > Bombus > Bombus hortorum. Next base: position 5,977,408 of record HG995198.1, on the reverse strand, counting down.
TTTTATAAATAACTCGTATGATATGAATTTGATAAAAAAATAAAATAAAAGCTTAATTTCTTCTGAAAGATGGCTGGTGTTTAGCACCGGCTAGCGACTTTAATTTCCATAAATAATCTGATTTTCTGAAAATGACTTGTTGACTATTGCCTTGTATTTTTATTCTCTGACAATACAGTTAGTCCCTAAAGACAGAAAGCATTTTTCCAGAGTTTCGAGGCGAAATTTCTAATTGGAATTTAAAAGTCGAGTTTTTAACCATCTGAAAAAGAAATATTCTCTTTCTCAGCGAATCAAATATTTTCCACGAGCTTTTTCTCCGATTGGCATTACATTGCACGCGACGCTTGTTTGTTCCGACTAATTTTGCTCGCAGCAACAATCGGAATGTCGAAGGATCAATTGAGCGCGCTATCCACGATCAACCGGAAACGCTGCCGCTGCTTTGAATTGAACGCAAACTCGCGTTGTATCGCGTCACGTTTAGTGGCGATTAAATCGTCTACCGCGTCGAAATGTCTGTCCGTAGCGATACTTTGCTTGAGCAAGGAATGCGACATCGGAGCCGATAAAGCGTCGATTCCATACGCAGCATCGTCTTCTTTCACGTTTTCGCGATTAAAGAACTGCATTGACGCATTCCTGACCTTGCGTTCCGATTTCTGTACAGTCATCGCGAATTTTTTCCACCACACAATCTGTTTAATCACGCTCTTTGTTTCGATATTTTACGACCAAAGTATAGTAGAAATAACATCGTTTGTTTCGCTGCAATGTGTTTCTACGGTTTACGTATAGCGTTTGTATCAGTTTCAGTGATAAGATCGTTGCTCTTTGTTTTAGATACGTCGATACATTCCTCAGATTCGTTGCGCCGTGCTTTATCGTTAAGTTCTGCCAATTTCGCGGCAACTGTCGCACGATATTTGCGCGTTCACAGCTATCGAATGCGTCACAGAAGAACAAACTATGATAGTTGTCGCTCTCGCATCCTTTCTAATTATCGAACATACTCGTTTCCTCGATACGATTGCCACGTTCTGATTAAGCAATCAGTCATAATCCCACGGAAACGTCGAGCAAGAACGCCTTGGTAAGCCGGCATTCAAGTCTGGCTTAGCCTTTTAACGTTGTCTTCTTAATCAGCTGCAACGTTATTACGTCTATCGCGTAACCTTAGTATTCTAAAATCATGCAGAGTAGTGTAAAACGAATTATACTTAGAGTATAATAATAGAGTCTACGGAGGATGGTACACAGTCCTTAAGGTATGACGCGTAAACTTTAAACGCGTTTTTCTTGGCTACATTTTCTGATATATCAAGTTCTTGTTGATCGATTGCTTTCAAATTCTACGGTACACGTCGTTTATCGAGATCACGGGGTCTTTAAACATCGAAACGCACAATTTCCTTTCCAATTTCGTCTCTATTCGAACGAACGAAATTTAGTATCATAAAAGCGATAGCGTTATTATCCGAAAGTTCCATCGTCCGTACATTCTCCCTGTTAGTTTGGCTATAGAAAGCTCTACCACGTACAAAAGGCCGTCTTTTCAAACGGCGCGACTCTTCCTTTTTTCATCAAAATATTCCAATTTCTCGATAGCAGGCGACGAGTGTCGAAGCGATTTGCATCGGCTGGACGAGCAGCTCGTCCTCCGTCTCGAAATGTCCTTGTTAAAGTGGTCCGAACTACTTTTTGCCTGGTGGTCCCGCTCCAGTTCTGCCATAAAAGGCACAAATCCATTTTCCGAGTGAAACCACGGCTGCCGTTTATACGAACGACGCGATACGTCGAAAACGAAGCTTGTTTCCGCCGCCTCTTTACCTATTGTCTCTCCGATGCATGGAACACGGCCGTCGAACTTGGATACAGAAAAGCAGAGAGAGAGAGAGAGAGAAAGAGAGAGAAAGAGGTAACTGGAAAGAGCGGCCAAAGAACAGAGCACGTTGCTTTGTGTTTCTTTGTGGCTATCGTCGTCGTTTATTATTCCTCTTCCGGTGAGCCCATCTCCCAATGAAGACAGCCCGATCTCGAGAAAACTGTACCAAAGGAACGAGTCTGTCGCTCGTCGACAAAACCTATCGCGATGTACCGTCGTGATTTTACTGATTCTGCTTTTTAACGTCTGATACGAATGTAAGTGGACGGTCGTCGAACTCGTGATACGAACGGCTCTAATCGAACGGCCTTAAGATACGTTTCCGCGTGATAATAAATCCTATACTATTACGTTCATAGACCAGACAGCGGATGCAGCAGTCTCTATCGTAGTTTCATATTTTTACGAACGCAGCTGAACAAATGGAAATTTCCAATTAGAGATTCTTCCATCCACTGAACATCATAACGAGCTCTTTACTTTCGCTACTTTTTTACTCGGCTACTGTTCTTGCGTTCTGCGCGTTTCTGCATATTTCAATGTCCCGGAACGTTCTCCTCTTAATAATCAGCGATAAAAAGAATTCCATTCGTAATAACGTTTCCTCGAATGCTTCTCTCTTTTTTTCTTTTTGTTTCTTCTTTGTTACTAAATATTAGCTGGCGAATTTTTATACGTTTACGCGATTTAATTCAGTGCTGAGAGGATCGGTAGAAGTTTCTAACGAGTGGAACGTGAGAAAAGTTTTCATTACGCGAACCTCTTTCGCTTTAATCTCCTTTAATCTATTACGATTGTACCATCTTCTCTAATAATTACGAACTCACCAAGACCTATGCTTCTAGCCGCTGTGGAATATTCAACAACTGGTAAAAGCTTTCGTTTCACCTTGTTCCGTAGTCTGCGCCAGTTCCTTCGCTGGAAGGACAGATCGGAGTCCTAAATTTCTGGACGAGAGCGCAGCGTAGATAAAGTGTCAATAAACCTATTTCATTGGTACAGAGCCGCGTCCGCGTCACGATTAAACTATAATCTTCCAATCTAACAATCTGCACCGTGATCTGGTCGCGGCTGCATTCCCGTGTATTGTTTCTTTCGCCGATTAGCATTGTGCGATCCTTCGTTGACTCGGTCGATGCGTTTGTTGCCACGTTCCCAACGATGCAATTCTCGATTCCCCGAACTCGCGGATTCGACGTGCCCACGCTTGTTTTCAGCCGACCAATTGTCACTAGCCATCGCGATCAATTTCTCCACGACCTAAAATAATCCCAACTATCTTACGTTCTTTCAAAGAATGTCCGCCTCTAAAAGTTTGCCACGATTACTCCGGCGGTTTCTACCGCGCTAATTAGCTCAAGATTATGTAAGACAGGTGATATCGAGAGGAAGAAATTGTTACTTCTGGAAATTCTTTTGCCTCTACTTATCAATTTTCCAAGGTTATTTCTTTTTATTCGTTGTTCTTGATACTTTTGCGGAGGAAACGCGATGCGAGCGTACGACTGGATCGCTACAAATCACGGAGAAAGTAGGCGCGTATTTTTCTACATGTGAAATAAAAAGCGCAAGGTATCTGGTCGATAGGAAAAGACAAGTGGTTGCGTAAGTGGGTCGTTTTGAATTTCTTGAAATTTATTCATATGATATGGTGGAAGCGGCGAACGCGCTGGTTATATCACAAATCCAGGGATCAACGAAATTATGCAGAATCCCTCGAGTGGTATCGAACGTGGCAGAGCTTTCCACTGTATTTAATATCAAATAATCTCGATAAATGCTCTCTCGTCTGTGATTTGACCACCATTATCGATCCTTTCTTTCGGCTGATTAAAGCTGCCCGTTTACGAATCATCGAAAACGCACGGATTTCGTGCAAACTGCCAGCAGAATAATTAAATTAATAAAGCAGAATAATAAAGTTCGTTCGACTCTTGTTATTGTATTTTCAAGGATATCCTGGAGACGTTACTCGCGTTTGTTGCATCGGATAAGCTTGCGACGAGTAACGCGAACACATATATCGTTCGCGATCGTACCGTTCGATAAGGACGAAAGAAAAACGAAAATTACGATTGCCCTGTAAAAGATACGTACGTGGAGGAACGTGGTGGAAAATGGATTTTCAAGAGACTCGGCTAAGCTTCCATTCGCGAAGAGCAGATGCTTGCGTCAGGTGGAGTTAATTGAGCGATTGTTACGAAGCAGCTACGATCGAGAAATAGTTTTGCCGCGCTGCAACAATGTTTTTCCTTTGAAATATCGGCGAATAAGATCGAACCGTGGTAATTGCAACGTGTAAAACAATTAGAAGGACAAAACGAATAAACACTAGGCTGCGCGATAAGTTGGTCCGCGTTCCTTTAAAACAGCATCGACGATCGCTAGTTTTACCTAAATTAAAATTGACTATTAAATTAAAATTAAATTAACTATTTAATCAACGATGTACGCGTTACTGTATTCCACTGTTCTTCACAGACGAATTAAGTAATTCATTCGCTTCGCTGTTTCAAAGTCTTTTATCAAATCGCAGTTTTTCCGCTGGAATTTTTCAAAAATCTCAATCCGCGCATTGTTACGTTCTCTAAATTGGAATTAATTATAAATAATTGTTATATTGCGATATTAATATGTACGCTGTCACGGGCACAATTACAGACAGAATTCACCGTAGTGGAATTTCACTTGGAAACTAAGGTGGAGCGGCGGTTGTACGTAGAGGAAAATGTAGTTCGAAATACTTGACTTTTACGACAAATTTGAAATCACCGAGGTGCACGTACCCTCAGATACGTACGTTTTTGGAGACAGTAGCGAACGCGTATTTGCGATAATTCGTATTGGAGTTATCGTTTTATCGTTGGCACGAGCTCGCGATTGCCGTAATCGATCCAGTAGATCGTCGATTAACAGGTTCTCGTTAAATATACAGAGGAAATTCGATTCCTTATTGCCGTGACGCGTAGACTGCTCGTGATTACGTTTCGCGACACGTTGTTGTGCAAGTTATTTCCAAGGCTGTTCACGTTTTTCCCGCGATGTGTTTGGTCCGATGCGCGGATTATTCGCGCCAAACGATACAACTTCCACCTGGAATTCCTAATGATTTCCACGAGCCGCCTTATATCCAAGTTCACAGTCTCGATTTAACTTTTGCCTTCGTTTGCATCCAATTTCTCCTTTCGCTCGATTCTTTTACCTTCTCGCGATATAATTTTCTACGCCAACACTTCCGTTAATAAGCAACGGCGTTTCCTCCGAGAAGCTCAACTTAACGTCTGAATAATTATTAAGAAATTATCAAAATCGTTAAGAATTGTGATGCAACTCGAAATCTTAGGCTAATCGATTGTTGGATTTCTTTCTTGAAAAAGATATTAAATTAGATAGTAGATTATAGAATGTTTCGTTTCATATATATGTAGTTACAGAAATAATTATAGAATTATAATTATATTTAGAAATTATACAGAGAGATTAGAAGGATATTAAATTAGATAGTAGATTATAGAATGTTTCGTTTCATATATATGTAGTTACAAAAATAATTATAGAATTATAATTATATTTAGAAATTATACAGAGAGATTAAAAGAATATTAAACTAGATGGTAGATTATAGAATGTTTCGTTTTATATATATGTAATTACAGAAATAATTACAGAAATGATTATATAATTATAATTTCTAAATATAATTATATTTAAATTATAAATTATACTTATAAAATTATAATTATGAAATTATAAATTAAATTATAATTATATTTAGAAATTATAATTATAATCCTATAATTATTTCTGTATTTACATATATATAAAACGAAACATTCTATAATCTAATTTAATATTCCTTTAATCTCTCTGTAATAATAAGAACTATAATTATAGAATTATAGACGTTAGGTTGCCGCAATATCTTTTGTTCCAATAGAACAAATTGGATCATACATAGTTGAATAAAGTAATATAAAATGAAAAATGTCGTGCCTAATATTAATTATAAATAATATTAATAAACAATATTCTGGAATTGGCCAATTGTTTCAAGCAATATTAACATTCGTACGATGCTAAGAGTTTCCTCAGAGCGTTAAAATGTTTCGCATTTGTTAAACTATGAGCAAGATCGAAATACAAAAGAGTAGGAAGATCGCAGCGAAGCTAAAGTTCTTTCCCTCGCTCTGTTTGCGGTTTGTCGTTTTAAAACACGAACAAGCCGAGACGAATGAAACTCTGGGAATTGAGACGCGAGCGGAATCAGTTTATCGGGAATCGCTAAAAGCGTGGTTGGAAAAGTCAGAGGTGATCGATACACGTCTCCGCATTCGGAAGTTCTCCGGACTACGTATTCCACGATTTCAGACGAACTATATTAAAGAGACGTGGATAAAGTCTGCGTCTTTCCAGATTTTCCGCCACGATAATTTCCGAGCTGAGCCGGCTACATTTACGATTTTCATGCTCGATCGAATCGTTCGAGGAAAGCTTTGCCTCGAGGCAAACTTCCCAGGAAAAGGCGTTTAATCGCCTTTCCGAAACTTTGGCAAATTCGCGAAGAAAAATCGTATAATCGCGATATTTCCATTGCATCTCTTCGTGACGAGAGTTGCTTAGCTGCGTCTCTTACGAACATGTTGGAAGATGTCTACTATGTTTCTCATATCTGATCTTCCATTACCGCGAAGCTTCTTATTTTCCTCATAATTAACATATTTTCTAACTGTGCTTGTATCAGAGATTACGAAAGGATACGGTACAATTAATCGATAAAATGTGTTCGACGTAACGTTTGAAAATCTGTCGAACTATGGAGAAGCTATGGAGAATATGTCGACTGAAGTCGAACGTTTCCACGTTTCTTGCCTCGAGGCAAACTTCCAAGAAAAAGGCGTTTAATCGCCTTTCCGAAACTTTGGCAAATTCGCGAAGAAAAATCGTATAATCGCGATATTTCCATTGCATCTCTTCGTGACGAGAGTTGCTTAGCTGCGTCTCTTACGAACATGTTGGAAGATGTCTACTATGTTTCTCATATCTGATCTTCCATTACCGCGAAGCTTCTTATTTTCCTCATAATTAACATATTTTCTAACTGTGCTTGTATCAGAGATTACGAAAGGATACGGTACAATTAATCGATAAAATGTGTTCGACGTAACATCGAACTAACAAACGTCGAAAATCTGTCGATCTATGGAGAAACTATGGAGAATATGTCGACATGGAGTCGAACGTTTCCACGTTTCTTGCCTGGAAGCGAATAAGAAGCAGAATCGGATCGGTCGGTCTTTTCGCTATAAAGGCGTAGCTCGCATGGAAAGATGACGAGGACGATATTGGATCGGTGAAGCAGGCGATAGAATGATTTCGGATGTCATTGTTTACGGTTTCTTCCGGGTCCGTGCTTGCTTTTGCGCTGGTGTTCGTAAGCTGGTGTTCGTAGGTTGGTCTCCATAAAGCCATTATAGACCCTTTCTCCCTACCCTTGGCTGGGAAGCATTTTGACGCGCTCCAACCTACCACGTGTGTACGCGTTTCTGGGGTGACCTGAAAATCCTTGGCTCTCCCTCTCGTCTTTTGGTCCATCGATTTTCCTTCTTTCCCCTCTTCTCTCTGTACGAATCTACTTTTAAGGATTCGTACGGTATCTTCTAGAATATACGGATAAACGCTCCTTCTTCCTCTTTATATATCTTTCTGTATACATCGTTGTAATATATTTTTATATATACTTTTTGTTTGAATTTCTTTGACAAATTTTACAGTTTGATAGTTTCATCGCTGAGACGCTCTTAAACGTCAACTTGGAAACAAGTCTGTCAGAATGCGGGTTCTGTTTATAAAATGTATAGAGGACTTGTGTAGGATGTTTAAATTTATTAAATTTATTGCTTGTTCTTGAAACCGTCCAATATATTTCAAATAATAAATTAGTATACAGGCTATATTCGCCGAGACGATCGTTCAATGTATAAGTCGTAAAATAGGATCGCTAATGACTCGTTAATTAGATCGCTGATAATTCGTTGATAACTGATCGACAACTGACTGTAACTTATTTCCTTGCGGTCGGGGGAAGGTCGGAAAATTCAAATTTATCTTTGTTCGATGGTTACACGTAGCAGCAACATTGTTTTGCTCGAAGTTTATTTATTCTATTCATTACGTGTATCCTAACGATCTTGATACTCCGAGGCAAAACAATATGATTTGAATTGTCCTCTACTCATGTGCCGCTAAAAATGATTTACTCTAACGATAAATATTAGATTGTCCGAAAAGTTTCTTTCGTTTCATAAGGTGATAATAAATGAACAAGAATCTCTGTTTTATATTATTTCATTGAATTGAGTATGATCCATTTCGTTATATCTCTATTATTATTTTCCTGCGTAATTCAATAAACTAACATAAAATAAAGAACATCGCGCCTCTATTATTTCCTTATAAAACGAAAGGAACTTTTCGGACAACCTAACACAAATACAGAAATTCATGGAAACACTCGATCGGGACGCGCCATGGATATAAACGAGAACGAAATTTAATTAAATTATACATCACATACGTGGTGGACGATTTTATCGTAACGTTGAATCTTTTCTCATTTTTCATTTTCCAAATGAAGTTCCCTAACGATTACGCAAATTTGCTTAATTTTTCATATCGCAACACCGTATGTACTTTTGAACGCGGGTGTGCCATTACGCGACAATTAACTCGAACAAATCTGATTCGGAGAAACGGTTAGACTGCAAGAATTGTACTCGCTCGCGTGTTACGTAATTATTCGCGTAAAAGTCATCGTGTAATTTTCTTTTTCGATGCAAAAACAAGCAACGCATTGGCACTTTGATATCGCGATCGCGTAACGTTGCAAGCGAATAAAAGCCGATAAAGTACTATCATTTAGCAGGTATCAGTCTTTGATCTCGTTTACTTATTCATTTATGCACGCACGCACGTGTTCACCTGCCGCAATGCGACCATTTCGCCCTTCTTTCGTCTTCCCTTGCTTCTCATTCCTCTTCCTGTCTCCTTACCACTGAACCTTTCCTGCCGCCTTCCAACCTTTTTCTCCTTCCCAGCCTTCTTTATATATTTACCCTTCTTCTTCGAGTTGTAGCAATTTGTTCCTCTCTGCCCTCGGTAACTACGCTACGATTCGTCCACGGTTTGGCAACAAACTCCACTTTGCTAATCAAATTTTCCAGGCTAACTAGTTATCGGTTCGCTACACACAGATTCCGTCGAATTTCTGCCCGCTCTTTTCAACGTCCAGCAAATATTCCGCCAGACACACCCTGTTGGCTTCGATTCGTGTGACAAAGAACCGATCGTTCGATTTTCTATTCCACGGATTATGAGATCGACTATGAGATTCGAAAGTTGTGTTTCGGTTACGCGGTAGAAATGTAACAAACGTTCCTAACATTTTCCTTTTCTATGCCTCGGTATATTGGCAATTGAAGTCTACGATCGTTTCCTATTTCTTCCTCGGCTGTTTAATTCCTCTCTTCGAAGGAAACGTTGGCTCCTCGGGACCATAAAATCGTCGATGGATTGCTCGTTTGTAAATGTTCGGCCATTCGATCGTGATTGGTCGTATAGCAAGGTATCGCCAGAATACAAAAGAATAAAATGAGAATTGTCGGCACGTTCTTTCGTTATCCTACACTCGACAAATATTTTTCCAGCGCTACCTTCCCTAACTCTGCTGACTTTTCGTCTCATTCTCCACCGGTTCGTATTTTTCTTACGCTAAGAAATCTGCCAAGTTTGAACAACCTGCGAACAAATTCTCCTTTAGCGTGACTTCTTTCGATATTCTATCAACGAGAGGCGATTTACCGAGAAGATAAAAATTCAAGGATCGCAGTACCATTGAACTCGTTTACAACAATTACAAGGCTCGATATTTTCGAAAGCGAAAGCGCCACGATTTAATCGTTCGCGATTTTCTATCCTCGCGCTTCGTGCCATCGAAACCCGTCCGACTACCATGAATCGCGGCCCATGGTGTATTTGCGGAACGAAATAAAGTCGGACGTGCCCGGTTTACTCTATACGACTCTCCGCATTGATCGTGGAAAAGTTGGAATATTCGATTTTCGATAGAGGGTGTTCTAGAATTACCGGTCACCTCGTACGTACGTACTAGCGAACGAAGGATAGAGAGAAAGCAGGAGTTATCGATTTAATTTCCCGGGAAAACTCATGGGGGGAACGGTTTGGGAAAGGGACTTTCGATGCGAAGGTTTCGACGTCTCCCTTTGTTCGCGTCTGTCAGCCCCTCGAGAAGCTTCGACAAAAAATTCCCGTTTTTCCCATCTCCTCGCTACCATGCGCGTATGTGCTATGAACGGTTATGTATATATCGTACGTATATACATATATGACGCGCGTTGTCTTCGACACGTTTCCATCGTGGGAAACACCAAGTCCAAGGAGAATAGTCCTTTATTAGGGCTCAAAGAGAATGCCGAATGTATCTGCAACTGGTGTATCTGTGAATGTCTTTTGCTTCGGTTTACTTGATTCTTCCAATAAATTAATTGAACCGAACGATCGTTTGATGCGGTAAATTAATTGAATCGGTCAATCGTTTCGAACAGCGTACGTTCGTGATATATTGTATGTGAGTTGGTATCTTCCTGTGGGTTTAATCATTTCGATTCGAACGTCTATTATAATATGGGATAGTATCTAATCTTACAGCTCGTGACAATGTAATGGTCTAATCTCGATTCGTGTGAATGATAGACCAGAAACACGTTTTATCAGAGTTGTGTAGTCGTCATAATGTCTTACGTACTTCTTGGTGGAGGAGATAATAAATGGTCATAAAATTAATCGCGCTTGAAAGTGCAGGAGTTTTGATCGTTGAAACAGAGACAAGATTCGAGTGAAGATAAAACGCTCGAGTCTTATCGGAAGCGTTAAATTTCAACTCGTTATCGAAATCAGTTATTTCCATTTGAAGTTGCACAAGTTCATTTTTACAGATAATGTAATTAGGAATAGAAAGCGGAAGAGAGAGTTAATTTTAAATGGAAGCTTCCATACAATGGATATAACGAAATTTGAATTGGATGATTGTGTGATTTATGAGTAAAGAGTTTAAAAATCAATTTGCGAATGACGTTTGTAAATGGAAATTCAAGATGTGCGATATATATTCATCGTGATATTTAATAAGCGAACCTCATAGATACTTGGATACCATTTTTTCTTAATTGCGTTAGTAAAACTATGAATTTGCATAAATATTCGCAGATTATCATTTGCGACTCGGCTATATTCTTTCTTTAAATACATCTTTTCTGTAAATACATATAGTGTATCCAATTTTCATTAGAATATTTAATGGATAAAATAGAGCTCTATTTAAATACCATTTTCTTAGCCGCGTTCGTAAAAATATGAATCTTCACAAATGTTCGCAGATTATTATTTGTGACCCGTTATATTCTTTCTACCTGATGTACATATAGCAACAGATAGTACATCCAATATTCACTAGAATATTTCACGAATGAAATAAATCTCCTTCTAAGTACCATTTTCCTAATCGAATTCATAAAAATATGAATTTACAGATTATTACTTGTGCCCCGTTATATTCATTCTACCTGATGTACATATAGCAACATATAATATATCCAATTTTTACCAGGGTATTTGATAGATGAAATAAATCTCCTTCTAAGTACCATTTTCCTAATCGCATTTATAAAAATATGAATTTACAGATTATTACTTGTGACCCGTTATATTCTTTCTATCTGATGTACATATAGCAACAGATAGTACATCCAATATTCACTAGAATATTTCACGAATGAAATAAATCTCCCTCTAAATACCATTTTCTCAATTGCATTTATAAAAATATGAATTTACAGATTATTACTTGTGCCCCGTTATATTCATTCTACCTGATGTACATATAGCAACAGATAGTACATCCAATATTCACTAGAATATTTCATGGATGAAATAAATCTCCTTCTAAGTACCATTTTCCTAATCGAATTCATAAAAATATGAATTTACAGATTATTACTTGTGACCCGTTATATTCATTCTACCTGATGTACATATAGCAACAGATAGTACATCCAATATTCACTAGAATATTTCACGAATGAAATAAATCTCCTTCTAAGTACCATTTTCTTAATCGCATTTATAAAAATATGAATTTACAGATTATTACTTGTGACCCGTTATATTCATTCTACCTGATGTACATATAGCAACAGATAGTACATCCAATATTCACTAGAATATTTCATGGACGAAATAAATCTCCTTCTAAGTACCATTTTCCTAATCGAATTCATAAAAATATGAATTTACAGATTATTACTTGTGCCCCGTTATATTCATTCTACCTAATGTACATATAGCAACAGATAGTACATCCAATATTCACTAGAATATTTCATGGATGAAATAAATCTCCTTCTAAGTACCATTTTCCTAATCGAATTCATAAAAATATGAATTTACAGATTATTACTTGTGACCCGTTATATTCATTCTACCTGATGTACATATAGCAACAGATAGTACATCCAATATTCACTAGAATATTTCACGAATGAAATAAATCTCCTTCTAAGTACCATTTTCTTAATTGCATTTATAAAAATATGAATTTACAGATTATTACTTGTGCCCCGTTATATTCATTCTACCTGATGTACATATAGCAACAGATAGTACATCCAATATTCACTAGAATATTTCATGGATGAAATAAATCTCCTTCTAAGTACCATTTTCCTAATCGAATTCATAAAAATATGAATTTACAGATTATTACTTGTGCCCCGTTATATTCATTCTACCTGATGTACATATAGCAACAGATAGTACATCCAATATTCACTAGAATATTTCATGGACGAAATAAATCTCCTTCCAAGTACCATTTTCTTAATCGTGTTCATAAAAATATGAATTTACAGATTATTACTTGTGCCCCGTTATATTCATTCTACCTGATGTACATATAGCAACATATAATATATCCAATTTTTACCAGGGTATTTGATAGATGAAATAAATCTCCTTCTAAATACCATTTTCCTAATTGCATTTATAAAAATATGAATTTACAGATTATTACTCGTGACCCGTTATATTCTTTCTATCTGATGTACATATAGCAACAGATAGTACATCCAATTTTCACTAGAATATTTCATGGATGAAATAAATCTCCTTCCAAGTACCATTTTCTTAATCGTGTTCATAAAAATATGAATTTTCACAATGTTCGCAGATTATTATTTGTGTCCTGTTATATTCTTTTCTACCTAATGTATATATAACAACATATAATATATTCAATTTTCATCACAGTATTTGATAAATGAAATAAATCTCCTTCTAAATATCATTTTCCTAATCGCATTCATAAAATTATGAATTTGCAGATTATTACTTGTGACCCGTTATATTATTTCTACCTAATGTACACATAACAACGTATAATATATCCAACTTTCACCAGAGTATTTGATAAATGAAAGAAATATCTAAATACCATTTTCCCAGTCGCGTTCGTAAAAATATGAATCTTCAGAAATGTTCGCAGATTATTATTTCTACATAAAAGTACATATAATGTATCCAGTTTTCATCAGAATATTTGATAGGCGAAGTAGATCTCTATTTAAATACCATGTACTTTGCAGTATTCATGAAAGTGTGAATTAGCACAAACATTCACACTTTATTATCATTTACGACTACGTTATATTCCTTCCAACGCTAATACGAGGAGATTTCGAAACGACAACGTTAAAGTCGTTAAAAAAGGCGAGAAAAAGCCAGGTCGTTTCGAAATGGACGAAAGTCTGGTCGCAGTATCTACGCTTATTGTTCCGGTGTAGCGGTGGTAGGCGAGCAAACGCGTAACACACATTCCGTGGCCGGTCGTCGGTGAAACGTACGCGTGTACACACGAGGCGGAGGCTAGAGACGCGCTCATTCAGATGCGTCTCGCGTGCGTTTCTCCGCCGGAGGACCGGAAGCTGGCTCGTCGTGCGTGCAGCGTCACGCGTATCCGGTGCCCCGGAGTTCGTTTATCGTGGCCTGACACTTCCACGAAAGGACACGCGCCGATTCTCTTCCCATCTTTAACCCTTCGTCCACGAACTTCTTAACACTTTCGCTCCTTTCTAGCGTTGCGACCTAAGACACTTTGTATCGCATACGTAGCGACAGAACACGATCTCTTTGATCCAAAACTCTGCAGATCCTCGACGAGTCTCGAGTCTCGTCGTTTATCGTCCTTCGAATATTCCAGACTTTCTTTAATTTTTCCAATCAACGATACCGCTACTCCCGATCAAAATGCCTGTGAGACATCGATCGGACTTATCGAAACGTATCTAAACTGCTGGATTTTATAGCTTCGAATCACGTTGCAAGCGATTCGAATTTCTCGCTATATATAGAAAGATCGTAAATTTTCGATCAACGTATTTAGCTGAGAGGTGGGCGCGTGTTGAGCTTGAAGAACGAAACGGTCGATGAACGACCAATGACTGCTATATCAGATTAGATTAGGCAGATCAAACCAACAATGTCACTGGGCTATCTGTGATAAACGAAATAAGGTACAGCAGAATATTTGTAACTAACAGGAACCCAATTGCCGATTTCTTTCCATAATATCCGTTACATTTCACGTATTTCGGCCACCATTTCTAAAGGGGTTGTATCGTCTGTGTAAATATGAACCTTTAGATAAAACGTGATATAATATAACGAGCCAAGACTATACGTTTCAATCTCTCGAGCGCTACGAAGCGTCGAGTGCGCCGAGCGTCGAGGAGATTTCGCTTCCTCCCCAATGGGCCATCTGCGCCACGAATCATAATATTTGCACGGTGGTGCGACGCGGTCGATACACGGATAAAGAGAAAAGAAGACAGAGAGAGAGAGAGAGAGAGAGAGAGAGAGAGAGAGAGAGAGACAGTGAGTTACGTTGCATCAGTTATTTCGTCTAAGAGATCCCAAAGGCGTATAATAAGTAGACACGCACCATCGATTAATTCGAAATAACAGTTCACCGTATATATAATTCTCCGCCTTTTCGTTCGTACAAGTACACCGTCGATATTACGTTAAATGGAACACTGCTCCTACTATGCCATTAATGCACGTATATCGAATGTACAAAAGACGCAACTTGTACAATATCATTTTATATTTCCCGTTCTTTTCTTTCTTACAGCCGTTTACAATTGGCGAGGAGACACGCGCTATGGCCTTCCCTTGGAAATCGGAGAAACCGTGCAGATCCTGGAGGAATGCACAGGTAAAACGACACGAGATCGCTCGTGGTTTCGCGTATCGCTTACGAATGCTTTAGCACGAATTAACGTGGATGAGGTTGGCGAACGAGTCGATCGAACGTCCAATCAAACGATCGATTGCTTGCAGGTTGGTACAGAGGCTTTTCGACCAAGAATCGCGCGGTCAAAGGAATTTTCCCCAGCTCGTACGTTCATCTGAAACCATGTAAAATCGAGAACGAGGGACTGTTCGAGTCGGTGATACCTTTGGAAGATCCGGTGGTCCGAGAAGTTACCCTCGTGCTCCGAGAATGGGGCGGTATATGGAAGAGACTCTACGTGGTGAGTGAGCCAACGACTCTCTACGCTACAATGACCCCTTTCCATTTGCTCGTGCTCGCTTCTTTTTCGCGACAACGAGGGCAAATGGCTCGTCGTTGGAAATGGTTTCTACGACAAAGCCGACTAGCTCTACGACACGTATACTTTCGTGTAATGAAAATTGCAGCGAAGGGTCGAAAAGGAACGAAGGAAAAAGAATGGGAACGTCGTCGTCGCGACCCGTTTGAATTCTTAACGACCGACAAGGGACGCTGTTCGATTGATAATGGAATTGCGCGGATCTTTTGGCACGGTGCCAAGAACCACGCTACGAAAGTCGTAAACATACGTAAAAAATGCTACTGGCCATTAGTCTAAGGGCTAGGTCTGTCTTTTGTGGAAAACTATCTCAAGGAACACCAAATTTTTCCAAGTATCTACCAACACGTATTTATGTATAATATAAGAAGCTCGCGTTCGTGAAAAATTCCACTGTCGCGATTGGCCGAAATCCGATTTGCTACGAAGAAAAGACAGAACTAGCTTCTAAATCTCCACTCGCCACTAGCATTTTCTTTTGATATTTTTACAAGTCTTACGTTATACGCCCGCGATTTCACGATTAACAGAGCAGCGTTCGTACGCCGCCGTGAAGGATTTTCCTTATCGAGTAGAAACTCGAAAGCAGGGAAAAATCACGATACACGCGCAAGCGTACGCAAAGTCGGAGCTTTCGTCGTCCCGCTCAGCTCTTAATTCTTACCACAACCAGCGCGTATTTCTATCTTCGCCTACTAATTGAAGTATTTTTTTCGCTGGAACGAAATCAGGAACGGGTAAACTACAAGTTCGACACGCTGCGCAAGGTGATGCGGGAATTGCTGGAATGGCGGCGACAACTTTTGGCCGGCACGCTCACTACCGATCAAACGCGGGAACTCAAGTTGCGAATTATCAACAAAGTGGACTGGGGAAATCGGTAAGTTGGAACTGAACGTTGAGAATTGGGAACGTGTGCACGATAGACGCGACAGCACGATTACCGATAATGGTACATGGCCGATCGAGTCGCTGGTCGAAAGCGAAATGCCGCGTTTGCCTCACCGATTTCAGTCGTATACTTAATGGAATTTATTGAACGATTACGAACTTCCTCCTATCGTTGTTGCTTGCTTCGTTGTTCGACTGGCTGAGGAACGGCCACCAGGCAGATTACGATCGGACGAGTCTGGTTTGCTTTAGGACCGGTGGATACTTGGTATGAAAACGAGCAATCAGGAAGCAGCCGATTCTTCATATAGAAAGAGTATAATCTTTATTCTACAATTGGCTCTTTAGATTCTTCTATTTTTGCTCCCGTTACATCTACCGTTGCACGTATTGGCAGTCTTCGTGTTAACTTCGGCGGCGATATTCGTTATAAATGAGCATTTATCAATTTATAAACACATCTTATAGAAATCCTAAGCGCTAAAGTACAACATCTCGGTATACTATGAAGAAGGCACATCCGTCTCGTTCGACTTATACATCTGTCGTAATCTATCGCTTGAATCAGAACTAATATTAGCGATACAATCTACTAACTACGATAAACTACTTAATAGTAAAGTTATTATTGTCATTGCATATAATTATCGGCAGCGTTATATTATCCTCGCGAGCAATCCGAGAAATTGCGAGTCGTGCGAAACGAACGTGAGAGCATTGAACGGTTCAAACGATTCTAACGTTGCTGTGAAACATACGTCAGCGTTATCGTATTTCGTTTCGGTAAACCGCCTGATCTTTCGACGTAGCTTTCGAGACATTGAAAAACGAAAACGTATCAAATATTCTTAAGAATATATTCACCGATGTGCACTTCTAATTTGTCCGATATAAACTCTTTATACAATTTCGCTTGTAGATATATGTATGTAGAAGCGCATAAGTCAATTCGAACGACATAAATTCGATGGTAGTTAGGATGAAAATCGTATAAACTCGAATATTCGAATCATTTAACTCTTAAGTCGATTCTATTCACAAATCTCTGTAGCGATTTAATTATATAAACTACGCATATTATGTATATACTTAAATTTTGTATGAAAAATGAAAACGTTGCTGTGAATAATCAGGAATGCCCCTGAAGTTTAATTTTGTTAACGAAGTTTTACATCGTTCGCGCTAACTTCGCTACAAAATATAACGTTATTCACGCTAACTTCGTTATGGTAATTGCACCAGTTATAGAGAAATACAAAACGAAGAAAAGAAAAGAATATACGTAGACCACGTATAACAATGGAAAAGTTATTTTAAAAACTAATACGTAAAAGATATAAGAGCGCTGTTGGCAATCTGTATCCTTATAAATACTCTCGTGTATATTTCTATAATTTCTAGAAAAACTTATACAGTCTCGTTCTATTATTATCTCAAAAAGTAACGATTTGTCCAATACCACGGTATTTCCGCTTCGTTTTTCTTAAACGATACGAATCGAAAGTAGCCCGGAATGTTACTTGAGAAAACTTTATCGATACCATAAACGAATAATATCGTAGTTGCTCCATCAGTGACGGAGCGTCGAACGCAAATTGACACACTTCCCCAAAAGGCACTTGTTTCATCACGATACACGCAAATTAATACAAAAGGAATGTGTACGTGTAACACAAATAGGAATCGAGGAACACGATCGATGCGAGCATCGACGAGTAACGGCGATTGATTTTGTCGAAGAGAAAGAGTTGATCGCGTTCGCTGTTTCAAATCCCATAGCAATCGTTCACGGTGTTGTTATCGTGCTCGACGACCGCGTCCCTAACTACAGGGTAGCGAACGCGATATCATTACGCAATATTAAAGATAATCGGCGAAACGCTTACGCGTGTGAAATTCGGCTTACTATAATTTAACAGCGATAGACGACAACACGCGTACACGCATTGTCGAACAGAAAACATCGCGCGTTATCGTCTACGTTACATATTCGTTCGATAACCTAACGCTAGTTTGTGCTATAAATGGTAAGAAACAATAGACGGCTACGATAACAGATTTGCGATATGTACCTGTTACTTTATGGCGAATTAGTTTTACTATTTCTGCGGGACGGCAAGTAATCTCTACGCGTTGATACATAGATCGAAAAGGAAGTGGCAAGATCTCGTTCCTGTCGCGTGTTCGATCAACATGTTCCTTCGTTGCGAGCAAACTAACCGTCGATAGTACAAACGTTTTTCGAGAGACCAAAGGTGTCGGAAAAGGATCACCCTGGGTCTTATCACAATGCAAAAGAGAAGACAGAAATATGGTCGGAGAAGGCGTAAGCATTAGATCTCGGTGTCCTTCGCGTATTTCTCGATCTCCGGGTAAATGGGCGACATCTCGAGAGTGCTGGGCGCTGATGGCACCGAGGTCGGTGACGCTCCGCTCGTCGAGCCGAGGTTCAACCGACGGCACAGCTCGTCCAGTACTTCGTTGAACATCATCATGTTCATGTTCTGTCCCAGTAGATGAAGCAACAGGAAGTCGCCGACCTGCAAATTTACATATGTAGGAACAATGGATACGTTCTCGTCACGAAACCTATCGTGGATCGCGATTATCTCTCAAACCGGTTATTATCGAGAAACGTCTCCGAGAAAGAGTATCGCGTGGCTTTTCGTCTCGCCCCGATTCAATTCCCTTTCACGCTTAACAAGATATCTCAGATACCGTGAAACCGCACCGATTGAACGTTGTCTTGAAAATAAACGCTGTTATCCCGACCGCCTAATTAGAGTCGTGTCAAACCGCAAGCGTATTTCCTCTTACGATTGCCACATTTTGCTCGTTCATTTAAATCCATGAACCTGGTTTACCTGTGTCTCCCTGATGAGCGCGCTCACGTTAGCCGACGTGCCAAACTTGAATCGTTTCTTGAGGATGGTCTCCCGGGTGCTAGGTAGTAAGACCACCGCCATGCTATACAGCAGAGCGACACCAGACAATACCGCCAGGATTATGAACCAGAACCAGAGGAAGATGTAGATCTTCTCGTTGAGGATGTTGAGAGCGAGAACGCAGAGGGCGTCGAACTTTTGAATGGTCCCAGAAGCACCGAATTTGTGGAAGGTACACTTGGTTACCCGCGGGAACACTTCCACCATCGGGTCCGTGCGTTGTTCCTGATTCATATTGCTGAACTTGAGCACATCCGTACCATAGGAGAGGAAAGCTCCACCGAGGAACGTGTCGATGAAGAATATATTTCCAACCTGGAATCACACAATCGTCTGACGACTTTTGCTAACTTCTAGAGAAAGTTTCTCTTTTTTTTTTTTTTTTTTTTTTTTGTAGCCTTACGACCTCGCTCTTGATCTCGTCGATCGAGACACGACTAAGCCAGCCGCGTTATTAAAGAAAGCTCGAGTTTTTACGATCGCTTCATAAAGAGGAGCCTTTATCCGCGACACGGCACGCCACTTACCACGTTGACGAAGTTGAGAGCCTCGCAGAAGAAGTAGCCAGCCGCGTATGTGTTGTGCAGGTGTAACGTGTCGTAAACGTATTTGGCCAGACGCTGAGACTTGGCCTGTCGCTCGGACTTGTTATCGATCGACGCTCCCCTCATGCCTTCGGATATCATTCTGACCTTGCCCTCTTCCCACTGCTTCCATATCCAATGGGGCATGTAGAATAGGATACCTTGGAAGAAGAGCATGAAGGGCACCCACTGATAGTACGCGTGATATCTCTTCTCCCCATAGTCACCGCCAAGACCAGGGTGAGCCACGTGAGTACCCACCGGTTTCGCGTTGTTGTGGGGCAACGTGAACGTGTACGTGATCCAGCAATACGTGTTTATCACGTTGTCCGGTACACCTCCATCGCTCAGGCAGTTTATCGGATCACCTGCAAGCACCATCGTCGATTATTCGCTCTGAGCTCGATGTTTCGATGCTCTTTCCACCATCTTCCACTCGATCTTGATCGGTTGTACTCGAGACGGCGAAAGATGGAAAAGGAAGTTCGTTAGAAAGCTGTGGGAAATTGCCCACTCGGAAAGCAGTGGCGTTTTGAACATCTCAAAGTCTCTGTCGTCCTGAAACGTTTAGAACTGTAACGTTTTGTCTCATACGCCAACCGATTCTCGAAGAATCGATGCTTCGATCTACTCCAGCGTCAATTGAGACGCGATTTAATTCCATTTTTTAAATCATATTCCTTTGAAGGTGAAAGTGTCAAAAATAAGAAATCGCGTAAATATTCGCAGCGTGCTTCTACTTTTCTATTCCGACCAGGAAGTACACAGTTTCGGCCAACTAGATCGAGCGAAGATATTCGAATACGCTGGAACCGTCCTCGATCGCGAACGACCTCGTTAGACAAGGACCGTGCATTATCCGTTTGATTATAAGCACAATTGCGCGTAAAATTATGCAACCAGCGATTCCCTGTCGGCGAGAACGTCGAACGATGATTGCGAACGAGCAGGACGAAAGAGGAGACTCGCTACGACACATGTGCGAAACATGTGCTGGTGCATCGCGCGCGGCAGCTGATAGATTGCTCGCTAAACGAATTGATAACGCACGATACCGTTGCGAATCTGGTCCGAGGGCCTTGTCGTCGGCGTGACGTGCAGTTGTGGCTGTAACTCGTCATCGGCCCTGATACGCTCTGTCCACCGATAAATAAGCACGCGCGTCCTGAAAACGGCCCGCTGCCACGCAACGTATCGGCTATTTATGCAACCGACGACGTTTCATCTGCGACCCATCGTCGTTGCTCCCATGGGTCAAGTAAGAGGATCGTTTTACCTCCTTAATTCACTTATGGATCGACTGATTGTCGGAAACAATCACGCGGGTGAGCATTTGCTGTGCAGCTGGGTTCGACTCCCGCGTTACTGCTGCTTTTTAACTGATATACTTTTTAGCTGTTCGCGATCGACTTTGCGTTTGGCAAGCGACGATTAGACGTTGGATTTTTATATTTCTATTTTTTAGAATATGACTAGAAACGGAACGTAAAGCTTTGTTTCGCCTGCTAAATTCTATAGCGGACACGCTTTACTTTCGACGCTTTATACGTTTGCGAATAGTACGCGCGTATCTTCGCATCTTCGGAGTACCCGCATACGCGTAAACATCGGCGATAGAAATTGCGATTAACGCGATTTCGCTGCTCGATGGCTCGATTAATTACGAAAGCAAAAGGATGATACGTTCGAAAGTCCGAGTACGCGACTACGTTCGAATTCTCGAAATCTTCGCTCGCGCCGCTTTGTTTCATCGGTTAAATCATCGTTACGAGGAACTCGAGCTTCGTTGGCGAAACTGTTAACGTATTCGTAGCAACGTCTCTTTCTTCCTCTTTTTTCCTCGTCCGTGTCTGAGAGGCGGTTGAAATCGTGCTCGTAATTCCTCCACAATTCTCAAGCGCCTTGGCTACCATTTAACACGTAGGACTTCGACCATGTACGTACGACGAGTTGCAAAATTTCTCGCGAACCCAGCAACAACGCCCATGCTCCGACTCGAACAAAAGCTTGTTGCAAGCGTTTTTTCGTGGTTAGCCGCAAAAGTGCGGGAAGAAGAGGCCACACAGCTGCTTACCTATCAGATTATTGGCAGAGACGATGATGCAACAGGCGAACAAAATAGCGCAAGTGATCCTGTAGTGCGCCCTGAACACCATGTTATCGATGATCGCCTTGTCCACCAAGTATCGTACCTTGACGAACCCGGCCACCGCCGAGACCAGCCCAAACACCGCCATTGCTCTCCTCGATCAACGTGTTCCTGGAAACGATCAAACCACATACTGGTCATGCACGACTGCCGATAATCTTGCTCGCAGAGGTTATACGCTTCGCGATCTCGTACGCGTATATATTCGCTGCACGACAAAAGAAGGATAATTAAAGAGTTGAAGTAAATTAATAGGAAAAAGCGATCAGAGAAGAAGCGATAGGAGAAGCGTAACGATCTTAGAAAAAGTAGTCACGATCGAACGGAACAATTAAATTTTATTACGAGTCGCTACGATGATACAGATGACTGTCATCAACATGGTAAAAAGTGTGTTTTTAACACGTTTTACCATTAACACGTTCACTGCGAAGTCGATACATGTATCGACGCTATTCTTCTTTTTTTTTTTCCTTTCTTCTCTTCGGCCGCTTTCTATGCAAAACTAAGGTAGCAAAGATTGTTTTCGATTTATTTCATCGCGAAAGCCAAGAATCCTATTGTTATTCGCGATTATTACACGCGAGCGTGGATTTTAAACTTTCCTTTGTCTGTACGTACCCGCTGTACGCACGTAAGGAATTACGTTAATGCGATTGAACATTCATATCGATGAAAGTATTTTAGAAATACGTGCGTCGGAGAGACGAAAAATCGAATGCCCGTGGCGAATTGGTCGGTTGTTGGCAGAGCGCGATGTAATCGCGAACAACGCGACTCTCTGTCATCGATACGACCACCAACGCTCGAGCATTTACATTCTTGTCGAGTAAGTCAGTTACACACGGTGAGTCAATGCTCTTGGGAACAGAGAACAGAGAACGCCAACGTCTTCGAGCTCGCGTGATTCTTAACAACGCAACGTGTATCTTGGCTTTAGAATCGGCTGCAGTCTCGATGCACTCGTCGCGATATTCCTGCAATTAACGTTAATAACAGGCTTGACGAATTTCGTTGGACGGGGGACTGCGAGATACCCGGCGATCAAATTGTCGTTTTGGCTACCGCTGAATAAAGAACCTTGGGAACTTTCGAGTCCAAGAGATTCTTTCGTCGATGTGTTCTTTGCGTCAAGATGAAAATTTTCCAAGCGTTCGTTTTGGAGAAAATCGCGAACGAAAGACGAAAAGAAGAGGAAACGTTACGTTGAACGCTCCGATATCGTACGGGAAGACGGACTAAGCACGACTATGCAAGCTTCGATTACGCTTAATGAGATTCGAAGGAAAGAAAGGGAGAAGATAAATATTACGTTCTATCGGAATAAATAAATATTATCTTAGGCTAGATACGCAATAAGAGTGGAATGGAAGAAGAAACGGAGAATAATATGCTAATTTGTCGCTAACTTTAACCAGACTCGGTCGAATGAACTTTAATTCCGGTTTCGGAATTTTTATTTAAAATCGTACATTCCTTCTTGTTCCTTTCGTTATCGTCCGATTAATCGATATCTCAATTTTCCTTAATATAAGAATTTCCACGAAGATAGACGAATTACAATTGTAAATGAAATTTTCAAACCGGTCGTTCGATTCAAAATTCTTCAAAGTGCTGCTCCGATCAGAATCGAGAATCGAACGAAGAAATCGCGTTAGTTAGAACGGATATACAACAACGTAAAACTGACGAGAAGAAACGCGAAGAAGACAAGCCGCGCAACACGTTGATCGGATAAAACGATTACAGCGGCGATCGTATCGGCGAATTCTTGCGTTTCCGACCGCTGAACCGCTTCGCTGTTCGCGGAGTACCGGTAGCAAGGCCGGAAACGGCAGATGTACGGAGGATCGATATACAACACAGAGGTTCGTCGCAGCATGCTCTTCAGACCGTGGATTGTTCTCGCGGCGAAACAAAAGCTACTTTGGGCCCGAGAACAGCCATCGGTTACCGACTGCTCGGGCTGCTGGATTTTTGTTCGCCGTCGTTGCCCTGGGAAACTTCCACCGGTGGCGCGAAAACGTGCGAAAAATACGCCATTTAACGTTCGCCAAACGGTATGCACGTGGAGCACCGATGGTACACACGCCGAACGTATACGACGAGTCGATCGGACGTGATACGCTCGCCATTTCTATCGCGTCCGTTCGAAGCCATTGCCCTCTCGAGTACGACGCGACATTTCCAACGAATAAAATTAAATTGAGCAGTGGTAGCGAAGGCGAACGGTTCAAGAAGCAGAGTTTGAATCGCGTATTTCGACTTTCGAGTTCGCGTCATGCTATACGGCTGGTCGAGTCTAAACGATTGAAATTCGAGCAACTTGAAATATTTTTACAGGAACTCGCTCGATTCGAAAGACTCATTTTTATGCTTCTGTTACTTTGATTCACTGCGAGTATTCCGTCAACCTTTAGACGCAGTTGTTTAACTGTGAACTTGAAGGAAATGATTGCGTTACGTCTCTCGCAGTTTCGTAGTCGTTCATATCGGTGATCTAAGTCAACTCGACCGGGTATTTTCTTTTTTTTCTTTTTCTTTTTTATTCTTCCATCAGGCGATGATATTCTCAAACAACGTGAAATTCGAGTAAC
Source organism: Bombus hortorum (assembly GCA_905332935.1). Lineage (NCBI taxonomy): Eukaryota > Metazoa > Arthropoda > Insecta > Hymenoptera > Apidae > Bombus > Bombus hortorum. Next base: position 5,952,615 of record HG995198.1, on the reverse strand, counting down.
TCGACAATCCGGGGCTTGGAAGGTATCGTTCGCTTAGTCTCCGTAGCCCGTCGAATTATATAATTCGACTATAATTATATAATTATTTTTATTATATAAAAATATAAGAAAAATAAGATATATATCCGTATCCGTAAAATATAAAACACAGAGGATAGCAACAGAGTGATTCGCGCTCCTATGATCTTCGAGTTGCTAATTGCCTTTGCGCTAACAAAAATTTCCAGAGAAACGTGCCGCACGACCGCGAGCCAGTCTGCTTCATGTTTCAAAGAAATTTCGCGCGTAATTAGCTGCAAGTTTGCCTCATTTGCGACTCGTATAACATCCGTGTGCAATTTACGAGCATCGCTGCTACAGCTTTAAACGAGATCGTTCCACGTATGTTGCAAGCAGACGAGATCCGAGTAGCTAAACTAAAACAGCGGTCTCGTAGAATATTTATTAGTCAATTAATTGATAACAGACGAGGCACGTGCGGTTGCAAAGGGTCAATCCGCAAGCGCGCAGGCATTCGATTATCAAACTCTCTCTTCTTCCTATGCAACGCGAACACTTTGATTTCGCCTTACGACGAAAAATTATCATCGTCAGATCGTAAAGTTTGATCTCGCGGAGCGTACCCAGCGGTGTAACATTAATCGTTATACATACAACAACTACGAGAAGTACTTACATTTCATCCTCGTCGTATCAAATGCTATTTGCGGTCGCACGAAAACGCTGTTGGGTGATTCGATACGCTCGAGTCTGATAATCGGCACGTAAATTCTACGATAAGCGCAATTACTATGCAAATAGTTTTCGTAGCCAGTGTATGTTTCGTCGCGATTTTTCTTGTTCGCCAGCGATCACCGATTTGTAAACGATCGCGACTCTTCTTTGCGTACATTCGCAAGTGGCTCACGAGCGATCGCCAATATCCGTAAACGTTCGTTAGCGGCCAGAAGCATTCGCGTCGAAGCGATGACCAACGTTCGCAACTATTTTCGAGCGATCGTAGGCAAGAGCACGTGCACGTTACCAACAGTATCGTCTGTAATTTCAGATCGTCGTATCTGCGGCTCCAAGAGATCTGTAATTTCTGCAAGCCACGCGTCGCGTATTATTTCTCCACCGTGATGTCTTTCAATTAATACTCTTGCGTTTTATCGGTACCACAGCACCACGCGTACGCGCTTCATTGACCTCCGTTTTCATCGGACGATCCATCAGTTCCAAGTCTTTTCCGCGATTCTGCTCACGCGTTTTATATGCAAATAGTTCTTCGCGTTCCACGAGCTTGCCCACGCAGCATTCGAGAGTTTTCGCGACAACGGTTTTACAATTCCCTCTCCGCGCTTCTTCGAAACGTTCCCCGGTTAACGAACATACAAGTCAAACCAGTTGCTCGCGGTTGTTTCTCGTGAAACGGGAGAAGGGGAAGCGCGGCTCGCCGCAGTGGACATCGCTGACGACACGAGAAAACGCAACGCTTTCTACGTCTGCGACGATCGTCGTTCAAACAATTCGTTAGACCTTCCTTCTTTCCACTTAACGTCTTCGTCTATTTCAGTATTTCTACTTCTACCGCAACTCAAATTCCAGCGCTCCGATATCAACTCCCACTTGGATCTTTTGCTCCACTCTGTCTGTCCATCTATCGCGATCTTCGAGTTATTTATACTGAGTTGCTTGAGTTTCCATTAAAAGAATGATCTTTAAACGGTTAACTGTTGCCTACTGTGTACCTGAAATGTGTCGCGGAAAGTAAGCGACGACTCGTCGAGCACAGAGTACGTGCGGCTGTTACGATACGGAATTTAAGTTGCAACGAAACGACTGTTTTATTTTTTAATTTCATGAGGCACGAAATATTGCCATTTTTCCTCGTGACGAATATACTCGTCGAAAACAGCTAGCCGGTTAAGAAATATTAGCTTGTCCGAAGAGTTTCTTTCCTTTTATGAGGAAATAATAGACGCACAGTATTTTTGGTTTTACGTTATTTTGTCGAATTTCGTACGATCCATTTTGCTCTGCTGAAATAAACACCGCGACATTTCACAGACTTAGTTTCGCGTTTGCACTGTTGTAAAAAGCACGTTTGAGAAAGAAAGACACTTTTCGAGCAACCTAATACGATTTACCACGACTCCGTAGTCTGCCGATAAGAAAAGGCGAGAGAACCGATCCGCTGGAAAACGACTCGACGTGGAACGCAGTTGAATTTCTCGTTTGCAAACAGCTCTGTACAAATAAAAAATTCCTCTATGTATTCCAAGTATATAAGAAGGCGCGTTTAAAACGATACAGCGCGAACGATGCTCCATGCAAGTACCGTGACACACGGCGTATTCTCGAAGGAAATCAGCGGGTTATGTAGCGCGTTTCTCATCGACCACCGGCTTCTGTCTACTCTGTGTTGTACCTTTAATCGACGGGTGTCAGCTCTGTCATCGAGACACGTTTCGGAATCCCAAGCAACCGCGAGACGGTTTTTCAACGCGACGCAACTCTCGCCACCGCAACGACCGGCTAACTTCGTGTATCGTCTGTACGCGAATCGCTGCTATCGGGTTACTGGCTAAGGGAACAGGTTTGGGATTGGTTTCTTATTTGGCGAAATATCGCGAAGCCGGTCTCGCGCGTTTCTAGATTCTGCTATCTCTGTTCAACGATTCCAAACGCTATGTACATGATTCGCGATCATTAACCCATTTGCATCATGGTTCTACTTAAGGAAACATTTGAAGGCATCAGCTGCGTTCGATTGATCCCTATCATCGCGCGCGGATTAATCCGCGCTTGCATGCGAATGAGTTAACGCATTGAATATCACATTTCCAGGTATACTTTGGCCTTTTTTTTTAAATTAAATGCTTCTCGTTAAAATCGCAGGCTAAACGCTCCTGTATTACTATTATCGTCGTGTATTACGCATCAGTAGTCGTTCTTCGAGTGCCAATAGGCGTCGAACAAAATTTGTAACGTAGCGTCGTTTAGACGTCTCACGCAGAATCGCAACGAGAAATCAAGAATTCTAAGATATTTTGTAAGCTTCGGAAAATATAATTGGCTGGAGAACGGTGGAGAGAGAACGCTGCGGGATTAAAGGTTCAGCATCCTCGGTTTTCTGCTGAACCAGCAGAGTGTTCTTAGTTTCAGAGCGAACGTATTGGCCTTAGAATCTTCTTCGTTGTAACATCTGTCCGTTCTGACGTACACATCGTTACGATGATTCGGACATCGTCAGGGAAATAATGTTTCTTGAAAAATGAAACGTCGCGCTTCGTGATATATCTCGATCTCCTGTGGCTCTCGCTGAGAGGTACACGCTAACGTGCTAATTCGTCGGAGAGACGAAAAGCGTAGCCGCCTCTGCTATATCGCAACAACTCGTTCGATCGTTCGTTGAAGCATCCTGTCACAGAGTCTGCCGCGTAACGTATACCGCGTGACTAAAAATCGAATTCGTTCGGCTCTCGTATCGGTCATATCATCCGCCGTAAACGAGTGTTCTTAATTTGCGCAGAATTTATGCGCCATGCCACACACGCGGGAATCGATAATTGCGGCCGGAAGAACGTGACTTATGCGGCCGTACGGCGCGGCTAATGAAGGGTAATGTCGACTACGAGCCATAAAGTTAACCAGCATGGAGATTTACGCGCGTGCCGATCACCTTAACGAGGACAGGGTGGTTCATTGGAAAAACGAACTTGAGAATTTCTTCGGTTGGCTACATCAGAGCTTCTTTGTATTATGTACCGTAGCATAGTGTATTATATATTGCTGAGCGACACTGCGGCTTCTGTTTCATCGTTATCCAGTTGGCATATTCCTACACGCTGACGTATACGCGCTGGTCATGCAAATACGATTCCACGGAAGGAGAAGAGAACGCCTGTTGTTCTTTTCGCCAGTTGTTCTCCGCATTGCTTTTCTTTGCTTGTGCGCGTTCGTACGCGAAAAAAGTTGGTCGAGTGGCGGCGATTTGCGTACTTGACCCAAATGTAACTTCGATCCACGTTCGATTTTGCACGGAGAGGCGTGCCCACCGTATCGATAGTTCTCAAACAGCTTTTCGTGGTTCCTACGTTTCGCCTTTTCTTACACGTTCTTCTCTTCGTTCAGAAGGTTTTTAGCAAGAGAACCAATAGTGGAGAAGCCATAGAATCGAGTACGCTGAGCTGTAGTCGCGCTACTTTCAACATTAGCCGCCACGTTCCCTTCGATAATTAAATATTAAAGAAATCGCCAGTTCGTAAGCAAGTTGCAGGAAAAATAGTTTCGTAAGATTTCGCGATAGCTTAACTATTCGACCAGAAAATACACTCGGCGTTACGTTATTTACCACAGATTATAGACCTTCCTCCAATTTCTTTCATCGCGTGCTAAAAAGTCGTTCGAGTTTCCATCGGAACACCCATTGGTCGGCATTGCATTCTGGTGGCGAGCTTTCTCAAACAGAGGCGATTAATTCGTACACGATTAATAGGCGTAATCGAATATATCGTTCGATGCTGGAATCGGAAACGAAATCTGAATAGGATTCGATGCTCGAGTCCTGGTACGTCGTTGCTGTGCAACGAAAGCTCCTAGAAACAAAACGATCTTTGTTGGCGCGGCGGAATCGAGAGGAATACGCGTTGGAATGGGCCAGCGGAGCGAGTTATGAAACAGACCGACTGGCATTTAGCCGGCCAGTGTTTCTACGACCACGAGACACAATCTCGTAATTTATTCCACGGCAGAAAGTGGTGCGTGCCTGGCCTATGAGAAAACTTTATTAAATGTTTATCGAGGTCCCACAGAAGGGCGGCAACCCGCAGCAACCCCTCATGCATTTTCATCAGCTCGAATACCAGGCACAAAGATCCTCGACCTCCATTAATTACCTCCCCTACCTCGTATCTTCAGAACGAAATTAGCCCGCCTTATACCGATCTTGATATCCAACGGATGGTATTTTCACACGATTTTCATCCGCCGTGCAAACGTCTTCCTTCGTTCGATTTTCTTTCGTTGTTAGGGCCAGTTCGCCTTCGCTCAGGACACGGCATTTCAATCAATTAATGGCAACCACGTTCCAACGTGAACAATTCTTCAAGAAGAACGTTAGAGATACAGGAAACTACTTTTAACATGTCTATGGAATATCGATGATATTTCTCGTTTATTCTTGCCACGAGGTATTTCGCGATCCTCATCGATCGTGCTTTCCTATCGTGAAAAACCTCCCCAATTTGAGGGAAATGCGTTAAAAATACAGAATCGTACGCGTAATATCTCGTAATTGGCTGGGAACGTTAAAAGTCCTCTCGGTTGAACCTACATCGAGATACCAATAAAAAGTCAGAGTATTACGACGGAATTAATGCAAGAGTTTTCGTTAGCCCTGAGGAAGCTTATTCTCGTCGAACCAAAAACCTGCAAACGAATCGTCGAGACTTCCGACTAATCCTTCCACCCTAATTCAAAACAAAAATGTCAGCTTGCGCGCTACACGAACCACCGTACCGGCAGCAAAATCTATCGAAAATCTATCGAGAGACAGCTAACGGTTTCTGTCGGCATCGAACGAGTATCGGTTGCGTGGCGTAGGCAGCGCGTGCACGTTTTTCCCGCGACGTAAGGACGAGTTCTGTGGCTGGCCGCGGAAAGCGGCTGCATTTACAGTTAGCTGTTGCGCTTACGTTCGCGGTAACCACGCCTCGGAACTTTTAAAACCGACTCGATTGTCCGATGGTGGTTCGACTTTGCTGCAGGCGATCGATCGAGCAGATTTGACCGAGTTAGAAACTTGGAGCCGATGTTGGCCGGTAAGACACGCGTTCGTCCATCGATCGTATGAAATCAGAACGAACGTGAATCCTTCGATGGAGGAAGCTCGATGATTTCGCTGAAATTTCGTCGTACCGCCGAGTCTCATAGCGGAATGCGACATCTGTTACTTTCTCGATAACAGCGCGTTTAAATGGTAAAAAGAGGAACGAAGTAAAAGGAACGAGAATCTAGGCGTGCAGTCTACATCCTTGGTCTACGTGCAGACCTCGTGGCAAACACGGGAACCCTCACAGTCGTGAAATTACTCGGTAAACACGCCGTATCGTCTAAGGAACAAAGTTTTCTTCGCTGAATTCTCTACATCGGTACATCGCAGGTAGTGTTAACGGATCGACGAACGAAGGAATTGGAAATTACAGGTTGCTTCCCTTCGCGATTTTATAATTTTTCGTTAAATAGGACAATCGGATAACTGGTGATTCGTAAGGTTTAGTCGTCGAATTTTAATCATTTCGTTTACCAAACTGGTTGCTGTTACCCAAGAGAATTTGTTAATACCAATAACTCTATAATTTCATTAATATCAGCTTGATCGCATGACAGAGTCCCGGTGTATGTGTTTCTTCTCGTTTCTAATTATCATTGTCCCTTATACGCGAGAATTGAAAATTAAGAGAAACTGGAGACTGCAGGTCGATAGCGTGATAATTTGCTGCAGAAGGTAAATCGTTGGCAAGCCACGCTTTCACGAGTGTTTTACGTAGCATACGTAATAGCCTAATAGGATAGCAGCCGAGGATAGATTCGCTCGCTTCTTAATCAGAAAACTGAAAGAACTAAACATATCGAACTGTACCTCCGATGTGCGAATAATTCCTCGCTACGTTTTGTCTGTCGCTTTCGTACAAAAAACAGCTGCAGACAGCTCGCGCAATTACATACAAACGTTTGGTATCGTACAAAAGCTGAGTACTCGATTAAAATGCCCTTGCCTGTCATTTCGAAGCCAAAGAAAAGCCAAGTTCTGTCATTTTCCTAAGCCTAAGTTCTGTGTCAAGTTCTTTCCGCCGTTATTTCTCCTCGCTCTATCCAAAATATGGAGTCGTTGTTTCCTAACAGACTACGATAGAATTTTACTTTAAAGGATAGCGAAAGAGTCGGACGACTTTAAACACAACAATATATACACGTGCGTATCTTGAAAGAGGACAGGATATTATTCAAACTGTAAACCATCGACATTTATCTTACGCGTATATGTATCTTCGTGTAGAACTAATATACAATTGTTGAAACACGTCGGGCCTACGTCGGTGACTCCAACGCCGGTTCGCCTAGTATCCGCGCCTCCGCAGGAAGATCACGATGACTCGCAAAGAAGCGTAAAGAAGGATCGCTGAGCAGCGTATCGTATCTGTGTTATCGCTGACGAACAATGTCGTTAGAGTGAAGGGCGTCTGCCTCGTCATCGAGTGAAAGGTGAATACCGACTCGATTATTATAGCAGCGACGAAAAAATCCAGCCTAACGAGATCTCTGCGCTGAATCGAGAAGCCTGTTGCAGTTTACGCGGTCGATGAAATTTTTCAACCACGTAGCCGCGATTATTCGATCGATAGCACGACGACAAGCGTGATTTTCACCATCGAGATAACCGTGAGAACGACGCGAAATGGTTGACCGCTGTTGTAAAACGAGGTGGGAAAGAAAAACGGGAAACAATGCCGGCGAATCGTTTCTACGATAAAACGATCTGTTTTGTTCAAGCGATATTTTCCGGCGCATCATCGCCATTCCGGAAGTATAATATCTTTCGTGTGATTAACGTTGAATCGTCTCGCTCTTCTCTAGAAACGAGGCGATGCGCCAGAAAAACGAGTCGATGGAAGCGTGGACGAACGTACAAAGAGGAAATAGTCGACCGCAATACGTATATTACGTTTCGTAGCATGTCGTTTGGAAGAAAGAGGGTTGCCACGAACGAATGTACTCACTCGCTGTATAACGCTATAGCCTACACCATGCTATGCAAGTTGAGATTCTTTCGCGACGATTACGCTCGTGCGTAAATATTTTCGATACGTTGCAATTTTACGAAGCTTTCACTTACAACTTGCAGTTACAGCGCGCGTGTAGTTTTACATTCTCGATTATCAGACATCACGGTTGCTTATGAAATTTCATAGTTTCATGAACGCGATTAAAGAACCCGAATAGAAACTCGTTTCGTCCAAGAAATACTACTCTGCGCTTTCAAATTTCTCAGAAACGCGCGAACATTTCGCAGTCCATTGATCGCTGTTATTAAATATCTTCGATGTTTCATATTTTTATCGTTCTTTTCTACATTTTCTCTAATTTGTTCGTGAAGCGTTAAACGATAGCGTCGTGGTAAAATTTGAAGTTTTAAGCTCTCCACTGACGCTAGAGATCGGAGATTCGTTCGATCCTCCGGGTCTCGGATTCCGGATAAACCAGTTTTGCGACAAACGCGCCAGACACTCCGCGTGAAACGCTCAGCCGTGTGTCTTTGATGCATTGTAGCTCTTTCGAACGAGGTTAACAGCCGCTTTCTCGGCGATATTTTTCATCGACTGACCGCGACAGACCGTAGAACCGCGACCATCCTTCCGTCATCGCTCGTTTATCAACAAACAAACGTACAAAAGTACTAAATCCTTCCCACGTACGATACGAGTTCGCTTATTCAAACGAAATTTCAGTCGACGTCATTGAAATCCATTTGCGACGATTAGCGAAAATGTTTAAACGCTTACAGTAGATAACGTGTTATGAGCGTAACATGTGTCTTGTACGAAACCTTCTGAACATTCGCCAGCACCGTGATACGATAAATGTCAATGTGTATATTGATCAAATTTAAAAGCAATCCAAAGACGTATATAGAAGTTATAAATCATTTGCCGCAAACATACACTTGCCAAGTAATATACAGTGAATAATGATCTTAAATATACAATTAGCGTTGAAGACGAGTTGCATAAGAACTATAGCTTGTCTATATTCTCCGATTATTTTCAAACATTACCGATAATAATCGACAGCCATATATCGTTACAGTTCTATTGAAATTTCAGAATATTCTGTGCAACACGCCTGATGCATTTCCAACGAGTTTCTACAAGCGTTCAAATACTTTCGCGAGTGTTCAAACATTTCGTACAATACACCATACGATTTCTCGTGTCAATCGCGTGCTAAAGATTCTCTTACAATAATATTCGAATCTCCTAGATTCGCCAAAATTTATAAAAAATTACGAGATTGAAAAATCTAAAACTCGCAGAGGATTCGATCTCGTTCGTTCCTCTCGTAATTGTTACATTTAAGAAACGAACAAGACGAGCTGCTGTGTTTGACCGTTGACTAATCGCACGAACGAAAAGCAACGAGGAGCAAAAGAAATTGGTGAACTTTTACTACGTAAACTGCCGTTATACCGTTTGTCCCTCGATGGATTAAGATAAACGAAATCCTACTCGTTTAACAGCTAACAACGGAATTCTATGCACGAAATTTCGGCTGTTGCGCGTTTCTTCGAAACAATATCTGGGAAGCTGAGTTATCTTCGTCCAAGTTCCAACGAAACGTGGTTAAACTCGGATCTCCTATGTACACAGGAGCCGGTTTACCGCCGGTCTCTGCAGACCGGGTAAGAGATAATGTCGTGTATTTACGGACCTTTGTATGCAAGCGTTCCATCGTTCTTTATCGAGTTTTTATCTTGCGGTGAAACCTGGAAGCGTATCGCCGAGGACCAAATCCAGTCGGTCGTGCAGCCAACAATAAATTAGATTTTCAGTCTGTCGACGATACTCCAGCTCTTTTGGACGATTTTGTCCTCGGTTTAACGCATTCGCCGCTACTGGCTCATAGGATGCGCCGTCTAAAACCTCGTTATTACACTCTTATTGTCAATGATAAATCATTTCTATCGCTGTATATAATTATAACTATAATATAGCGTACTAGAAATATAATGTATAATAATACTCGCGGAATTGTCGGATTTTTTCCGTTTCAACGAAACGATCTGGTTTGCTGAAAGACAAACGAAACGGTAAATTCGGTTCTCATATTCTCGATAATAATCATCGATGCAATTATCGCGTCTGGTCTATGCTTTTGTGCTTTGGAAGATTCGACAGGGTGAAGATAAAACAGTTAAGCAACGAGCTTTCGAAACTATTATCGTTAGCCAAACTAACGATGTTCATGATGAAACCGCACCGCAGAGAATATTTTATTCTATCGTTATATTTCAGTAGCAACGAGTGCGTCAAGCAATACCGCTTTGGAGTAATTTTCGAGTCTGTCCTTGCTTCAATCGAGTGAAACTCGACGAGGTCGAAACGATCGATGGATAATAGCAATTTGAAGGGATACGGTTGGAAAGTTTGGGGGAAAAACCCGAGCCGATCCTCGAGTACCGTTGTTCACGACTGACCTGCCGTTTATGGTTTTCGTTTCTAGTGGCCAATTTCCAGAGGAACTTCTTCCTTCCTTTCTTCAAAATATCGAATCGATGGAATTAAACGTACGCGATGGTTTCATCTCGGCAAATGATAATTAACGTCGGAAAGGACAGCGCTCGACAAATTGGTGACGATCGAGCGACCTTAATAAGTTGCGTATACGGGTAGATCGTGCGGCAAATAATTTGTTCGAACGGCACGTGGTCGTCGATGAAAATTATATAGTAGTCGCGTTTTGAAAGGTTACCGCGTATGTACGCTTGGTACAGCCCAACTTATGCCATCCGGTATGTGAGTAAACGTAAACAAAGTTCATTCGGTTCGCTTGATTTGCGTGCCTGTTACGAGTACATGATAAGCCAACGTCTTTCGCTTCGACGCTCCGATCCAGATAAAAATTATCTGGTTGTTTCTTATAAAATATGTATGTACGATACGTCGCAGTACAGAACTCGAGCTCTTAGACCTTTCTCTCTCTTAATCGTTCTAAAATGTATGCAAAATGTAATGTTCATCCACCACCAGTTTCAACCACTGTGTATAACGTTGTAAACAAAAAGGAAAGAAAAAAGAAAGAAAAGAAGAGAAGAGAAAAGAAAAAAAGAAACGATCGCAACTTAGAGCAATACCTTTTCCGATCGAGCACTGCCGGCTGCAAGCCGTTTCCGATAATCCACGCAGAAAACCGACTAAATCCGTTCGATTCCGTGGTTGTTTTGTTTTCCCACGGGCCAATAGCGCGGCAATCTTGCGCTTATTCGCGAGGCGTCGCTTTCTTCGAAACCTTCCTTCGGGACGTATCGAATCCTCCTCCCTGTGACTTCTTCCTCCCTTGCTTTTCTTTCCCACCGTCTTCCAAGGACGGTCTCCAGCGAGCAACCACCGATTCCTTTTTTCAATTCACCTCACACCGAAGATCACCGAGTTTGAGCGTCGACCGCGCGACTCGAATTCGCTTTGACCCTCGTTGACGTGCTACTCGAAGAGTAAAGCGAGAGAGAAGAGAAACAGAGGGGAAGGATAGGAATTGATGAACAGCGTCGCGTCGTTTCGAGAGAGTTAATGTCTCTAACGCGGCACGTAAGATTCGCTCTCTTTCTCTCTCCCTCCCTCTTGGCTACGTCGGATGTCGCACGAGCTCGGCTCGTATATTTTGGAGATAGTTTCTTTCGACAGGCTTGGGACGAGGCCGCGTAACGCACCAACGGGGCCCGGCGTACGAACAGCAACTGAACCGAGAGTCAGGGACTCGTTCTGGGCCCCACCGCTCCCCGCCATCTTGCCTCGCCAAGTTCCAAGCGTGGGGGCGACTCTATCAGGTGCGTACAGTCGCCTTTGGAAATCACCAACGCGACCACGATTCACCGTGAATCGGTTGCATCGCTCGTCGTTGCTCTTCTATTTTCTTCTTCGTTTTCGTCTCAACTTCTGATTCTTCCGGATTGTCCGTCTTCCTAGACATTTCGTACAGTGTAACAACGACTATCGTGCGAATTTTATCGCGTAACGAAAGGGTGACGAATCGTGAAACCGCGAACGTCATCTCGCCAAGTTTACTCTTCCGCCGTCGTTGATATTTCATTTTCAGTACGCGGCTTATTATTCTGGTTACTCCATCGTTGTATAACGATATTATATCCTATAGATTTGGGAAATTCATTTTATAAATTTGAATTTGAATTTATCGTTAGCATAGAGAGAAGCATTGCACGAGTTGTTTCTAATAATTTTTTTATTAAAACCTTGTTGATTTATCAATTGAAGGGTAGATCGCTGTATTGGATACGATGGAAGCATGGAATATAAAGATTGATACGACGAATGGTAAATGTAATTTTGAACACGGATGTGAGACTTTTGAAAAAGGAAAGGCACTATGTAATAGATATTTATATGATAGGAATCTGTTACCAGGTAATCTTTGAAGTCATGCGAGTTTTCGTTGCTGGATTTCAAAGTTGCTCGCTTCGTGTGGGTTCGGGTTTAAATTTTCGATTCGTATCATGTGTCTGTAAAGAGCAACCGCAACCACAGCATCTGTGAAGAGAGATGAGACGAACGCTTCTTTCTCTATCCGTAGAGCTCAAGGTTTTCAGCTCGGTGAATACGCGGTGTATAACCATGCCGGGAACCTGTTCCCCTGGCAAAGGAGGCTCACTTCGGCTCTTTAAAGCCTCTCCTCGCGCGTCTTCCCCTTTCGTCCTCCTTTCTCTTTTGCCTCTTCGATTTTTGACTTTACAGCGTAAGATCATATATTCAACGAACATATTCTACAATTTATAGTAACTCTAATCAATTCTCTATATACCATTTACCTAGAATTTCTTTCTATCTTTAGAAAATAAAGAAGCTAAATTATATTAGAAACTAAGTAATATTTATAAAATTACATTCATTTGGATTAGAGAAATTGCTTTCAAAGCACGTGCGAACAAACGTCCTTTAACGAGCGTAAAATCTGCACAACTTGGTTTAGTCAATTTCTGATGTAACGTCGATGATGTCCATGTACTCGTTATGCTCGTGTATGCGTGCGAGTAACGGTTCCATGCAATGACCGCAGACAGGATTTCTTGCTTGGCGTCTTCTCAAAATTTTGACGTCGCTCACGTAGTTAGAGCTGACAGTGTGAGATGCTCGAGCATGTTAGGACGAACGTAGACGAGAAATAAATCATTCGACCGAACGTATTTCATTTATTTAATTACCGTGTGCCAGTAGTAGTTACCTTACTTTCCAAGTTGAGCATGTATCGAGCAAACGGCAACATTTATTATCCGTGTTGTAGTAATTATTATTATTTCTAATGAGCGTGCCTGGAGGCTCCACCTCGTATGCACTGCCCTCTACGCAACTCTCTTTCTCTTTTCTCCGTAGCCCTCTTCGTTCCTTCGTTTCGATGTATTTTGCTTCCTTGTTGGGGTAACGCGGTGGTACGGGATGAAACTCCAGGCCACATAACCGCGTTCCCCTCGCGTCTTTCGTTTCAGGGTTTCCCAATCCTTCGAATTCTACGAATCTGCCTTCTTAGTTGTGCACATTGCACAGATTACCAAGTTCTAAATATAAATCACAGCCATCAAGCGTCGTTGAAATAATTAACTTTTTTTGTAGAATGGGTTCGCTTCTCCGAAATAGTACATGTTACATCATATTCTGATAATTAATTAACATTTCGTGACACATGGATTACTAAAGTAAATAAACCTGAAATAATTTCAATAAATAATACTAATCCTAAGAAATCATTCCCGTGTATGTATTTGAAACATCGAGAGGTTATGCACGTTTGACACAAGTTACTATCGATAATCGGGTGTTTCGTATTGGATAAGAAACATTTTATCACCGACTCTCTAATCTTACCTAGCAAGAAATGAGCACAATGCAAGCAGGAACGTAAAAGAGAGGGGGAAGAATGTGACATTTTTCGAAGCGTAGCCAAATGGTCGAGAAAAGGTTCCCGAAGGTTGGGAAACGCTGCCTCTATTCTCCGTAAGGTATTCTTTTTCTTTTTGCCTGCGCCTCGGCGTAGCACGGTGCTGGCGTTGTCCTACTCGGGCCCAGGGCTGTACGATGAGAGGTAGCGCATCGTGAAGGGAAAAAGCGCTTAGGTAGAGGGGAGTTCCGTGGTTCGTGGCTACCGACGTGCGGCTGCTTCGCTGAAAGAAATTTAATGAATGGCAACGATCGTCCAACTTAATAAGCCTACACCTGGTATCGATACTTCTTTTTACCCACTTTCTAAGAGATAACGCGTACCATTTGAATCTTACCATGGTCTCAACCTACTCTACATGTCATACGACCCCTTCGATTCCTCCATTTTGACCATTGTGCTTGACTGACGTAACTTTTCGAGAACACAACTGGAATAATAAATATTAGGACATTTACTCACTAATTATATTTACTGGTAAAGTCCAACAAATTTTACTTTATCTAATATTTTACATCATCTGCGAGGTACGTATGATGCGAATGAAACGATAGATTTGCAGTAACAATAAAAGAAAAGCATTCAGTTTGTACTAAATATCATTAGGACTCTCTTGGGCAACAGCAACAAACTTGACAATGAAACAAATGTTTTGGAAATCAATTTTACAAATTACAAGTTATTCGATTAGTCCCATTTAACGTAAAATTGCAGATTTGTAAAAAGGAAGTCTATAACCTACAATTCGTAAACCCACTATTATTGTTAGTTGATAACTATTGTGCAAGAGGGCTCCAGCGTCCCGATATATACCAATGACCGGCTATGTATGCACTCGATCAACAAACATACATCGTTTTAGGACAATGAGTTCCATTCTCCGGTCACTGTAAACGGACATAAAGGCTCAAAGAAATATGTATGTTCGTCGTAATCAGACGTGGAAACAACGACTTTCAACGACAAAAAACTGAAAGGTTCGCGGCTAATCGCGCTTAATCGCGCGTCATTTGATCTAATTGAGATCGTGGCAGCGTGGGGATTTGGCCCTGACATCTATTAGTACTACTACCATTGCCTATCTTCTGCTGGAACCAGCGGAGAGACCTACACGGCACGGAACTGCAACTGCACTCGGGCGGCCACGAGTCGCCGGGGCGTTCATTGTAGAGTAACTCGATGCACGAACCGTGTTTCTGTGTGCGTGTACCCTCGGGCGAACCAGACGCGGCGTTCGTCTTCCCACGAACCCTTTGCTATACGTACGAGTCTCGTTACTCGTTCCGGGATCAGGAAACACTCCTATTAAGGCCGTTTTACACGAACGCGAGAACTCACACCGCACAAATTACGAGTACGATTTCCACGGATTTTGTTTCCACATGATTCTCATTTTCTGATTGTAATGGAACCGTAAATGATGCTTTTTTCTGCAGTTTTAAAAAATAATGACGTTATTTGTGAATAACTCTGAATTACTAGAATTACTTCATATCTTCGAAAGAATTCAAAATCAATGACTTGGGAAATGTTCCTTTATCCTAAACATTTTCTGTATTTCTGATGTCAGATCCAAGAAATAAGCACTATCAACTTCTTATAGGAAATAAGTATTAAGAATCGCGTCACGTATAACGACATTTAAGACGTAAAACTTATGGTAGAATTTACCTGATTGTATAAAATTGGGTTGACGGATTAGTTCAAGACTTCCTTTACTTTTCTGAGTCATAAATGAAGTTGTACTTGAAATTTACAAAGCACAGTGAAAAAATTTGCGAGAAACCTTCTAACAACTAGAGCTTCTTTACGATCAAAAATAATTCTCGTTTGAGCAGTGACGTGAAAAAAAGTGGAGCTAATTGGTCGGTATAAGGTGAGAGGAATAAGGTGGAATATAAAGACAGTGGAAAGAACGGTGCGAGGCGAACGAAGGCTAATAATTGATTGTCAGTTTGAAGCAGAAACAGGAGTCCACCAACTCGCAGCAGCACCGACGTAATTACAGCGTTTAAAGCTACCGAATGGTTACTGAACTCCGCAAAGGATACCTCGCAGCTGAAAAGTTCACCACCTCGACTTGCAACACTATCTCTCTCTCTCTTTCTCTTTCCCTCTCTGTTATTGTCGGTACGAAATCTTCTCTTTTTGTTGGAGATATCGATTTTTCAAATTATCTGGAGACTCCAGAGGGATTATCTCGACGTTTACGCGTGTCTGAATTAGCCCGAGCCACGAACTGTCTTAAACTTGCGAGCACCCGCCATCTAGTTTAATAATTCACAACGACTGAAACTTTCAGTATCTCCTGCAACTCTACTTCCGTTTCTACGTCTGTTTTAAGGGGAACTGAAGATGATCGATGGTCTAATGGAAAATTCATGCTGCCATAATCGTAATATGTATTATTTATCAATACTGAAGTATAATTTATGAATTATAATTTACGACTTGTAAAATGTCATTAATATGACTCGGCTGCCCGAATACTTATGGATAATACAGCGTAATGTATAATAAGCTAACTTTTTACTGAAATATTCCTTTGCTTATTCATCGATAACCAATTTGAACATCGCATACTTTCCAGTCTCTCGTTATCACCATTCGATCACCTACATTTCGATACACGTCACACAATCCAAGAATTAATGTTCCGGATCAGAAGTTCCATGAACTCTGTCATGCGTGAAAACATCTCTACGAGGCAATATTTCACACGGCTGTAAATCGACACTTTTGGATTCCCGCGATGGCTGATGCGCGGCCATTGGCCGAACGAATTCGTCATCCAAAGTGACCGAGGTCTCTCCAGACGCGGACGCGACGAAGAGAAAGCAGCGAAGGAGGAAGGCTCGCCCGCCGTTTCTCGAGCTAGACGGCTTGATTCTCGCGGTGAACCGAACGTCGCCGCCTGGAGAGAATATATCCGATATCTTTGGAATGGGACATAGGTCCGAACGACGTGGCAGACATTGCCTGTACCTGTCTCCACGCATCGAACTCTGCCTGCTCACCTGCATTCCATCAACCGAGGCCCGAGGGGGGACCTTTCAGGATAGCCAGGACCGTATAGCGTCGGCGGATCGTGAAACGCCCCATCGATGTTCGCTATCGACGTTCATGCTATTAGTTAGGTCAAGTAATGAAATCTACACGATGACTCGTTGAATTTTCATCTTTCGTATTTCTTGATAAAATGACTTTTGTAGAAAGTTAAAGAAAACAATGGACGGTATGTACCGAGGCAGTTATCATCCTTTGGAATAAGGACACCTCTGGTGAAAAAGATATGCAGTTTGAGATATAAGAAGGTAATTTTGATAACATACGACGTTCTCCCAGTTTAGAGAAGCGAAGGTTTGAAAATTTGTTTCGTCGATCGACTTAAACCAGTCGGTGGAAAAATTATGGCCTTACCTGGCGAGTTCACGAGGGCGTAGGACGCTTCACCGAATCAGCAAGATCAGTAACGTAGTCGCGTGGAGAACGAGGAGAAGGGTACAGACACGAGACAAAGCGAGAAGCAAAAGCAACGCTCTCTCCAGCGTACCACTTAATTTTCCCGATCCGCCCAAAATCTATTCGGAATTCGCTTATTATGTATCTATATATGTGTTCGAACGAAGCGTTAATTATCGCTTCAACAGCATTGATGTTGCACGTCTTTTTCGCCGCAAGTATCTTCGTTTTAAGTAATGACGGCTGTCCCGACACACTGTCGACCAGTTTCTCTGACTCTCTTATACAAGTCATCTTATCAGGACACGCGAGAAACAAAGATACAATAATCACGATAGTATCAAACTTGAGTAATTGCTTGCTTTTGATTTTTGTATCGCGGAAAGAAGTTACGAACGGTCACGGTGTTAGCGTAACTTTGCTCCTCGACGTGGATAAAACATTGGATAAAACAAGTATCTCCGATGGGCGTTCTAGTGAATTTACTCGAATTTGCGCAACGATTAACAGCAGACTCTCTTGACTTTTCTTGTAAGCACCTTCGTTAAATAAAGTCAAAATGAATTTACTTATGACTTTACGTTTCACAGATGTCTGCCGAGAGAAGTTAACGAAGAACGACCTTGCATTACGATTAGAAGTATCGTAGCTTCGCTACACCTTGGCGTACCGTATATACCGCAAAACGTTTCTACAAATATTCTGATGGCCCATGAAAAACGAAGCTATACTCCCAACAAAGTTAGTTACTCAGAGTCCGCATAAATTTTCAGGTCACCGCGAATTATACCAGTCAATTCGACGCGTTTCGTTCCAATCAACGTTTACAATTAACGAAGCTATTTCTGCGACGTTCTAGTTCGTTTCGCAACGTCCTCGAGTTCGTCTCCGTTTCTTTATCTCTGACACGAAATTGAACTGGTTGAAGGCAAAGAGCCTAGCGCGTACATCGATGCAAATCTCGGCACATGTACATTATTATACATTTGTACGCGTGGCAAGGAAACAAAGAGGAGGAGAAGCGAGTCGAGTCGAGTTGAGTAGAGCCAAGTCGAAACGCACGGCGTATAGCTGCATTCCTGCAAGGTGAAGGGGCCACGCGAGGACCCTGGCGAGTAGCCGGGCCTGTAGGGCCCCAATGCGTTCGAGAACACGTCGGCCCTATGGCATGCGGTCGTCCGGGGTCATGGGAAGTTAAGTATGCTCCGCCACTTCAGAAGTAAACTTCTCAAACTGATTCGATGCCCGGTTTAATTGGATCGCCCGTTACTCCCTCGATTTTGCTCGACCTTCCTCGTCGATCATCTTCGACGATGGTTCTTCAACCCCTGCGATAATTTTATCCGCCCGAGACAAGACCAGCGCTGAGGTTCGTCTGATCCGCCGAGGGTGTTGACTTCTACCGAAGCTTTGATCTTTCGGTAATTTAAAGAGCCCATTCTGAGCGCACTTTGCGTGTATGCGAGTGATCTTTGTACTTACCTTGTGCAACGGAATTTCGTTTGTACGAAATCCATTCATTGGGAGGAAATTTTAGTTTGCTCGTACAACGATCCTCGAACCTTTCGTCTCGACCTTGTTTTAGCTTCAACCGAGAGAAAGACCCTTAATGGTCGAAGGAGATTATAACGAGAGGATTGTTTTACTAATATTCTAAAATGAAAAATGAAAACTCGACGCACATCGTTAACTATTCCTTCTTCGAATTTGACAAAGTGGGTTCTTTTATTATACCTAGAGATTATGACTTTAATTGGAAAATTGATTTTCATGTAATTAAGGGAATCTGTATCTTTTGAAGCCAGGAAGCACCGAAGCTAGGATTTCACGTTTTATATACATCGTCGCTTAGAAGTAAATACTATCGCTCGTTTCTACAATCGCACGATATTTTCAATGTTTCAGGAAACTGGGCTTGGACCTGGTGCCCCGTCAGGGTGCTCATATGGTGGACCCGGAAACGATGTCAATCGTGGAACTCTATCACGTGGTAATTACTATGGGAGAACATTTTTTCAAAGACCTGGCGCGATTTTACGATCGCCGCGAAATCGCGGTAAAAACCAATCCCAGAAACGCGACGCCATGTATCAACGTTATTCAACCAATACGAACGGCTGACTCGGCATCGAAAAAAAAGAAAGAGGAGGAAATAGCAAACGACGACGACTGGCGTTAGAGCTCGATATTTTTGAAGAAGGGAAAGAAAAGGACAGAAGCAAAGCTTTCGAGCGTTCATATCTCGCTATAACGCGTATTGCTGAAGCTCATTGAAATTCTAGCTGGAATGCTGACCATTTCAAATACTCCGCAAGAATTGAAATGAAGTCGGCTGCAGGGGTGTATTCGGTGCACGGCCGTGCGACATGAAATTTTGAATGTCTGCCGATCGTTCGATCGAAATTCCTATATTTGTAATTCGCCGTTTAGATATCTCGTCGCGGGACAGAATAACGTTCGTCGAATACGAACGAGCGATCGCCGCGATTTGTACACCGATTCCCAGGGTACACAACGTCTCAAAAGCATCCTGACGCTTGTTTATTTTTCGCTAGATGTATCTTGATTGAGGAATTACCGATCGATCGAGCTGCAATGTTTTTATACTTCACAGTCGTCGATGGTAGCTCGTTGGAGCTACGTGTAATGGAAGGTTTACGCGGTGACAAATAATAAGATATATTGTCGTAGATGCTCGTTAGATTTATAGAGTACTCGGATTCACGTAAACGCCGTTTTATAATTATTAATTTTGTATAATTAATACGATAGCGTATACGATTCGCGACGATATTTACGCACTTCCACTCACGTCCTATCGATTTCAGCACGTTCAAAGCGCGGAAAATTCGCAAGGGTCGTCGGCTAGGGGAACCCTCAGGCGAAAGGAGCACAGAAAGGTGCTGACCCATCACCTGTATTTCTGCATGAGGGATTTCGGCCACTCGATCGGCGAGGACACGGAAATCTACTTCTCCTTGTACGACGCGAAACGAAATCAATATCTAAGCGAGCGATTCCTGGTTCGAATCTCGAAAGAGGGATTCTCCAGCTTCATAGAGAAGATTCATAGTAATTGCACGATTTTTACGGATCTTGGCAATGCGGACCTTAGCAGGGATCTTTACATGGTCGCACACGTGATGCGATGCGGCAGAATGCTTTACTCTGATTCGGGCAAAAACAAAGCGGGGACTGCCACTTACAGGAGACCCCATGGCGTCGCGGTCCTCTCGCTTGCCGAAGCCACGCAGGATCACACGGAGGAACTCGAAATGACGTTCAAGGTAAGCTGTACCAAGTCGATCGATTTATCTGTCCGGTTTCCTTGTACGGAAACTGTTCATCTACGTTCCTGTTTGTCCAAAGTTTTGTGAATTACTAAGATCTTCTTAAAGAAAAAGAAGTGTAAAAGCTAAGACAAACGTTAAGGGTGTTCGAGTCACCGGTCTAAGCAGCATTGTCTTAGGTGTGCCAAGGGGAAGAGAAGGAGTTTTACCAGTTACACGAGCAGATTATTCGTAACAACAAGTGTTCCCCACTTCCGGGCCAGCCTAATTACGGCATAGTGGTTTCACTGCGCGTCTTGCACGGCGAGTTGACTCAAGTCCGCGAGGAGAATCCACTGCTTTTCAAAAATATCTGTCTAACGAAGAAGCTAGGGTTCTCCGACGTGATCATGCCGGGTGACGTGAGAAACGACTTGTACCTGAAACTGGAACGTGGCGAGTTCGAACGAGGTGGAAAATCCACTGGGAAAAATATCGAGGTATTCGTAGTCGATATCGAAGTACAAACATGATATGATACAATTTAAACACGAATCTCGACGAAATCTATAGGTGACGATTTTGGTCTTGGACGCGGATGGTCAACCTCTGGAAGAATGCTTGTTTGGAGCAGCTGGAATGGAGGGCAGTTCCGAGTATCAAAGTTTAGTTATATATCATCACAATAGCCCGTCGTGGGCCGAGACGGTTCGATTGGCCATACCTATAGACAAGTTTTACGGTAGCCACGTCCGCTTTGAATTCCGGCACTGTTCCAGTACGTCGTTGAAATTTCTTTGCAGATTAAGAGCTTTTCGCATACCGAATATCCGCAGTTTTTAACATAGCATGCTTTTCTTTGACGCAGCACGCGAGAAGAACGACAAGAAATTGTTCTCCTTCGCCTTCGTGCGTCTTATGGAACCTGGGGGAGCTACTCTTCAGGATGGCCCGCACGAGCTATATATTTACAAGTGCGAAGATCGTTCCAAGTTGGATTCGTTAAGTTACCTCTCTTTGCCTAGTAGCGCTCGAGAACCGAATGCAACAGGTACGATCGAGAGCCTTTTAGTTAAATTTTGTTGATTTTAGAAATTCTGCTATTCGAATCTACGTATGAATCAAGCACTTTAGTTTCCTCTTCGTTCTCTTATTCATTTCTTGCGCGTTTTTCAGGTTCACCAGCATTTTCCAGATCCCCCAAAGAGGCCGTATTCGTACAAACGTTGCTTTGCAGTACAAAATTGACGCAAAACGTGGACCTCTTGAGCCTGTTGCAATGGAAGGCACATCCGGAACGAATATCAGAGGCTTTAGGTCGTGTACTGCGGCTGGACGGCGAGGAATTGGTCAAGTTTCTACAGGACATTTTAGATGCGCTCTTTTCCATGTTCCACACAGAGGATGGTAACTCCACGGCTCATTCGGGTTTAGTCTTCCAAGTGCTCGTCTCCATTTTCAGCCTTCTCGAGGATTCCAAGTTCGAGCATTTCAAACCTGTCATGGATGCTTACATTTCCGGCCACTTTGCCGCTGCATTGGTATATAAAGGTCTTCTAAGTAGCGTGCAACATTGTGCAGATTGGGTGACCGCGGCGGAGAAGCAAGAGCCTATAATCAAGTGTTTCCGTTCTCTGGAGTATATCTTCAAGTTTATCATTCAAAGTCGCCTATTATTCGCCAGAGCAACAGCTGGTCAATACGAGGACAGTTTCAAGCGTGATCTGTACTGCGTTTTCGCCGCATTGAACAAGATGTTGGGCATCCCGTACGAAATGGTGCTTCACTCTCAGATAGCCTTGCTTTACTCCATCTCGGCAGTCTTCGAGCAGCTAGTCGCCGTCCTGCCAGTTCTCGAAGTGGCGAAACTCGCTTGCACGATGCTCGACTCGGTGCCAAGAGAACCACCGTTGCAGCTCACGCAGGCTAAATTAACGGCTATTAAAAATCTGACCACCTCGTTGTTGTTTCGCGAGGACAACGAGAGCAGGAATCTGCTGTTGGTTACGATGTGTAGACACTTGAGGATCCATTTGGTTAGACGAGAGGAACTTAGATCCTGTACGGAGATTCTAGGAGAAATCCTCAGCTTTTTATACAAAAGGGGGCGAGATACTAACAAAGTTAATAACTGTATTCAACATGACGTCGAGACCCTCTGCCTTTCTATCTTGGATGTGTTAATACAAACGATTCTGATTGTAATAAATACCAGTGGCCCTGTGTTGGGCTGCCTGGTAGCTTGCTTGATAGGCTTGCTTCAGCTTCTAGATGAGTACCATTACGTTCGACTTTGGGAGGAGCTAGCTCATACGGGCGAACGAAAACCCCTGAAGGATTTTCTTTTGAGAGTCTTCTTAGTTCTCCGTGATCTCGTCAGACAGGAAGTTTTTCCACCCGACTGGTTAGTAATTAGAATGCAGGCGAACAGTATTATCTTAAAGTCCCTGCAGGAACTCGCTCAGCCTTTGGCCTCGCAAGCTAGCTTCGATTCGCAGCTCTGGTCCACGTATTTTAATCTAGCCGTAGCGTACCTCACTCAGCCGTCTCTGCAACTCGAACAATTCTCGGAAGTGAAGCGTGAAAAGATCATTGAAAAATACAGAGACATGAGAGTGTTCATGGGCTTTCAAATACTCTCCATGTGGAATCATTTGGGTGATCGTAAATTGGAGTTTATTCCTGGAATGGTAGGCCCTTTCTTGGAAGTTACCTTAGTTCCTGAGAGTGAGCTGAGGAAGGCCACTTTGCACATCTTTTTCGATATGATGGAGTGCGAGCAACGAGCTCGTGGTAGCTTCAAATCCGTGGAATCGGAATTGATCGATAAACTGGATATCCTGATCAGCGAGAATAAAGGTGACGACGAGTACAGACAGTTGTTTAACACAATGTGAGTAGTTTACTACTAGAACGTTTCTTATAAAAAAATTCCATTTGTATAAATGCACATTTTCATGCACGTATGAGAGATTTACAGATGTAAGAGTGCATAGAACGCACACAGTATGCAAAAATATATAAAATATCTAAACGTCTTATTATTTTAGTCGCGTTCATAAAAGTATGCGTTGGCATAAATATCCGCAGTCTAATCATCAGAACTTAGTAATAGCATTGGCAATTATAGTTTTTCTGTGTCATCATTAAAACTTTCATTTGCAATTTCATGCTGCGTTAGGGAGCATCTTAGCGCCGTGTAAGTGTGTCGTCTAGATTCGCAATTAAACTACATGCATCTGCACGCGCACGTGAACGGAATACTTAAATCATGCTATTCTATTTTTGTCCGTAGATTATTGGACAGAGTTCAGTCAGAAGATCCAACCTGGAAGGACAGCGGAACTGCTTTCATCACGTCAATTACGCGTTTACTGGAAAGACTGCTAGATTACAGGAGCGTAATTCAGGGGGACGAGAATCGCGACAAGCGTATGTCGTGCACTGTTAATCTATTGGTAGGCGAGACATTAGAAATTTCTATCAAAAACAAAAATAGAAATAACAATGGATCTTGGTGTTTTTCTTCAGAATTTTTACAAGAATGAATTCAATCGTAAAGAGATGTACCTGCGTTATATTTACAAGCTTCACGACCTACATTTGGCAGCTGAAAACTATACAGAAGCTGGATTTACAATGAAATTATACGCCGATCAGCTTGGTTGGGGTTCTACAATTTTACCTGCTGATCACTCGCATCCGCAACAGCCAGAATGGCAGAGAAAGGAGGTCCTTTATCATAAGATAATTCATTACTTAGATCGAGGCAAATGTTGGGAGAAAGGTATTCCTTTGTGTAAGGAATTGGCAGTGTTGTACGAGACTAGATTATACGACTATGCAAAATTAAGTCATGTACTGAAACTGCAAGCCAAATTCCTGGACAATATATTGACACAACTTCGGCCAGAGCCGGAGTACTTTAGAGTAGGATTCTACGGTCTTAGTTTTCCTCTTTTCGTTAGGGTAGGTATCACCTATAAACGAGATTAGATCTAAAATAGATTTAATTAAACGTGACGATTTTAATCTTCTTTGTTGTGATTCTGCAGAATAAATTGTTCATCTATCGCGGTTTAGAATACGAGAGAATAGGGGCATTCACACAGCGATTACAGACTGAATTTCCAAGCGCACAAATATTAATGAAGAATTCACCGCCTGATGAGAGCATTCTTATCTCCGAGGGGCAATGTAAGTTAATTCGTTGTTTCTTCTTCCAGTCCTTGGCCATATAATAACTACTAGGATGCTTATGCAATTTCTATTTTTATGATATATTAAGCAATATATATAAATTATATATTAATTAAGAAAGTGGTATCTAAATAGAGCTTTGTTTCGTCTGGTAAGTATATCGAGAGTACTTGGTAACACTTTAAATGCAATGCATTTCAGATATACAAATTTGTAACGTCAAACCAATCCCCGAGGAGAACAGCCTAGCCTGTCGAGGAGCAGAAGTGCCAGAAAGAGTGGTCGCCTTTTATCTAGTTAATGACGTTCGGAAGTTTATCTTTGATCGACCACTTCACAGAGGCCCTGTCGACCGAGAGAACGAGTTTAAATCTCTGTGGATCGAAAGAACCACATTGACCACAGAGGCGAAACTACCCGGTATACTTAGATGGTTTGAGGTGATCGAGAAGAGATCTGAGCTACTAGCGCCTGTACAATACGCCTGTGAAACTATGCTGAGCGTGGAGAGAGAATTGAGGAGACTTGTCGCGCAATACACTGCCGAACCTAATCGAAATATTAACCCCTTTAGCATGCGACTCCAAGGTATCATCGACGCGAACGTTATGGGTGGCATCACCAAATACCAAGAAGCCTTTCTTACGCCTGAATTCGCTAGACAAAATCCAGACATGGTACCGCACGTAAACAGACTGAAGAGTTTGATTCTCGACCAAATGAGCGTCTTGGAGGCGGGATTAAATTTACACGGGCAAATTGCACCAGCTGGCGTGCAACCGCTACACAAGAGACTCAACGAAAGATTTACACAGCTGAAACAAGGTCTTGGTCCACTAGCAAGACAAAGAACAATTCATCAAGACAGCATTGTCAAGTAATTACAAATTGTGCTTTTTGTGCTTGCAAATAAACTTGCAAGAAAACAATCGTCTTTGAATTGAATTTTCGTATTTATTTTTCATTTCTTTAGTTCACCGTTACCTCCGTTACCCGTTAACGAAAAGCAACGTCCAGCTACATTGGAAACGGCAGGCTGCAGAATTTCTCACGCGGACAGCGACGGTCTACCTGAAGATGAAGGTTTCTACACAAAAGTAGACGGTGGTCCACCACCTATACCGCAACGTGAAGTTCGGCCACGTTCTGTGGGCTATGGGACTACTCCGCCTAGACCCACGCATCAAAGATCTCTGAGCAAACCGTTAAGTCCAAAGTTACCATTGAGACATTCTTTGCCAACGCCAACGGATGGAGTGGATCAGACCGGTCTAAGAACGTCATGGAGCGAACCTGGCCCTGAATCAGCGCCACCATTGCCTCCTAGAGGCTGCAGTAAGTTTCATGTTTACACAGAGCAAATAGAGATCTCACACCGGTTTGCGACGTTAGCTATATTCTTACGACGTACAATCAGTATTACTTTAACTTACAATGTCGAAATTTATGGATCGTTCAAATCTTGTAGACACAGATGTTGAAGGATTTGTGTGATAATTGCGCAACACTGTGCTACGATAAGAACGTTCTAATTCTTCACGTGGCTTGGAAGAGTTTGTAATTCATTAGTCCATGAACCATGTGCGATTTTTCTAATTACGAATTGATCGATTAATAACTTCAAGTTTCTATGACTATTTGAATATTTAAATATTTCAATCTCTGTACCAAGCTGTACGAAAGCTGATTGAAAATTTAACGTTGCAGCGCCTGATAAGAGAGATTCGAACACAAACATTGTAGTACCACCCGCACCGCCAAAACGTTTAGCGTACAAACGTAACACAGAGTGGAGCACGGACGATGATTCGGAAGCACAAAATGAGCCGAATGACCTTCGCGATAGCGGTATATCAACTGCTAGTTTATTAGATTTCCAGTCGCATTTGACTAACTTAAATAATCTCGGTTACGAGGACTTCGAACCACGGGCAAGGTGCAACGACATTATGAATATTTCACCTCCGTCTGTAATAAATGCGCTAAACGTCTCTACAGGAAATTTCGCGAACGTTACATTCCAAGGGTCACATTCTTTACCAGGTCAAGAGGTAATAGTTTCTTTCTCTAAAATTTTGATTGTCTTTTACGTATCGCCGTTATCGATGTGTTTATAATTCATTTGTCATCTTTAGGTGAGTCCACCACCGATACCGCCGAAAGCACATCAAGATACCCCGTCGGCTCCATCGACCTTGGAAAGAGTATCGAATCGCTCACAGTCTCATGGTCATTCGGAAAATTATTCGGTACCGAAACTCCAAACATTGTCTATGGCGTCTGACACCGAAAGCACTGTGTAGCAACGACGATGAATTTCCTAGTCCTAGCGGTTAATTGTGATGTGCGTGTGCCACAGTCGAGCAGATCCGATTGTAGGATGGTATATAAATCAGTGGAACTTTGATGACTTGTACGATCATTGGCAAACACGTGACTAACAATTGTATCTAATTGGATTTGCACAGCAAGGTCTCTGACATTTGCACATCATTATACATATATATATATATTACGTTATTATGCGTAAGAGAATCTTGTAATACTCGAAATGAAATCTTCTAATGCGTAACTTGACATGGATTACACCCACCTGTGTATAACGTACCTTAGTAGAAGCATGATATCGAAACGCTGACTACGACCAAGGCTCATCGATGACGATTTGGTAATAGACGTTCCGAAGTGTATTCAAATTCGATTGAACAGAAGCTGTCTGATAGCGCTTGGCGTTCACGCGATATCGTATTGACTTTGTGTTAGAGATGACGATCTTCCGAATATTAACCTAACTATATATTTTGTAATTTATTTATATTTTCAATGAGAATAAAGGTAATTTTTATCAACGATATTGGTGCAGATCCGTGCAAACACCGTAATATCTAAGCAACTAATAAGAGAAACAGAATAAATGAACGGAATGTAGAAAATTCGCGGTCACCCGATGAAGGATATGTATAAATTATGTATTTTGTCACATTCTTTTCATATAAATATATACAAAACTATGGAAATTGCGCCGCACAGTTGTACGATTCTTCCACATGGCATGTATAAAACATTGTAAACTTCTTACAAAAAAAAAAAAAAAAAGGCAGAGAAAAGAAAATGAAGGAAGAAAATAGAATCTAAATATAAAGTGAAATTGGAATGTATACATTGCACAATACTGAGTTTAAAAATTAAGGTACTAGAGAAAGTGATATTAATTACACGAATGATGAAATGAACTAGAGATCATATGTCTTCCGACCATTCGCCGCGTTTATCGTTAACGAAGAAGTCGAAAGAGTCGCTTCCGTACCGAAGCTGGAATCACACGAAACGAAATACCGACAAGCGTATGTATATAGATACGTACAGGCACTCACACATACATACTAATCCATATGGCTAACTTTGTAAGTACAGTCATGGCCGCTCTTAAAATATACCTTAGAGCAATTACCACTCTAAGAAATATATATATATCTATATCTATATATATATATATATATTTAATCATTTGAATTTTAAGCTAATAGTACGTTATATTACTTTGTACGGTGTTTGTTTGTAGCACGGAGATCGTCATACTGACGTTTCCGCATTAGTATCCTTCCTGAAACAACAAAAATTAGAAAGAAATTACCAACCTACGTTATCACGTTAAAGCTTCAAAGTTTGTGTGACTTTTACTTTAACAAGTACTTTTAGTAGCGTAATAAATAGTTCCAGAGCTATGTAATATTCCTACAGACGCTTACCTCTTCACTAATTGTCACATCCAGGGTAAGCGTAAATTATAAAGCAAATGAACTTAGTTAAACTATATCGATACCATTTGTTGTGACGCAAGATACTTTTCTCAAATGTAATACATCATACTCACTCGGTCTCCGTAATGGTCTGTTCGTATTGTTGCTGCTGCTGTTGTCTGAGCGCAGCCAATTCATTGCTATGTTGTAAATCGTGAGTCAGTGAACTGGACAATATTCTACCGCTCATAGGTAGAATATATTCCGGTGAATCTTCTAGCACAGTCGGTGTAATTTTGCCGCGCTTTAAGCTGCCGTATCTTTCCGAGCCACTGAGGTTATCGTGTTGAGAACCATGTAGACTCTGCCCCCTCTTCAGACTTCCATATCTTTCCGAGCCACTCAGATTCTCATGGTTTGAATTTTGCGAGTGATGGCTCATACTGGATGCAAGAATACGCGAAGAAATGGGTAGCATGTATGGAGTAGGCGAGACAGTGTGATCTTCCTCGGCTGTATATGGGAACAAGTATTTTTCTCCCAAGTGATGAAGCTTCTCTTCCCCTTCCGAATAATTTTCATCCGGTTGACTCTTCTGAGGCGAATTCATTTCGGGATAAGGCAGTGGATTCGGACTGGAAGTCTTGTTCGAGGCCATTTCGTTGTCGGACATGGTACCTCCGGACCATTGACTTCCGCGCACGTCCATTACTATAAATAAAAAGGTTGTTGAAATTTGATTCGAAACGTTCTAATATTATAAGGTTTTAAAGCTTATCGAGGATTACCATTTGATGATAAATATGCTTCTGGTAACTGAGAACTCCACCTAGGCGCGTAAATTGGTTTAATGTTTGGGAATAGTTCCGTGTTTGAGCAAAGTATGTTCAAGTGTTCGGTAGGATTGCTGTGAATATTAGGCAAATAATTGTGTGCGACTGGTTGCTGCGTCGAGACGCCCATATTTCGGTGCGACCTTGACGTAACATCTTCTTCGTCGGAGCTATGCGAACTCGCAAGATCTAAGCTTCTTCCTCCACCTTCTGCTTGGGATCCGTCTGAATCTGATTCGGAATCTCTACGTTGATTCCTTGGTTCTGTTGCTTCTATGAATTGTTATAATTACTAGAAGTAACAGCGACTTCGGATCAAACTTGACTCCAACAAATACCTTGTCTAGAATGTAACGTTGATCTATGGCTTCTAGAAGACATATAGGGATCTCTGTCACTATTATAATTGCTCGTGGATGTTGACGTATGCCTTAAATGTGTATCGCTACGATAGGGGCTGGACCCAGTTTTATTTGTACTTCGTGAAGTTGTACTGCTCGTCGAGACTCCTACGTGGACTCTCCTACACACGGACTCTGCTCCACTATACGTCGACGAGTACGCCAACGCAGACCGCTGTAATATTATTCAAGTTAGAAAAATTACTTTTTCCACTCTTGATTTAATACAATTGAATTATATCATTTTGACGTACCGAGTGACCGTTTACGTTCTGGCTGCTGCTTCCGTTTCCCATACTTCCTTCTAACAAAGGTGTCTTTTTCCCAATGCATCTCAATAAACTTAAATACAGATTCCTTCTTACTCTACCATTAATGAAGCAATAACCAACCAAACTAAATGACGCATGAACGACTACCGCTATACTAAGCAGGTATGACAATGTTGGTGAATTTTCGGAGGCATTGAGAACAGTCAGAGTCCATGTAGATCCAAGTAAAGGTAACGAAGCTACCGATAACCAGAGTAACGTCCTTAAATTTCCAAAACCCATAATGTGTTCTTTTAATGTAAACGCCGCTCGTACTGACATGACAAGAATGCAGAAGTTCACAAAAACTGCTAGACAAACCGGTCCTATCAAAGACCAAATCACGGTTTCATAAATTGATAACCAACAGCTGAAACAGATCAAATATTTGTCATTAACAACGTTTCTTTTGTTAGAATACTTAAGTAAAAAGCGTAGAATTATACGAACAAATAAAAGTTTCCGTATTGATCGGCTCTAACGCCGATAGTCAGTCCAACAATGATAGCTGGAGCTCCATAGCCCATTGTATAGTAGAATCTCATTTGTCCATGGTTCACGTCTCTCATTTCGGTTAACATTCGATATAGATGAATGGAGTCCACCAAAGTCCACGAGAATGTACTCAACCAAGCATAGTGTAAACCAATAGCCGTTAGTTTACACGGAAACTCATTCGAGACTAGAGGACTTCTGGCTTTGAGCGCGATCAAGTAGAGCACTTCGGCGAAGAAAACGCACATTACCAAATTTTTATGGATGCTATTGGAATTTGTACCACCGCCTCGTATCAAAGCCAGAATGAGTAAGGCAGATAATAGCAAAGGCAACGCGAGCATAAACGCACTATAGCTCGTTACATCTTCCAGTAAAGACGGTTCTGGGACGTATTCGGGATCAAGTACGTCCGTTAGTATTGCAAAAGTGGATAACTGGAAACAGGAGCAGTTTACGATGGTGCCGAAAGACAGAGAATCATCCTCGACTTCCGTAGTACAACCTATTCGGCTCCATTCACCGATTCTGTAACACGCAAACAAATTTAAGATGAACGATTCGGTCCGAGTAGAGTTCAAGGAGCGAATGAAGTGTTACAGAGCTTACCCTCTAATCGTACTCCAATGTACGCATTGTGGATTGGTTCTAGTCTTAAACTCGTCCTTCTCGCTAAGCCAAAGACTAATTTGAACTGGGGATTGCAAAGGAATTCCAGTCAGAGACTCGTAACCGTCATCCGAAGGTACTAAAACGGATACTGTTACGACTGGTGAGCCTACCGCCACTTCTACGCCCCATCTAACTGCCACGGAATCATCGAATCTGAAAGAAAATGAATTATAATTGATACTGCTAATCCATGCGAGACAACGAATATAATTATTTACCTTTGAGGCAACAGGGCACCTAATTGCTTATATTGCACGTAACTCAACACAGCCTTTCGATTGACCAAACTTTTCTTAACATTTAATTCCCCTTGCATTAGAGGTTTTATGCCTAATATATTAAGAGGCACTCGTATCTTTGAATATGGATCGAATCTGCTTGGATCGGCCATGTAATTGTTATACTTTGGGAAAGTAATTGACGGGCCGAAATGAGCGGGCGACGACAAGAACGCGGAAGTATCAGGCAAGACGACCTTCTGATCCGCTTCGGTTGGCCTTACCGTAGACGCTGACGGATCATCCACGTATTCCGCAGTCTCGTATCCGAATAAACTTTCAGAAGTTACTACATCCAAACCTAACACTGCAAAAATAAATCACTCAAGATCAATAAATTGTAATAAATCGTTCAGTTTGAACAATTACAAATAATTGTAAGTGTTATTGACTGAAAAAGAGAAAAAAAAAAATATTCATTTCGCTTACCAACATTAGTGTCGACTACTTCAAAAGGATTGGTAAAAGTATCATGTTGAGACGCAGTCAAGGTCTTCAAATAATTCGCCATTGCATCCAAAATCTTGTCAGGAGTGTCACCGTTAAGAATCTCAATCCTCGACCATTTCTCCGCATATTTGGACTTCAGGATATGGCTAGAAATGCCAACCAAATGAGAAACGTAATCTTTGTCTTGACTATGGGTCAAGTTCAATCCGACCAAACTCTCTTCATACTGCAACAATGCTATCAGCAAGGATTCTGCGATCAACAGATCAGCTCCGTACAAGTCTTTGGTCGCGTTCACCGCTTTGTGCACGTCTTTTGCTATTTTAACAGCGACATAGGTATTCAAAGTCAAATCCTTGGTCTCTAACGCGGCTAGCTGATGTCTTTGCTCGATGAACGCTTCTGAGGTGCAGTTAAAGAGATCAGGTTCTTGCCAACCACCCAGTTTGTCGTCACAGGATCTAGAAGTCTTTCCTTCAGCGATATCAGGACAATCCTCGACAGCAGTCATTCCAAACTTGGTCCTCGGCCACCATAAACCGTCGGCGTAGGATCTAGGACACCCATCATACACCACCTCGCAGCCACGAAGAGTGACTTCGGCATATGGATTGGGGCACGCCGTGCAAGACCGTCCAATGACCCCGATTCTGCATCGGCACTGTCCAGTCTCGGTGTCACAGCGAGGACCGAAGCTTCCGGTTGCATAACATTCGCATGGAATGCACTCCTTTTTACCCGAAGGTTGATAGTGATTCTCCTTACAGTAACATTCGCCCGTAGTCTTATTGCATGCAGGATCATAGCCCTTGGACTCGTCGCAATGACATGGCCCACACACGGGCGAGCCCCACCAGGTTGCCGGGCAAGGTTGGTCAGCTTTAATCTCGCAGTAGTCTCCGGAGTATTCTGGCGAGTTACAATCGCACCTGTATCCCCTGCGAGAGGCAGTATCCTCGATACAGGTTCCAGTACTGTTGCAGGGATTCAAATCACAAACGCGGTCGCAATTACGTCCAACGCGACCTGTCGCGCAGACGCATTCGCCCGCTTGCCATTTTGGAACGCAAATCGATGCCTCCGGACAGTCGACGTTACACTCGGCCTCCGAGCTGCAGCCGGTCGCGACGTTCTCCTGAACGGTCGGTCTTAATAATACGCTCTGGTTGCTACCTATACGAATGTCCTGGAGGCAGCCGTCGAAATATGGTAGCTCGGTGTTCATCGATTGCTCCGGTCCACCGACCAGGATCCTACCGATGTACAGACCCTGTAATTTCGCTGGTAATGACGAGGATATGGGCCTATTCCGGTAATCGATATCGAGAGAGACGTGACCACTTTGCCAAATGATCTCCACTCTGTGCCATTCGCCATCGGCGACGTCGTTCCACGTTTGAATGATGTCCGCGCCGTCTAACAGAGCAACTAGTTTACCCTCTCGGATCTCGAGCAACGCGGAACTGTTCTGCCCTATTTGCACGCTCATGACGAACGCCTGCTTGGATCGCGTTCTCAGACTGAGCGCCGTTAACCAGGGAAGCTGAATGGGTCTTAATAAAGGATTAAAGCTGAGCATTCCGTCACCGTGGAAGTTCCATGGTTTACCGACTTCGTCGGCGCAGGTAGGTCCAGCAAAATTCTCTTCGCACTCGCAAACGAAACCGGACCATATCTCTCGACACTTGCCGTTATTTTTGCACGGAGTCGATGAACAGAAAGAAACCTTCTCTGGGCAACCAGGATTAGTGCCATTGTCGGCTACAAATGAATTTAGGTCGATGAAAATATGATCGATGTACAGGTCGCTGACGCAACCCACGAAATCTTTGTTTCTGATACGAAAACTAGATGGTATAGCAGGCAGGCCACCTAGTTGCAAAGGTCCTGTTAGATCCAAGAATCGATGACACGTCTCGGTGACGATGCTGCAACGTTCCTCCAACACTTGTTCGCTTCTCCCCGCGCAAGACCACCTCGATCCAAGTCTCTTGCCGTATTCCAAAGCGAGAGCAACGTCACAGTTGTCGAGCGAGATCGTTACAGTTTTGTTTATGTAAGAGACTTCCACTTCGTGCCACTGGCCATCGGATACTCCACCAGGTATGCTGGCACTCGCTCGGGTAATCTCGTCACCAAGGGAAAAGCTGAACTGTACCTCGGAATCGATTATCTCTAAAGCTATGAAGTCGTGTTTCTCGTTGTATCGGCCGTTGTAAAGCAAAAGACCATTCGCTGCTTCGGTAGCGAATCTTAATTTGATATGCAGCCTGTGCCTTTGCCTCAGAGACGCGAACGTGAGGAACGTTGCCGATCCAAAGCTACGAGCTTTCAGCTCGCAGAGTGGAGTCACGCTTTCTAGAGTCGTCACAGGACAACCTTCACAAGTGAAACCGCCAGTCGTTTTCATGGTACACTGGGAACCTCCTTTACAGATTCCTGGAGCGCAAGAGTCCTTATTCAACGAGATTTCGCAGTTTTCTCCCGCGAATTCGGGGCCACAGAAACATGCGTATCCTCCTTCTCTTCTGTAACAAGTGCCATCGTTCATACACGGATTCGAGTAGCATAAGTTAACCTCCGTGTCGCATAAGTAAGACTCTTTGCTACCAGTGAAACCCTTCGCGCATCTGCACGCGAAGGTCGTTACCGGATATATAGGTCTAAACAATACAGTATCGCTGCTAGCGAATCCAGAAGCGTTTCCGAACTTTAATACCGTTACGCATTCCTCGAAATTCAAACAGGGTTCTCTGACGCAAAGATTATCGTCAAACGGTAGCACCGTGACTGTAGCCAGTCTCGCCAGTATACCCCTGTTCAGATACACACGTTCCTGAAGAAATTGCGGGCTGTAAAACTCGTCCGTCACGCCTGGTTCTACTTTACGCGCAGAGAAGCTCACGTTTAGGATCTTCCCATTTACATTGGCGTCCTCCTGTATGCTAAAGAGAAAGATGTTCTCTCTGGGGCACGGGATAATTGCTGCCAAACCATCCAGAAAATATCCCAGCAGAGGACTGAGGAAAGCCTCGGCTGTCATGTCGTCTAATCTAACGGTGATGGAATTGAGGAGCATTTTATCGGTGATCAGGCGCACCGAGAGAGTCATCGTGGCCTTGACCTCGTTGATACCGTCCGTGACGGACACCTCCATGGTCGCGACGCGTGGTACATTCGTGTTCAATTGCGGCGACAGTCGGATTTCACCGGTGGTTCTGTTCAAGTCGATCAAATTGGCATTGTTTCCAGCAAGCACGGTGTATGTTAACTTATCCGTGACGTCCGCGTCCACAGCAGGTATCTTGCCTATGGGAGCGGTCGGAAAAAAGTCTTTGAAGTTATTGAATATAATCTGAAAGTCCTTCAATACGGGCGCGTTGTCGTTCACGTCGGTTACTAGTATCTGAACTAGAGCATCCGATCGCAAAGGAGGCGAAGCGGCACGCACGACTAACTCGAACTTTTTCTTTGGCGACTCGTAGTCCAGTTCTTCGAGCGTAATCAGTTCCGCGCGATCCGCACCTGACCTGACATTCAAGGCGAAACTGTTTGAATCCTCGCCTCCTATCACGGAATACTGTACAACGGCGTTTGGTCCTTCGTCCGGATCGTGCGCGTAAATTTCACCGACGGTTGAACCGATCGGTGAATTTTCGGCTATGTAAAGAACGATCTTGTCGTTCTCGAAAGCGGGCGGAGAATCGTTCACATCCTGTATTTTAATTGTCACTGGCACTACCGTCGAGAGAGAGGGAGATCCTCTGTCCATCGCAACTGCTTTCAAAGTGTACATGGCGACAGATTCTCTGTCCAATGGCTTGGCTGTTCTAATTACACCCGTGCTTGAGTCTATAGCAAAGGCGCCATCCCCGTCGTCCTCCAAAGCGTATCTCACCTAAAATAATGGTACAATGATAGACACGATTTACTTATTACAACACGGTGTACTTTAAATACAAACGTCTCATACAATTTACCTATTACGCTCAACTTTTTACTCTTAGTACTTTACTATTAACGCTTACTATCAAGACTGTTACGATATGTCGTTCAATCTTTTACCGCTACGACTATATCTCGTCCGCTTCAAAAGAATTTCAAAAAGATTGATCAGCGAAATTCAAATTGCTCTTACTCTGCCATTGAGATCTGTATCCGCGTCGGTGGCGGAAACTCTGAGAACACTAGTACCACCCGCAACATCTTCCGGAATGGTTCCTTGGTATTGAGGAGCTTCGAAAACAGGAGCGTTGTCGTTCACATCCGTAACGGATATCTCCACGTTGATGGTATCCGATAAAGGTGGCACGCCTCCGTCTCTCGCGGTAACAGTTAGGAAATAGCCGGGTACAAGTTCACGATCCAAAGTACGAGTGGTCGTGATAGCTCCTGTTTGTGGATTTATGGTAAATTCGGACGCTGACTCCCCACCATCGGTGCCTAAGCTGTAGGTGATTTGAGCATTCTTTCCAACGTCTGAATCGGTCGCGCTGACGACGAGAACTGTCGTGCCAATGGGCGCATCTTCGAACAGTGACACAGCGTACGGCGTGTTCTCAAAAACCGGTTCGAAATTATTGGCGTCCGAGACGTTGACATAAACGAGAGCTGTGTCGGTCCTACCGCCGCTATCAGAGGCCGTGACAGTAAGGACGAACCTCTTTTCTTGCTTATAATCGAGCGGTTGGGCTACTGTTATCAAACCACGTCCGTTCTGAGACGCGATCGAGAATCGACCTCTAGTATTGCCAGCGGTGATTTCGTAATGTATCCTAGCGTCCTCGTCAGGATCGGTCGCCGTGACAGAGGTGACGGGAGTGCCCGGGGGATCGTCTTCGGAGACCACAGCTTCGTAGTTCTTAGGGTCGAAATAAGGATCATTGTCGTTCACGTCGGTCACGGTGAGTATCACGGTAGCGCTCGCAGATTTTGGTACTTCACCAGAGTCCGCTGCGATCACGGTGAACTGGTACCTAAATAAAGAGTTTAATCAATTGATATATAATGAGAGACGATCGTCAATTTTCATTAATATTGCTCGTGGATGGTATCTAGTACCGAGACTAAAGTCGACGATGGTCGAAAGTAACAAAATTTGTTGCCATCGATAATGATTACCGGAAACCAAAAAATACTTTCTCCTTCAATAATGATCATCGATAGCCAAATTTACTTAATCACATTTCGATCATTTACGACGATTATTCTTAAACAGAAATTATTTAAAGCAACCTATGAACTCCTATAGCACAAGTCTTTTAATTTGGATCATGACAGTTACGATCCTTAAACGTAACTGTACCTTGAACATTGCTCACGATCGAGCTGTTTCGTTGTATAGATCCAGCCAGTCTCCGTGTTAACGGTTATGGGGAAGTTTTCGGTGGAAGCTCCGGAAAAGTCTCGCGCCCCTATAGTGTACTTTATTTGAGCGTTCGCACCCTCGTCAGCATCGTACGCCTGTATCCTCAGCATCGAGTATCCTATAGGGACGTTCTCCGACACGGACTCTTGAAAGTGACTGGTGTAAAATCGCGGAGCATTATCATTCACATCTCCTACGTGCACTAACAACTGCGTAGTGTTCGACCTGGCTGGCGAACCACCGTCCTGAGCGCGTATAACTATCTTGTAACTCCTGGTGGATTCGTAATCCAGAGGCTTGACGAGAGCCACGTCGCCGATCATAGAGTCTATGGAAAAAGTATTCTGCGTGTTTCCACCGATTATGGCGTATCGAACAGCCGCGTTGTTCCCCGAATCCGCGTCCGTTGCGCGTATGCGCGCTATCACCGGATTCGCCGTGTAATCCAAGTCCTCCGGTATCCAAGCAGAGTATGTACGTTCAGTGAATTGAGGGTAATTGTCATTATCGTCTAGCACGCGGACCACCAGCGTGGCGTTTGCGGATTTTCGCGCGGAAGGTGGTGTCGCCTGATCGGACACGCTCAGGATGACCGTGTACACCTCGGTCTTTTCTCTGTCGAGAGGCGTACGCGTCGTAACAACACCGGTTCTCGGGTCTATCCTGAAGGTCAGAGCGTCGTCGGCGTTCGCGACTCCACTGCCGCTAGTCGTCGATAAGATGGAATATTCGACTTCAGCGTTTCTGCCTGCATCTTGGTCCGTAGCTTTGACCGTAACGACCGTAGAACCAACTGGTACACCCTCTCTGATAGAAGCCTCGTCTTCCGGCCACTCGAAGGTTGGCGCGTGATCGTTCGTATCCAGGACGTTCACCTGTAAGGTGGTAGTACCGGTTCTCGGAGGAAACGAGTCGTCCACGGCAAGTACCCGAAAATAGTGAACGTCCACGCTCTCTCTGTCCAATCTAACGCGTGTCGTGACCCTTCCCGTAACTGGATCCAAGACGAGCAACGCCTGTGATCGTGCATCTAACAGAGAACTCATGGAGTAACGAACCGTGCCTCCTTCAGGATCTCTGGCTCTGACGGATGTTACGTACGCGCCAGGTTCTTTTTCCTCTTCGACGACCGCAACGTACAGGGATTGCTCGAAATACGGAGACTGATTCTTCAATTCTCTGCGGACTCGCCTGCCGAGATCCGTGTCGTCCAGTTGACGGTGATGAAAGACGATCTTCAGACGATGTTCCGCGTCGGTTAACCGCGACTCAATGCCACATCTGAGATTCATCGACACGGAGATTTTCCAAAGAGGATCCACCAAGCATTGCTCCGTTGCCGAGACCAAATCTCCTGCTGCACCTTCGATCAGAAACCTGGGATCCGCTACGCCACCCCACCTAGTCTCGCACTCTTTTAGGGCAGTCTGTGGAAGGAAGTCTCGCAACGCTGCTACCAGCTGAGACGTTCTAAGGCAAACCTCCGTGAACCTGTTGGCAGACAGAAGAACAGCATGCGAATCTTATTATCCCTTATCGCGATTACCGTTGCTTGTTTCCCGGTAAAACCGCGCGCGCTAACTACTACGCTGTCACGTCACGTGAATTAATCATAGAAAAATAGGAACGAAGCTCGCATAGCAGTTAATGCGGCGAGCTAATTACCAGCAGGTTATCTAAATGAAAATCAGCCAACGGGGAGTCTCCCGTTGGGTCGACGTATTCGATTGTGCGAGAAGTAATTCCCTATATTGTAAATTTAAATCGAATTACATCTCATCGATCCGGATATCATCCTTCTCACTTTCATCGTTTCTTTATTCTAATCGCGTACAAAAATCCCGAATATCAATTTCCTAACTAAATCTCTTGATGTATACATGCTAACGTTATTTATCGAGTCATCGGAAAAATCGAAGGGGGTATTCTCAAAGAGCGATGTAAAAGGTACGCGAAACGATGAAAACGACAGGCTCGAAAAATTCGCTAAAAACCAAAGATTCACCTCTCGGTGCTGGGCATAGCGTACGAGGCCAAAGTCTCCGCCATCCATCCCCTGGTAGCAGCTAAATCTCGATTCTCTCCGCCACAACCGGTGATCAGGATCCTGAGTGGCAGACTGTAATAGTCGATCGTCGGTCTGCCTAGCCTTGAACTGGTCGAGTCCACGTAGAAGGTGAAGATTCGCGGATACTGAAGACCGTCGCAGCTCAAAGGTCGCGCCAACGTGACCCGGCCAGTGTGAGGATGCACCTTGAGCAGCTTCCTGGCAAACCAGGCGGTCCTCTCGTTCGAGACCTCGTACTTTCGACGCCCACCCAGCTGCGGTACACCTGCCTCGAAAACCACGCTGCCGGCGGGCGTGCTCGAAGACAGCACCGCCAGGTACGCGTCGGTCAGGGTGCAAAAGGCCGCGAGCAACGGGAGGATCCATTTCCATCTCGCCATGACAACCACCCTCTTACAACGACCGCTCCTTCTTCGCGTGTTCTACCCTCCCAGACAAGTGTCCCATTGTCGCCGATCCCCTTTCCGCTCGCTCGTTCGGTTCAACGTACGCTCGCGCGGCCTTTCATCTGTAACACAGGAAATCTGGTTTTTAGATTTGAAACTTTCACGGTGTTTATCGAAACACATATTCGTGGTTCTCTTTGGCTCTCGATCGCCTTCCCGATAAGCACGTCGCGCTTCGTTCACATTCCAGTTCGCGTCTTCGGGACAGGTCCGAACCTTCGGGAATTTCCCTCGGCAGTTGGAACAATGGGTATCGTAATGGGTAAAAGTCTATAGATACTTCGAGTTCTTGAAAATTTACGTATTTGAGAAGATAAGTGGAAGGAGAAACGGAAACTGAGAAATGGGATTCGAAAGAAAATTCGATAATGCGAATCGGCTGAAAAAGAAATCGCAAACGGAAGAATGCAACGTTGGTTAATAGATTAATAAGTTAAATTGTTGAAAGTTAGTTGGTTTGCTTAATAAATTAATAAATTAAATATATACATTTCTTGAAACAATCGGCGAATCGTTTCTCTTCGACGTTGATTTCGTGTCACTTTGATTCTTATACTCTTTACTTGTATTTGTATCGAGCTCGTAAGATATTTATTTGGTTAATGTAATTCTAATTGTTTTAATAATAAAGCAGATAGCGTTACTTCTGAGTTCGGTTGGTTTTAAACTGGTTTCGACGTCTAAGTAGAGGACACGAGAAGCAATCGTGCCACTCGTTGGTTCAAAGATCACGACCTTGAGCCAGACACGAGCAGGAAAAGAGAATTCGAATCGTTCGCTTTCTTCACTCTGATAACTCGCAAAATATTTTAGACGGAACAAGAGGAACGAGAAGCCTCGAGAGCCGTTGAATAATTCATCGTGCCTAGAAGAGGTCACCGAGTACGTACGACCTAGGAAACTAGGAGCAAAAAGCGGTAGACGAGTTCGTTTACGGGAGAATCAAGAGTTTCGTTGGACTTTATTAATCGGAGCGAGACGGAACTTTTCGTTTCCAGTTAATTGCATTTTTTTTTTTTTCAAGCGCAGAAGAATCGATGAAAAAACGCATCTAGCACCGCCGCTTTCTCGCACCGAATATCTTCCGCCAGTGTGAGAATGCGATACCCGCTGTAAAACGTGGGAACGACGATTTCCGCTCGTTTCACCCTCCTTGCACCAAGAGACTCGCGTTCCCTTTTACGGCAAATTCGTTCAACCTGTCCGTTGTTGTAACCAGCCATCTCGTAAAATTCTAATTTTTAAGCATTCAGACCTTAAGATATCGAGCATTCTCTGACACAGTACACCATCGTGAGGCGTCTGAAAATACGTAATGAGCAAGTAAAAAATTTCTCCTAAGTAAGATTACAATACGAAAGGTGCAAGTTTTGCTCGATTATCCCATCTGAACGAACGATTCTCCAACGACTTCGAACGCTGTGTTATTCGAAGGGGAGGCTCGGTATAGTTATAAATGGTGCACTCTACTCGTACTGTAACGGCAACCCGTTTCAACGCGTTTGCGCGTGTTTAATAAGGCCCAAGGTAATACGTGGCGCAAAGGACGACCGTCTGCAACGAGCATCTTCTTCTTTGTCCTGTTTGTCTTGTTGCGTTAGAGAATCGCCGGTCCTCGAGATCACGGGACTAGTTGACCGTAGCAAGAGCACGATAGGTCTCTGGTGGCATCGGCTCGCGATCCTCCTTCCCCGGAGGCTAACCGATCCGGTTTGACCAATCCAAACGGATGGTGCATCGGCACGAACCAATCGAACCACCGCTTGCACAACCAGCTACGAGCAGGTAGACAACGAGCACGGACCAGCCGACTCGCCTTCAGAACAAAACGACCCGACGAGAACAAGAAAAAAACGAACGAACGAGCCGAGGAGGTGGCCAGGGACGTGATGCTTATAGGCGGAGGGCCGCTTCTTCGTTCCTCTTCACGACGCGACGCACGATCTTCCCTTCGCTTCGATAATACTTCGCTCGGAATAATTACCAAGCTATAGTCTTCTTCGCGCTCTCATCCCCGATGTACACGGCAACGTTTATCACCGCTTTGTCATTTTTGCTCGGCAGAAGCTTACGATAAAAATTGCCATAACACACGCGATCGACTCTTCGTTACTACCGAGCATGACGAGTTTCTCCTCGGCTTCGATAATACTCCGCTCGAATGAATCACCAAGAAATCGCTTCCTTACGCTTTCGTCTCTAATGTCCGCGCTTTATCCAACGTTTGCTACGTTTTGCCACCTTTCCCTTACGCGAGTCCACGATCGCATCGCAGGAACTCAGCGGTAAAAACCGGTACCATGCGTGACCAACGTGTCGCAAGAAGATCCGTCGAGTGAGCTGCATAGAAAACGAAATTGCACGCGTACTGCTGCGCGAGAAGAAAACTCGCGAATCATCCGCGCTCGCTCTCAACTTCGAGATTGCACCGATGAGTTTACGGTAACGCGTAGGACGAAACGATTCACAGATCGTTAAGATAGTAGTAGACCTAAAGTTTCAGACACGCTGGTGCCCTCTAATAACCTCGAGCTACGTCTGCCTTCGTCCATCGTTATTAACATAATTGCTTGAACGAATCAGATACGAATCAATGGATGTAACACCTACGTGCCAACTACCGTTCTCTGTCGTTCGTGTTAAGCGTTTACTCCGGCTACGTTTACTCGGAAATGATCGCACTTCGAATATAATTGCGAACCATTATTCTTCGGTTCCATTTGCTCCGAATCGAACGAGCTTGAAAAAGATTGCTCGAAAGACGATCAATTTCCCGCCGAGCTTGGGTGCGCACGTTCTTACGCGATGAAACGCGTCCAGCGATGGTATTCCATGAACGGCGCAGACAGCTTGATATTCCATGCTCGTTCTCGCTCACACGTTGCCGACTCTTAAATTCCGGTTAACCGCCTGGTGGAAAATGCGCGATAACGATAACATCTTTTCGCCTGGAGATTCCTATCCCTCGAGTGTTTCTTCACTACGTAAAATTAATTGTCCACGATGGTTGTAACGAATCCTCGCTTGATTTTTTCAAATACCATTCGTCGTGGATAGTCCATCGTCCGTTTTTCGTTTATTCGCATAATATTCACGAACATACTATTCATCGAATAACAGCAATTAACAGAGTTCGCCGATGAGATACTCGTCGACGTTTCTTCGTCCTTTTAATTTTCTTAAAAAAATGAGAAATATGAAAAACTTTAACTCGATCGGAATTCGATATGTCCAGAGACTACAGATACATGAAATATCATTGTAGATACGCTGAACTGTTAGTACCGAGTTTATCTGAAGAAATGTTCCCGAGAAAGTCGTCGGTAAAGTGGTCGGAAAACGTTCGCGCCAAGATCTTGCAAAACACTGTTTGCGAACATGTGCCGGTGAGTACACACCTTTATACAGCAAACTGCCCATATTCCTGCAATTTACCCGCAGCAAAGGATCGGAGTATCCTTTGTTTTCTGTGAAATAGCTATTAATTACGCGGATTACGCGAAAGATATGGCATGACAACCAGATCTGGAATTCTCGAACCTACCAATTATCCTTAAAAGCCACGTCTGCATCTTTCCTCCTAATGACAGGCACCTTTTCAAATTGATCGGCCAGCTTCTCAGAAAACGTAGATAAGCCCCCGTAAGTAGCCCATCTCCACTCGCCTTCAAACTAGCCTCGACGTTACTAAACCGTTTTCTTTCAACCGTTTTCATCCGACAAGCGGTCGAACGATCTTAAGAACGAGCAACGAAAGACAAGTCGTACAATTTGGTTGTTCTTAATGAAGACATAAACCACGTTTACTGGCCTTTCCAGAGATCGGCGATTCGATTTAATGCTTTGGCAGGCACGCGACTTTTCGCCGGATCACACGGGCCACGTGTTTTTTCGCACGAGCAGACCGAAGTCGGAAGCGTGAAATGCCCTGTCAAAAAGTTTAAAGGCAGCAGGATTTATTGCTCGATCGATTACATCGACGTTACGCGGCGCAACGCTGCTTTGTAATCGTTCGTCAAGTCTCCGGTAATGATCTTTTGACGCGACGCGTAGCGAGCCCCAGCTGACACTGCCTCTACAAATCCTCTGAATCCCATTAATCCGTGCACAGAAATCCCATAGAGAGCCCGGTGTAAATTGACTCGACACGCACCGACTGTTTCTCTAACTGTGAAATAATTGCACAATAAAACGACGTGGAATTTCGCCCATTTGTTCGCGAATTTAAACGACCATTACGGTTTCCAACTAAAAAACTCGTTTCCTTTTCGCAAAATTTCCTTTTTCTATTTTCTAAAAATATATCTTCTTGAAATTGTGTCCAGGAAAGGATTCTTCTTTCTCCTTTTCGTCTTTTTTTTTTTTTTCTTTTTAGTCTGTAAAATTGACGCGGCTACAGAGGTTCAAGGAAAATTGTAGAGTGCAACGTGTAAACTGGAAACACGTTTCTCGTGAAACTAAATTTTCTGTAATGGCTACGTAATGGCTAGCGATATTTCAAGTTCTGGACCGTCGTAACCGTGCTCATACTACATCATATTATTAACCCTTATTCCGTAAACGTCTTTACGGTATCCTCGAACTGTAAACGTGTAATACGCGGGTCTTTCGCGTCCGATGCATTTTTCGGTAGATAATACTTGTTAAAAAATCCTCCAAAAATTCATATAATATCTTCGAGCGTTGTAAACTAAGATTATGACGAAACTTTTACCGGTTACATTTTTCTAAGCGAGAAAGAGAAGCTTCCCTACCTACTACCTTGCGAGAAATTCTTAAGCCGATCGAAATAGCCTCAGGCATGAAATATCCATCTTTACAGTTTGATGATTATTGAATGTTTCTGGTGTTTCTAATTCAGATAAAATAAAAAGCTAGCAAATATTCTTGAAGCATACATAAGCTGATATCAAAAAAGTCTTGCGATTTCTTCTTTTTTTCTTTAAATCTCGAATTAAGCCTAAAAAGTAATGCTCCAGGCTAGAATCTAGTCTTCCGAAATAATCTCGTAGTTAATATCGTCCTACATGATAAATTGCAAGATATGAAAGAGTCGAGAAAACATTTTATCGATTTCTACGAGATCTTCGATGAATTCTTTTTTCCCAATCATCCAAGCGTCTCGTCTTCGTGTTTTACAATGCTGCAACGGCCGGCGAAGATTGGCCAAAATTAGGGAGGAATTATTTTTCTGCGAAGAGAACAGGGCCAGCAT
This sequence comes from Bombus hortorum, assembly GCA_905332935.1. Classification (NCBI taxonomy): domain Eukaryota; kingdom Metazoa; phylum Arthropoda; class Insecta; order Hymenoptera; family Apidae; genus Bombus; species Bombus hortorum. The sequence continues at coordinate 5,907,703 of HG995198.1, read as the reverse complement.
CCCTGAGAACTTTTCGTTTTCTGGTACTCGCCTTCGTCCATCTGACCGCCTGACGAATGAACATGCGAACAACTCCGCATACCTATTACAATAACCGGTGTACGTACACGGTTCCGTTCAAGGTTGCAGAGCCAAGCAAGTATCTACATGATCACTGCTGAGAACATGGCATGTTCCTTCGTTAGCTCTTAATTGACAATGAAACTACCATTAGAGATGCGATCTATCTCTATTCCGCTTCGATTCAAACGATTTGTTGGTTATTAGACATACGTGTAAGTATGGAATACTTGAATCGCAATGTCGACCTTGCCAAGAATGTGGAAAGCAAATTTCCAGCACGACAAATCAAAGTCGTGGAAGATGAAACTCTTGGAATGATACATTTTCTGGCAATCGATAAATTGGATCCTACGTTTTGCAATAATATCGCGCAACTGAAACTTCTTTCGTTTCTTTTTGCGATGAAGAACGATGCAAAAATAATTTGAAGAATAATTTGATTTACATTTTGATGAATAATTTCTTTGCATTATTTGCGTCGTAAAAAAAAAACGAGAGAACTTTCTCGATTAATTAATAATTCTGGAATGACAACGAATTTTTATTGGAATCGCACGAACGACAGATTAAACGATATAAATTACCAAGTCATCGTATTGGAATTTACATTTTGCGTGTGTTATTAATACAATTCTTCTAGAAGCATAGGAAAAATAATCAAGCGGTAGGCGAGATTAAATTCCCCGGAATGACAAATTTTCTAACGCTCGTCAATCGTCGAATTGAATATTTTACTGCGGAACGACCGATCAATGTTTCTAGAAAGCGTACGATGAAAAATCGAATGAAAACCGTGGTATTGCCAGGCAGTTACAATAACAACCGTTAGACGTGTACGCGAAACCATATTCACGTAACGGTGCGCGGTAAAATCGGAAAAGGACGAGGCGTAGACCGGCTAGCATAGTCGAGCGTAGTACAGCTTGGCTCATTGACTTCTCGAACGCGTGTCTCCTCTTCTCCGAACTCTGATAATTGGTCACGGAAGATGACGATGAAAGATCTCGCGAGGATAAAAATCCTAAAATCGCATTTGATGAGTTGCAAGAAGCAAGAAAAGCAGCCGCGATCGATCTACCACGAATCCAAACAAAATAGCGTTCGATTTGTTACTGGAGAATAAATCCAGGATTTGAATCGTGATCGTATTACACGGAGATACTATCTTTCCATATACATAGTCATGCTGGCTGTGCCTCTTTCGATTTATTCGAAAATAAATGCCACTTTTCACTTTATACTCATTCATTCAGTCATCGTACGAGCATTCCTGTCTGCGCTTCTTCGCTTTCTTATGCCTTTCGCTCGATTATAAATACGGTAGCCAACATTATTTTAACTTACAACTATCCTATTGTGCTTAATATCGTTCTCCGTCGTTGCTGGGAAGAAGGAATACGAGCGAAAAATTCTTGCACGCGATTTACGTTCCTGAAAGTCACGCGATTCTAATCTCGCGCGACAACGATAGCTCCGAGACATTGTAAATTTTGTAAGGGCGGTGGTACGTAGTAAGAAAAATCAGAGTCAGAGGCTTTCGCTGCTTTTTTCTGGCCCATAGATGATATTTGTTTTAATAAAGTAAAATTTAGTACGCGTTGAAATTGGTTAAAAGTGAAGAAATCCAGTGAAACAACTATTTTGTCTTGTTATCTTCTCATATCCAATAACGTAACTACATTGATATTTTAATTAAATTAAAGTGTAACACAAAGGAAAATGTCTAATACATTAAAAGTGATAATAATCGGCACAGGATCAAAAGAATTTGACTTTCTAACTAAGACTAAGAGAACGCGTTTAGAAAATCGGAAAAGGGTCGTGGTATTCTATATAGATACAAGCGTGGTACGGTGCGAAGATAGTTAGTCGGAGATAAAAGTCCTACGGAAGAACGCTCAATTTTATGGAACCTGTTCCCACCGTGACTCCCTCAAACGGGTTTAGTTAGGTGCATACATTTCACGCTCGTATGCGTGCACGGCCGTCTTTTAAAGGTCGTAAATTAACGTTCCGTTCTTACGACTGTGCAGAGAATCCGAAAATTCGTAAGTATCTTAATTAAACGGCAGCCAAATCCCGCGACGACAACTTCGATACGCGTTTATTTCTTAATTCCGTCGACGATTAACGACCGAGAACGTCAAGCTAAATTCCGGCTCTTCCCAACAAATTTCTACATCTCCAACGATTTCTCCTCGATTAGATCGTTCTGAAGTCTGTGATAATTAAACAGAAAAAACTTTCTATGATTTCTACGATATTATTTTCAGATAAATGTAATCCGAAACCCAATGAAGTGAAAAATCGATCGATTTCTACACATGTAGCGTACATACTTTAAACGATATTTCTAAAGAATTTTCCTTAATATTATACAGTGATATCTATTTGTTGCTCTGTTTCCTTTCGCTTGCCATACCCTTACGCATAGCTTTACTCCATAAATTTTATTAAGGGTTTCGTTAAGAATTTAATTTAATGAATATCGTTTTTGTATCGCTATAAACTAAGAAATTTTTCTGGTCGAATAAAATGCCCATAAAGTTCGTATTTAATACGAACTTTATAACAAATATCTTCAATCATGTTTCTTTAGTTTCGCGTCTTCTTCCTAAAAATACGAATTCGCCTAAATCTCCGCAGTCTAGTTACGTGAAAGAAATCGATCGATATTTGTTCCCATTGGGGTGACACGATGAAGATGGAAAGAGCAACTTCCGCCTGAATGTTGCAGTCTTCCTGCACACAACGGCGCAACGCGTATCGAGTCGAGTCGAGTCCGAGGCAAGTCGAGCCTACTCCAGCCGCGATACAAGAAGAGAGGGTGAAAGAGAAAAGAGAAGAGTCATCTTTCTCTCCTTCTCCCTCGCAATCAGGGGTGAGTGACTCACGTTCTGCAGCTTCGACGCCGACAGTCGGGACGCTTACCCTCAAATATTGATTCGCCGGCTCGGGGAAACGAGGCTGCTAACCCTCCAAAGCAACGGCGTATCTAAATTTTTCTAACGCAGCATTTTTCGGGCTTCTTATTCGCCCCTGAGTCTTCTCTACTCACCTTACAACTTTCACTTCTTATCGAAGACCTTTCGATCACGTATCATTTGCAAATCATTATTCGCGTACGCGCGTCTTCGCCGCGTGTCTATGCGTATTTGCGTACGTCAGAACACCAAGAAGGACAGCCAGACGCCAATGTGTTGCACGTTGAATCGATCAAACTCTGGCGTACGTTATTGCGCGTAAAACAGACGTAGGCAGAATACGGGAAGCGTTTAGAGAAAATAAAATACAGCATGGGCTAATTGTATGCGTAAATGTCAAGAATTTTCTTCCACTAGAAAGGAGGAGATACTCGCGCCTTTTCCACTATCTCTTTCTTTCTCTTCCTCGCTCTCTATCTGTCTCTCTCTCTCTCTCTCTCTCTCTCTCTCCCTCTCTTTCTTTTTTTCCTCTTCTCTTTCTAGAGACAAACGTTAAAAACAACAGAAGCGACGTGAATCGAATTCTCATACTAGAGAACAAGGTTTCCTTTGAATTTTGTAAAAGGTTAATAAGAAGATACTACCTGTGACGTTAGAAAGGAAAAAAACGTGGTTATCTGACCGCCGGAACACGGTGAAAAGGGTTCAGCAGTCGAAGGCAGAAAGTATAATTGTGGTCGAAGCTCGTTACACGTCTCGCTGTCGTAGTAATTAATAAGACATTTTTCCCGTGAGAAAGTGCCGAGCAGTAGAAACACCGGCGAGTTCTCCGCTCCTCAGTGTTCTGTATACGGATAAAAAATGAAGCGACGACGTGCATACCATTCAAAAAGGTCACTCACCGTCCCGCCAAGGTCGGCGAAGTTTTGTCACATCGCGAGTCACACCCAGCTTCTCTTTGATCCTTAATCCGTCTTCAGCACTTTCTCCCAGCGACCACGCAAAATTCGACGAGAAACGAATTACACATACACACGCCGTGAACACCGTGTTGGCCAGATCACGAAGAACGACGTGCACGCACTTCAGCTGCTCTCGGCAGCGTCGCGACTACTACCAACCACCATACACGCACGAACCAATCTTACGTACGAGCGTAGTAGAGGGCGACTACCTGCGACCGTGTATCTCGACATTGACTTCCAGCGACGATCAAACGACCATCTCCGCACCGGCCACCGATCCGCGTTTAATGCGCTCTTTTTTTCTCTCACGCACAACTCTTTTTCTCCTTCCTTCAAAATTGTCAATTCACTTTTCGATTCGCTGCAAATATAGGAATTTCCTTTTTATCGAACTGCACTCTCGCCAAACCGAAATCGAAAGCGAATGAATATCAAAGTGGTAACTAAGTCGCGGATTTTTATGCATTTATAAGAAATTTGGGTGTGCAAAATTGCATAGAAAAGACGTATAAAATATCAAAAATATAATGCCTCCTATAATGAATCAGTAGTGGATAAAACAATTTTCCATCTAACTCTTAGATATATTCTGAGAAATATGAATTTGCATAAAAATCTGCTGCCTAGTGACAACGCAATAGGAAACTAAGTCTATTGCATTGAACGAGATAATAGATATCGATTACTAAATGCAGATATCTTTTGAAATCGATATCTGGAATATATCATTTTGTTACTGTTAAATACCTGAGATTTTGTAACTGTTTTGATCATTTTTCTAGTGTTACATTAACTTTATAGCAGCTTGATGTAATACTGAAAAGTAGCCATATTAGAATTGCAATTAACAAGAAGTGAATTTTGATTTTCAGTTTTTACTGGCAACGAATTGAAAATATGAAATATACGGCATCATAAATAGTTGTAAGAAGCGTGTACTTTCTAATTTCGTAAAACTATAGGTAGATATAGCTTGGAAGTTCGTCATTCCTGTAGTTACTAACCTGTGTAACTTCTCTATTGATATAAACGTTTTTTAAATGTTGAAAATGAAATTTGTTGGATGCGATGGAAGATTTAGGTAAAAGGCACAAGCACACACCTTGCTACTGTCGACAGCGTCGGCGACTGCTGCAAACTCTCTCTTGCACGTGCACGAGACACATAAACATTTAAACGCGCATGTATGCGAGTATCTTAACACGAACGACTTTTACAAGTGATATTTTTCAAGATAATGAACTCTAAATACATACGTTACTGTAACTTTGCTTTCTCCTTTGATAGTTTATAATACTTAACATAAATACGTATGGAATCAAATGCGATGAATCATATATTTTTGACAATATTCGAATCGAATTAAAGCACACTGAGTCGGCGGTTCATTTGACGAGAACGCCATCTAGGTGTTCTAAATATATTGTATCAGAGGGCGCCATTAGTTCGAGTATTCGCTTGTACTTATATATGTGTATGTTTCGTCTGCGTAAATATTGTGTTGTAAACTCCAGAATAATATTGTGGTTATTTGAATTTTTCATGAAATTTATGTGGTACTTTTAGTTACAGAAGGTAAGAATTTGTTTACCTACCTTTCTTTTTTAGCGTCTTCTACATATATTACTTTTAAAATAATGTAAAATTTACTATATGTGTACAAATGAATCATTTAATACAATAGTAGTATAAGTTAAAAAAGTTAATTACTTGGTAATGAGATGATGAGATAAAGCAAAAATTCTCTAAAGAGTCAACTAGGCGATTCTTACTTATTTTGCTATCCACCGTGAAACTAATGCAGATATACTTACTCCACTTATGTCTGAACGAGGGTTATGCTTTCGAGATTAATGTTTAACTAAAAAGGTGAAAGACTGACTTATACCACTTTTGCATTAAACGGCTCAACAGTTTTATATTGTATCTATGACAAACATATTGCACCAAAAAAATAGCGACATATGGAGGAAAATAAAACTGCAATACATGATCTTAATAAATTGAAAGTTAAGGATGTTTGGAAAGAATTTAATTGTCCAAAATATGTTACCCACCTCTGTCCTAAAACTGACAAATTGTCAAAAGAAATATTAGATTTCTACGAACAATTAAAACTGGATACCAATCGTATTCTACAAAAATTAGACAAACTCATATCTGATCCTATAACAAGTGATAGCATAGTTCGCATATGCAGACTTTTATATGATTATCTTGACAAAGTAGGAGACGATGGTTATGTATCCTTTAACAAGCATAATTGTAGTATATTAACTGTTTTATTACCAATGAGAGCAATTTCCTTACAAATTCTCAGAAAGTTAAAGATTTACCATTGGTAATAAAAGTATTAAAGTTTTTGGGTGAAAATGTTAAAACGGTTAAAGAATATGAGCTACATCTGGATAGAATGTTAGAGCTTTGTAATGTACCGCCCATATTAGAAAAGCCATCTGAAAGTGTAATTCATATTGATATAATGGAACAATATTTTACATTGCTAGGACATCTTCTTGTAGTCTTACCTACAAAGCAGCAAACATTAAAAATTCATAGGGCTATTGATTCTTTGTTATTAAAAGAACAAGTAAGAAATGTTCCTACAATAAAAGTTGAACATTGTCGTAAAGCTATGGAAAACTCAAGGTTACCATTAACTGTGACTGAATTGTTACAAGCTTCTCTTCTAAGAATGTATCCAAAAATTTTAGAACTAGTTTTCTTACTTTCATCCATCTCTCATAAATGTTGTACGTACTGAGAAATCAATGTTTTAATTGGAAGGTCTAATAAATATCTAAAGAACTATATTTTCTATTATATTTTTGTAATATTAAATAAAGGTTATAGAATGCTGGAAGCTAATATACTCAATGTTATATTTATAAGAATGGATCTTCCTTATGCAATTCAATTACAATGTACACAGCCTCCTGACTTATTGTTAGATGGGGAAGAATATAGCGACGAAGTAACTCTTTTGATAATGAATACTCTGTGGAGCTTGATGAAATCTATTACTTTTTCTAATAATATGCCAAGAAATTTAAAGGAAAATTTGAAACCAACTCATTGTGTTTTATGGTAATATACTTAGGAATATGAAATAATATATTGCATTAATTATAAGATTAATTTATATTGTACAGGGGCCTATGTTACGCTTTCAAACGACAGATATGTTATAGCCAAAATAGAAAGTTTAGTGCCAAGATTAGAAATGAAATTGCTATGATTATTCTTATAATTTCAATTACCTTACCTTCTTGGAACCTTGTTAGTAGTGGTATAGCTGATGCTGTTATTAAATATTTAATTGGAATTGAATTTGGGTCTACTACAATATTTTCAAAAGTGATAAAATTTGGTAGAACTACTGATGATTTGCACTTTGAAAAAACTTTGTTATTAATTGTTACACATTTAGCAGAAGTTGATGCTTGTATTTTTGTAATTACTTTCTCTCTTTCTCTCTTTTTTTAATTGTAAGAAACATTTTAATGTCAATGTTAATGTTATCTACAATAGTTAATGATAAAGAGAAAACTGATGCAAACTGTACTTCAAATTGTTAATCCAAATACTGAGGGAACAAAAGTTACTTGGAACACATCTCAATTTTGGGATTTATGGATTCATGCTGTAAATGCTTTATCTATACTGACACCAAAAATGCCAGAACAATTCATAGAATATGGTGGTGGTATTAGGTAGTCAAAATAGATAAATATACATCATCTCTCTTTGTTTTTATGATGTAAAATAATTCTTAATATTTTACAGATTATGTGTAATGCTAGAATGGTGTCTAAATACAAAATTTGATATCAAAATAGTAATGAATTGTATAAAAACAATTTGCATAATTATTCTAAGTAATAATAAATATATATTAGAATACTTCCGAGAATATGGAATGATATCATCATTAATTAGTTAGTTTTTTATCTATACATTATATGGACAAAATTGTGCTACTTTTCAATTCTACAATATATAATAATTTTTCCTTTTCTATGGACTAAAGAACTTATTCAGTATATTTTGAAATTTGAAAAATTCAAAGTAAAGGAGCAAAAGGTTTTAACACTGGCATTAATATCAGTTGAAAGACTCATGAGAAGACAAAAATTTTACCATGATATGCATGAAGAGTATAGTATTACATTCATCATGGAACTATTATTTCGTTGTATTTATCAGAAAGGTAGTGAATTCCAACTGGATCAACGGTAATATACGTGTATATAACAACAAAATAAGAATATATAAATATTATCATGTAAAAAATTTTATTAGTCTTTTACTAGCAATAGGCTCGTATATTTGGGAATGTATAATATGGTCTCCTAAAAGTCTTGAAAAATTTATTCGATATGGTGGAGTGTATATTATCCTTGATCTCATTGAAATTGTTCCATATTGTTCTCGTTGCTTATTTCTTGCTGTTTTTACCGACATGTGCGATAATTATTTTTGCGGGCCATTTTTATGTACATGGAGGGCTACTGATAAAAGAACAGGGTTAATGTCTTTACTAGCAAAAATATGGAGAGAAGAAGAAATACGGATTGAAGTTAAAAGAAATGTGGATGGCACTGTAAAAGGCAAATAATACAATAATTTTAATTACTAATAATTTTATAAAAACTAGAATATACTGTTTACTATCTGTTAGACGTGAAATTACCCCAAATGAGTAAGAAGCAGTGGTTAAATACTTACTGCATAAAATTAGCTAGAGATAATAGCCCAGCAATAATTGACATGATTGGTTCAGTTAGATCAAAAATATTTAGTATTTGCAAAATAATTGAAAGAGATAATGAAAAGTATGAAATGGCCAAGGAACATTATAAAAAATTACACACTAATCTTTCAATGGAGGATAGAGTAAGTTGTACAAAAATATTTATTATATTTCATCCTGTACTTAACATTTGATGTGATTTGTATTGCTTAATATCTTTTCAGATTACGATATCTACCATAGAATTATATTTTACATTGAAATTAGGTCAAGTATGGATAGAAGTTGCTAAATATTTTGAGCAAGTTGGCATTACTCCTCTTGGTATGGATGGTCAAGCACTTTTCTTGATGACTCAACGTTATCTTTTGTGGGGTAAAATGACAAAAGAGAGACAATCCAGAATAATACAATCTATAAAAAAAGAGGAAGACATAGAAGAAAAAGACGAATATGCAAGAATCCGTGATTCTAAGCTTATTTTAGCATTAGATGCATTTGATGAAATAGATTATATGTATAGAACGACAGATAGATCATATAGGATAAAGAAAAAGTATGAACAAATACGGCAAATTAATTTAGCTTTAAAGTTCCCATCTATCTCAGGTGATTCACATTGTCATAGGACATTCCAAGATAAACTAATGGTTACGGTAAACATGATATACTTGAATCAAGTTTTCAATGCTATATTTTCTTACTGTCTTTGCTTTTCTTCTCGAAAATTAACCTTTTATGTGTAAATACTATTTTCTTCAATCATTTCATACAGGCTATATTTAATCAACATCAAACAGTAAGCAGCGGATTGACAACAGATCCATGCTTAAGTCAAATGAAATTAGGGAAAATTCTCCCTATTTCTCCTTGTGATTCCTACATTTCTGACATAACATATGATACTGAATTACTTCCATCTTCTTTATCAAGTACCTGTCTCTCTAACATAGAAAAGTTCTTAGAAAACTAATAATTCCTAATAATTTAAGATGATAAATTAAAAATTTTATTTAGTAAATGCTAAATTTTATTTGAATAAACTCCATATTATCATCTTTGGGGACTATAGAGATCTTTATTGCCGACATGAATAATATAAATGTAATTTTACCCCTTTTTTAAAAAATTTTTAATAATAATCCAAATACAATTTAAAAAACGAACTTTTCACTTTTATCGAATAAGAGAGAAATTGAGGTAAAATATTTATGTTTTATTATTTCCTTTTAATCACCAATGTTGAATCTTTTATTGGTGTTATAAAGGAAATCCTTATTTAACAAAAGTTTTAACAAATCAATAAAAAATCGAAAGTTTCTCCAATAAATATATCGGGCAAAGCTAGCGACGACTTGATTGGTTCCTATTGCTTGATTATCTGAACTGTAGATTCATTATTATCTAGATAATGTAACGGATACTCTAGCTGGAGAGCGTATGAAGATTGCGGCGGCAAGTCAGTGAGTGCCAACATGCCGTTCATGCCACAAGCGATCGTCGTTGTCGTTCTCAACCGTCTGGTACCGGTTTAAAGACGTGTCGTGGAACGTGAAACCAAGTGCTCGCCTGCCTGTCTCGCCTTCTCGCGTACAGTTCGTGCCTGCTCGTGAATGAAACATATAAATCGCCGTATAAGCCGCACGTTCATGTTCAAATAGCCGCCCGTCGTAAAAAATCGTGTTTTCGATGACATTTGTGACTATCGCGGTGAACGTTTATGTAAGACGACCGATTAAACCTAGCCCAAATTGTTTCGTCGATTACAATTTCCCAAACTTTTCACCGGGTTTCCTTTTCTAGCATCGGTTTACCTCCCGTCCGACATTTCATTTATCAGGGTGTTTCCGTCTTTATCTCTCGTTTCTCGTTTCATCTCTATCGTTTCCCCATACCCCCTCCCTCTGTTCATCCTTCCGTCATCGTCTGGTCGACCGCGGGAGGCAGACGGGACACGAAGCGCACGGATTTATATTCGTGTAGCGCAGGAGAGTTTAGCAGCTTCGTAAATATGGCGTGTGAACGGTGGTGTTTTAACCGTGGCTGTGACGAAGCTCCTCGACGATGGCTCTACATCCTGTTCCTGGCCTTCTGTGTGCTCGAGCATCTCGGTTCGAGCATCGCGGACAACGAGTTCAGTGAGTCTTTTCAACTTGTTGCACCTCCTATGCTTTCTTCTCTTTCTCGTAAGCGAGTCGAGAAAGAGAGGATGTTTCTCCACGGTCGGGAAAAGAAATCGCTTCGTAGCTAGGAAAGACGCTTCGCAGATTATCTACCTTAGGAACCAGATAAGAGGAACAATCGAGAAAAAGAGAGAAAGAGGAAAGAAACATTTCTTCTCGTCGATGGTACGAACGAGAAAACGGACGTACGGTTCTTCCTACGCGTGCTACTACGCAATTTCACTTGTAGCGTGACTGTCCCCTTTAAAGAAACAACTTCCCTCGTCTTCGTCCTTTCTGTTACATGGTTTCGGTCGTGGTAACGAAACTCTCGTTCGTCGAGTCTTAACCGCATTCGTTAATTATACATATTTTTACTCTTACTTAAGAAGCGATTAATTCATTATTTTTTTTTTTTTTTTTTTTTACAAAAAGATACCCTCCTTCATTCTTGAATAAATTCCTCTTTCTCTCTTTTCATTCGACAACTTCTTGCTTATTCGTATCTGAGAATCTGATGATTAATACCATCCTCATTAGCAAGATTGCAATGCGGTGATATGTTATCATTGCAATTATGTAATTACATAGCCTTGACATACAATAGATAAAAGGAAATATCTATTTCTATATGTATATTAATTAGAAGGATTTCTGGAATTGATGGAAGTCTGCTTGAAAGCGACAACGCGATCGACGACAACCAGTAATATGCTTTGTTTTGTCCTGTTTATGTTATTCGATCCCGTTCGTTCTATCGATCGTGACGGCAATTTTTTTGGAGTCGTTAACCTTTCTCGTTATACATACACGTTTATCGCGCTTACTATTAGGAAAACAAAATTACTTCTTTCCTTTCACGGAATTTTTCCCCAAGTGCTTTGTAATTTTCTATTGTAACACTAACGTATAGTATACGTGCAATACAGAACGCTTCATGAAAACTTCCACGACGTGACAAGGTATTTGAGAGGCGGAACCAACTTTTAGATTTAACAATAATAATAATTCATTTATGCACATTTATACATTTATAGAAAGTTTAACGATGAAAAATATCTAGAACGATATAAAAGTATAGAAAATATTCAAAGTTCGCGCTCTTTTAGCATCTGAAATAAATATCTGTTTGGGTCCCAATCCTTTAATTGTAATCATAAAAATATTAATTTACATAAACTTGCACGCAGTCTAACAATAATAGTAATACTAATAGTAATTAGATGTAGTCGTCTACGTTTAACGGAGAAATTAAATTTTCTAACCTTGCTGTTGCGTCGAAGAAAAAGCGAGTCAGGGAGAGATGGGGGAAGGAGAAAAAAGAAAATAAAAAGAAACGCGCATCGTAATCTTTTTCCGTGCACGGATTGGACGATGGTTGAAATTTCTGAAATGACAGATCGAAAGGTTATCAAGGTTCGTTGTGTCTCTTTAGATTTCTCCCGCACAGTCGATTCTGTTCATAATTTTGTGGAATGTCGCTGCTCATGCGAACCTGCCATAATGGCCACAGGGCCACCAGTGTTTTATCTACGCGCGCCATGGTGAAACGTTGTGACATGTTTCTTTTTGTTTATTACTTATTGTTAGTGCGATGTAACGGAGATACCGTACTTTATTTTTATTTAACGTTTAATTTTTTTAAATCGAGTCTCCTGCCATTTTAATACATATCACCCATACGTATTATTTACGTATACGCAGGATTCGCGCATTCTTTTCTTCTTCGTGCTACAATTGACTACTTTTACGATAGACGTATTAATATTTTAAATACGTCAGCAATATAATTTTCATTTTCGTTTCCCATCATTTCTTTTGCATACAAATCGACATCGCCGTACAATTTTTGCGGAACATTTTAAATACGCCAGCAATATACTTATTAACCTTGCAATTTTCAACAGAGAAATGCCTGACAGCTTATAATTATTATAATTATTGAAACTACGCAGAGAAGGTAATATTCGCTAATAAATGACGCAATAGATATATAAAAAATATTTCTGCGTAGAATGCGAATACGTTATTTCTCTATTTTTCTCTAGCAATTTTGTAAGTTTATATTTTTACTCGTCATTAATTTTGGCAACGTACTTCATTTGGTTCTATCGAAAAAAAAAATAATATTCATTATATACGAGTTAATTGTTGCAAATTTTACCACGCAACATTTAATGCGCATAACTATTACGTAACAGATGGCCAAGGACTTATCTCACTCTGTGTTTCATTTACTTCCTTTCCTCTCACTTGTTTCGTTACCGTTCCTAGATATAATCATATCCTATACATAAAGTCGTAACTGCAAGCATGAATCAACGCGTTATTTCTCTCTCTCTCTCTCTCTCTCTCTCTCTCTCTCTCTCTCTCTCTCTCTTTATCGAATAACGCATTAAAATGCCATTAGCAGTTTGATCTCGTTTACGTTAAACTCTCGCTCAGTAAAATTACAAGTATGAAAAAAGTCCTTGAAAGAATCAATAGGTTATTCTGTAACCAGCGTGTTGTGAGTTAACCACTGTTTAACTACTTTCATGAATAATTTATTTTCGTTATGTAACAATAAACGAACTTGATTACCTTACAATTCAGTCTCAATACACGATGAAGATAATCCATGCTAGTTTTACAAACAATCAACTTCCGTTACATAATAATATAAAAAAAAGTAATAATCGAATTCCTCTCAAATCAAGGAACCAACTCGATTTTACTTGAAACTTGGCAGCACGTTTCAAGTCAAATGAAACAGCGAGTTCAGATTAACGAGCATGAGAGTAAAAAATTGAAGGAATATTTCAGCAGTTCCTGTTCAGCTTCGCGGTTGCAACTAACAAAGTTAAGGCTTTATTGTTAGCAGTAGGAAAGTTCAATGAAAGAACGAAACCGCAATATGCGTGATTGTAGGTACGACTGTAGGCTAGAGTCGATATATACATAGGTTAACCTTTAGATATCGATTTGAGTAAATGTCAACGAAATCGTAGGAAATGTTCCGTTCTTACATTAATCATCCATTGCCAAGATTACTTTGATACAGCGTATACATTTTGCAAGGATCGGAAAATTACCTTTCGATAAGGGCTTTATATCCTATATTATATCTACCGATAATGGATTACAGAAACTTCAAATATTTCCATGTATCTTGAAATAAAAAGAAAAAAAAAAAGATGTTAAAAAACAGAAGATAGAACGTTTTAACGAAGGAGGGAATTACACGAGATAGAGAGCCGAGAATCGTGACGAATCTATTTCGTAAAGCACCAAGAATCGTATAGGTTCACACGTTTGTGATACACGATGGCATGGCGATGGTATTGGTTAGCACGATTGCCCCATCGATTCCATTATTTTTTCCTGTGGCCCGATTCTCGAAGGCCCCTTCTCGGAACTCTCGTTTCGAACAAAAAGGGTGCTTGTACGAGTGCCGGTAGCGCAGTGTGTATAGCTCGTTTCGAGTGGTTTTCACGGCGACAATCGACGACTCCGGTCCTCGATCGGAACGAAGCGGTAGAGAAGGCGTGACGAGAGTGGGCACTCGCGTGAAACAAGTCGAAATTACCGGCACAAAGGACTGCGAAACGCGAGCGATCCTCTGAGCGGAGGAAAAGCGGCATTGCGCTTTCCATGCTTCATCCCCTCTTACCCCTTTGATTTTTCTCCCGATTGGCTGCACGCACGAATGCACCGCGTTCGTTTCAAGGTTAAAGAAACAATTCAGCGACAGTGGCAGAGTTGTATACTGTTGTATACTACAGCGAATGCCGAAAGTTTCCGCGAGTTTTTAAACCGTTTTGAAAGAGCGTGATTCGATGGAAGAGTCGAGTTGTTATTTAAAATTCCTTTCATAATTTTCCATACGTTTTGGTAAACATACGTGTCTAAGTATGATACATTTTTACGGCTAATATTATTCTTCCGCAATATATTCCATTATATATCCTTCCGTGATATATATTCTTACTTAATGCCAAATCATATTTACGTAGCATTTCAAACATACGATATGCATTTACGATGTTTTCATACCGCTTGCTCGTATTCTCGTGCTGAATGTTTACTTTGCTTATCAATGATACTTCATCTGAGATATGTTTACATAAATCTGAGCGATACGAAATCATCGCACCACCGACTCTCACTAGATACACGCGATATCTGCACGTTTTTATAGCCTAACCGTTGTACTTTCTCGCGGTTTGTATTTTCGATGGTATTCCACGAAAGCGTAGATTACTTGGCGAAATAAACATTTCGTAGAAGTTTGTTCTATCCGTGTAATCGAACCTTGACGTGAAATTTGGATGTAAATATTTGTGGCCTGACAGTGTGTTGAATTTTTTAGTATTTGACAAGGGATCAACGTTGCATTTGACGCAACCTTTCATTCTCTAATTTATTTCAGTTAATTTATATCCGTGAATTCTTCATATTTCGATCGAATCGTTAATACGATTAATGCTTGCCATTGTTAAAAGAAAAAAAAAGAAAGAAATAATTCAGTAACGATAATTTTCCCGCGAAATAATTTTGATGCTTCTCTAATTTCATGCATAATACGTTGTTTTGCTAGAAATGTTCTCTATCTTGGTCGATCGCGGCAGTTCACAATACTCGTTTGCATTTTCATTGTAACGTTTGCACAACAGTAACACACACAGATATTAGATAAATTATCCATGAATCATATCTGCTGTTAGATTTCTTACAGCACGGAAAGTTCAACGTTCCTCTCGAATTAGTTCTTCGGATCGACGCCTGCGTTATTTGCGTCACGTTCCAACTAAAGATAGAAAACATCTAGACCTCGTGACAATACATCGGAACCCATATTTCACTGTATTATTCCCTGCAGCGATATTTTTTAATATTCATTAAAAAAAAAACACACACAAATCTCAAGCAGGAATCAATGCGTAGAATTAATTTGTTTATATATAACGCACCTGCTATACGTATCATCAAGATTTTCGTATTTCTTATCGAGCAAGAAGCCACTTCCTATTCTTGTTAAATCTGTTTAAACATTTACCTTATCTGTTCAAGCCTACTTTATATTCATTTTCTAAAGAAACGTTCCACTTTTAAGTATCGGAATGCAATAACAGAATTTATTAGATCATGAATAAATCCTTATCGATAGATGTTTAACAGACGATTATCCCGAGTGTTTGTTGCATTTATGAAGAATTTAGAAGCGTAAAAACCTATAGACAGCACGCAATATGCGAGCATACAACGCATAAAATATTCAGACAAAACTACTTATTACGCATAAACAAGCGCAGTCTAGACACTTATTAACTTCGTTCAATTTCAATGAACGGTTTAGAATTTGTTCGTTTTAATTCCTCACAAGTGCAAAAGTACTCGCGTGTGTCGTAGGAATTTCTTTTCGCAGTTGATACACGTCGCGCAATCGTTGCACATTTTGCGAGAGAGATAGACGCAAGGAATCGAACCAATCGAACACTTGCACGTCAATTTGCATTTTCAAACTACCAACAACAACAACAATTTCTTGCCTGAGCAAGAATTTTTATAGCGTTAGTTCTCTAACGAAACGTTTCTGTCATTGCGCGATAGAACGATACGATCAGATTAATAAACGTTTTTTTTTATCGGACAACAAGTGTATGAAATTGTACCTATTTTCGAGCGTGTTTGCTCGGTTGTCTGTGCGCTACCACCTGGTTAAATTATGGCTTTTAGCAGAATGTGTTTCTTCCTTTTGTTCCACGTGATCAAATGTAAACGTCCTTTGCACCCGTTTGGCTGCGTGCCATCGCATTTGGAGAAACCCATCTGAAATAATAAATTTCCTGTTTCGAGTTTGTTTCGAGCGATCTTTACTGAGCATTCAGACAGATCAATATTATCGTCAATATTTAAGTTTTTCGATATTGTATCGACGTTATACGTACACATATCGGTCGCCTGAACGCTGTTTGAGAACTACGCTTTCCTATGCGAGACGTTCGTATGGTGCTGGGAACTTGGAGAACATCTCTTCGGCGAATTTTAGGCATGTTAAAATTAGAATGATCGTTAGTCTGATTGTGGATACTTATGCAAATTCCTATTTTTACGGATATAATTAAAAAAATGGAACCTAAGCGAAGAATCGTTTTACTCGCAGAATATTATCTGGGCTACGAATGTTTACGCTATTATGGGAAATTTATAGTAGGATAATATGTCGAAAGTAAGCGTACTTCTTCTAATATTCAGTAGAAAATTTCTGATTTACGTTCCATTTGTTTAATCGTATTTGCAATCTAGTTATAGTGAGTAGTACCGTAGTTTGAATATTTGATATATTTTACCATTTTTTATCTCTACGTTACGTACCATTCTGTGCATTGTTGCAGTTTCAAATTTCCCATAAGTGTAGAAAGAAACCGCGGTCTGATTATCAGAATCGTAGAACCTTTGGGACCAGATATCTCTAAAAACGGTACTCAGTGGAATTATAAATAATTATTTCTTATCTGCCATTTTAATTAACCACAGAGATAGTTGATGATTTACGGGATGTGAGGAAAATTTGCAGATGTCGACTATAATTGCAGAATATTTCCCCTATCCTTTATCGAAAGTGTAACGTTCGAACAAGTGCGAATCACTAACTATAACTTGAACTGCTATCGACGGAGGGAAAAAATGGCTTCAAACGTGAAGAGATACGCAGTGACGCGCGAATGTATTTGAACTCTTATCGCTTGCGAATATGTGTACGTTTTATCTGTTATCGAAATTTCATCTGCGCTGTAACGATACACGGCTTTCCTGATTACATTGACAAAATCTGAAACCAAAAATATAAATATTACATACGAGTCATATAATTAGCGTGAAAGACGTGGCTATAAATACTAAAACTTATTAATACTTAATACAATGTCTAATTAACTTATTAAT
Organism: Bombus hortorum; assembly: GCA_905332935.1. Lineage (NCBI taxonomy): Eukaryota > Metazoa > Arthropoda > Insecta > Hymenoptera > Apidae > Bombus > Bombus hortorum. The sequence continues at coordinate 5,889,909 of HG995198.1, read as the reverse complement.
ACAATGAAGAATCAAATGAAAACTGTTCGAATACCTCGGTGAAAGTATCTCTGCGAAGTGCAATACGCTTGCGATAAATATCTTGTAACTTATAATATGTACGCGTTCGGATTAGCTTTAAATTTGGTCGATAGCATCATCGTAATAATTGTTTCACTGTAGCGTTAATGAAATTTCTAAATGTTCTTTTCCACACGGATAATATATTTATGAGTAATCTCTATAAGCGTCGAGACACTTTCGCGAGCCATTGTACGATTCCTCGTTCCAACTCTACGGTTTACTAACATTATTAACACTAACTGTTCAAATACTTTTCGTGGTCTCCTCGTAATACACTTATATTTCTAATGAATATCCTCAACTATCCCTATATATATATATATGTCGGAGATGTAGAGACATCGAGCATTTCTTTGGAATACTTGGGCTCGAGGTGACGCAACTGGTCGCTGAACGTAGCCACGGTCTCGGGATGAACGTTTAACTTGGCAGAAGAAGTTCCGATATTGTGGGACACGCTGTATTAACGGACAAGTCCCGACCAGGAGCAATGTCGGCTCTATGCAGGACTGCCTAGCAACGGTGCCTGGAATGTTGTTGATATTTCTAATCAATATGTAATTGACAAATGAGATCCAGGCAGTCTTTTATTGAGATCTCCTTGGCGAGTTTACGGATATCGGGGAGTCAGTCTAGAAGATACCAAGCGATACAGCTAACGTATTCTGCGATAAGAGAAAATACAAACTATTGTACAAAGAGTTTCCCGTTGACCGTGGATTCGTTTGAACCCAAGAATATTGTTAAAAGCGTTCGTTAAACTGTTTATTGTTAAACCTTGTAAAGTTGTATCTATTTGTGTTAAACAATTTAAGTGTAATATAATTTAGTTAAGTTAAACAATGGCGAATCCAAATGAAGAATTAATACGCGCTCACAACTCAAAAGACGATTCAACACAAAACTCCAATAATAATTCGACATATATATATATATATATATATCGGGTTCACATTATGATTAAGGGCGTGTAACGAATCTTCGTTTGGATTAGACATTGTTATTACGCAATAGAGAAGGTACTTACTAGTACAAATATGATTATTACAGAATTTGCCAAGTAACCGTGGTAACTAGATACTCGAGATGCTAATCAATGATCTTAGGTTCAATAACGAATCCGCCGTCAACGGGTTAACGAATATACTTTCTTCCAAAGTCTAAGTCGGACTCGTTAAAACGTGAAGTATCCACTGACGTTGTTTTACTCGCTGACGAGATCGCACGAGAATGTTCCTCTCCGTCACAGCGATGCTGCAGAGGAGAACTACAATGGGGTGTGTCTCAGGGCACGAGATCATCGGATTCGTCGAGGACAACCCTCGTTCAGGAAAGTGAGGGAAATGGACGTTGCTGTTAATTGGTTAATTTCTATGTTGGTGGTTGGAGAAAGATGCTAGCCGCCCTTGAGAGAAAGTTGTTAAGCGGAAAGCGTCGTTCTTGAGAAAAGCAGATTTCCCGTACCTTTCCCGTTAGGGTGAAGACTGTTTGTCCGTTTGAAGGACCTTAGTTAACTAAATCCTAAGATTTATAGCGGGTCGTCAGCCTAGCTGAACATGTACTGTGGAGATGCATCGACATCTTGTAATCATCTTGCCCGAAGAATAGGGTCTGTGCGTGGCGAGTCACGGGGTAGAAACCATTGGAATATTTACTGTCTAGTGCCGCTATAGCTATTTCTTTTTTAAGGACAGCTATACAATTACTCTATACCTCTATTAGGTAAAAACGTTCATCCCGTGACTGCGGCTACGTTCGGCGACTAGTTGTCACCTTGAGACCAAGCTCTATCGCAAATCTCGCACAATTATAATCGAGTTAATTAATGAAGATTTAAGCATTGGGAATTTTCCAAGGAATTCCAAAGGGAAGACCCGGTGTCCTTTCATCTCCGACATATATTTTTTCAGATTCGTTTCAAATACCAATACACGTGTGCCATTACGATGTTAATGAAATTTCAAAACGTTTTGCGTAACACGCATAATATAATCATAAGAAGTTTCCATAGGTGTTCAAATACTTTTGCGAGCCATTACGCGTATTCAGTTGGAAATAAAAAGTAAAAAAGCGAAGGGAGAAAGGGAGAGAAGAAGGAAGACTCGAGAATACCGAGTGCCGAGAGTACCGGGCAAGCACGTGTGCGTCTTATCGTCTTTTTTCGCCATTGGCAGCGCAAAGAACAAGTAGCGTAACAACGTATTCACGAAGCGAACACGAAGATGCGTACACGCGGCCGCACGTATCCGGTTTCTGCGACGTATATCGCGTTCAATACGCCTGTAACACGACATAATCCTATATCGTGTTCCTCGACGATCGGTGCAACGAACGTTACGAATACCCGCAACAGACGGTCTTTTAAGCTGCTTCCTTCGGTAAATCTATACCTTCGCCACATGCCGCTACCTCCGGGCATTCGTTCGTACGCTTGTCTCGCTTCTTCTTCCGTCGTTGAACGTCTGCTAAGCTTTTGTCGTGTCGAATCGCGTACGAATGATCTTTCTCTACGAAGAAGATATAGCACACCCGGTAGATTCGGAGATTCGCAACTCTCTCGACTCTTTAACATAGTTCAAGGTTTAAACTAGGAAGTATAACGTTGGAAATACAATCGACGGGGAAAATCAAAAAGAAACACTTGCTGTTAGATAAATTGAAAGATAGCGCGACGTAGCAGAAACAAACGCTAATGCTAACGAGAGAAATATTAAAGTGGATGGCACGCGAGCCAAGGAAAAATTTCGAGGAGGGTGCAGCATCCGAGTGAAACACCCACGTACCCCATTTTATACGGTCATTGAGTCTTCCTTTCGCGGATGACCCTGCTGATTATACTTAATTGGACCATGTCTTGCACACTCGTCGCCTCAATATACCAGTACAAATAATGGGTCAAACACATTGTGGATAAGTGTCGTGTTAAGTATCGCACTTAATCGTCCCTGTCGCAATCCCGCGAGCGCGTTACATTTGTTGTGACTATGTGCTTCGACGTTGGCCTCGTTTCATGCATAATTAAATACAGACTAAATCGATAGGTAATTAGAGAAAGAAAATCATCGTTCGATGATACGACGAGAGCTACTTGTCGGTAATTTTCGATTGGACAACGAACCGAAAAGCATTCCGTTGTTGTCTTTGATTTAATTGATTCAACGTAATGGTATGAGAAAATAGGCCTTTTAACTGCGAACAAAGTCTACCTCGAGCGGAACGTTACATCACAACTAACCGTATCTTGTAGCGGTAGATATTTGTGCAAATCATGTCAACAATCTCCTAAACGCATACAGCATGCTAGTTCCCAGCGTTTTGCTGGTAAACGATAAGTAAACTCGTCCCTCGATTTACGCGAAGTGGCCGTTCCACGTGGATTCGTTTCACGCGAATGAAAATCGTGTAAATAAAGTCTGGCAGTACGCGAGAAATAAAATTGGCAGTAAAAGCTAGTAAGTTTTAGGAATACCTATTTATCTCAAATAGCTTAGCAGAAAAGATAACGACGTTTCAGAAAACACAAGTAAATTTCATTCGATGTCACTATCCTTATTGTGATTCGAAACGATCAACCTTTTCTTCTTAATCATCTTCGTCGCTTGAAATATTCGCAAGTTCGACGTCGCTTCCATTGTCAATGTTAATTGTTACTGTATTATACTGTTAATTTCAAGTTACTGTACACATCTGTTACTTTTAAAACTTGCAGGAAAATATATTTTCCAGTCGCGCGTAAAAACTACCGCGTAAATCGAGAGACGAGTGTACGAGGAAAAAGCGAAAGAGGAAAAGACGAATGGTTCAAAGCGAGTATTCGCGATTATTCGATGTATGGCAAAAGGAACGAAAGGTTTCCATTTAAAAAAGATATTGCAACCGCAAAATGCACATGGATTTTTGTATTATCGGAAAAAATATTATCGTAAATATATAGTTCGCTCCGAATCATTCATCTTTTTCCTTATCGTTTATGTTTTCCTATTTATCGTTTACGAGAAAAGTGCTGCGAACTAATAACGTAAACACTCTGCATGTGTACATATTGTGCACGTTAATCTCTCTTCAACGACAGCAAGTTTCTTACTAAACTATAAGAGCTTTCTCTTTTATGTTAAGCTCTACGCCGCGCTGTTCCATTTCGATCTATTTGCTACTATAATTTATTCTCTTTCACTGCAGAAACCAAGATACAGCAGAGACAATGATATACCGTGGTATGTAAAAGTTTCCGGCCAGATAGATTTTCCATTTTATATTCCGAAAGCGATATCTACAAGAATTTTAAATAATACTTACCGCGAGTGTAAAGACATGACAAGCAAAAGGAAACAGTACAACAAATAGACAGCGTCGCGTAGTTAAATGTTAGATAAAATTTTCTAAAATATCACTTTCTTAATATCAAATGAAAAATTTATGTAACTAGAATCTATCGCACGTATCCGCATGTTGGTAAGGCAACAAGTGCAAAAAGTTTTAACCGCTTGATCAACGATTTCGTTTTTCTTTTAAAATCGTGGCTGTTAGAAAAGTCATCGGAGAAATTAATTATGCAAGGAAAAAGTTGACGTTACACAAAATATAGTTTTGCTGTTTGCGTCGTGGTTCGCCGACAGTTTCGAGTTCGTTGCACTTTAAATCGGACGTACAACCTGAAAGGTGATCGACTTAGGGCTCGACTCGCGCATGTATCATATGTATTCGTTTGCTTCTAGATAGAAGAAGTGTCTTGAGAAAATGTGTGCTGTCGAACCACACTCTCAGGCTTCTCTCAACGGAAGTTCATCATCCTGTGGCGCCATTCTTTCCCTTCTTTAAATACGTAACGTCACATACAGATCACTCAATCGAAGCGTTCGATCTATCGCGTCTCCTCCTACTTATCTTCCATAAACGTCGACGTTTCCTGTTGTTCTTTTTCTCTTTTCCCTTTTATGGGGATACCTATACTTCTATAAAAACATACATATATATATGTATATATATATATAGAATTTTAATAGTAATGCAAAGAATATAAATGCGAACATGGCGAAGAAAAATTAGAAATGATCATTAAAGAGAGGACTTTAATAAGTTTAATTTAGTGAGAAGAAACGAGGTAGTTAATGTCACGATTAATATTAACGAGCATCGTCACAGACGCCACTGTGTACGTTTATCGTTTGCGAGCAGGAGCTGCAAGTTAAGTCCGAGTCAAACAATTCACGAGATAATTTCTACCAACCGAGATAAGCGACGTTCTTACTGTTAGCCTCGATATGGATTATTGACTCGATTCTTCGAGAACGTCGGCAACCTTAATGATTCGCTCGGTTATATTTCATTGAAGGCATCGATTCGACGAACTAGTTGTTCGTTCTTAAGCTGTGCCAAAAGTAACAATTCGTACATGATGTATCTATCGATTTCTGTTATATCATTACAAGACTCATGGATCGCGTTATTCAACGATATTTCAAACATTCGTATTATTTCTTTCTTCAATCTGTAGAACGAGGGTCTTACTCTTTCTGGTATTTGCTTCTCAAAGTGTATTTGCAAATTGAACGTTTCGTTACATTACAATAATCGTTTCGTGTGGGCGGCTCACTGCCTTATTCATATTACTCGGTTAGTAAGTCACTACATTCTTTCTTTATTTTTTTTCCCCTTTTTCTTTCATTTTTGTATCTTCGTTACTTATGAAATATTTATAAATTGCGACTTGTTACGGTGATGAAAGGGAACAGCAGTCTCGAGAGAAAACAAGCGATAAAAATACACGGTCATAAATGGAAGGTTAAATCAAGGCTACGAATGCATACGTTCATGCTCCCGATAATGATTACGCGTTCTATATGCGTGAATGCGTGACATACATTCCAATACGTTCATCGTAATCTCCTGCATTCAGCAGTAGTTTACCCTCATCCTTTCAACTGCATTGATACGAATATTTTTCAAACAGCCTTTAGCAAGCGTGTGTATTAATTATATACGGCTGTTTCTTTTTTCCCTTCTTTTGTCGGGCGTTAAAAGACGCGCGATTTTTCTGTCGAATTATTCAACAACGTTTCTTGTATTGTTTCATTTTTTAGGCTTGCACGATATATTATGTACATAAAAAATTCAGTGTCTCATGAATAAAATGGAAACAAACAGTGAGTAGAATTTTAAGTATAGCTACGGGTTGAATACTTTCTCGTTTTCCATATCTGCTTTCTGCTTGATTGTTACGAGAAACGAGTGTGTGTGTGTATGGCATGCGCCGGTGACAAATTATTCGACATACTGAAAATAAATTACTGTTAACGTCGATTGTAATGTAAATAGGAGAATGATATAACAATCATTTGTTTAGCACGAGCGAATACTGATATTCTTTTGCTTTGTTATTAGCGGTTGAACATTCAGGGTACTCTCAGACCTCATCAATAATATCGTCAATATTTCAAGGTTCTCAATATCGTTGCGGTTTGTCAATAAATATTGACGATATTGACAATACGTACCGTCAATATTTACCGACAAATCACAATTTTTCTCGTATGTTCGATATTTATCGACCATACATCTCAGTTTCGAGTTAGCGTTCGTGCAACGATGTCGAGTAAGAAGCAAACTTGTGCAGCCATCATTTTAGCATCAACGAAGAAATCAAATAAGAAGAGAGTATGAGTTAGGGAGTGGCTTCTAAGAAGAGATATATTCACACACACAAATTTGTCGAGCGAAGTTCGAATATCCAGACGAAAAGATTTTCCAAATTATTATTTTCGTATGAGTAGCACGTGTCCCTTATACGTACTACGATGATGAGAATCTTGAAATATTTACGATATATATATCGCACGTCTGAGGGCCACCTGAAGAGTTCAATCTGAAACACACAGACGTGCCTTTCTCGAATACAAGTTAAATAAAGAAATAATTTTTACAAGAATTATTATAAAAATTATTTCTTATTCATTAATTATTATCTCTCAATTTATAGCCAACGGTTGTAGTCTCTGTTTAGGGCACGTCACATATTCAGAAATCTTTTTAACTCGTGCGGATGTTAAAAAGCGTTTGACGCGTTCACTTTCGTTCCACCGTACTTATTGCTACACGGTCTCAGTCAATTAATACGCGCTTGGCAATCACAACGTCGTTGATGTCCATGTAGAACACGTTGGCATATCGCTTCATCGACCTCGTTAATGCCAAAAGAGTTTACCGAATGGCATTCGAATGGAACTCTATTTATATACGTATATATAGAGTTACTTCTATCGTCTGTATGTTCATAGTTTGCAGTATGCGGCTCGTTTCAATAGGACAGCCCTCGTATCCATTAAACGATAAAGAATGGAAGCGTAACAGCGTCCAAAGGAGGAAGTTTGTATTAGACCGTTCGTGTTATATATAGTTGCCAAATAGCGCACACGAATCCACTAGGCACTTTCGATTTTTTATTGTGTCTTTATTATCATATTTACGGATAAATCCTTGTCGCTACTGTATACGTATAATCAAACAATATTTTATACATTTTTCAAGCGTCCCTTTCAACTCTTTGTAGAGCTTAACAATAATATTATACTGTTACAGTCTGCTGCTACGAAATTAAGCCTATTTATCAGGAGATATTCTTGATTTAATTGATAATATTTATTTTAACATCACCGTAATCTTTATTATTGCCGCTTATAGTTTTGTTTGTTCTCTAATTGTTTTGTTACCGAAGGGCTAGTTACTAATTACAAAAAGTTCGAGAGATTGGCCGCAGGCTAATGCGAAAGAATTCTAACGACTCTCCATTCCAATTACCCTTAATTGAGTGGCTGTTGAAACGATTACTATTTCGTATTACATATCATGGGATCGGTGATTCCATCGGTAGACACAAGATGATTATGATTTATAAGAACATCTACCCGCGTAATAGACGTGTACACGAATAACGTTTCATGATGTATCGACAACGTTTTATCATATCACTCGCCGCTATCATATCGCTAACAGAACTCTCATGTTTCGTCCAGTTAACATTTTTATCGTTTTCGTACGCGTCGATCTGCTGCTCGAATAGTGATTGAGTAGCGCGTTTCAATTTTCATGTTTCCTTCGACACATAAGCTAAAGTGCAATTAGCCCGTTAATTAGTCACCGTAATCGGTTGGCGCCTGATTTTAAATAATCGTCTCGAATAGTTGACATAATATAGGAACCTCTAAATAGAAATACATCGAATAAAATGAGTAGTACTGACAGTGGTTTAACGAAGCTTGTAATTAACGATTACTTTAGTGTTTAACGATTAATTACCGTGATATAATCCATCGATAGTTGCATTAGTATCAACGAGGTCTGGCCCTTTCGCACTGTCCACATAATTATTAGCGAAACTTTACGAGTCACAATTTTCATTTGTTAATAGATTCACAAGCTATCGGTATTAATAAATTCCTTCGTATTATGATAACAAGTCTGGCAATGAAGCGAATGGAAGTTTAAAAGCAAATTTTACAAATTGCAAATTGTCCAATTATTCTACACGACGCAAAATTATAAATCTGCGAATAGTGAAGAGTCCATAACTTATTGCTACAATGTTTAACTTGTCAGCGATATTAATCACGTGCTGTGGTAGCACGAAATATTTGTCAGTATTTGAAATACACATATCAGAAATCTGAAAATAATAGATTTACGTGAAAAGAAGTTACTGCCAGTAGATACGTATTTACACGATGAATCACTGTGTACTGACTTGAAGATGAGAAAACAAATTTCTCCTAAAATTTCATAGAACTAGTCTTCCAAGACTATGGAGATAAATGTGTTGGTTTTCGAAAGACGTTTATCGTTCGTAGTACGCAAACTATTTTCTCTTGCGGTGATATTTGGAGATACCTTATCTTGAATAAAAATGTTCATTTTTCATACTGCCGTCACCTAATGGAAGGAAGTCTTCTTGGCTTCCCCTCTTCCATTTCTTTGCGCTTGTATCTATCGAGTCTGTGTGAGCATTTCCTTCTCTCCCCGGATGAAACTCGCAGAATTCTTCTCCCAGCACGACCCTTTCTGAAAAGAATTTGCAACGCGATATCCGATCGAAGCCACACGTCGAAGCGTTTTCTGTGTTTTTATTAGACGACCGTTTTAGCGCGATCGACGAGACATTGCCAGCACGACATGAATTGCAAAGCAGTTTCCTTTGTCCAGCAACGACCAGCACAGTAAAGTTCTTTGATTACTATGCGCGTAAAAGAAACCTCTGACAATTTATTGACTCGTGCCTGGAGGTTCGCGCTAGACCCCGTGGTACGTTGTTACGTAGACATTCTAATGTCTTACCGTCAGCTAATTTCCCAACGAAATTTTCAAGCGCAACACACGAATTTATCGAAAATAAAAGACCTGGTAGAATCTCGATTATCCAAAAAGCAATTAAACACGCAAAAAACAGATAGTCGAGCGACTGAAATTGTTCGAAACTGCGTTTCATACACAACAGACGATCATTTTTCTTCTTGGTATTTTAATTTATCTTCCTAATCTTCCTTGTTGAAGTGATCACCACTTCTAAGAAGGGTCTATATCCGGTCTTTTAGTTCTCTCAAACACCGAAGCCATCGACAGCGTATAGACAAAAGATTGAGACGAAGGCAACTGTAGACAGGCGACAGTAGCTTCAGGGTTTTCTTCTTTGTATCTACACTTCAGTATTTAAAATATATATTTTCTACCTTACAATTTATCCACGCGTTCCTTTGTATTCACATACATCTAATAATCTCAACATTCCTAAACTGCTTCGAGTTACAAGTGTCTTTCAGTAGTTTTGCAAGACCAGTTTCCTCTTGCGCTCCGTGTTATTTAAGGTTTAGCCTCAAGTTTGCCTTTACCGCAGGACGTTGTTGGAATAAGAGCTGTTGGAGAAGTCGACGACTGAAGCTGTATCTTCGATGAATATTCCGCGAATCCGTGAAAAATAATATTCTTCGTTACATTTTATCGTACGAATTCACGGGCTACGATATTTCCGACGATTAAAGCGAACTTCACAATAAATTCTAAGCCATAGACGAAATCCACGTTTCCTGAATTTAGCCACAACCGTTGAAACGGTTACTTGCTCGATGGAAACTTTCGCCGCGTTGCGTCAACAGGTGAATTAGTCGGCATCGAAGCGGAAACTTGGTTTAATTCACCAAGAATATACTTCGCGGACACCTAATTCGCTTATCAACGGTAACATCCCGTTGTTAACAAAGAAGATTCGCGAAGAAAGAATTTTTTAAATTGTCGGTTAACCATGACGAAACGTGTTGGACAATATCCTTACGAGTTTAGAATTTCCGAAATGAAAACACCGTCCCAAAGAAACTTTCAGCTGACCTGTACTTTCTCTTGCGCCATTATGCAGACCTATTGGCACATAAAATCGCATTACAAATCGAGTTATGCAAGTCATTTTAAAAATTATAATTAGGCTGCGGATTTTTATGACTTACTGACGTGCCATTTAAATGAGCAGAAACATAGGAAATATTCAGAGTATAATACTCGTTAGGTGAAAAATAGATCTTTGCTTCTACCAGTGGCACGTATATCGAAATATATAGAAAACACAATTTTTGCCTAGGTTCTGATTTTTCGCCGCGTTCATAAAAATTACGAATCCTCGTAAAATATTTTTCGAAATCTAAATATCATTGTCTCCATTACTGTATCATTCGTTGTTAAAAGAAACATCCAACTCGAGAAGGGTGAGTCGCAAATCTTCAGCAACGTTTCTTTTACTTCTCGACATATAACACGCGTTCCAATGTTCGTATATAGCAAGTGTAACGTGGATTATATACGACCCGAATTATCTGGAATTGTTCAGTCTGTTCCATGTAGCATCGGTTGAAGGTAACATCAGATGTCTGTAGTCGTATCGAAACGGACTGGAAGTCTCGTTTTTCTTGTTACAGGCATACCGAGAGGAACAATGATCGCTTTCACCAAAAACCGCGGCATGCGAGCCCCGAGAAACGTTCGAGGTCTTTGGCCCTTTCTCCTCTCTCCTTTCGTCGAACTCATATTTCTTGTTATCTTGGCTTTGCAAGTATCGAAGGAGGAAATTATTCGGCGATCGGAAAATCCCGATTCATTGGAATACGAGGAAAGCGAATGCATAGGTCTCTCTTTCGCTTACGATCCAGCTAAATCGCCACTGATATTCGCGAACGTCGTTACGCGATTCGCTGACCTGAAAATCCTCCTACCGCATCGATATGCTTCGAAGTTAAAAAAATTTCTACGAGTTTCCAGAGAGCGTGGAACAAACGAGTCTCTTTTCTCCATACTGTTCGAAGCGCGTTTTAATAAGCCTAACTTAATTAGATCGCTCAGTCAAAGACTTCTATAATCGCGAAACTACTACTAGTCGGCTTTAATTCTTGCAAATTTTAACGTTGTATAAAATTTATCTTTGAGAAAAATGAAACGGCACGGAAAATGGTAATATGAATCCTCGTATAACGTAATTGCTTCGTCGCATTCTTGAATAAAGCGATTATTACGGATGAGATAAGTCTTCCTAATTTCATACACGTAGTAATATTTTTAACCGCCTGACGGATTAAATAATTTCGTGGAAAAATTTAAACGTAGCTCCTCTGTGGACAACTTTGAAGATTTCATCGATTACGAAAATTATTCTTTGATAAATCGTAATCTGACGTATATATTCGTCGTATCGAATGAACTACGAGTAGGAGAAGCAGAGTAGCGCGAGTTTGCACGAACGCAAATGTATCTCGAAATAGGTTAATTTCAAGCAGTGTCACAAGTGAGATCCATCTGTTGAGATCCGTTGATCTTAGGACCTCGAATCGGAACGATTTCACCGGGTAAAGTTCGCTTTCTTAATGGAAAGTGTTGCAGCGATTTCGCGTGTTTTCCTCGATATCGGAGGATATGTCACGGCGAACATCTTCTAAAATATCACGTCTTTACGAGCATCGATTATAATAATCGATGAATCTTTTCCTTTTTTTGTCATCCGACAAATTGGACGAAACGAAGCGAAGCAACACGTGGTCGCGGCGCGATTCTGAGAAAACGTGAAACTTCAAATTTGAAAGTGGTCGCTCGATTTCCCAACCAAGGAAAAGAAAGCACATACATGATACACCGTTGTGAATTTGAAAGTATCGGAATACTTTGGTACATCCGTGGCGATGATATTAGATCGAATGATAAGTTCACCGGCGTTTTACCAAACAACGAACGAAAGCGTATTGTGCAATTCGTTTCGCCAAAACGAACAATTCTTTTCCGTGACCGTCCGTCGTGTAAATTACTGTGCGACCGCGAATCGTATCCGTCCGTTTTATAAGCAACGAACTTTCCACACAGGGCACATTCAGCGACCGCTTTTCATAACCGTAAATCGTCCGAGTTATTTTTCTATGAGCGCCACTTACGACTTATGAGCGACTGTGTGACGAGATGGTACGAGGACATTGCGAACGCGTTTAAGCGAGTCGGCCTTTGGTAGGAGCGCCGGTAATTGCGCTGGAAAACGCGAGCGAATCGTCACGCTCGGTCACTCCTTTTATATGGGACAAAACGAGCCACGTGCGTCGTATTCAGACGACGATCGAACACGCGTCCAACGTCTATCGTAGGCGATTCGAATGAAAAGAGTAGTTAATTCTACTAGACAGCGTCTAACGCATATATGTACGTACGTTTAGGTACGTCGTAAGAACAGAATAGTGGGCGGTCGTCGTCTACTCGGTGGCAATGTAACGCAAGAGAGGAAGGAAAATACAAGCTGTGGCCATATTTGTATACGCGGCGAACTGTCCTCGATTCTGAAAATTTCCCACGTGTCATTGAACCGTTAGATTAACAGACGAACCAAAGGGGACTATAACGTGCCACGACCTTTTCGTTGATGCGTAGTGATTCGAATGGTTCGATGGAAACTGTTACGAATACTTACCTGTTACGTACATGCTGTTCCTCGTTGCTTCTCGCTCTTTGTACACTCTAAAACACATCGCGATCCTGCGTTTCAACCGTTGTGAGTCGAAGAGGTAGAAGATTTATATGTTTATAAGTTTCGTAACTGTAAAATCACCCACGAACTTTCAATTTCTATATATATTAGGTTGTCCGAAATGTTTCTTTCGTTTTATAAGGAAATAATAGACGCACAATGTTTCTTTGTTTTATATTAGTTTATTGAATTATGCACGAACATAATAGAAATAGAACAAAATGGATCATACCTAATTCAATAAAACAATATAAAACAGAAATTGTTGTTCATCTATTATCACCATACGAAACGAAAGAAACTTTTCGGGCAACCTAATATTTGTTGATGTTAACGCGATATTGAGAAACAATTTATAATTTTCTTTTCCAAACAGACTGGATTATAACAGATAGAAAAAAAGTAGTTCGAGAGAAAACTAGTTTCTTCTTGCGATTATCACGCGCAGGAACATTAGCGTGTCGTTAGAAGTTGCTGCAGAAAGAAATACTTATTTCGTAGCGCTGTACGAAATTTCTCTTTAATTACGGACCTTTCGAGGAAACAAAGAGTAGAATTTCGAACGGAACTTCCTTGCTCGTAGGGGAACAGATAAAAACGTTGCCCGTGAAAGAGAAATGTACGGCGCAACGCGTGGAAATGCTCGGGAATCGTTTCGATTCTTCGCGATCTGCATTTTCACGTCGCTTCATAGAACAATGCACGCTTGTCGCGAGAATGCGCCCAAAGAATCGCGGACGTGGAAAAAAATGCGCGAACGATTGAAAGAAAGAACGAAAGAAAGAAAGGAGGAAACTCGGTGTTCTTAACTATTCGCGGATATAGCTAATAAAAAGAACATCGGCTCCGTGTAACCTGTTTTAGAAAAGAACGTTAAAAGGATAACTTTTACCTAGCTTCTACCCACTCGACCAAAAGTCAATTTAAAACCTACAATTCCATCTTTGGAGTTCTTTTGAAACGCGTCTAATTATCCTTTCGCGTCTCTTTATTCTGATGCTCGTTTCTGTATCGAGATTTAGCGAAAGTTTCGAACATCAAAGCTTCGAACGTTTCAAGCATCTCGAGCGCTCTGAATTGTTTTCCCGTGTTATTTTACGCGTTATTCCGAGAATTTTGCTATCATCCGGATCAAAGTATTTAAAAGTTCGATCTTTCCGTTCCACTTTTATGCTGTTTCCTCGAAAGATCGCGAAACGATTCCAAAAACACGAAATAAGTTCTACTCGGAATTCGTGGAAAATATTATAGAAATCAGGATTATAGTGATCTTTGTTTATTATATAGATTTATCTATCGCGATTGAAACAGAGAACTATATCTATTTAATTAGAACTTGGTGTAGTAATGTGATACAACTAAAGCAACTAAATTTGTTTAACTACTCAACTTACAACTCGCAACGATTCGACAACTCACGACTCAACAACTGACGAGCAACTATTACCCCGAAACTACTTGGAGCTTCACCAAGATAACCTTTGTACGTAGAATTACTGCAACGTTACACGTGTTTTACAAATGTTGACACAAAATGTCCTAAAGGGTGACAGGCAATTGCCCACCGGGATTTCTCATCCTTTCCGGCATGTAAGCACTTTTATTGTTCTCTAACTGTGACTCATCGACATTTCCGACGGCTTTTTCTCTATACTATAATATTTGTGAACGCGATAGCAGCGAAAATATTTTTCGAAAATTATATTTATAAATATTCTTAAAATATTTCTATTGTGTGTCGAGTAGATCGTGTACACTTTTTCGCCCTGCATTATTAACTTCTTATCTTTCAAATTGGTAAAAGTGTTTATTTATGGATCATAACTCAAAGAGGAAGTAGGATTACTATACGATATTCATCGTGCGTCATACATAAGTATGATCTATGACGAACACAACGTGGATGGAAATCGTGTGGAAGCATAAAAGTGAAAGAAATCGAAAGGAAGAGGCAAAAGGGAGATAGTTTCCTATTACGTAGGCCGCATGCATCGCGCCACTTCCGGATGTTAGACCTTTACATAACATCGACGTGCCTTATCTTTATCGACATCCATAATTGCACGGTTACGTTTGCATCTTGTCTCGTTGCCGATATTACACGTCGCTTCTTTCCTTGCGGAACATTCTACATGTGTATAGATCTTTTTTCATGCGTGTCCCAGGTAGGTTCCTTTATGACTCATTACCGGAAGGTATAATAGTCTTTAAAATACAATGAAATTAAAATATACAAAATATATCTACAAATAGTGTGCCGTCAAAGAGTTAAAATAACATAGAATGATACATCTACAAATATAGAGGTATTTCTTAAACAAAAAAAAAAAAATTAAGAGACCGATAGAACAGAATGGGACATTTCATACGTTGAAAAAGACGAACATACACTCGAAATACTTAGAAATCTCACCATTTGGAATAATAATATTTAAAAAGTTACTCGTAAGGAAAACCGATGAAATTGCTGCGAACGCTTACGTTGCACGGCTTTAGAACGCTTTCTGCGAAAGTCTGCAGTCGAGAAATTGCACACAGTACGAAAGTTGCGATATATTTCTTGAACGAAGTTCAAACCAGCCGGTTTTCGATCGCGTGCGATGTTCGACGTGTGAAAAAAATTGACGATGCGCGATCCTTACACGCAGAATATATAATCAAGAAGAACGAGCCACGAAGAACACCGGAATGGAAAAGCGTGACTCGGTATCGGTTAAATGACGTCGGAAATACAGGAATACATACGCGTCAGCGTTTTTCTAATAAGTATGCACACGATGCACAAACGTTTTTCACGGTTTGTTCGCGCGAACATTGTTGGCTGTGCCTGGCGAGCAAGGCGGTTGCTCGAGGATGTTCAGGAACGAGTTCTGACTAAGCTATTTTTACGGCATGTCGCATATGATACGGGACAATCGTGAGTCACGTTTTAAAAACTGGTTTCATCGTGGATCTCGTGGATCGCGTCTTATGCGTTCACGCGTTCGCCATACCTGCCGGCCAGACGCACGAATCGCAACTATATGCACTTACGATTCTCTGCTTGGCAAACGGCCTTGGAGCACAGAATATCCAGCAGTTGGTTTTCGGCGTGAATCGAACTCCAATTCAGCCGATATTTGCTCCCGTTTTTCCATGGTCACTTTAACATATACTTTAAGTAACTTTGAAATGTATAATAACTGACTCCGTTGTTATAGGAACGTTAATTGTCATAATTACAAGACAATAGTACGTATAATCTATAGTAATTAGGTTGCAGATGTTTATGCATTTGCGGGAAATTTAACAGAAAACTTCTACCAATTATAGCATCGAAAGACGACGTTGGCATTAATTAATTGCTACTGCGATCCTTGTATTCTTATATCCTTAGGTCTGATGTTTCTTTTACCAAGCACAAATATCTTTGCAATGTATCAAGAAATACATTGGAATACAGGTAATATATTAAGAGTATTTTCTGCCTTTCGTTCATAACAAACACGGATTTGCATAAACACGGACGATATACTAATAACGGGTTACAAAGTAAAAATGTCAAGATCGTTAAACATCTTGGAAGTTTCCTTGTTCTAATACACCTTTGTTATCCAGACACTTGGAAAAGTATAGTATTAGACAGATAGCGTGCGAAGAAAGATGTAATAGAACACGATGAAAGTTTTATCGCGATACCGCTGTAACTATACAACACAGAGTTACGTATATAGCTGTGGCTATTATATCATGGTATCTGAAACTGTGACGGTACGGTCTCTGGAGAAAGATCACGCGAATCACCTTCGAGCATGTTCCGAGTTCCTCAAGGACGAAGCAGGATTCCGGTCCAACTATGGTCGGTCGATTACCTATACCTGCCTAGTAGCTTTACGCGCAGACCTGCTTCTTTCAACCTTTTACATACCTCGATCTTAAACCAAATATGTAATTGGTATTCTCGTAACGAAAACGAGACGAGAATCGATATTGGAACGTATCGAATGGAAATTATGAAGGAAAATGGCAGAGTATCTTTTCATTTGCCTGGAAAGACGAAGATGGCTAAGCATCATTTTCGTTGCGAGCCTTTCGATCCACTTCTTCGTGTAACCTTGGCTTCGAATTTTTGTGTCTCAGTTTCGTTCTCGTTCCGACGAACGAAGCAAAGAGGCGAAGAATCAGAGTAAGAACCGTGGTATGCAAATTTTCTAGCACGCTGAGTGCACAAGTGTGAGAATGCGTGGAAGGTACGCGCGATAATCTCCTCGTAAATGAACAGACACAAGTTTGCAGAGATAAGTAAGCGGATGGCAAGTAGAAACATTTTACAGTCGAGAACCGAGGTAACTGGGCAGGCGAGCACAATTGCCAGGAAAGCCGGCAATTTCTAGAAGGAAAACGACGTGACGCCCAATATGTTCCTGGCACAGAAAAACGCAGTTTCATGATGAGTTGCGATTTCATCGGGGAAATTCTATGCGGAACTCGGAGAAAAGTTGGACAGATGTAGGATTAAGTTGCTCGATTTAAGTCTTGTAATTTTTAACGAGTTTATTTACATTTAACTCTGCTATAATAATTATAATATAATTCTTCTGTTTGGATAGAACGTTTAAATACAATAAATTAGATTCTTTGATGCAATAAATGAAACGAAAAATACAATGAAATAATACGAAAATTCAACTGATACGTACGATTTAAATCGCAGGTGAAAAATGTATTACTGAAAAAAAAAACACGCAAAACAACAGAAATTCAGGATATTTGAATTAAAAAAGATTGATTTACGAACTAAACCTTCGCCGAATATTCGTAAAACGAGTAAATTTAACATCATATAACTGAGTGTTGCTTGAAACTTATATAATGCGTGTAGTTCCAAGTGCAATTTGTTCTAACATTGTATACGTAATTAAAAGACGAAACAAATGTACCGTTATCAATAAAGTGGAACAACGTTGCGATAGCTAATGATAATAAACGATAATTAACGAACAATACCAAGTTTTCAGATAAATTGCAAGATAATATACCTCTGCCATTCGTTGACAATTGCTCGCACACCAAAAATACATACTTTATGACCATATTGTGCGCATCCTTGGCTGCTAACTTTTTCACCTTCTGCTCCTACTCTATTTTCTTACATACTGCACACACTGTTACTTACTTTTTGCCCGTGCCAGTCTCATAACTTGATATTTATACAAGGTTCGGCTCAATAACATTCACAAGCGGACATCAGGTGATTGCTCATGAAAAAACAAGGAATGAATATGCAATGTGATGTTTTCGTCCGAGGATTAGTTCCGAGAAAATCGGCTTCAAAAATATATTAGAGATTACGAACATTTATATAATTTTGTATTCTATAAGTATCTGCAATAAATATGTACAAGTTTGTTGTTTGATATTAGCGTCGTTGTAACTGCACTCACATTTGATATAGGATACTAAACAAAGTAAAGGTAGTTTTTCGTTTTTTAATAAATATCAAAAGTTGCTACTCTCCGATAGTCATAGTCGGTAGTATAGTAGGCTGTATAATATCAGAATTTTATCTTTGAAACCAGATACGGTGCTTAACGTTAGTCGAGCAAATTTGAAACAAACGATATGCAACTAAGTGCACATGGACCAGCTTTCCCTCAGGTAAATGCTCAATTTCGAACGTGTATCGATTCGACGACAAAGTCACGTTTTACAGTACTTTTGCGTTTGTACGGTAACAAGAAAAGTAACGACGAGAAAGAAGGTAAAGAGATCTCGCTTTCCTTGCTGACGAATTTGTAAATTTTAAACGTCACTGCACTTAAATTAGAAATCTCAATGTGGATGGTATATAGTACACGTAACATTGACATTGCCGGTTAATTTCTGATCGACAATAAAAGATATGTATTGCGTCATAGCAGATAACAGCGATAGAAGAGCAGCAACAAAGCAGAGAGATTTCACATCGTCGAATGCGTGGGAGTGTCACGTGCGCAACTTCTCATTGCATTCTATCACAGAAATGAAGGATTTCATTCTGAAACCTCTGAAATCTCTTCGACGCAATAACGCCGTAAATTGTCGAAAAATATATTTGACTCGTGAGTCATTCACAATCAAACTATTTAATGCTGATCACGTAAGGAATGCAAAGACAAAGAAATAATTTTAATATAAATAAATTTACTAAATAAAGATACAGGCTAAAAGAGGTAGAGTTAAAAAAAAAAAAAAAAAAGAAGATAAAATGACGTTCATTGTGGAAACTGAAATACAAACCGTACAAGTAAAATGTTGAAGGAGCTGTGTTCGAGGGTATAAAGAGGTATGTACTTTTGCGGCAAGATCAAAAAATAATTATTCAACGGATGCTGCGTCACTGTGGTCTCTCTCTCTCCCTGCCAGATACCGGGAGGTCGTCAGGAATATCGGCGCCACATGTCTTGCAACACAGCTGCTTACGATGTAAACTTACAAGAGACAGACAGACAGAGCGTCAGTAGAAACGATAAGAATCGAAACTGTACAAAGCGTTTGGCTCTGATTTGGATGAAGAGCAGAGTCTTCTATCGATACAAAGCGTACTGGAGCATGGGGCCACACCAGTACATAAGCATCCAGTGATTTCGTTTAAAACTCATTTTTTTTTAAATCATACAATTTGCGTTCTTATAATTTGCTTCTTACGTATCTTTCTACATGCGACGCGTATTGTCCATTTTTCCTACCTGTATTCCTGGACGTCCCGCAACCTTTTTTGAGCCAAGACCGTCTTCGATAATAGCCAAATATATCTTTCGCACCATAAAGAAGAAACATGGCAATTATTTAGAAAGCCGACGTGTTCTCAATGTCAATGATCCTTGGATATGTCGTGAAAATCAGCATTTCGACTATAATTATTATTAAACTGCGATTGTTTGCGTGCACATGATGCACGCATCATGTAGAAATATATAAAACATCCAAAGTAAGGTATTCGTTGTGAAACGTAGTAAGAGAAACAAACAAGCCTTTGTGTTCCATTCCTTTCACTAACTATATTCACAGAAATATGACTCTGCATAAAAATTTGCGGTCTAATTATTACTTAATATCATACGGGTGTAATTAACTACTAACAAGGGGAGAAGCCGGACGATTGCCATATTCGTTGATTAAACGCTTCGAGAAAAAACAAGCCTCTTTTATGCCCGACGAAAATATACCTGTTAGTCGATCGACGATCAATTTTCCGTAATTATTCGAGAATAAAAAGCCGCACCGGCTACGCCTAATTCTGTTTAACGCACTACGCGTTAACGATTTCATTTTGTGTCGTCGACCTCCCTGCCCATGATCGATACCTATCGTTCCGTGAAGAACAAAGGTTAACGTGTAACAGCTACGCGACTCGTAGCTACAACGTTCGCCGCGTTGCAAGCTATTCGCTTAGTTTCTCAATATACCGGAACGTTCACGGTGCATGAACATATTTTTATTTCAAAAATATCTTTCTTCTTTTTCCTTTTTACCACGGACAGCATTTTATCTTTTTATTAAAACATTAATAGGATTTTTAGATACGATCAAAATATTCGTGAAAACGACAAATGAAAATTGATTAGTATCGATAAGGTATCTTATATACGTTTCGATATGTTATTCAAAGCAAGGTAAGATTCGTTCGTGTTGTAGTAGAAATACGGCAGATAAATATCTGAATTCATCGACAGACATAATAAATTCACGTAATAAAAGATCGAACGAACCGAAGCGAAATTCGATCGCTGCGACGATGAAGAAGCTTCGTTCGAATTATCAATGTAGCGCTCCTTCCGCCTGCTATCGCGGTTATCACAACGTTTAGTATTTGAAATTTCGGCTAATAAGGAAATGAGGATTTGGCAAAATTTCAGACATCAAACACAATTTTGTATTCAACGAGGCTAAAGGATCTCTTGCTCTTTCCCCGAGTCCCTCAAAAATCAAAAGGTGATTCGTCGATCGATTTTGTATTTCGTTAATGACGTTTGCGCCTTCTTTTGTATAATATAACAAATAAGATACTCACGTTTTGTTGCCAGTGAATAATATTATAATAATAATAAACAATTGCCAAAACTTTATCCACGTATACTGCATATATTATAAGAGTGTACGTATTTTGTTCTAACGAAGCAAACATTTCGTAAAGGTACTGACTATAATCGGCTGTGAGCGCCTGTATCGAACAAGGAAAGAAGATCCTGCCTTCGTAGAATGGTACACATGTATTCGCCCCTGTAAAAGTCAACGAAAAAGTTGTAGAATATAGAATGTCTCAATTATGACTTTAATTATTATACTTTAACATTTTCTTCGATTATTCTTCTTTGTGGCCTCTCGACCTGAGTCGAATACGTCTGTATCCATTTCTATTTCAACATCAACCCTTTTGCAACTTTCGTCGTTTAATAAAAATACGTAAAATATACGTAAAATATCATCTAAATAAATGATCAATGCTAATAGTCTCCAGATCGCAGCTGACCGACAATAGGTTTTGATAAATTTGTAATTCATATACTTTAACCTGGAAGGTAATATATGCCTTAAAACGACTTTCTAAAAACTTTCACATTTTAAATTTTGTTTAAAATAAATTTTCTACGACCTAAACCTACCATAAATTATAATCTATGCCTAGGTCAAGACTGTCAGCATTTGTACAAACATACTTAAACAGTATTTACCTTACTTGAACTCGCAATAATCCTAAGAATTCGTCATGAAATTTAGAATTGTCTAGGGTCAGGGTCCTTAATTATTGTAAGCGTATTCCAAGTGCAAGACATTCATTGCGCTAAAGCTGAGGAAAGCGGATTTTTCTATGTACAAGATACAATGGTCACTTTCAGCCGCCAGCAACCGTTAATGGCAGTGACTAGCATCCATCACAAGTTCCTTATAAATCTTATCGTCAACAAATCTGTAGTAACTAGGAAATCATCGTCGAAGAACTGATTGATGAACGAACTAGATCAAATTATCCTTTCGTAACAAAAGATGATCCTTTGCACGAAAAATAGTAAAGAGCGAAGATAGTTTCACGTAAAATTAATGACAAAAAAGGAGTAGCTGAGCAATAACTTAACTTGACTATGCTTTTATAATTTTGTAGGCTTTTATTCACGAAAATGATTAAGTATAATATTACAATGAAGTAGCGAAGTTAAAATAGTTGTTCAAAACGGCCAAAACTGTACACAAGACTAGTCTCGTGGTCCAATGCTTGCAGTTTTTATATGTTGCGTTTGTAAATGTTGAAGAACAAGGAGAGGATCCTGATTGCCCTACGTAATGGGGAAAGTGTAATATTGGGTCATGTCAGATAGTATGGAATGATGTGGATTTGGGTATGGTCGCTGTCACAATAGCGACGACGTCCATCTACTCGCATTCGCGTTATTCGCCAGAGCTCTACTCTCATCTCGCTTCTAAACTTTTATTATCGACTGTTTCATCTATTGATTACATTGATTCTATTGACTTCAACTATTATACTGTTTTTTTTTCTGATTCCTCCTATTTCACTAAATCTAACGACTTTACGGAGTCTTCTGATCGTATCGAGGTCACTTCATTTGGAACCCCTCTGTGCAGTCTTGGTCGCAAAACACCAAGTTCCCCAGCCTCGGGTGATAAAACTGGCTCGTCAGCCACATTCTCTTTCGAAATAGGCTCCACTCACCTCTACCACGTAACAAAATTAGTGGCAGCGGTGGGATACTTCGAGATAGCCGATTCGCGAGCGTGTTCAGCAGTCTCTCTCTTTCTTTCTCTCTCAAGCTTTTTACACAGTTTTCCCAATAGCATGGATGAATATCGGAGAGGAATGATTTTGGCGGCTATCCCTGAAATCACGTGCGCGACCTATCTTCCTCGCTATTGAGCGTTTCTTCGATTCGGACATCGTGGACGAG
Source organism: Bombus hortorum (assembly GCA_905332935.1). Taxonomy (NCBI): domain Eukaryota; kingdom Metazoa; phylum Arthropoda; class Insecta; order Hymenoptera; family Apidae; genus Bombus; species Bombus hortorum. Next base: position 5,866,896 of record HG995198.1, on the reverse strand, counting down.
TGAAGATCGATCAATCAAGGAGTCTACCTACATGAGAGAAATCCGAACCGATTAACTGACGATTCGAGAGGAGTCAATTGCGAAACTGTCAGTTATTATTACAGAATCGTAGATCATAAGTAACACGCGTTATAAAACATCGGTTGCCATAAGAGCCACCTATGTCTCGTCGTTTAAGATGCCAGCATTTGCGAAGTTTAGGAGGAAGGCCAGAAGGAACCATAAAATTATTCATACTGTTGATTTTGGTGACTTTGTCATAAAGAATTTGGCGATAAGATCGTCTGATATGATATCTCTTTTTCCAGACTTTGTCCCTTGCGATTTCAAACGACTTCAAACGAAAGCAAATTTTCCTCGTTGCTGTGATTTATGACAGAAAAAGATGGTCCTAATTTTGACCAAGCGCATCGACAACGCGGGAATTAGCTATTTATACAACGAGAAGGACATTTAAATTTAATTTAAATTTCGAATTCTTATCTTTTGGATGCAATTCAAAATTCTGTATTTATTTCGGCTCATTTCCGCGGTCCGTGCTATTTTCCACTCTCCTCTATAACTCTTCTCTATTAACACGATGAGAGAAACGTGTCGACTAATTCAGTTTTACCGCTGAATCACCTCGTGCTATTGACAAAACCGAATGTCCATAAAAAGCGTCCGTAAATCTGTGATTTCACTGTATACACCGATATGAACCGATAAGTAAACGAATAATTGAATCAACGATTCGTCGTCAAATTAACGCCTAATCGGTACGCATATCTAGCCGTAAGGATCCAAAAACTATAAGTCGAATTTGCTACAGTGGTTTTCAACCCGTCCCACTAGTTTTCAAGTTTCTTTTAGTCACGGTGTTCTTCAGGAAATGTACAGGTATTTTCACTCCGTATGCAAATCCTAAAATTTGGTATTTATCAGGTACCTAATTGTCTTCACTAGATATAATTGCTTCTTATTAGTCGATACTAATAAAAGAAAAAAGAGGAACAGACTTTGCCATTTTGTATGCTCTTTGAAAACCGCTATTTTAATTGTCCTCAACACTAACACCATCTACTGACCATCACAGTGGAGGGGGTTCTCACCCCTATATAAGGGAAGTCCGAATTCTGGAAAATCATAAGTATCAAGTCACTACTAGGAGCAACTAGAAAATCACCATAGTTAAACGCTGACATTCCAACTTCGTGATAAGACTTCCGAGTGTGTGATAGGGACTTCTCAGTGAAATAACTTGACATACCAAGCGGAACACGCAAGAAATCAGTGTGCTCAGGAAAAAGAACGCCAGAAGATACGAATGGCGCGACAAATGTCGAAGGAACGATTCGTGGACAAGGTCCGTGTCTTCGTGTCAGAGACGGAGTCACTTGCTACCGTCTGGGTCCGCCTGGAAGGATGGCCGAGAATGACCAGGAGACTCACATGGATAATGCAAATGTGGCCCGCGGCGTATCGGCCGAACAGCAATGATTTGACCGAGGGTATGCTTGCCGCCGTGCCAGTACAAATGAATAATATTAACTCTTGGGAAAGGGCTCATCTCCTGCAACGAACCCGAACGGGTTTCAACGTTATGTTGATCGACTGGGGGACAAAAAGGCACCAAGAGATGGATACGATTAGACTATTACCATCCAAGTTTGCAAACGCGGCACCATGGGTAAAAAAGATTAACCTGCGAGGCGTGCAGATACCGAATCAATCTGAGGAAGACAGAAACGTCGAATTGGCAAATCTAACTATGCGATTACGACGAGGATGTCTGCTCGATGTCCACCATACCCCAGAAGAGACGACCGCGAGGCTGCTGCTGGACTGCGCGCCGGGACAACCCCCGGTAGACATAGGTGCGCATTTTTTGGAGTTAGGATACCTCATTCCTAGAGAAATTTTGCAATAAAAAAGAGATTGTTACTTTTTATGGACGAAAACACAAACAAAAACTGTGATGTTTCATCCAAATTAATTTTATTATAATATATAGAATATATATAACATGTTGAATATATCTGGTAATACCAATAGATATATGTTATATACATTATTACATGTTGCTAAACAATCGCCACATTTCCTGTGAGGAAACAATCGGCGTTTTATCTAAATAATTATCATTATTTTACATTATTATATATAATTTTTTGTTTTCGTCCTTCAGAATTCTCGATTTGATCTAAATCCTGTTTGACAACTTCTAAAACTAATAAAAAGCATAAAAATTTTAATCTTGTAAACGATGCCTTATTTTTCCCTGCCTTTTATACGACGAGTCTTACAATATTAAATTTAAGATATCTTTCAAACTAATCATTTTTTGACTCAACTATCTTTATACTCTTCTGTAGAGAATCAAAAACTGCGTCGAATAGCGTATAAAAAATATAACGTAGCAATTAGAAAGACAAAGACCACCTTCAAATCTCGGAGGTGCATCCACCTAGATAAGATATGCGACCATCACAAGATGTTCTCGAAGTAGGACAAATTTTATCTAAAATACTTACAAAGAAATGAAAAGCTTACAAGGGAAGATTGTCAATTTGGGGAAATTAAATTAATTACGAAATTTTGGGGATACGTAGAGAATATGCTGGTATGTATGTATTAAGCAATCTTATTTTTCTGTCCGAACTCACTCTAAGCGGGCAAAATTAAGCCCTGAAAATTTAACTATCTTTCGATTTCCATTAGGTTCAGCTAGAGTCAAACAGACGATAATCACCTGTTATACACGATATAGTATCACGCCAAAATAATTTACTTATAATTCTCAATGAAAATTGATTGTAAAATAAAAAAAAAATCTTTCGATTTTGAACTACCTATACTGTGTACTATGCAAACTATGTGCAAGCGATAGGAAGAATGTTTTCAGATGTAATGGAATCGTAGAGGTTTGGTAACGAGAACTTGCTATTGCAACTCGTCAAGTATATTTGAAATAATTAAATAAATATAAATAAATACCAACGTATTCGCTAGACAGTATATAATCGCTCGCAGATAACTCATAGATGCTGTTAGATACTGGGTATATACTAAACTCTTTTCGGTTGCGTCCATTTATTTATACTGATCGGGGGAAAGTCGGAAAATTCAAATTTGTCTTTGTTCGATGGTTGCACGTAGCAGCGACCTTGTTTTACCCGGAGTTTATTTATTATTACTTTACGTGTATCCTAACGATCTTGATACTCCGAGGCAAAATAACATGATTTAAATTATCCTCAACTCATGTGCCGCTACACAGACAAAAGTTGCTTCCTTCAGTATCAGAAAAATGTTACAAACAAAAGATAATTTAATACCATATAGAAAAGAAGAAATTTACTATACTGTAATTAGACGTGCAGCAAACCTGCAAGGTTAAGCGGCTGTAAAGTTAAGGCACATCTACAAGTAATTGTATGGAACTCTCACTGCGGAGAGTGGCCTTGGCGACATATGTCAAGATCAAGTTCGTCGGTGGTGACTCTTCTCTTACGAATAATTAGCCAACTTTCGTATCTATACGCGAAGCATCCCGTGAGCAAGCGAGCAGTCCAGGAGAGAGTGTAACAAATTACTACCTTCGACTTGCCTTTACTTCGAAAACAACATCGCGTCAACGTCTATGCGTAGCCATACGAGAAAAGTGATTTAAAATCTTCCAAATTTGCCTAATCTCCATTACGTATACGTCTTATACGTGGCATATATTTACTTATGTATGTAATAACGTAAATCCTTAGGATAAATCAGACGTTGGATTCTGGAAAATAGAGGATCGATTTTCTAAGTCCTGAATTACCATTCTTCTCTCGTGATCTATTCTATTCAGCAAATGACTGCAGGTAGAACAAAAGAAAAATGTCGGTTGCCGGCAATTCTATAAAATTTACACCTTCCCTTCTTATGTTGACGATTCCGTTAATTTATCGTTAATTACCGTTAATTGTAATCTCCATAAGGATTTACATTACTCGAATGGAAAAAATTCCCACCAGATTTACCATTAACATTGTCCACTTCATATATTGAATTTGAGATCCTTTTCAGAATTTTGAAAGTCCCTTTCTGAATTTCATCCAACTCATTTCTGTTCAATTTTCTCCCACTATGAGCAGCAAAAACCATATCACCAATTTTGAATTCATGTCCTCTTTTTGTCTTATCAGATTTCTGTTTGTTAATTTTGAAATTTTTCATCGAATTCTGTCTTTTCCTAAATTAATCCTATTTTCAATTATTCCATTAGAATATCAATCTCAATAACTTGTATCAAATGATTAGATGAGAATCCAGTGATACTGTATCTGGTGTTATTATACTCATCTGCACATTCATCTGCGACTTTTAACTTTTTAAATTTTAACCATTTTTTTTTTTAACTTCTTGAGCAATTCTCAAATTCTCATTTTTTATTAATTTGAACTTTTTTATGACATCCAACCCTAGCATATGCTAATGTGAACTTATCCTTGAGTATCACAAAAACATCCATTATTTCTTCTATTTTATTTATCTTCATTCAGAGTTTCGCCCGGTCACTCGTGAAGTCGTTGCCATTGATAGTTTTGAAAACACTCTTATGTTCGGTTAGATCTGCTTTTATTTGATCAAAAATCTTTTTTGGTTAATAAAACTTGCATTGACATTGTCATTGACACCTTCATCTTTCTGATCATTGATTCCAACTTGGAGTTTTATCAGCGGTTCATACTTCTTCGAACCTTTTAGTTTTTTTCATTCTCACTCAGTCTTATTGACTCGTTGTTTTCGAATGCGAGTATTTCGAGTGAATTTACCTGTTTGAAATTCTTCTGAGCATTCTTGTTTATGTTCCTGCATAGTTTTGTCTGTTATCAACCAGTTATCAACGAATTATCGGCGATCTAATTAACGAGTCATTAGCGATCCTATTTTACGACTTATACACTGTCTTAGCGAATCGGTTAGTACGAGCGTCTCTGCGAACATTATCTGTATACTAATTTATCATTTTAAATATATTCAACCGTTTCAACAACGAGCAATCTCGTCCATTAAACCTCACCGACCAACCATCCTCTACACATAAACCTCTACAAATTGGTAACCCCGACGTGAGTTGAACACGACTAAACAACCTCTACAACTTCTTGATTGATATTCCAGTGGAAAACATAAGCCAATTCATTTTCTGGTTTTCTTATAGATTCTACACGTCCTATTCCTTCACCTTTTGTATTTTCGTTACTGATGATACGGAGGACAACCTTCAACGGCATGGCGTAGAGAACATCGATTTATGATAATGTAAACCCTTAGGGTAAATCAGACGATGACCTGAATTATACTTCTCTCGTGATTTATTCTATCGTCAAACGACCAAATGGCCAAATGACTGCCGATAGAACAAAAGAAAAGTGAAAATTGGCGAGTAGTTTGAATTCTATAGAATTTACATATATATATATATATGTCGGAGATGTAGAGACATCGAGCATTTCTTTTGGAATACTTGGGCTCGAGGTGACGCAACTGGTCGCTGAACGTAGCCACGGTCTCGGGATGAACGTTTAACTTGGCAGAAGAAGTTCCGATATTGAGGGACACGCTGTATTAACGGACAAGCCCCGGCCAGGAGCAATGTCGACTCTATGCAGGACTGCCTAGCAACGGCGCCTGGAATTTCGTTGATATTTCTAATCAATATGTAATTGACAAATGAGATCCAGGCAGTCTTTTATTGAGATCTCCTTGGCGAGTTTACGGATATCGGGGAGTCAGTCTAGAAGATACCAAGCGATACAGCTAACGTATTCTGCGATAAGAGAAAATACAGATTATTGTACAAAGAGTTTCCCGTTGACCGTGGATTCGTTTGAACCCAAGAATATTGTTAAAAGCGTTCGTTAAACTGTTTATTGTTAAACCTTGTAAAGTTGTATCTATTTGTGTTAAACAATTTAAGTGTAATATAATTTAGTTAAGTTAAACAATGGTGAATCCAAATGAAGAATTAATACGCGCTCACAACTCAAAAGACGATTCAACACAAAACTCTAATAATAACTCGACATATATTTATAATAGCTTTTGTGCGTACACGAAGACAAAATCAAAGTTTTGTTACGCTTAACAAGTAGAAATACAAGCAGAGATTTTGAACTCGTTTCCACTTGTTCATATCGTCGTTATCCACTTCGTTGCTTCTTTCAGTGTTGGAGTTTTCGTTAATTAATCCTTTCGTTCCACGTTTCCGTGATTGTTTAAACTATTTATAATTAACGTTACAATTAAAGTCAGATTAGTCGTATAATCGAGATATCCAACTCCGTTAAAAGCTCCGGGAACGCTCTTAAGAAATACTTGTTGTCTCTAGCGCGCAACGAAAGAATATGAAGAGTCGACACAGTCGATGGAGTTGGAACGAACACCATATAGAGCGTTTTTATTTACTCTAAACGTTTTTATATCTAACGGTTGGATGGTATGACTTTGGTAAAATCCGGAGAACGAGGCGGCTGAGATACTGAGAATAATTTTACCCACTTTTTGTCACGTTTCGTTCGTACAATCGGAATTATTCAAATAGATAGACTCGATAAATAGAGGTCCAGGTAAGTAGAGATAGATAAAGTAACGTATCGATTTTGCTTATTCTTCACTGCGCGATAGAAACGACGTTTATGGAATACAGTCGAATGGAACACAAGATCTTTGGTCGCGCGCTACGAATATTTATATAATTCGCTATAGCGAAGATTTATTATGATAATAAGAATGTTCCAGGTGTTTCGAAACGTTTCTGCGCGAATACATTATGTTTCGAATCACAGGCAAAGGTCGAATCGAATGATTTATTTACGTAAATATTTGGAAAACCCAGAATCCTTCGAGCAATACTCGAGCATTCCAGGCTCTCGATCTTGCAAATTCCCTCGCTCTCGTAATTAAATCTATTAGTAAGCGAATCTAAGCTTTACGAGATTAGGACTCTTGTATCTATCTTAGAATCAAAGATCTTTTCGAGTCTTCTTAGATACTTAGAGAATACTTAGATTCGAGTTCTAAGTCATTTCGTAAATACGACGTTCGTTTAACCTAGAAAAATGCCTTGTAACAAATAGCGTTGTATATTTTTAGAATCCTCCTACGTAAATAAAATTTGTGTAACGTATAGATCGCTCAACCTATCTATCGCTTAACGCGCGTTACACGTACCGTTAGTTTACACGGTTGAGGCGTTCGTTCGCTGAGAAATTGGCAACTCGAAATGCTACATCCAATGACCAGCCAATCGTCGTTCAGTCGACGTTAATTGAATTCGAAATTTCTGTTCGATCGGCCGGTTCAAGGTCTTCCCCGTGCTTCCTCGAGTTATCGAACTTTCCTAAATACGCGCATATGTATCTTAGGATCAATACGGGCGATTCGATCGAGGACTGTCGGCGTCCTCGTTCCAAACGAGAATCGCGAGACCCATGCGTCAGGCAAATGTATTTTCGTCGGAAAGTGTGCTCCACGATACGCGGACGAATAAAGGCTAACGACACTCGAATAAATTGGCGTCTCTTTAGAGTCCGTAGGGAGACGACTAACGATTGGCAGTTGAACGTTTAGTCGAGCTAGCTTTCAGAGCATGAAAATTTATACTGACGTCAAGCTTCGTGCATTCTCGACTAATAATGTCGGATCGTCAATTTATTGCTCTATCCGGCGATAGTTTGTCACGAGCAGCTAACATCCTGTTCTTCGACGCTCGTTCCATTGCTTCCATTTCTTCCCCTCCTTTAAGAGCGATAATTACGCGTACGTGAAAATATTAGTCTACCTTCGTTTCCGTAATCGAACACGTTACACGCGGCGATTGTAATTACACCTATTTCTACAAAGCGATAGATCTTGGAATTTCTAGGATTTAAACTAGCGCTGCAGGAATTGGAGCAACTTTCGCTTCTTGGTCGATACCATCTTTCTTTTCAATGTAACTGTGGAAAGAACAGCGTTGCTTATGGAACGTACCGTGGAATGTACGTTCCATAAGCGTAGTATATAAGATACGCAAAGTCAAGTTTTATTAAACGTTGTAATATCCAATAGGTGGAAACGAAGTCTCAGCTGGATCCTAATTGCTCAGTTGCATCGACGGAAGCATAGATTTTTCGTAAATACGCGCCAGCTGCTATGGACTGTTTCATTTGATATCAAATTTTCTACCAACTTATGAAAATCCACGGTGATAACCACCGATGATAACCGTTACGAAGCCACGTTGTCCTCAGCCGTGACAAATTCGAGCGATTGTTACGAGCGAAACGAAGTGGAAGAATAGCTTAGCGAGTTAGAGCGACGCGCGGGTCATTTAATGGAGAAACGTTGGAATCGATGCTTGAAATTTATACCGATCTGGGCCACGATCTGAACGTTCAATGTAGGCCGGTGTGCAAAATGACCGGACGACCCCACTGACGAACCAAGTATGCAATCCATAAATTGATTCGAATCGTCGAGACACGCTGGGTCGCGTCACCGTCCCAATGAAAATCCCTGACAAATGCTTGTTCTCGCGTATCCTGTCCGTGAATCGAACTGTGCATCGATAGCAACAACCCGTAACTTGCGACTAATTTAATTTCGGTCTTCGCTGTTTTATGGTCCGCGTCGTTCCAATTATATCGATGGACGCTGTTTCACTTTAACCAGTTAACCGCGTTCGATGAGTATACGCGTCAAAGAAAAAGTTTATTTCGGTACGTCGGCGTGTATATTCGTTGTCGCTTGTATTTATTTACGCACTCCACGGGCTAACTGCATGAGAGAGGTTTCTAAAACTAAAATCCGCAATTAACTGGTTAAGCGTCCAGTCGTTCTCCTGAGTCACGTTTTCTGTTCTTTCAAGGAGAAGCAGTTTTGAAATTCGATGAATCAATCGAACCACGAAGAATTGCCCTTTCGTTTGGTTTTCCAACTATTGCAGATACGTCTTCTTCCTTTCCCTTAAAAATTTTCTAAATGCTGTTCGTTATAACGTTAAAATATCACGTGTCTAATGGATAGGACACTTTAGATAGAATAACTCGATCGATTCGACGTCGAACGTAACTGGCGTCAGATTTGACTCTCGCCAATTAAAAATATCTTCTGCTTGCATTTTGAGACATCAATGGTGCGTTTGACAACGCCGATGCGGATATTCTCTTGCAACGATTGGCAACGATTACACGTCCCACTGATGGTTAAGATGAATTAAATTCTTAACTTTCCATTAATTAACTGAGACTTGCCTCTGCCCTGCTGATTGGAATATTTCTAAATCAGGAATTATTTCTTAACCAGAAAGTAGGCGGAGCCCCTTTTCTTTCTTTTTCTTTTTCGTTTCTGCGATAGAAACTCACCTCGTTCCCTTTGGGATATTTCCAGGTCGGTACCATTATGAATTGGGACGTACGGGAGGACAGTCGCTGCACGATTTTGGACCAGTCGAATTGGCTTACGTGTCCGACGAAGATGCGGTCGACGATGAAGAATTGTTAACAAGGTACCGTCGAGAAGCGGATGAGAAGCCGGACCATGCGACCGAAATATCACGGGGGCAACAATTGCAACAGCAGCAGTCGCAGCAACAGGTCGCGTCGCAGCAATCACAGTCGCAGCCACAGCCACAACCCCAGCAACAACAACCGCAGACGGTTGTGAACGCATCGAATGTACCAACGAACGATGGATACGACTATCTGACGGATTATCCGACAGAATCGACGGTTCCCACGTCATCTCCGTCGTCGACAACAGTTTCGTCAGGCGAACAGGGAGTTGTGACGCCTATCCTTCGATTGGACAAACCGGAGACTTCAACGCCGACAGTATCAATCTACGGAAAGAATTCTTCCACCAAAGAACCGGTAAGATTCGATTCTTGTCTGTTATATACAAGATTCAGATTGATACTGTAACGAGACGCGGCTGTTACGATTATATCGACAAAATCTGAAACGAACCTGAACGTATATTCGGCTGAAGGTGTCAGAAAATTTAAGAGATTATTCTTGAGATTAAAATAAAACGAAAATCAAGAATAAAAAAATTGCGTTTTCGGCTTTGTCCCTTAGTTATTGACAATTAAAAGCCGGCTAAGATGCCCCTGCACGCGGGCAAACCTCCTTACGCGAGCGAAAGGAGGTCAGCCTATATGTAGGGGCATATAAAATAATATTTTATTTTTATGTTATATATTGTATATATGTTCGAATTAAGAAGCATTCGTGTACAACTAAAAATTAATTCTGTTCCCTTTGTGCAGGCTCCATCCGCAATTCCAGGAGGTAAAGCTAACTCTATCAATGTGACGACCGACGCTAAGAAAAATTCGACGAAGGGCGCAGAGTCTGTGCCGGAATCAACGGACAACAAAGATGATTCCGATGGCAGTATCGGAGACATATCTATCAGCAGGTTTTCGGACTTATCCAACAAAACTTTGTCCCAGCACAATATCACGAAAATGGAGTATGACACGCATCAATATTACAACAGCACGTTTATCGTCGATGAAGCTGTAGGGAAAAAATTCTGGGTGGATATAAATAATCATCCAGATTTGAAGGTCAATTACTTACTTAGTCAAAGTCACCGTCGAGCTGCGGTATGTGTATTAAATGTGTTTGCCATTTTTCTCATTTATACTGCCTTCCTTAGTTAAAAATGTCCTATCTGTAGCATAACAGATAGAATATTTTAAATTAGGGAATCTGGAAATTTAACAGATTATGAAGCTTGGTATACGGAGTAGGCGCGAAAAATGGAATATGTAGAGTATATTTGGAGAGTAAAGTGTAAAAATCACCCGTTAAAGAAAATGCAGAATTTTCTTTTTTCTCGTGGATTGCATACAACTCTACCCTGGTTGCGCGTAAAGCTTTATAATTTGTTGAATTTCCAGGTTTCCTAACTTTCCTTGCGAGAAAGTTAGTATAACGTATTCAAACGTAATTAAAAAGTTTCTTTTTGTTTCTTCCAACAGACAGTGAAATTGAAATTCGATTTCCCTTTCTACGGTCACAAAGTTCGTAACATCACCATCGCCACCGGAGGATTTTTGTACACCGGGGAGTACGTTCACAGTTGGCTAGCCGCCACACAATATATCGCACCACTAATGGCAAATTTCGACACGCGAATATCTAATGACAGTTATGTGAAATATGTCGATAACGGTTGGTAATGAGCTTCTGAAGAGAGAATACACGTTTGCAAGTAGACATAGTCGTAAATAAATGGGAATGTTAATTGCAGGAACGGCGTTCACTGTTATATGGGAGAAGGTGGTATTGCAAGACAAACCTGATGCAGGGGCATTCACGTTTCAAGTGACTTTGCATCAGAACGGTGACATCGTGTTTGTATACTCGATGATCCCTCTGGTGGTAGAGCATATCGAAGATAAGGCTCATCCTGTTAAAGTTGGATTAAGCGATGCTTATATCATGGACAGAATAGTGTTCTGTAAGTATTTGGTGTTATCTTACATTGAAGCCATTCTTAGAGAAAATTTCATCGTAACAAGCAATAATCGAATCGACTATTTTTCTTTCTTCCTCACAGTTGTTCGCAGAAAAACGATTTACGAATATCATCGCGTGGACTTTAATCGGCAGGACATTAAGAATTGGACAGTGATTTATCTACATGCACTGCCTACCTGTTTAGAAATGGATAATTGCAGAGACTGCTTGACAAAACTAAAAGGTTTCGACTGCAAATGGTGTTCACAACTGAACCAATGCAGCACCGGAACATCTAGATCGCGACAAGATTGGCTGTTGAAAGGTTGCGATGTTCGAATGATAAAAACAATTGACAATTGCCCGTTACCAACTACTACATGCAAGGAACACCTCGACGAATATAATCACATTTTACGCATGCATTCGGAAGAGACTGTTACCGTTAGTGAAATGAATGCGAAGCAAGAGAAACCTGGAACGAGTCCTCTAGAGCGTTGTAAGATCCTTATTTCTGCCACTAACGTACACTTTTGCAATCGTTCGTTTAGTCATAATGATATTTTACTTTTTATATCTTTAGCTCGGGACAATATGAACATGGGAGTTTCAGGAATTATTGGAATTCTCCTTGTAATTGGTTTAGTCGTAGGTTTAGTCGCGTGGGCTGCATATGCTTACCGCAATCCTCATAGTACGTCCGGACAAATGTTAATTAGGGTAAGGATTAATAATATTTGTTATAGTAAAAAAAAAAAAGAGATATGTTTTAAAGAAATATTTTTGATCTTTTTTGAACAGTATCGACCAAGTCAATGGAGTTGGCGAAGAGGAGAAGCACGTTATACAGCAGCAACGATTCACATGTAGAAATATGTAATCGAAACGCAATCAGCAATTAGTACAGAACTATCGGACCAAACTTCCTATTAAATATACACCGTATTAAGTCTGCAAGTTTATGTACAGAATCGTTAGCCTGCAATGAAGCACGCACGTGTCGCTTTATTAATTGCCATATGTCAATATATGATACTTATTTGTTGATATTAACGTAAAATAACATGTTCGATTATTAACAATATACAGGGGATCGGAAATCGTAGTACAACCAGACAAGCGGTAATTCTACATGAAAAAATAAGAGAACAATTTGATATAACATTTTTTTCATCCGAGACTTTGTTTACGAGAAAATTAAGCATATAATAAATTAATTAAAACAAAAGTAAATAATCCACAAGAATGTAAACTATGTATAAAAATAAGTAAAAAATGTAGAATAACATATTTTCATGAGATGCTTTGTTTTTTCGAGAAAAATAAATTTTTTAATGTATAATGCGCGTGTATCAGACCGGTTCGTAACTGAACATCTTCAAACTTTACATTTCTTGAAAATGTGACCTTAAACGGAAAAATATTTCACATTTTTTACTTATTTTCACATGTATAATAACATCGTGTTGGTTGTTTACTCACTTACCCAAGTTTGAGTATACTTGACAAATTTTCAAATTCGGTTTTCTCAAAAATGAAACGTCATAGAAAACAAAATTTATTTCATATTTTCGACTTATTTTTTCATGTAGAATCACCCCATATCCGATTGTAGTACAATTTCCGACCCACCCTGTATTTATACTGAAACAAATATAATTGTGTTGGAAAAGGGAAAAGAACAAGTATTGCAAAATTATCTATTATTAAACCTTACAACGCTAATTTCCGAAGAAATGGCAATTAAGCTACTAGTGACAAAGGTGTAGAGGAAACTTTTGAAAGTGACCTTCATTGTATCAGCGGGCGGAATAACGAAAGTTTATTGAGATTTTAAATTTTGTACAGTAATGTTAATGTTATAAAAACACATAAAAACAAGTTTATACTTACTGTTGCCCGTGAAAATATTAAATCGACACCTTTTACAATGTATAATTTCTCTACTGTTTTCTTTCGAAGAAAGTCACGCTCCATCACAATATTCGAAAGATGAAACGTTTCTAGAGCAAATAATAAACAGTGGGAGACAAATGGACACTGGTATTATAAACGATGACTACACGGAAACATTTATTATATTTTCGTAGTCGAAGTAACCGTATTATCGAAAGACGGGCAAGAAATCCTTCCCCTGGATATTGAGCGTTTATGTGATTTTAGTATCATGTGGTATACTTTGTTATTGTTTAAGAGAGAGAGAAAAGAGAGAATTCGTTTTTTATCGTTATATAAACTTCAGTAATTGTTTATAAATATAAGTATGTATCTATATATTTATAAATTATATATTATAATACAAATATATATTTATAAATATATATTTATATATATATGTATAATCTTTACGACGTGAAGAGCAATATTTTAATAAAAATCAGTTGAATGATCAAGTTCCGATCTAGCCTCTAGAAACTACAGTTCGGATGGTATATGGGAATTAAATTTTTAAACAAACTTTCAGCAATATTTAAAGAATTTTATGACGCAACAAATTGTATAATTTCATTTTGTACTCGTCTTCTTCGTTTTTCCTTAGTACATTCCAGAATATTCAATTCCTAGGAATATAAAATATACTGAATGGAATAAATTATATATCCGTAAACTGTAGTTTCACCTTTTAAATTTTAAATACGCGTATATATATGTACATATCGTATGTTCAGATGTGTACATATATATTTTTATATGTATACAAAATATATAAATATATTTTATATGAAAAGATTTTTAAACACACGAGCACCTTAACTTACGATTAGTAATTATACATGGAAAAAAAGTAACAATGAAAAATTCATATATATCGGTAATATTAGATCATCAGTGTATATAGTAGCATATTAAAGCAATATAATTTTTATATGATTGTAAGTATAATTAATATCGAAAGGTGCCCTTAATCAACTTTTTGATACATTTATTGGCAATGGAATATTATTAAGTATTTTCTTCTTGTCGAAGATTAACGTTTATGCAAATTTCTACTTTTTAACAACAAAGAAAGTGTTAGAAAGTACATTAATTTAAAAAGTAGATGATTTTTTTTAAATGATATCTCTATATTATAAAATTAGCTTACGAAAATCACGATTAATTTTTCTCACATTATTGTATGTATATGATCTAACTGATAGTTTGTGATAATAAATATTATAATTATTACAATAAATATGTTTTAATTTTACATATTTTTTTATTAATGCCAGAGAATTAATGCTGTGAAAGATTTTGTGTGTGTACATGTATAATTTCATCTATAAGCATTTCTTTTTAAATTTTTCATTACTTGTTTCATTATTTTTTTCATTTACATATTAAATTCATTTTACGTGTTTGAATATATTATAATTCCTTTGTATGTATAATAAGCTTTTATATTACCTGATTTTACATTACATTTTACAACAATATTTAACCGCTAAAATTCTAGTAATAGTAGAGAGTAGTGCTAGTTGTTTCACAGTACAGGTACTGCACCATGAGACCAAGTGCTGAAATCGACTAAAGTTAGCACGTACAAGAACCTATGTATTTAAGATTAATGTTAAGGATGTACCGGGTTTGGTTGCATACTAGTATAGACAAGAACCTAATTTTTTCAATTGGTTTTACTTCGATGTTCGCCCACGTTGACGATTGTACAAAGAATACAAAAAAAAATCGGATAGAAAATTAGATATGAACTTTTCCGTAGAATCATACAATTAAAAGTTCTTGTAGCGTGGAACTCAATAAGTTCTTGTCTGTACTAGTGTGTAACCAAACAGGGCAGATCCCTAACTTCCAGTTTAAATACATAAGTTCTTGTATATGCTAAATTTCAACCAAACAGGACAGATCCCTAATTTTATAAATTCTTAAATATGCTACTTTTTATTGACCTCGGCGTTTGGTCGCGTGCTACAGCACTAGTCCGGGAAGAACCAAATCCATAAGCAGGGTCACTCTTAGTTCCTCTCCGGTAATAGCTAAGTAATACCCTAGTAATAATAGCTACTTAGTATTTTATTGATAAGATGGCAGCCTTCACGAAAGCTATACAGATTTCAAAAGGTGTAAATAATGTGACAAAACTATTTACAAATTTAGTTTTATCACAAAATGTAAATTCAGTTACGACTTCGATGTTTATTCAAAGGTTTTTATAATTTATTTTACATGTAAATTTTCTACAGTAAATTATATTGAACAGACCGAGAGGTTATGTCCTGAATAATTCTTTTCTATTTGTCATAATGTATAAATGCATATAGTTTTGCAAATATAAGAAATACTTGCTTGTAAATACTTTTTCAAACAAAAATGTATTTTATAATTATTATTATTATATTTAGTACTTAGTACTTATTTTGAGCTTACATTTTTGTCTGCAACATGAAAATTATTGCTGATAATCTTATTAATTTAACATGTAAATATACAAACATCCTTTAAATTGTATAATTTTATTGTTTATAATTATACATAGATGATTTAAATTCCTTAGGGTGCCTACTTTTCAATATTCTCTCATCCATACTACACCTAAATGTAATGATTTGATGGAATTTTTTGATGACCCAAAAAATTGGGAAAAGGATAAAGTACGTGTTGGACGTTCTTGGAAAAAAGATGAACTAAGATTTAAAAGCAATGAAGACCTTCATAAATTATGGTAACACACAAAAGTTACAAAATATAACAATATTGTATGATAATGAAAATTATATTTAAAACGCCCAGGTTTGTATTATTAAAAGAACGCAATATGCTTCTAACAATGGAAGAAATTTATAAACAAGAATGGAAATATTTTCCAAATCCTGAAAGAATTGATAAAGTTGAAGATAGCATGGCTAACTTAGAGTCAGTAGTTCGTGAAAGAAATAAAGCGTACTATATGCTTGAAACTGGAACAACTGGAGAACGACCTGTTGTAACAAAATATAATCCTATTGGTAAAATGTTTTTATATATTTATTCTATACGATATAAAATATATATAAAATATATAGAAATTGTCTGCAAACAGACTGTACTTAAATTCTGTTTTACAGGACTACGTTACTTTTATCGAATGAGTCAATATTCTAGACCAAAAAGTAAAAATTCTGCATGGCGCAAAAAATATAAATTTAATTTTGGTGGATATGCAGTGCAAAAATTTTTGCGACTTTATAGAGAGAAATTATGGAATGAAAAACGTAGATTAATAAAGTGTGTATTTTTTCTATATAATTACAAAATAACCTTTAAACTGATGAGACTTTTTTTTAATATAATATACGTAAAAAAATTTTATTTTAGTCGTCAAAGAAATAAGGTGGCTGTTTTAATGCGAACTTTCCCTAATCTTGATATGGAAGCTGTGAAAGAACAATATCCATTGGCAGATATAGAAAAGGCAAAGAAGTATAGAAGTGCAGATGGACACTTTATACGCGATTAAATGCATTTTTTCACTATGTAATATTTTTAACTTTTGAAATAGTTTGCAATATTGATAACAGTACTTTCAATTAAAATGATACGAAATGTGACAAAATTAAATTCAAAGTATAATTCTACAACAAATATTTCAATACTTAAATACTATGAATATTTGTAAAAATTTTCACATCTAATTGCTCATAAGTATCATTATATGTTATTTTATATATAATCTAGAATTCAGTTCGAGAAATAATGACAAACAAGTTATTATGTAGAAGAATTTATTGCAATAAAAACAAAGTAAAAGATACGAGATATTACTATACTTATCCAATATATAATTAAAATTCAAGTTTTTCATTACATTGTACAAGAAAGAAGAACAAGACATGTTTTTGCTTTTATTTTGTGACTAGTTACAATTTTATTTCTATTTATTTTTTGTTTGCAACTTTGAAGATCATGTACGGTGATGTTGACATTGTGCAAAAATTCTATGGCTGTAATATTTAAGAATGTTTAACATGCTTGATCAAAGCATGTAAAATTTAACATCTTTTTCCTTTAGACACATTAGAAACTAACATGTGTTGATTATGTTCCAATTTTGTATCATATATAACATACGCAAATTTCATATTGCAATTGCGTATATTAATAAGTCTCTTTAATTTAATATTTTATCACAATTGTATGTGACTACATGAAACAATGCACATAGGATTAGAATTTTATTCACAATGATTTACAACCTGCATCGGTTCACGTAGTTTTTGGTAATGAAAAGATACATGATTGTAAAATAAAGAAGTTGTTCACATTATAAAAAGAATTAAAAACCCAAAATATTAATTTTAATATTAGAAGAAACCTCTTTGATATACAAACATATTTCTTTTAAAAAAAACTATCTCGTTATAATTTTTCCCAATATTTATCTCCCAGAAATATGGAGTTACTAAATAAAGCACCTCGCTAATAACATGAAAATTACACCCAATAATTAATTTTCAAACCTTTACGATTTAAAACATAGTAATCAGAATTTTAACCAAAACAACAATTTTAAAGCAGTAAAACATATACATACATATATAAAGGGAAGATATCAAAAATAAAATTTAAAAAAAGCCGTGTTATATATTATAATAACAATTATTATCAGTATTATTAATAGGAATGTTAATTATATATCATACGCTTACTTTAAAAGCAATTTATAGAATATTCTTCCATTATAGAAGCTGCACTAAGCCTTACTGCCATTGTATTAGTATTACATGTTTTTAAAACTGTATCATTTGGTATCTATAGTGCACTTTCAAATGCAAATTAATTCTTATAATAAATGTGATTATATAGACATCCATGTAACTGACACAGTAATTTTACGCACTCATCATTATATTACAGTCCTGTGTACCGTTATCAATATCGTAGTTTACGCTATTGAAAACATATTGCACCATTTTATTGAATTAGCACATCAATATTACGTATCACTAAATATTTATAATTTATGTTTGTATGATTTTTCGTATTCGCCACTTCTCGTTGGTTGAAGAACATGAGATATTAATTTTGAATAATTTGTTTATAACATCATATTCGATATTATTAGAATGCTTTAGTATCTGTATTATATGAGTTGATTCGTTCAAATACTTATGTTTCATCAATTTCTATTACTGAATATGACGATGCGTTAGCTATTGTCTACTGGTACACCTTATCGTTTAATCGATTACTGAAGGTAATAAATATCGCCATGCAAACTCTAATTCTTTACTGGCATCTGAGCAACGTCGATGAAGTTTATCTTCTGGCGGAAGCGTTACCATAGGAAATTCACCCTGTCAAAATACGAATTATTTTAAATTACATAATGATAAATAGAAGGTGTAATTTTTACTTTTATAATATATTATTAAAATTGAAAATAAAAGAACGCATACCAAACTTGCATCAGCCCACAATGTTTCTAAAATTTCTTTAAAAGTAGATAGTTCAGTGTAATTTGTGAAATATATAACCCAGTCACCACTACTTTCATGTACTTCTCGACATGCGAACTCCTGAAAATAATATATAATAAAATGAGACTATAGAACTGTATAAGCCCATAATATCAACTACATACCAGTATACACCAAGATTGTTGAGTTAAAGGTACTCTGAAGGCTGTGAGATCTTCTACAGAAGCACAAGAAAGTGTTTCCCCACGTTGTTTACCAGGAAACACTTCCTTCATAGCTACTAAATGCTTAGTAGTTGTAATAAGGCTACATGGCAAAGGCTCTCTTTTTTCTGTAATATCGAATAACCCAGAAGCACTTTGAACAAAGCTTTGTAACCATTCGGATGCGACGTATTCGTCGGGAGCAGCAAACTGAAAAGCTTTATTCGGTTTTAAAAGTATCTCGAATGTATGAGGGCGATGAGAATTCGGAATTCTTCGACATCCTTGACAAAGACCACCTTTCAATGGAATAGCCCGTTTCGGTAATCGTTGATTCGCGTCCGTAAACATATAAACAACTCCACCTTTGAGAACAAAGTATCCAGCTTCCCATGGATTAGTTGGAGCATTAGGATGAACTTGTTGATACGTGTGTGGTCTGTACATAAGATCACCTTCTTTTGTTGGACCACATGGTGTGCTAGGTGGTGACATATGTTCGTCTTCCATATAAATAAGATTATAATGTTCGATCTTTTCATCCTGAAATATCAAATTGTACTAATTCATAAAAAAGGAAAGGAACCTCAGAAAGCTAATAATCCTTTGCTACTTATTTCAATGCAACTAAATTTACATACAGGATGGACAGCAGTATCACACAGGACAGAGTGCCTTAAGATATGCATATCTTCGTAGGTCAATACTTTAACTGCTGGAAGTCTTGGTTTCATTGGAGATCTCCTTATAGCCATCTCCAAGTGCGCAATTAACTCTGAAGTAGTTTGGGAACTTCCCGTAGAAAATAAATACTGCATCTCGTAATCTGCATTTGATAATAGTATTGTTTGTGCATTTGGTCCAACCTAGAAAACATATTTCTTTATTATCTATTCCCTATTGTCTAGATTTTACAAGCATAGTACTATCCGGGCTAAACTTACCATTATAACATCTAATTCGTTATAAGGAATAACGAACTGATTACTATAAATATGATCCGGTTTCGAACCTGTTAAATATAATGTTTTATCTGTTAATAAAGCAATCATCGGTTTACTTTCTCCATTTGTCATGTACGAACTCCTAACTTTATATACTTTATATAATTCTTCTGTTTTATCTCTATAAATATGTTTCTTAAAAAGTTCTCGTAATTTCAAGCTAATCTTTTCCCCACTAAATTCTCGTTTTTCTGCTGCCACATTTTCTTGTATCTCTCGATCAAGGTTATCATTAAATTCTTTAAAAGAATCATAACTCGTTTTAACACCTTTGATATATAAAGGATTCATTTTTTGTGACTTCTTATTTCTTTTAACTTCAAATTTCCTCTCTGTAATAGATTTTAGAAATCTACTCAATAATGATGTTTTAGATGGAGCTTGCCTTATAGGTGGCGGCGCTAATAATTTGTTGCTATTTTCTCCTGTTAGTATTGATGTCATGTTACGTTTTTTTGAAGGTGAAGCTAAATGTCTGCTATTTCTACGTTCCTCTACATCCGATGTGGTAGTACTATCTATATCCGACCAATCGCTAGAAGTAGTATATTGTTTCGAATTAGTTGGACAAGGCATTTGAACTTTTGCTGGAGGATCTTCTACGATATTTCCATATTCTTTTTCAACGATGTACGCCTCTTGTGCTTCATTTTCTTCTAATTCAATCTCCATCTTCGGTCTGAATGCTTTACCGGGATCTTCTTGGCCCTCTGGCGCACCTCGCTCTGAAAGCGACAATCCACAAGCACACTTGCAATTATTCTGACATGGTATTTGTTCACAACTCTTTGACAATACTTTCTTCTCACAATCGCTATCAAATACACTCGATAATGAAGAGTAAGAATAGTAATCCGAATGTGCATTTCTGGGATTAACGTTCTTTTGAACATACGGAGAATCCCCATGAGCGCACCAGCTATATCTTCCTTTTTGTGTATCTTTCTTCTGAACTGAATTAGGCGTTAAAAAGCTCATAGAAAAATCTGCGTAATTTTCATCATCATCCAATTTCATAGTTTTTAAAATATCTTCGTGAAAACTGACGCGCTTTTTACTTTCCCCACGTTTCTTTTTACGTTGTCTACGTTGTACTATAGCTTCTGAACTAGAGGATGATAAAATACTAGCATCAGTCATATTAATAGTATTCAAGATACCATATGGTGCTTCTATGTTTTCACAATCTGAAATAGTCATACTAAGTTCTAGAAGATTTGTATCATTGTTGATCACATATGAATTTCGAGGATCAATATTCCTTTTAAAACTGTAACTACCGTCGCTGTAATATGTGGTTCTTTTATTCAATTCTTTAATTCCATTATCATTTTTATTACTTATTTTATCGAATTTTGACTCATCTAAACTCTTACTGTAAAAATCGTAATCTTTTAAAGTATCCAAACTGGAACAGGTAAGCTCATTATCATCGAGTTTTCTCGTTAAGTTTTGATTCGCTATATCACTTTTCGTCATCATTGCGGTTTGAAATTTGGTAACCATTCCTGGTGATTGTGTAGGTGTTTTTCCATCTTCGCTGGAATCACTGGAGCTAAAATTTTTATTGTCTTCTCTACAGTTGTTTATCATTGTTTTATACCTATTATTCCGATACCTTGGAGTTTCTTCTAGATGAAAATCTTCCTAAAAGTATATACAGGATTGTATGTGTAGAAAGATAAAGATATATATTTTTGAGCATAAACTTCACTACAAAAGTATACCTCCTTGTAACTACTAGCATCTGTTTCATTAGCAAGCTCCATGTCACTATCAAAGGCTACTCCACTGTCACCAGGAGAAGCTAAACTCGAAGAAACACTGGATGATCTAAGATGTAATGATAATATAGTTCCAGAAGGATTTACGCTCATAGGCCTTTGAGGCATGTAATTGCAAATATCCAAGTATGTGACATCCTACAATGACACAAACAATTAGAATTTATTATTTTAATATAAAATTTACTTTTTAAGTTTTAAATTAAACTGATAAAATTCTAAATATCATACATATTTTCTTCTACTTTATTATTCCACATACAATGGAATAAGGGGAATACACCATAAAAATTACACATTCCAACTGTTTAATAAATATGTAATTACAGATTATTTGTATAGTATATGTGTATTTTATGTATATTATATGTATATGTATATTTTAAATTACTGTATATTATTATATCTTTGCATGAACAAGTAGAGGAAGTAATATAGATATAATGTATGAAAAATAGATTTATATATATGATAACTTATTGCCCCTTAAATTCATAAAAACAGATTCAACAATTACATCTTGACATAGTACAACTCTTCCTAAGAGGCAAATGTAATTTATTGTTGAGATAATTGTAACCATGGAGTGATACTGGTATCAACGTAGGGAACATAAAATAAAAGCTATAAAACACGTTTATGTGAAATGCCAACTATACATTGATATCATCATTGGCATTTATCATGTATGTAATATGAAAGAAAATGAAGTGCAAAATATAAATAATTATGAAGATACATGGAATAAATTTTTATAATATTTCATAAATATTTTATAGAGTAATTCTACATACCAGTTGCAATGTGAAAGACACATTTTCTAAACCAGCAAGTAGATTAACTAATTGATTAGTTTTATCTGCATCCCGAACAAGTGCATGTGGAAAATATTGTTTTTTTAATATCTTTGTATCTCGTAATAAGCAAGCTAAATAACTTTCAAAACTGCCTTCGCTAAGAGTATGGTAAAGCCATGCTCTGCCTAGAAAAACATAAAGATATATTATAATTTGCTTTATAAGATAAATTATAATCTGCATAAATATCAAAATTTATAAAGCCAAATCCACTCATACCTTTACCAATGGAAGTTAATACACTTTGAAGAGCATGAATTACAACAACGGTATCTTGATGACTAAGTTCACGAGCAGTGCCCCAATATCCATGTCTCTCTATGCGCAATCCATGGCGTAAAGCTCGGTCTAACCAGTAGACCAACCAAGAGTCACCATCTAAGACTACTGTACCATATAAACTTTGAGCGTAAACCTAGTAAATACAAGTAAACAAATTTTATTTATTTAATTACAAAAAGCTAGTGCGCACACATAACTTTCAATATTAATTTTAATATACAAATTGAGCTGAGTATATTCTTCATATTCATATTTAGATCTAAATTTCTGTCAGTGTATGAAAAATTACTTTTGTGATTAAAATGCTACACTTATGTTAATCTAGAAGATTAACTAAGTATCTTGATATGTATTTTTCATAGATAAATATAGTACAGATTTATACTTGTTTAATGACTTTTGTCATTCTAAATATCGAACAAAGGCCGGATATAAAATGTTAAATATTAAATAATTACAACATCAACAATAATAGGTAATCAAAATTAAAATATTGAAAGAAATTCGATTGTTTTGCGAAAGCATGGTATAGTTCATAAAATGATGAAATCAAGATTCTATCGATCACCGAAGATCTCATAAAAAAATAATGAAATAATAATAGTTTACTGATAGTAATACGAACAAAGAGGTAAAAGCACGTACGTCAGTGGAGGAGCCACGACGTGGAACAAGACGTTGAGTAAGTTGCAAGTGAGAAACGGGAAATCGTGATGACGAGAGGAGCACATGTACTTCTTCAACACAGGTTCGCGTTCAAAAACAATAAAGATAACAAAACGCATTTAACTGTTAAACGTTTGATACACGACCGATCGTGTAAATGCGTGCCACTGCAGTTTCAGCTGTTTCGTCATGGTTAAGTATTTCAAGAAACTCGTATTTATCTGCGAGGAAAAACGAATGAAAATCTGTCTAAGCCATTTAAGAAAGAATTTCAGAGCAGAACAGGAAAACGTCGTTAGTTCGATATATATAAAAATTCGCGTTAGGAAAGTGCATACCTATATATATATATGTATATATATATATATATGTATATATGTATATAGACGACGTATGGCCTTGATACGTCGTCCTTATGCTGAAGCAGACAGCACTCACCAATTTGACAGCTTTGGTTAATTCTTGAAGAATTCTTCCCTTGGACAGTACCTTATCGGTACAAAGATCCATATCTTCTTGACTCGGCATATCGATCTCTAATCTTACATGATTCTCATTAGGCGATAACGCAAATTTCGAGGAGAAAGAAAGAAAAAGTCAAAGACGGGGAAGACGGGACACGGGTTCGACGCAACGTTGGTGGAGTCGCACTGACACATTCGCCGGGTGGACTCATTGATTTTAGCTGAGCGCAGGCCAGGCGCTAACATTAAACTCCTCTTCGTAATCTATCTTTGATTTTTTTATTATTCACGATACACTTGTTGCCTTTCTATTAATCATGAAACCAGTATACGCAAACAGAGCTGGACACCCATCTGGATAACCAATAACGAATACAATCAACAAATAGTCTTTCGATAAAAGTAAGAAAATATCATTTTTTCATTGCCGCGCAGAACATTTGTAAGGTATCTAATTCAAATTTATGATCCTAACTATTTATACTTACATGATTGATGTACATTATTAATATACAAAATATACATTATTATTATATCTCATTATATATAAATCATTATCATGAAAGTAGATTTCTGATTTAGTCCGAGTGCAATCTCAACCTGAATTCCTCTGTTTACGCAACATGGAGAAAGTTTCGCGGGACAAGTATCTATTTCAGCAATATTAGTTAATTTCAGAGAAATTTACTCTTACAAAATATGTATAACTACACAACTGATCAGAGAAACAATGGAAACAATATAACATGTATATTTAATAAATAATAAATTAAATTAAGCAAATAAATTAAAAATGCATTTCGATATTAAACGTTAAAAAAAAATAATTAGTAAAATTCTTACATACATTTAGAATTTTTCGAATCTATTATATTTACAATTAATATATTCGCATTTAAACTATCTTATATACGATAATTTGGTTTATTCATTATCTTATATATTTTAAAATAATACCTGCTTATGTTGGCAGTAACTTTGTCATTGTAATTTATCTATCAAATTATTCCATAAACTTCACTTAAATGGTAGATAAGTCACAAATTTATCATCCATGCGAGTATAATAAAATATTTTTCTGCAACATGATAAATAGTACGATTTTAATGGATCAATGAAATCCGTCATGGTAGGTCAAAGGTATACGTATAATTATCATTTTCTTATCGTAGTATGAAATAACAAACTTTTTAAAGTGTGTTGTATATCTTGCATCGCTTTTTTGTGCCAATTTACACCATTTTCAAATTCGACACACGTAACGACGATTTTTCTGAAAAAGACAGGACGATAATAACGTGTATCGAATGCATAATTATTTAAGAAAAATAATTGAAATACTACCAGAGACACGGTACAGGATAGACCTTACATGTTAGGAAACTTTATGTTACACATTCTGAAATATCCATCGTGTAAAAATTCAGAAGTTTTTTAATGATTTAGAGCAACAATTGTAGGAATTATATATATTCAATTCAATTACCAGACACCAACGTTAGTGAAGTTAATAGGAATAGAAATGAACGCGTTTGATTTTAGCGCGCGAGGACATAGGCGTCGCTACAAAATTACAAACGAGACTTGAAAAACTTATATTAAATTTTTAAAACATTAATCTTACATGGATTTTTTTTCAATTTTACGCACAATCATTAGAACATTGAAATTATAGATGAAGATAATTACGATGTCAATATATCGTATGAAACATTATATAACTACAATATTGAAATAATCAATAGGTATACAAATCTATATTATGCAGTATTTACGTTAAGAAACAATGACGTTACAATTTGATTTATTATAAAATAAAAATAATATTATAACTTATTTGAATCAATAATCTTGTACTTTCCTTATTTACCTTCTGCTAAGAAATATAGGGTTTGAAGCATTTCTAGGAAGAGTCGCGACTTACTATCTATTATGTATAATAAGCGCTACAATTCTCGAAAAATCTCGTTGCAATGTAAGTTCTGATTTCGGCAACTTCAGACAAAATAAATGCTGTCACATTTAATAGTACGATGAAAATAGTTACACATTGTTTCAAATTTAAAAAAGACATATGTAAATGTTAAGATCATAGTATCATTTTAGTTTAATAGTTAAGATAGAATAAAAGAAGTAACATTTCTCGGGTAATGTAAGGACATAGTAAAAACGTTGACTGTGTTATAATATTTATTAATTAAAAACTGTTTATACGATAGTATAATAGCGTAACCAGGAACAATAAAAAAATAATACATTCAGTGTTGTATTATAAATGGCCCTATTATTCACAAGCATGTGGGATTCTACAATGTTTTTGAGCACCTTAACCCCAAAGTTTTATGTTGCACTCACTGGAACGTCATCCTTAATTTCTGGGCTAATTCTAATCTTCGAATGGTGGTATTTTAGAAAATATGGTACATCTTTTATTGAACAAGTATCTTTAAATCACATTTCACCATGGATTGGTGGAGGTGACAGTGGATCAGATGGCAATAATTCAAGTTTAAGTGGTTCAAATTCAAATCAACAAAATGTTCCAGAGTGTAAAGTTTGGCGTAATCCAATAAATTTATTTAGAGGGGCTGAGTATCAAAGATTTTATTGGGCTACAAACAAAGAACCATTAACATATTATGATATGAACCTATCTGCTCAAGATCATCAAACATTTTTCACCTGTGAAGGTGATACAGGTAAACATTCATCAAGTAATATTAGCATATTGTGGAAATTGAAGTATTAAGTGTTTACTTTTGATAGGTAAGGCGGAGTATGAAATTATGCAAACAGCTTGGAGAGAGCGAAATCCAGTAGTTCGAATAAAAGCTGCTCATAGTGCTCTTGAACGTAATCCTGATTGCGCCCCTGCCTATATTTTGCTTGCCGAAGAAGAAGCTACTACTATTGTAGAGGCAGAAAAGATTTTAAAACAAGCTTTAAAAGTAGCAGAGAACAATTATAGAAGATCTCAAAGTACTCAACATCAAGGAGCCATTGCAGAGGGTATACATAGAAGAGATACAAATGTTTTAATATATGTTAAACGAAGGTTAGCTATGTGTGCAAGAAAATTAGGAAAATTGAAAGAAGCAGTAAAAATGTTTAGAGATCTCACAAAAGAAGTCCCACCAATTATGAATGTATTAAACATTCATGAAAATTTAATTGAAGCTTTATTAGAAATGCAAGCATATGCAGATGTTCAAGCAGTATTAGCAAAATATGATGATATTAGTTTACCAAAATCTGCAACTATTTGTTATACAGCTGCATTGTTAAAAGCGCGAGTGGTGGCTGATAAATTTTCGACAGATATCGCTAGTAAAAGAGGTTTAACTACTCCAGAAATGATAGCAGTTGAAGCTATTCACAGAGCTGTTGAATTTAATCCTCATGTACCTAAATATTTATTAGAAATGAAACCTTTAATTTTACCTCCAGAACATGTACTAAAAAGGGGGGACTCAGAAGCGATTGCTTACGCATTCTTTCATCTTGCTCATTGGAAACAAGTGGAGGGTGCTCTTAATTTGTTACATTGCACATGGGAAGGTACTTTTAGAATGTTACCCTACCCTTTAGAAAGAGGACATTTATTCTATCCATATCCAACCTGCACAGAATGTGCAGATCGTGAATTGTTACCCTCGTTTCACGATGTTAGCGTTTACCCTAAAAAGGAGTTGCCGTTTTTTATTTTGTTTACAGCTGGTCTATGCTCCTTTACAGCGCTCTTAGCACTTTTAACACATCAATATCCTGATACTATGGGTGTTGTTGCACGATCGATGCTTGCCTGGTTTTCTCATCCATTTTATTATATTTTAGACAAATTGGAAGCAATTTTACCTTCTAATTTATTACAACAGCTTTCTAGAATATAAGATATTTTTATGATCTCTGTAATCATGGCTTATTGTGATATTTATGATACTTATGCTTTCATTGTCATATGCATCAATTATACATGTACATCCGTACTTCCCGTATTTCTTATGACTGATATCTTAATATGTATTTATAGAATTTAGTTAACGTTGTTAGTTAAAAACGTTGTGTAGCGATCAATGTACAATTAATAAAAATTTGAATATCTTTGAATCAGTTTTGTACTTCTTCCTTCACATTTTCGTGCTTAAAACATTATTCTTGATTTAAAATGTTCGGGTATATCAATCAACAATAGATTTTATTAGATTTTATATTTATTTAATAATTGATATTATCAGTAGCTCGTAATTGGTGGCGAAAGAACAAGGCAAATCAGAGATATTAATATTTCAAATTGTACAGAAAATGTAGAATTTATTGTATGAAATCAATGAAAAATCTTGATAACATTTACAATTGCTTATAGTAAACAGCAGAATTGCACTAAATATTCAACAAAAATTAGCGCATGGATATTACGTAAACGTACAATATTAAAATGCAATGTATTGAGCATTATGCAATATCAATTATTCTTAATCTCTGATCCACCTTTCTATCATGAGACGGTTACGACAGAAAAAAGAGAGTTAAGACACTTGGAAGTCAGAGGGCCCAGGTTTCATACATGGGCTGGCTCGCTATGACTTTGATTTTACTTCAAACATTCATTCTCAATTAATCTTAACTGATAAGTGATAAAATTTGTCACTTTATGTACAATACCTCTTTACTTTATAATTTACTTACTTAAACGAACATATGTAACGCAGAAATACTATTAAATAACTATCTTCACACAACTAAGATAATTCGCATTATCACTATTAATGTATGTGTGTAATAAGAACATGTAAAAACTTTCAAATGTGATCCTTAACTTTTACTATATAGTTATCCTTAGCATATCATTACAAATAAATGTATTTATAGTAGTAGTAATCTATGAAGTAGGAAATATTTTGAGTATTCGTCTCCTGCTAATATCTGAGCTTGTGTACATGCTTCTTTCACTCGACGACTCCACAAGAATCTTAAACATCCTATAATTCGTTCACATCATCGTGGTGGGATTGCTTATTGCCGAAAATTAACTATGAAAGGAATTCGACAAAATTTCACGCAATGTATTTATGTACAAACTATAGATTGTCCTTTTTATAATAGATCAGTTTTGTCAGTAGATCAACGCACGTAGTCACTTCACTGTGTTCGGATTTGATCGTCCCGCCATTTTCTACAAATAAGGCACCTTTAACAAATTACGCTGTTATAGGCTATAACGATCTAGCAGTCCAACATTCAGTCAACGTCACAAAGTCTGCACCGACGATAGTTAACTTGTAGTTGCCAATAAGGCATACATAGTCATTTTAATGTATATAACAAAACCAATTATACATATCTAATATTACTTAACATAACAATTAAAATTTCATAAATTATTCCCTGTTTCATTTGCTATTCTTTTTTACAGGTATAATGCATAAAATTTTTGTAAACAATATTTTTTCACAAATTATTCTTAATTATTAATAAACGCGATATTTGTACAAATTTCTATAAAAGATAATTATTATAGTATTTTTTAAGAAACTAAGGAATAATTCAAGAGCAAGTAAAATTAATCTATTGAAATTAGCTTATTCTACATATATTTGGAATAAATCTATTTTTTTTTTTTTTTTTAAATAGCATTTCCCATTTATCGATCATACTTGTATGTAATCGAACAATTAGCTTCGAAGATAATTTGTGCATAAGGAATGCTATAAAGTTTAAACATTTCTGGAAGAAGTACCACATAAGAAGTACTAACTTAAGTTTTTTTTCACTTTTTTATAAAAATTATCCTTGCCATATGGGTAGAAATTGATATTATTATTAAAGGGTGCCATTTGCGAAATATTGATATCGATCATATAATTTAGTAGACCACGAATGGATACTGGCTTCGACTAAATCCTCCACATGCCGACGTAATTGATCTTCCGTTAATGTAAGATGGAATCTGTTTTTCAATCCTTGAACCGTTGCTGCTCCGCCACTACGGAAACATGGGAGTTGCGATCCTATAATAAGAAATAATAAGTAAATAAATAGTTGTTGAATTATTACATTAAACTTCATGCATAAAAACTATACCTGATAACATTATTTCCACTAGATTTACAATTTTTTCCATATGCTTCCGTGCTGCGATTAATCCTTGTAGAATTAAAGTTTTGAATTCTTGGAATTGTTTAGATTGGCTTCCGCCCATCACTTCCACAAATTCTGGAGTTAATTTGAACGGACTAGTCTCAAATCCTAAGTTTCTTGGCGAAGTCGAAAGAATAAATCCAAAATCTATATGTATTAAGTGTCCATCACTATGAAGTAAAATGTTTCCGTTATGACGATCTTTAACCTGAATGAGATAACAGACAAGACAATACGCCGCACAACTTTGAATAAAGTTTCTTTGCGCGATAATAAATGTATCTGACGTAGATGGACCAAATTCTCGTTCAAAATATTGATTAAGCGTTAATTGGCACTGCTTTTTCACCTGGTGAAGTGATACAGTATTTAAAATTGGCTCGATTAAGCCACTATCATTTGATAAGCACAAAATTCTGTAAGATCAAATTTCATATTTAACAAATTGTTCTATAATAAGATGTTAAAATATACGCGATAATAAAGTCGTTCATACTTATATGGCCGCACCCAGAGAGGCACCTGTTCATCTTGCCAAATTTTTTGTAACATTGAGAGTAACTGTGAAGCAAGGAGTTCTTGCCGAAGATCATCGCCACATTTTACGATAACAGCAAGGAGCCTCCAAGATGCCAAATGGCCATACGGACTGGAAGATCTTATGCGACGTTGTTTTAGTTCCCATGGTTCTTTCAAAACAGCCGCAGATGGATCTTCCGGATCATGATTAAACGTTGCACTAGGCGTAGCAGCCATTTCACTTAACCGTCTCTTTATATCACCAGGTACAAATATTGGTTCTTTACTATCAGATGATTCTTGACTTAATTGAGATATTGTATCTCTATCTTTTGGCTTTCGAAGTTGTAAATACTGTATGGAAGAATAAAATTATTGAAAATCTGTTTTCTTAAATTGGGAGGGGAATAAAAAATTTATGATATAAAGAAATACCTGTTGTGTGATTTCATCATCTTCTTGACTCCAACAATCGTTAGGATCATCATCGGGAAAATTAAATGCAACTTCCGTACTTCTAACCGAATATGGAGAAATATTTTTAACCGGAGTTTGTCTAATTGGTGGCATGTTTTGTTGCGTTTCTGAAGTGGATATGTTTGATGAACCCATTACATTAGACTGTTCGCCTCCAGTCAAATTTTCTTCAGATTTAGTGTGCCTCAATGAACATCCCACTATTTTTGTCGGTACAGGTGATGTATAAATATCTTCTACTTCTAACACTTCAACATAAATTATGTATGGTGCCTACGTGTTTTAAGACATGTTAATATACATTCATAAAAAGAAATTACTAGTTACGATTTGAACAAATATTTAGATTTTCGAAATTCTTCACCTTATCCTTGCTATTAAGGACAGCAGCGTATTGCGGTGGCACTCGTACGATATGATGCGGTATTGAACTGTGCAAAGGAAGCCACACCCTTGCAGGAAGATTCAAATTGAGAGTATTAAGCTCTGCTATTAATTGAACGGTTTTACTTTCCTTTGTTGGAATAGTTCCAAGTAATTTACCAATAGATATTAATGCTTGTATAAATTCAAGTTCTGGAGCAAGACGTGGCGCCTACAAATACGAAGTTATACTTTAGTTAAGTTTGCATAAATAAGATCTAAATATTATATATATAAAGTATAATACACATAAAAAAATATATATAAAGGCCTATAAAAATAAAAAAGATCTAAATATTTCATAAATCATCCAATTACATTGCAAAAACAGTCGGTCTTTTGTCCTCGTAAATCATTTACCACACCTTGGCAGGAATAAAAACAGGTACAACCATTATCAAATGCTCGACCAGAGCTCAGGTCCCCAAGACTTACTTTATTTATTGTACCTTAAAATAAATTGCAAGTATGTGGTGAAATTTGTCGTCACATAAAATTTGCAACTTCTATTTTTACTATTTCGCAACAAGAAAGAACGTTCATTTGCATAATTCACATACCGGAATGGCTACGACGTAAAGTTTGAAATAATCCAGTGGCATCAGATTGAGATCTTTGGTGTGTCTTTTTATTAGGTGATGTAATGCTTTGCATTGGAGTCAGTGCTGGCGGTGCGGGAGCTTGTAATCCAGTCACACGTTTTTTATTCTCATTTCCTTTTGGCCTAATATTTCATGCCAAAAAATAAGCATAAAAGATATGTTTTTATATTATTCATAACATATCTTTGTATTTCTTTTTATTATTTGTTTCCTACCTGAGTTCATCTGAGAGAATAAGATTTTTTAATTTGGTCCCATGAGATTTCTTTTTGGATGGCAAATGAGCGTCAGAACTGTATGCATCTAATAGCCAGGCACACTTTAACGAAAAATCAGCCGACTGTCTACACCTAATAAATAAATAAATTACAATAATTTAAGCATTATTTATAGAAATTTTTCAATCTATTACCTTCTTTTACCAAAATATACTTACCTATGGACAAGATATGGATAAAGAACTTCTGTAACATCATGAAGTTGTATATACATCACAACTAACTGTGGCAAGTAGAAGTCCACATCATTATCTGGGAAACTAAACATCTTGTTGCCTAGAAAATTTTGTACATGTATTTCATGATTTACAGAACAAATGCTTTTGTTGCTACTACTACTACTACTACTACTACTACTACTACTACTACTACTACTACTACTACTAAACTACTATTTACTTCTATTAAAAATAAATATTTTTAAATATTGTGGACTACTCAATTTATCTCCACATCAATGAAATACTGAAACCAATCTTGATAATACGAAATAATAAATCAAATTAGTTACATGAAGTTAACGCGTATAAAACTGACATTGATGCTTACCAAGGTAACTCTGAACGCCAGGCTCTTTAGAATTGAAAAGATAAGAGATCGCCATGGACATGTCGAAAATCTGGCTTTCAAACAGTCTGAGCAAACAACCT
Source organism: Bombus hortorum (assembly GCA_905332935.1). Classification (NCBI taxonomy): domain Eukaryota; kingdom Metazoa; phylum Arthropoda; class Insecta; order Hymenoptera; family Apidae; genus Bombus; species Bombus hortorum. The sequence goes on along the minus strand of HG995198.1, from coordinate 5,833,678 downwards.
TCGGATGGTTTCGGTTGTACCGTCTCTTGCCTCCGGCAAACGACACCAGTCTGCTTTTTCACAGCTGCCTCGCTAGTTTCGGATTGCACAGCGGTCCCGCAACACAAAGTCATAGCTGCGCCGGCCAGTTCACTCTGTTTATCGTTCACTGGCGAGACTTCCATGGAATTTTGGAAATCTCGCGTATCAACCGTCACACCCATATCGGTGGTGCGTCGTTGTTCGTCGTGCGCGTACTCATGACCCTCGAGTTCTTTGACCGTACAGACGTTATTGGAGCACGGTTCCTGCGAACCATGATCACCACTGCTCGTGTTCTCGTGTTTATGCGGCTCACTACCACTACTACTACAATCACCACCCTTTTTCGAAGAAGGTTCACTCAAGTGCACCAGTTCCACAGGTGACACTGGCACCGACACCGACACTGAGACTGAGACTGGAGTACTAGTTTCTTCGCCGTCCATCGCATCCACTGCATCCACGCTATCCATGTCACCTGGCTGGGATAACGAGGAATCGAGGCTCTCACGACTATGCAGGTGGTCGACGCTCGATTCTCTGGTGGCAGCGTTCGTTGCGTCGCTGGAACCGCTATCGGAACCGCAAAGTATACCCGAATCGTCAGATCCGAGGCTGGCTAAATCCTCGCGTTCCCGGCTGCGCGCTTTGCACGCCGGTACCGCGGCCGCTTTAGTTACGGGGGCCGGCGTTGTCTCGCATTCTGGACTCGGTGTCACGTCCACTTCCGGGATACGCTGCAGCGCGGAATCAAGACTTCGATTTCTATGATGATGCGTCAGCGTGGTCGCGTTCGCCTGTGGTACCGGCGGCAATAAAATACCCATTGACCTGCAAACACAGTGTATGCAGTCAAATGAATTTTCGAATCGACGCGCGGCGATCAGCCGGGTTTAATCGTAAAGCTTCCAGCGACCCAAATTGCAATTCTATCGCTTATATACGGTGACTACAGAAAGTATTTACACACCATTGAATTTATTATAGCATTTAAATACTAATTAATTGTGCTGATAGGCGAGGATTAAGTATAATAATTATTAAATAATAACAATAATAATGATAAGTAATTACGTCCAAGTATGTATATTAAATCTCGTATTGTTTAGTAGCACTCTCGTGAATTTTGTACTACAAAGATTTGATATTGTGAAAATGTAATGTAGAACCTGATAAGAAAAACGTTTCGTTAGAAGATAAGGATATCTATGTCCAAATACTTTTTGTAGCTACTGTAATTACATAGACTAACCAATATCTAAAACTCGCGTAAAACAATTTTAAAGCAATTTAATGTACTCGTATACTGATGTAAAGATATTAAAATATTAAAGTTTATTAGTAATTGACATCATTAGGTACAGTCGAATTCTACCATTATCGATAGATGAACTTTTTGATGTATGTACTGAAATTTATACAATATTTGCATTAATTATGTATACTCTATACATTTATAAATACGAGGATGGTCTATGTATGTAGATAACCGAAGCCAAAGAATCACGTTATCAGAACTATAAATATTCTCCGGAAACATATGCAACATACTTAGACGGCTGCTTTCATTTACATACCTAAAGTCCAAACTGTGATTTCGTTGATGCGTGGTCAGCCTATTACGGGTGTTGATCGGCGGATTTGATCGTCCGTGCACAAGAGGAACATTACAGTTGGCTAATTTATGTCTTTTGATGTGTGCCACGCTTTCCTGGCGTGTCGATCCACCACTAGGTGTTACAGCCACTACTTCACTCATATTAAAGTTGAACGAGCATCAGCTCGGCTAACAGTCATCTGCTGTTCATGTTGATCGTCCACCTACGGAGAATGATATACATACAACGAATCGTTGAGGCGAATTCTCTCATATTAGGAAAATATTTATATACAAAGCATACGCGAATTAATTGATGGGAATTACTAAACAATCGACTGACGAGAGATAAGAAATATAATTTTATATAGAGATATACAATCGAAGATTACATATCATTTTTCATGTTCATTACTTAACGATAATAAATCAAAATCATCGTATGATTCGAGTCGGAGCACAGGTATTAAGGACAATGAATATAAAGCTAAATGTGCTTTGTGGCCAGTTATTAATATCATCCAAAATACGATAAAGAAATTCATATCTTAGATAGAGGTTAAAATGCGTAATTGATGGATCAGTTAATGAATAATGTATCGACTGTCATGTATAATGGAAAAATTGATTGTATACAAACTAGACAAGTAACAAGAGAGGAGGTAAACAATAATATATCGTTTAAACACTCGCATTTAAAAAGTCAATCGTACTAGTTGTAATCGTCTTACGATTGTGTATCTTGTCCTTTCATTTAAGTTTTATTCGTAGAAAGAATAAAATTGTATAACTTCGCTGCTTATATATGTATATATATCTTGATATCTAAAATTCCCTGACTTGTTTATCTCTGCTACAAAACGACATTGCCCCGAAACTGTAAAGCTTGTAATCTCGCCTATAAATTAATAACTGTGTGTTTTGTGACGAAAATCCAACGGTAAACATATGTTTTCGATGATCTCATCGTAAATGCGATGAATCTGAAATTTCATGAAAAAAGAAGAAAAAATAAAAAGAGTCATCTTTTAGAAATGCAGAACGACGATCAACCACGCAAGGCGGCACCGTGACAGGAGCGTGAAACTCGTGCTAGGTACGAGAAAGTCGAATGCCACTCGGAACAAAGCGTACGTCAGAATTTTGCTCCCTACTCCGTACGTACACTTCTTACGTACCTACGATATATTTCCACTTATTTTTCCGTCGTCTTTCCTTTTTCCGTTTCGCGTTTCAAAAAAGACGAAAGTATTCTTTTTTAACAACGCAAGAAGAAGTAACATCGAAACAAAGATTGTGTTTAATTGATTGATTTCTATGCGTGAACAATTTTGTATTTATCGCAAATTGAAATCGTACGAAACCAGGTTTCTTTCCCGCGAGATTAATCGGTGAGGAGACCAGCCGAGTGAAATCCCTGGGAGAGGAATAATTCAATAAGGAGGAAAATAGAGCGAAGTATAAGCTGCGGTATGCCGGCTTTTTACTCTCCCTCTTTTACTCAGGGACTCGTCCTTCCGCTCGGTTCGTATTCACACGCTGGCCAGCAGTGGTGCAGCGATGGGTGTGCCAGAAGCATAGAAACCAACCACTGCCTCAATATTGACACCCGTTAGATCCACACCCCCATAGATATTATATCTCTCCCTTATTCGTATCCCTACACGATTCAATCAATCGTACCTACTAATCCTCATTCTTTTATATAGAACGGTACAGTGTCGGAGGATAATAAACGGAATGTCAATACAACTTACCTCGTACTTGAATTCAGAACTGTGTTGCGATTGGGGCTGCACCATGCGTAGACGTCTTCAATTTTGTCTGTATAGCGCGTATAGTAGACTACGATTCAATGGTATACGGAACAAGGAGCTAGAGAAAATGGTAGGAGAAAGAGAAAGAGAGAAAGAAAGGATGACGATGATGCAGCGAACCCCGCGAGTACGCAAAATGCCACTAGGTGCGAAAAAGACAACAAGATATCCTTTCCAATGGCAGACTCAGACTGTCACGCACCGCCTTGTCGTCATTCGTTTTCAGCCGATTTTGCACAATGCGTGGCTACGCCCTATATGTTCGCGCACAGAATCACACTTCATCACTTTCGTTTTTATCCTAGCGAATTGCAACAGGCACAGAGACGAATATTGTACGCGGGTTTTTTTTTCAGACTCCGGACTGCAACCAAAAACATGCACGAACCGAATCTCCGTGCCAACGCAAAAGGCGACCTCGCCAAGCTCGACTACTTTTCGCACGACGACGCACTGAATACTACTCTGCACACTGCTGCCAACGAAAGAGATGCAAAGTCCAGGTGGCCATTATGCAGTGACGTCTCACGATATGAGAGAACCCTGTACTTGATAATAACTGCTATAAACCTAATTATCATTGTTTGAAATTGAATACAATCTGAATTTATTTCTACAATTTTTTAAGTATCTTTAGTAATTTTATATCACATAATACTATCTTTCTTTGTTACAAAAAGAAATTGGTTCGTGATTCGCAAGAGATAAAGAGTAAGATTTCAAATACAATTATAGTTATGAAAAATTAAATCTATCTATATAACCAATTTTTTGGTACAGATCGGTTATAGATGTTTCAAATCTCCACCCCTCTTAATTATTTGAAATAATATTATATTTCGAATGAATGCAAACGAAAGCGATCAAGAGATCTCAAAGTTTCGAACCTATTCGCCCCTGAACGCACATGTGCACGTATACAGTTATGAATGCTGTGTATGTGTATTTTGTTGATACTGTAGCCAGTCTGACAATATCAGTATGTTTCTATTTACATCGACGCACTTGTAGTTATGATAATAATGTTGTATGAGTTTCCCGTATCAAAAATATCAGATCGAAATAACAAATACGTACAAATTCTACGATAATTAAATGCATTTCAAATCATTTTGCTTGGATCGTTGTCAAAGAATACCCATACGTATAGAATTATCTATGCTCCGGACAATTAGAAATAAAGATTCGTTAATAGCTAAATAATAAGCTATCGATGATTGCGTTTATTATGTTTTACATGGGGTTTAGTGAACGACTAGGTTTAGGTTGGCAGTGGCGGTTTGAGAGCTGGAATAGGAAAGGTCGTACAACCGTAAGTGCAGCCGTACTCTATGTACTAAGCTGGAGACCGGCATCGGAAACATTAGGAATTCGCGCTCCAGATGTATCTGCATACCAACGTATGTATATAAACAAGCATTAAATCTTCCATTTAAATTGCCTATGAGACACAGACGCTGTTCTTTTTACATGTGCAATGACAAAGATGCAAAGGCCATACACATTTACCTTATATCACGATAATTATTTATATCATTTGGCCATTAATTTGCTTGTTTGTGTAACAATAATCGTGTTTTATTTCAAATATGTATGCGACCAAAAGAACATGATGTTACACGAGCAAAATTAACATTCTATGACGCTAGTATGTGCAATCTGTCATAATTATATCTTTTATCGTAAATGTAAATGAACTTTATATCATGAACTTTATACGCGATTATTAATTTTTTATTATAATAAAATGTATAATCTTTTCCTTTACACCTACGTATTTTTACAACGAAGCGAATATCCGCGAATCTTTACAGTAAAAGCGAATAGTCGATGCTTCCTGTAATTTTATACGCTTTCTAACCGTACATAAAAGTGAAGAGTAATACATACGTCTAACTGTCATCGATTGTTTGACAATCGTCAAGCTAGGCTACTTGAGGCGCAAGATGATTTCACTTTTCACTAGTTTTCACCGAGTATCATTCATCCAATTTGCCGCGTATTATTTTAATTCGCAGTTCAGCAATAAGATGTACTCATCTTCATTAGGCGTTACGAAATACCCACATACCGAGTTGCGGCAGATGCTTTTCCCCTTTACTCCTAACCCAAAGAAATAAAATGTATGCTCTATCTACATTATAAACTCTATGTAGAGTTCAATATGCGATTCTCCGAATATAAGACAAACATGAACTAATTACAAGAAAAGAAGGAATGGAAATAATTATGGTTTCTGTAATTCACTGACGAAACGGGAGGAAGAATATATTTATTTCTAAGGAAACGAAAATTATTCGTTTATTGTTAGTACTGGCAGCAACCTTATGTGAGATGCTGGCGTCGAGCCCATAAACACTGCAAGAGAATTTTACTATATTATGATTTATCACGTAGTAACTACGCGTACAGGTTTTTTTCTTTTTTTTTTTTCATTTTTTGTATAATTAGTTATTATTCATAGCTTGAATTTTAGTCTTTCCCTTGCATAATATGGAGAATCTAAGTGCCTGTAACGACTACGAGCAACCACAGAACGATCAATCAAGTAAGCAGAAAAATAGCCAAGAGTTCCGCTGAAGCTTCGTCCATTTGCACCTGCGGGTCTTCCTCGAAGAATTAGTCACTGGATGCAAAGTAATCGTTAAGCAGCACGATTGGACGCTTCGTACGATTTGCTAATGTAAACAGAACCGCTAACCGTACGGCATTTTGCATCTCCCTATGCTTTTCAGGTTCACCGTGTCAATAATTCTTGACCTATTCGATGTACCAACGACTGATCGAAAAACGCGGAAAAGCGGCAGATTAAAAAAAGCTATATTTGCGATTTCGATTTTTAAAAAACTATCTATGATCGTCTAACTTTCCGTTATGTAAGTTCTTCAATCAGGTTGGGTACATTCAGATTGGGAACATTCCTCGATCAAACTCCACTGGTTGCATACTGGAAACTGTTGGAAACGGGATATTCAAACACCAACGTTGCAGCTACAGGACAGGGACCAACATGGACTTCCCTTACCCCTCTTCTAACTTCTCCTAATGTCGTACGTCGTACGTTCGAGCGTATAGAGTATAGGGCTATGCCATGCGGCATACGGTATATACCCACACCCAATGATGAAACGTAGTCACCTTAGCAGCGGTGCTCATAATCGCATGCTCGCGTGCACTCGTTACATTTGTCAATATATGCATAGTCTTTTTTTTTAAATATATATAGAAGACTTTGTACACATAACATGTGAAAGAAAGACACGTTTGCATGGTATGAAAACCTTATAAGAGAATTATCCTCTCGACGTAAAACATCATAATATGTAACACATCGTAACTCTGTATACATGTAATACATGCAAATACATGCATATATCGCGAATGTTAGTGGACTGGATATTAAACAGTCGGAAACGTAGAATTTCAAACGCCGGCGTCTCAACTGTTTGACCTTTGATATAAGAATTCAAAAGCATGAATTAAAAAGGTGCGATCTACAAGAACGATCAATCTATATTTATATGTATCAGCATTTCTTTTTTCCAGGTTGCACGAACACGTTTGTCAAATAATGGGTTATCAGAGGGCGTTGAATTTGAAGTATAACACGAGAAGTTGAAAGACAGCAGTCGCGACGGCTCGCTGAAGTCTGAACCTGTGTCGCATCGTTTCAAGACAGCCTTGACCTTCTGTTACAACGCCAATTGGATTCAGAAGCTTTCTTATTCCAGACTCTTCTCTCGAATTACTCAAATTCGAACAACAAAGCTTCTGAACAAACTTCTATAAAATATTATGATATTGTTTGTCTTGTGAATTTCGCATGTGCGCGTATTTGCCGTATTACATAATACGTCGCAAATCAGAGATGTAGGTTTTCGTGGATTCGTTCGTAGCCCGCTAACTGCGGTTATTTTCAAAAAGCCCAGTAATTTCCTGGCTATTATTTCTTTATGTAACAGCGAGTTCTCAGTGAATCATCGGTTTTCCAGTTGTATTAGCGTCGATTATGTGCCGATTATACTGGCATTCTTTTTACATACGCAGTCCTTGATGCACATACATATATACATTTTTTTCTTAGGTTCTTATCGTGAGCATTCTTCCGCACGGTACGATTAACCTTACTGATAAAGCCTGTACGTGAATGACTTGTAGATGTGTTACTGCTCGTCCTTCCTGCTTCGAGATGTATCATTGACGCATTTGATTTGACGCAGTTTACGTACGACAGCAAATCGTTATTTGCTACGACGCTTCTTCTTTCACGATCGCAAGTTATTTCCTCAAACTTCTAAACAGTTCAATTTTATGTACACACGTGTCTTAGGCAATTTGTCCAAGTTCTCGTTATTCTGGCAAAGAGACATACGCTTGATCCCATATTTCGCTAAGATTTCTCCTCTTCGTTCTACTTTCAGTACAGATGCTCCATCATAATAGTTTCTATTTTCGGTTGGAGGGTTGGCTACATGATGTAGGTGCAGATGTTCACTGCTGAGCTAAAAGCGTTTAGGGGAGAAGGTCGAACTTGATGCTACGCATTTTTAGGAGACTAATAGACAAATAGATGAACAGGATCTGTTTTTTTAGGGGCATACGTGCCTGACGATCGCGAAAGCGAACATCGGACTTTCTTTTATCGGGGGAAACGAACTACAAACAACGAATCGAAATTAAGAAAAGGGCAAATGATAATCTTCTTACACGATAAAGTTGCGCACGAGTACTATGTAAGCTCTGAACGCTATTGGTATTGTAGAACAAGGGACAATTGAAGTCGTGATGAAAATACAAAGAACGCTACTATAAAGTCACCAAAAGTAGTAAACGAAATAGTACGCGTAAAAAAAAGAATGAATGAAGTGGAGTGATGTCCGCTAAAGACGGCCTTCAAAGTATATTCAAGTATTCTATGTTAATGCACTTAGACTCGATTATAAATATGGTCATATATATGATAAATATTAAACAACCTAGTGATTACTTTATACAAAAATAACGTCACGAAATAATATTTTTTCTATAATCTAAATCTCATTTGCAAAGATAAAGAAATACTTTTTGAAACGAATGTAAAATTGTGGATAGTGACAAGTTTACTTAACGAAGAGTGTCCTAGAAAAGGCTTTATCATTTAACTTCAATTCACGCGAATTCCAGGTCGTTGATACTCTCAAGCAATCACGCGAAGAACGCGGAGTATCAAGAGGCATCAGACTTCGCTTTTATTCAATTAATTGTCCGGCATATGTCACTTCGTAACTGCTGACCGACAGCATTTGCGAATGTACACAGAAGGGAATCAGGAAGAATATTTCATGTAAAAGAATATTGGACACGATTTTCACATTCGTATCCACCTCGCTTTTGGTTCAAATGTTTCAAATATAATTTGGCAAATTAAACTGGAATTCATTATAGTAAATTTTGTATGCAACTTTTGTATTAAATCTTGAACTATATACTTCCCTGCAATGTACTATATACCATAAACAGAATAGCGAGCATAAAGTTACAACACCATGTACATATCAAATTTCCACTTCGTTCCCACAGACATCGTTTCTTATGAAATTAGGTATTGAGCTCATACTTTCAAGTGTCTTTCAGCGTTGCTAGTTAAGTTCAAAATAAATATGTACAATGAAAATTATCACAGATTTTAACCACGAAGCAAAACTTGATCCAACAATTCTATGATCGCTATCAAGTTTGTTACGGTGCACTGTGTATTCTGTTACGATTCTAAGATGAATGTATAATACAGCAATGAATCTGATAAATGTGCAAAGTCAAAAGTCACAATACAGGGTACAAAATGTTTAAAGCATGTTTGAATGTAATATTGCGGATAAGTTGAACTGTAAAATTATCTTTTTACAAAATAAATATATACAGTAATGTATAATATATATATAATTAATAAATTTATTTTTCTTATTGTCTGAATTAGAAATTAGATTAAGGTTTTTCTAAACTGATAGGAGAACTTCGGACGTTAATACAAGCAACGATATTTAAGTGGTAAATATATGTACGTTGTGTAGTAGTATTTATATACAATAAATAGTAAAATATCATTGCTATATTTTTAATAGATAGGTATTTAGTTTTGTAGACTGGGGTGACTCCATAAGAAACATAGTAAGTGCTGCTTCTAATTATTAATTTCCCATTAATTTGTACATTCTACTAAAATTCAAATGTCGTTACTACAGATTGATCAAGTGGTGGTACTATACTATTTATACTATTTATAAGCGATAGTGTGCATACATAATTCGTCGATATATAAATATATTGATTCGTACGATGAAGGAGTAACCGGTAGTACGCTCTTCCAGTTATCCGTTTCCTCCGTTTGTCCCTTTCTTCCTCTCATTGTCTCTTTTTGGCTTTTTACATATGTACGTGCCTCGACCAATAATACGATGCACGTACGTTCATTCATAGAACGCTAACGTGGTTTCACAGTACATACCGTGTACGGTTTAGTTGTAATCAAGTAAGATACGGACACCATGAGTGGCAACCTTGCAGACAAGATGACACGTATGCATAGTCGGATGTGCATAGCATACGGTCGCATTGGCTGTCGACGATTGACTGACATCCCATTCATTCTTGCTACAAAGGCGGCCGATAATTGTAGAGCGGTCGATCATACCCTACGTTAAAATTTTATTAATGACTGAGTACGTAGAATTCCTTCTTTAAATGCTAAAAGCAACGAAAAATTAGGAAACGACTTAATACTATGTATGGTAAAAATTTGTACCCTAAAAATCTATGAAATAAATACGCAAATGATTAAGAGTAAGGTTATAGTAGGAATTTATGGGTTTACAGGATGTACGTAATATGCAAAAATATACAAAATATTTAAACTAAAGTACTCGTTGTTAATATATAAGGAGTAAAAGAAATCTCCAATTGGGTTACACGTAAACGTATGGACATAAATTTGTATAAAAATGTGCAGTTCATTCGCGATATATCGTGTCGTTATCGAAATAAAAAAAAAAAGGATTTGCGGACTATGAAATACGATCTGCGCGACAAGGCTTTCCGAAGGCTATACGTAAGATATGTATAATATTTAAAGCCCATATACATCTCCAGCTTTAATAACGCGCAATTGAGTAAAATAGTACGTAGACAGAGAGATTTATAGGCCTTCTCGGCTAGTAATACTGTTTGTTAACATCGCTGCACTTTCCATATTCCAGAAATTTCGCCGTTTACCTCGTAATCGGATCAAGTATCGGAGATGGACTTACTTTTAGTCGAAGCGTCTATTCTCGGGCATGGAACTTGGAGCAAGTCGAAGCAGCACATTTCGTTATACCGAAGTGCAGTAGCAATTTTCCACGATGTCGTTGAGCTTGTTTTCGCTCGTCCCGTTATAAAATTAGTTTGTCAATTTTGCGTTAATTTTCCGGTATTAGAAGTAACCGGGACATAGAAAGATCAGGGGAATGGGAAACGGAGGGGGAAGGATTGCCGTAAGTACTTCGAGAAAATTGCGCAAATACGCGGAATGTCGTCTGAGAAAAAAAAAAAAAAAAAAGAAATATCGTGCGATGATGTTAGATCGTTCACCATAACGAATTGCTTGAAAATCGTATCGCTTTTTTTATTGTCATTTACGACGAACAATAAGATAACTTCGTTATTCGTGCATAATTTTACGGATCGCGTGATCCACATAAAAGAGCTGGATGCTTAATCAGAACCACGAACGTTCACTTTTATTTTACTCGTACAGCCTTCAAACTGTCGAAATCAAGAAATATTACACAATGAGTGTATCGTATCGTAAATGAAAACTACTGGAATGTAAGAATACAACAACTAGTTTCCAAGTGTTATAATTTTACAGCGGCGGCCGATCTCTAATGCGCATTGTACACAAAAGAGAACACGTACATTAACGCTATGAAATATCCACGTTTAATTATCCGCTGCATATGCTTTCTATAAGTGAATAACTTTCACTGCTTATCGATATTAAGATGCTCTGTGAATGTTTGGAACGTTGTTTATCGCCAAACTTCCTTCCACCTTGACGAGCAATGATTCCCGAAATTATTTATCGTGAAAGTTACTAATTAAAAACCAGCGTAACTCTTGCCTGTCTCGTGCATATCAGTGTCCAAAGACCTTTGAACGTGTTCGTCATCAGGCAATGAATGCAAAGTGCACACGGAACCTTTTTTGTGACGATATGCGTAACGCCAGATGTGACGCTACTTTCACAGAAAAGCCAGCATCATTCGTCTACGTATACCACAGGTTCTCGAGTACAATAGTAGCTTATATTTTTAAGCATATGACGTAGGTAGGAGACAATACGGATGGTGAACGGTAGATCGTAGACGTGACTGTCTGGTTACGAATAGACTTATTTCAACGATCGGTGTCATCGGGACTGTGGTCAAGCAACGGCTACAACCACCTTGGCACGGATTCTTAATTGAGCAGTAACTGACGAATTCATTGTTCCTGCACAGATTCGTTACGTTTCGATGAGATTTCTTGACTACCGCACTTGTACGATCTATACCGTCATAAAAGAAAGGTGTAAGATATTTCTATTCTTGACCTCGACCTCGATCTAGGATCACACGACGACCAAGATCTAGGATCTAGGATTCCATTTCCAATTCAATTTTCGTCCGATCGTTAAAATAGCAATGACCAGGGATATTTTGAACGTAACAGGCTGAATTTATTATCAAGAACATTCGCCACGACTGTCATATTCAACTAATGTCCCTGTACGAATTCATTTGGGAGGGGATCAAAGAGAGTCGATACTTTTGGAGGAATGTAAATTCTTATAGTGATCGTGCGAATGACAGGCGTGACCTTGCCCCGAGTTTTGAACATCTAAACTATCTGCATAATTTGCATCGATCAATAATTGCAGTGAATCATTGTCAGAATATTCTTGTTTTCACGTAAGTGAAACGCTAACAATGCAAGTATATACTTGTATTTTCTGAAGTCTTATCAATGATTAACGAGTACTTATCGAAAAAATATCCCTCACGATATTATATGCTACTGATAATAATTATACAATCGAAGAATGTTTCAAGGCGATAAAAACTAAACTCGTTTGTTCACTTATTTAAATAAAGAATTGATTCAGCCAGAGAATATATTCCCTTCTGATATTTCATAAATCGAATTGGTTTAGCAATGTCTGATTATTATTTTCTTTCTTTGATCTTTTGATTATACCATTCTTTAATCGGGTGAAAGCTCGATATATATATAGAAAGCAGTACAAAATATAATAGTAATATACATAGTATATCTGGATATGATGATACATATATATAAATAAACGATGATCAGCATTAAATGATTCATACTGTTCCAGTATCAGCATTTTATATTCCAACAAACATTAAACCAGTTGTCATCTATGACTCACAAAGAGAGCTATGGTGTGTATGGTGGTTTCCTTTCTCTCCTTTTACTTCAATATCTAATATCACAAATCACTAATGTCTAATAATGCATAAATTTGAGACGAAAAAGTAATATATTTTATCTAAAGATAAAAAAACATTTTCTTCTACATGAATTGCATATTTAATATATGAAATGCAATACGAATGTAACATATATGTAATATGCACTAAATATCATGTATGCAGAAATAATTGTAATTGGAAATAATATTTTTTTTCTATTTGTAAAATATTAAACGATTAATTACTAATTTTTCTTTATTGGAATTCCATAAATAACTATTTAGTGGAAGATAAAATAATTATGTAAATCAATAGAATTAAAAAATTAAATACCATAACAGTTTTAATAATCTATGTGCAATAACATCTTCCTTTCTAATAATAATTGCATTGAATGTTTGTTATAGGAAGTTTAATAAATTATTTAAAATAAAATACAAAAATACAAAGTACTTATATTTTAAGATATTTGTTGAACGTCTTTTTTTGCTCATCACTAAGATGACTTTTACCATAAAGATAAGTGCCTTTCTTAGTTCGTGCAACTTTCTGAGGTTTCCATTATTTCGTAGAAACCACCGATCAGCCACACGTAATAAGCTTCTGACGTAGAAACAACAATTATGCAAGGGAATTGCGATGATGCAATGGAAGTCTTCATAAATTGTATAATACTTCATAATCGTTCTGCGATCTATCGCAATATTATTTTTGATTTTGCATAGTTTCATTTACTTCATTTTCTGAAGTTATTGAAAAAATATATGTAGAATTACTAAAAAACAAAATTTTTTACATTGATAAATATGTAATTGTTAAAAGTTGAAATGTATGGGAAAGGAAAATAAACGACATAGACGACAAAAATAATTCATCATTATAAATAATCATTTATATTATAAAATATATTCAATAGATATTTAATATTTGTATATCGATATAAAGATCATCTGCTAATGTTTCCTTCTACTATTCTTCTGACCTTTTCGATTTTTTCGGCCGTTTCTTTTACGTCTTTGTTCAAGCAATTTACGGGCCTTTAGAATTTGTTCTGGACGTTTCAATTCGATATTCCTTTTGATCTTTTCCTTCAACTTTTGATTGTGCCGCGCCCAATGTGTATTAGCCGTTGTTTGCACTGAAACACACAGGAAATAAATATATACATGACGTATCTACTTAAGATTAAACAATAATTAATTCAAATATTATTTTCACATACACTTCTGCGTTTGTAAAGGTTCTTCTTCGCTGTCATCGTCATTTGTAGCATCGACTTTGCTTTTTTCTTTCCAACTCGTATAACGATTTGATTTGTAACTGGCAGGTATCCAAACTCCAGACTCTGTTCGTATTTTATTAACTTTTCGTTCCTTTAAAAAAGCATATATTTCCTTGAAATATTTCGTTTCATATGAATGTTTAATGATGTAAAATACGTACATTATTAACAGTAACCATTTTCTTCTTTTTACGATCCCATTTTTTAATCTGTGCTTGAAATCGTTGAGATTCTTCATTATCAGCAGTTAAATCCATTTGTACTTTATCTGCTTCCGTATTAAATGAATTAACTGCTAAACTGTAAAAATATAGCTAAGTGTAGTGTGCAATAAAAGCAAATATTTTACTAAAGACTTACCCTTCCTCTGTATGTTTATCTGGAGCATTATATGGAATGAAAAAATTTTCGTCTCGTATTACCGATCGTTTTTTCTTTTTAGGTTTATATAAATCATCGAGATTTCTTTTCTTTGGAAGTACAACCGTATTAAATGCTTCATTAATTTCATCGGTTGTACTCGGTGGAAGATACACTTTTTTCGGTAAATCTACGATATATATTATCAATTATTAAATAAAAACTATACAAATGAAATTCGCGTTAGTTTATTAAACTGCGAATTTACCTCCTGCACTTTTTTTAGCTTCTACCTCATCTGCTTTTCTGTGGAAATTTATAATACTTTCTTTATGTAACGTACGTTTTTTTTTCATAACTTGATAATCAATAGATGATGCCTTGGCTCCAATTTCGAAGATTGTCTATAACAAATACTTAATAATTAAATATCATATAACTATAACATATAATTGATATAAATTATATGAATATACATACTCCTTGAGGTCTATAATTGACTATTTTTGATAATAACTTCGTGGTACTTAAAGAAACATCAGAATATTCTGGTATAACACCTGCTTCGCTAATGTGTAATTCCTTTACTCTTTTAATACTTTCTGATGAAGGTGCAGGTCGCGATCGAATATACTGTTTATATGCATTATCGCAAACTTTTTCCATACTTGTCTATATATAAGTTTAACAAAATGTAAATATTATATCCTTAATAATTCTTTGAACAAATCTATCAAAACTACATACTAGATCTGTGGAACAACTGTGCCAATTTATTAATTCTGCAAGTTCTTCTTCTATCATTGCTTGTGGCATTTTACCCACAATACCATCTGTATTTTCTATAGATCCAAAAGACGGTACAATGCTTAACGGGCGTCCAAGAAAAAGGTGTAAATCTAGCAAATAAGCATATTCGTCCGGACTTATAATATTGTATGCAGTGCCAGCACGACCCGCTCGTGCACAACGACCTATTACGATAATTATTGACATATAAATTTTTATACGATTTAAAACCTAACTTGTTTCCT
Source organism: Bombus hortorum (assembly GCA_905332935.1). Classification (NCBI taxonomy): domain Eukaryota; kingdom Metazoa; phylum Arthropoda; class Insecta; order Hymenoptera; family Apidae; genus Bombus; species Bombus hortorum. The sequence goes on along the minus strand of HG995198.1, from coordinate 5,818,076 downwards.
TACCTACTCGATGTACAAAGAGCTTCGACTTTGCAGGGAAATTAAAATTGATTACGTTATCCAATTGTGGAATATCTAAACCTCGAGCGGCAACATCTGTTACTATTAGAACTCGGACTTTACTAGTGTGAAATTTAGCTGCATTTATTTTTCGTGCTGATGGATCCAAATTAGAATAGATATACGTGTTAGAAATTCCAGCTTTTTCTAGTATCTATTAATAAAATACAATCATTATGTATATAAACCGCAGCCCGTTATATATAATATATTAATCCTAAATTGTAAGTTTCATACACATACCTGATGAATATATTCAACATGATGTTGAGTTGCAGCAAATATTACTGTTTGAGAATCACTCTTAATAACATTTTTTAACAAGCATAATAGTACTGCCAATTTTTCTTCTGGACGACATACTATAAATGAGAGTGTTAATTGTTCTGGTATTTTACTTTCTACATCTAAACGTAATAAGACAGGATCAGTTAATCCAGCTTTTGCAAAATCTACTAAAAGTTTAGGTAATGTTGCAGAAAATAATAATGTTTGTCTCGATTCTGGTAATCTGTTTGTGATTTCAGTAATTTGTTCTCCAAAACCCATTTCAAATAATCTGTAACATAATTTATAAATTAGGATTTATTATATTTATAATGGAATGAAATTATATAATATAGAAGTATATAGTTTTACCTATCAGCTTCATCGAAGACTACATATTCTATATTATTTAATTGCAAGTCCATTTCTATACAGATATGTAAAAATCTTCCTGGCGTTGCTACTAATATATCAGGATTTCCATGAATTGCACTAAACTGATTCTCCATACTGTCACCTCCCAAAATTACAGCTGCTTTTAAGTCTGTAAATTTACCTAATTCCTTTATGAACTTTAATGTCTGTAATGCCAATTCTCTAGTAGGTGATAAAATTAAAGCTCTAGCTCCAGCTTTTGCTCGCCTTGTTTTAAGTCTTTCAAACAGTGGAATTAAAAAACAAGCAGTTTTTCCACTCCCTGTTCTGGCCATTGCCACTATATCGCGTCCTTCTAAAGCTAAAGGAATTGTCTATAAAAATATAATACATTTTATGACATAAAATAATATACACATAAGAAAAGCGCTAAGTTATCAGTAATTAAACTCATAAAGACAATTTATTTATTTTAACCAACATCATGCAGCTTACCTTCCTTTGAATAGGTGTTGGTATTTTGTACCCGCGCCTTAATATCCCCTTCAATAGAGGAAAACTAAGAGCCATGGATTGAAATCCTCCTGACTTTTTACATACTTTCTTCTTAATGTTATTAATTTCGTTATCTTCATCACTATCGTTTATTTCTTCTGGGTCGGCAAATCCCACAATATTTGTATCTTTCATTTTAAAGATATGAGCAACTGACAGTAGTAAGACAAAATAACCTTAAAATAAAGCTGCTTAGCACGTGATTTTATTTTCCAATTAAGATAACTTTAAATTATAAATATTTTTAATTAAATTATCAAAAGTTAATGATTTTATGTTCTATAAAGTGAAATTCAGCCAATATAGGGAATATTATCATACAGTATTGGAGAAAATATTACTTGTGGTTATGTAAAAATTATTTTCACTTTTATTGTATACATTAAATTGCTAGTCCGTAGACAGTACGCTCAGTACTTTTAACAGTTTACCTTTATAAAATCCCGTATATTATACAAATTTGTTACGGATTTCTGTTAAAAATTTGTACATTAAATGTAATCTGTGTTAAATATTTATTATTCCATTCATCAATATTTTCGTATTTTTTAATATTTTCAATTTCTAATTAATTTGATTGAATCACAATAATACAAACAGGCCTCATATTCATATCACGAAACCTAGTGAAAATCGTCCGAAAATTGGAAAGTAACTAGTTGTAAAAAATCAACATGAAAGACAAATAAGTTTCTATTCTGCACACGTGTGACATATTATGAATATCTCAGAAAGAGACAGAGATACTCTATTCATCTCTGTCTGTCTCGTAAAAATGTAGACTGTACTAATCTTTCAAGTTAATTTTTATTCGATATTATTTTATTTGACCATTAGAAATTAATGACTCAATGGTCGAACAGTTTTCCCTAGCGAGTGTTAAGACCTATTTATATGATCGTTACTTAAATTAATGCATTTAGAAGTTGGTTTTTAACTATTGGCAGCACTTAATGCGTATTCCACCATATTGTATTCATAAGAACTCGGCCATTTTGTTAAATCTATCTTTTCATCATAGTTCAACATGAAGTAAGTGAATTCTTTTAAAAGATATATCTGACAAATTAAACGCAATCATTAAAAATTAGTGTAACATATTCGAGGAATCGTAAAATGAAGATATTTGTAATAAATATGGTGTCAATCTTTTCAGGATCGGTCTTTGCGCATATAGCGGATATAAAATATATCCCGGCCATGGTAAAACCATGGTAAAAGTGGATGGAAAAGTACGTAAAATAAATTTTATATAGCTGATACTTATATGCTGGTTCTCATATTATTACATTTTTATTACTTATTTATAATTAAGTAATATTAGCTCCTTGTTTTGATTATATCTTTGACAACCATAACCTCTATATTTTTTCAGACGTTCACATTTTTAAATTCAAAATGTGAATCTGCACATTTAATGAGACGTAATCCAAGGAAAGTTACATGGACTGTATTATACAGGTATATTTATTTTTAATATTTAATATTTTATACATTATGGGAGATGAGAAGTAATTATAAAACATTTAACTTAATGTTATAGACGGAAGCACAAAAAGGGGCAAGAAGAGGAACAAGCGAAAAAAAGGACAAGACGTACTCAAAAATTCCAACGTGCTATTGTGGGTGCATCTCTTACAGATATTTTAGCGAAACGTAATATGAAACCAGAAATTCGTAAAGCACAGAGAGAACAAGCAATTAAGTAAGTGTTGTTCAGATATAACCAAACACATATGTTCCAATTTATATCACAAAATTTGATGTTAATAGACATCTGTTCCTTTAACATGGTATCTCATATCATGTTAGATTTCAGAATGTCTTAGAATAAATGAATTGCTTCACCCAGAATTGTAATATACTTCACACTGTCTGGCTTTTGCGGGTTCATACAATTTTTATACTAGGTACATATTTTGCTACTTGTATTTCTTAAAATATGTATATATCATATTTTTTATTTCAGAGCTGCAAAGGAACAAAAGAAAGCTGCAAAAGCAACGAAGAAAACAGTTGTACCTGCTAAGGCAAAAGTACAACCAAAACATAAAGCTGCAAAAATAACACAAAAAGCAGCTCCCCGTGTCGGAGGAAAACGTTAAATTCCCACACTATATAAATAAAAAGACCTCTAAACTTATAAAATTTATTTATTTTCCCAGAAAAATATTTTTTATAAATTACTAAATGCTCAAATATTCAGTTTTTCTAAGTAAATATACGTAAGCACTTTTGCTTTTATGGTGATCGTGGTCTGCAGTGTGATGAACAAGGGTCGAATCAAAGGGACTGGGTTTAGGATAAGAACGTGACTTTCAGTTATTTTTGAAACATGTGAAATAAATCGCATTAATTCTTCACTTCGATTGCAAACGACGAAAATGTTGGCAAATATTTTAAAGATCTCTTTTCCTTTTTATGAATTTCATTGATCATTACTTCCATTTCTTTTATATTAAATATTTATATTACATACTTATTTCACGAATGCTACTTTTATATCCTCTAATTAACTTTTTTAAATTTTAAATAGTTCGTATTTTATTATCATTTATGTCGTACTATATATTGTGTACATAATAATGCATTGTTGTATCACACTATTATTTTAGTCTCTTATACATTTGATTTGATGAACTTCGCGCTACTTTCCTTTAATACATCGCTTAACTTATGACGACACTGGCATGTAAAATCTGGTAATAATGAGAAATTTGATCAGTATCTCTAATATTTTTTAAACTTTAATATGTTAAAAAGAGCTATTTAAACAAACAAAATATCATTTAAAAATTTTCGCAAACAACTATAAATATAAATAATTTTACCTTAGAACTAAACTCAATCTAGTTAAAACCCCAGAAAATTTCATCATTTTTATTTGCTCTGTGACTATGATCATAGCATAAGGATAAATTGTTCATAGCACGATCGTATACTATATAATTATTCGTAGTAAGTAATTTTCTGGAATAAGGATAACTGTTGCGTATGATTCCCATTACTAGTCACACGAAAATTTAATTTTAATTCAAACAACTACCAAAGAAATTTTCTCTCTGCCACTACTTTGCTTAATCGATAATGTCACAAAACGTGGGACACGAAAAATTATCGCATATCAAGTCTATTCTGTATCTAATCTATGCTCATACTTCAGTATGCAAAGTCTGCGAGTCCTCTAGAGATAAAATTTGAAATCGTGTACAATTACTGACAAACCTATTAAGCAATTCTTTTATGATACCGCCATTTTGGATCAGAGCTACACGCAAACGTTGTATATGTTGTGACAAGCCAAGTTCTTGCATGTTTCACAAAACATTGAGTCTTACCGTTTAGAAATACTAACAGACGACAAAGAATGGCAGAGTATCTGGCATCAATTTTCGGCACAGAGAAAGACAAGTAAGTTGGATCTTTAAGTTTATGCTGAATAGCATTCTCCAAACTAAAATCAACGATATTATTGTCCTTTATTTTTAGAGTAAATTGTTCATTTTATTTCAAAATCGGTGCCTGCCGACATGGAGATAGATGTTCTCGAATTCATAACAAGCCAACTTTTAGTCAGGTAAAAATATCTTAATTAACCTTTAATTTTTTTCAAACTCTTCTTAACATTACTAAGTAGTGTTATATTGCTTTATGTATCTTTTTATATAGAGAATTTTGTTTTTACTTTAAGTTTCTCAGTAATAAATACATTTATATAAGTATATAAATACAATTATTCATACATATCATTTCAAGTAAATAACTATAATTTAAATAATTAACAAAAAATATATAAAAATATGTAATATATAACAAAGCAATAATATATAAATGCGTAACAAAAAATTCATGTAAATTAACTGTTTTAGACATGTTTGTTGCAAAACCTTTATGTAAACCCTCAAAATTCAGCAAAAAGTGCAGACGGATCTCATCGTAAGTATATTATAGATTAAATTTATGTCATTATTCAATATTGAAGATAGTAATTTCTACAATCATTATTAATAAACATTACTTTGTAGTGGTGGCAAATGTCTCTGATGAAGAAATGCAAGAACATTACGACAATTTTTTTGAAGATGTCTTTGTTGAATGTGAAGATAAATATGGTGAAATAGAAGAAATGAATGTGTGTGATAATCTTGGGGATCACTTAGTTGGGAATGTTTACATTAAATTCCGAAGAGAAGAAGATGCTGAAAGGGCTGTAAATGACTTGAATAATAGATGGTTTGGTGGAAGACCAGTTTATGCAGAACTTTCTCCAGTCACTGATTTTAGAGAAGCTTGCTGTCGTCAATATGAAATGGGGTATGTAATTACTATTAAGTAATAGAAAGTAAATCTAAGGAATTATACAAATTTAATTTTTTTGACATTTTTTTCATTTCTAAGTATACAAAATACCTGTTACTAAAAAAGAAATTCGACGTTCTTGCAGAGAATGCACACGTTCAGGATTTTGTAATTTCATGCATTTGAAACCTATTTCACGAGAATTACGACGTTATTTATATAGCAGAAAAAAGGGTGGTAAAGGACGATCAAGATCACGATCGCGATCCCGTGGCCGTGATCGTAAGCGAAGATCACGGTCTCGTGACAGAAGATCCAGATCCAAAGATCGCCGAAAAGGTAGAGACGATAAAGGTAGAGATGGACGATCTGGAAGGTATTAATTATGTTATTTTTCAATTGTAATAATCCTTGATAATAAAATGATTCAAATTTACTTATCTCTCTTACGACCGTTTTGTCAAAAATAATGTGTTTGTTAAGATGTTTCTAAATTTTCATTCATAAATATCTGTCAAATATGTATTTCATTTTTAAACACATTGAATTCTTTCAAACAATAAATGCAAGAAAGTAGATATGGAAATATACTTCTCTTAAAACAAAGTTTGATATATACATAAGTACTTTAAAGGTATGGTCAAAAGATTAAATGATATATAATTACTTAATACATAATTCTAAAATTTATGATAGTGGAAACTATCCCGTAACAAAAATTATATATTGACGTTCAATAATTTTTTATAATTTGAATTTGTAAAATAGATATACTTTTCTTGATTGTAAAATGAATATATATATATATATATATATATTAATTTCCAATGATCATTGAATCTTTATATATAAACGCCATAACTGTATAAAATTATCACAGCATGAAAAGAATTTTGCATGTGTCATAATAAAAATAAAAAATAAAATATGACGTATCCTTATTTTTAAATACATTGGTTAACTTAAAATGTTAGTACATAACACTAGCACAGCAGTAATACTCAAACACAAATTACTTTTATATACCTCAAACTATATTTAGCATTACTTCCAGCAGGAAGCAATAATTATTACAGTATGCAAAGAATTATGTTCATAATATAAAAATGAATAAAGAACTCTTATTGATAAAATATTATAAGATTAAATTTTAAACAAATGTCTAGCTTTCCTATTAGACACAAAAAATTCTATAAACATTCATTTATAATAGGCCAAATTGCTGTTGTACTCATGTCTAGCAATCTTTTTAATATTTTATTACAAGAATAAGCGTACAAAAACTCACTAGAATATACAAACCAAATAAAAGCCAAGACTCTAGTCAGTATTGTTATAACAAATCATTGTTTAAAATATTTTGGAAAATGAATTTTTAAGAAATACTTTTGGAAATAATTTTTTTCACTGTAGTAAATTTGTGATTACAATTATAAAAAATAAAGTGAATATTTGCAAAAAAATTTAATGAAAGAATATACTTTATGTGATTAAATAAATTATCCAAATTTTTTGTATAAATACTTCTAGAAATAATATATAGATTGAATTATGTTTTAACGTCGTTGCTACATGTACAAAATCGTGATATGCGAATATTAATGAATAACGATATAATGGGATGCGCGCAATCGCCATTTAATACAATCAATATTATAGTTCTACCTATAAACTATTGCTTCCTACTTTGAAATGACACGAACTCTTTAACAACTTCGTAACGTCATTGCATTGATGTACATGCACATCATAATGTACTCGTGAATATCACGGATAAAATATATTATGTGAATCATCTTTCGAATTAATCGGTGAGTTTTTAAATGCCGTCAATATTAAACACTCATCCATTTGATCTTACAATGCTTTCAGAGTCCAGTTAATTTTAGACAATACTTAAAAACATCTAAATAATTTTACATGAATAAATGTATCATATTTTGTGAACATCAAGGTATAATACACAGTAGACGCATTTATGTTTCCTTCCTCCAATAACTATTAACAATTACAATGTAATGTAAAAAGTATATTAAAGTGGTACAATTGAGTCCGACGGAAAAGACGTATTTTGTAGTTTATTCTCATCAGAATTTCTCCAAAATATACTGTATACAATATTTTACTTTAAGTATAAATATATACAGTTGTATTATGAGAGCGCACTAGGTATCATTTAGTGTGACTCGAGACATAAGATTGAGCAGTGCGCAATATTCTACTTTATATGTCTCAGAAGATACACTACCTTCTTTAGTGTAATTTTATTTTATTTTTTGTAGTAGTATAGTGCTTGTGATATCTATTTACTTTGCGTCTAAGCACAGAGGTATAAATTGATTAATTAATTTCTTCTCTTAAGATAACTAACAGCTTTAGTAATGTCCTGCCCTCATCACTTATATCATGAAAATATTTACACTGTTTACGTTACTAATTAATGATTACGATATTCCATTTATAGGTTTATAGGATATGAGATCATTGTTAGGGGGGCTAATCAGCATAAACAATGAATTGTTGATTATCCACATCTGCAACTTCAACTTGTACAAATTGAGGTTGTTGAAGTTGAATTTGTTGTACTCCTCTGCCAATAGCATTACGTGACCTACAAATGTCAAATATTCCATGTTACTAAGTAATAATTCTTTACTTTAAAAAAAAAAAGAAAAAAAAAGTGAAACAAAGAAAAACATATTAAGAATAAAAAAAAGATTAAGGTTACTTACTTAGCCTTTGCATGTGTTAATATATGTGACTTTAAATTCGTTGATTGTGCAAATTTTTTGCTACATCCATCAAATGGGCAAACATAAGGTCTGTCTCCTGTATGAATTCTAACATGAGTGCGAAGATTGAAATCCAGGCTAAACCTTTTACCACATCCTTCAAATGTACATTGGAAAGGTTTTTCTCCTGTATGAACCAACTGGTGCCTTTTCAATTTGGAACTTTCAACAAAAGCTTTCCCACATTCTGCGCATACATGCACTCTTGGTCCATGGGTATGTAAATGTTTACGCATTGCACTATTATCTCTGAACATTTTTGTGCATCCTTTATGTGGACAGGCTATAGTGCGCTCTACACCATCTAGAACAGGTGGTTTGCGTACTTTCAATTTATGACCAGGCCTAGCAAATTCTGCCAATTGCTTTGGATCCGAAAGGTCAAGACCTGGCATTCCATCGGAAATGGAGCTTCCAGAGTGATTGAATTTGGCATTGGATTTACCAGTCATGTATTCTGTGTAGTCTGGATCAGGCTCTGGATTAGAGCCTTCATCTGGAACATCCACCAGGTGAGGAGCTAATAGGACACTCCCTTTAACAACAACAAGCAGTCCCAAACAAAAGCTACTGTATTTATTTTTTATTATTTAAATCACAAATTTTTATTTGTGTATAATAGCAGAATAAACTTTAAAAATAGACAAATTTTTTACACAAACCGTTTCAACTGAAAATGATAATTATTTAAAGGCAAAATTACGTAATATATTATCAATATCTTTATTTATATTTATCATATAAAATAAGTCCTATCTCTCCTTTTTCTTTGTTTAAAAACTCATATATACATATTTTAAATATATAAAGTCATATACATTCAAATAATATATGTTAACATGTAATTTAAGTTTTATGCAAATTGTACATTTTGGAAAATTAAAATTCATGAATTTCCATATACAAAATTACCTATATTCATATTTAGTAATAAAATATCTACATCAAACATTAATTAAAAATTATTACGTTTAAATAATATATAAAATATAACAGAGACCTATATTTAAGATTCTTCTTCCTTGCATAGGTATAATAGAGAGTATATTTAATATTAATATAACCCATAATACATTAAAAGTAAAAATTAATTTTTACTAAATAATTCTTGATTTCTTTCTTATAATATATATGGTTATTTTAAGATATATTAAATATGAATAAATTTGATTATCGATTTATATAATACTCAGGTATGATAAAAACATAATTTACATATTTGTTGATCTGCTTTACAATTCTTTTCATACCTTTTTATTTATTTTTATTTGGCAACATATAATCTTAATGAAGAGAAATAAAAATATATTTGAATCTTTTAAATTAATACAATAATTGCAAACATTTAAGAAGAAATGTAAGTATATAATATGAAATGACGTAAGAAGACCGAATGTTTCATACTTGGAAGGATCGATCTATCTTTTCTAGGTAATTTTATGCATAAAAACAATAAATTACGTGTTTATTTAAATAAGAATTTAATTAGACTAATATAATGATGAAAAAATGGTAAAAAATTAGGTAATAATGTGCATATAAAAAAACAAAGATAATGTAAGAGAGTAGAGCTTTGTCGATTCTGCTGTAAGTACAGCTCCGCCATTATCATTCAACAGGACAGATCCACGTAAAAGAAGCCATTTTCAAAATATGGCTGCCCCCTGGTAGCATAATGGCGTTCCCTCGATCAAAACAAACAACGTAAACTGTCAACGAATTCACCGATAATAAAGACTCAAAGGACCCGACTAATTTCTTTGGTAAACCCGTGTGAAAAGCACGGTATTGATTCGAGACCACCGGAAGTGCGTATGAAACAATGTGTGTGGAGATACACTCGTTACGAAAGTTTTTCTCTAGCGAATTTATCTATTCGGTCAGTGTTTTATCTGGATTATCGAAAAGGTTAGGAAAAATAAATAATGGGAAACTTACCGTCATCGGTACCCGATGCCCACATCGTCACTGAGAATTCACCTTCAAGCGTCTTGATTTGCACTTGCTTCTGCTCCCACTTTCTAGCCTTCGTCTCCGAACCCATTTCCCCAAAAATCGTATGATCGGACGATCTGAATTTCGACGAACCGCTTTTCTTGGTCTTCTTAGGACCTTTCTTCGATGGGCCAGGGCTTGATTCAACATAAATATCGCTCTCCGGGACCGGAATCTGATCATATACGCTTAGTGGATCACTACCGACGATTTCCTCTTGCGTCTGTAGTATGATTTCTTCGCGTCCTGGCTCTGGAAGTGTTTGAAGGGCTATCATCGGCTGGCCATCTTCACCCTCGATCGTAGTTTCCACAGTCTCACACGGTATCTCCACCGGTATCGTTTCTATTTCAACCTCTTGGATATCAGGTTGAATCTCCACTTCAGTTATTATGTCCGAGGACGCCATATTAATCTCCGCTGACGCCATGTTACTAATCAAAATGGCTGGCCACGGTTACTCGCGCGACAAGCGGAACACCAAGTTAACCGATCACGTGACCTGTTCCCACCATTGCGATTAAGAAAATGGTGCTCATTCAAAACTTCGTGAAGTCGTCTAAAGCAAATCTCTCTATTTCAAGTCTTCACTTTAGTTCTCCGCATAAAATATGAATTTCACGTATAATTAGTTGTATATAGCAATCGCGCAATAACGTTTAACAATAGTGTATGTATTTTTGAAACATTTTCCACGGTATATTTTTGTTCAGTACATTTCTTATGAGAACAATTAAGATACGTCTTTCCATCTTTCTTTTTTTAACTATGTAACTGCTCCATCTATCGAGAAAATGTAGTAACATTTCCACTTGAAGGAAAATCTTAAATTTTAGTTTGACATGTAACGAATGCGTTTTTTATTGCATTTTTTCGCAAATCTTCTCGTTCTTATTAACACTTCGAACAATTTTTTGAGATATATGCAGATAAATTAAAATAACGTTGCGTTCCACATTTGTGTATCTGATGTAACAAAGATATAGGTTATAATTTTCAGATTGTTGATACGATGGATTTGTCAAAAATACCAAATGACAAAAAATTGTACCTTTGTAAATGGTATTTTAGAGGTAAGTTACATATGTTTAATTGCACTGTTTCGTTTATATAGATATATGTAAATGTTTTGTTTTATTTTGTAGCTGGATTTGTTTTTCTACCGTTTCTTTGGGCTGTGAATGCTATTTGGTTTGCAAAAGAAGCTTTTGCTGAACCGCATTACGAGGAACAAAAACAAATTAAGAGATGTAGGTCATATTTTTTATAACACCACTGTTTAATATGTAACATATATTTTGTTCATATTAATTTCCAGATGTAATATTTTCTGCAATTGGAGCAACTATATGGTCAGCTGCTCTTTTAGCATGGATCGTTACATTTCAAACACAAAGAGCAGCATGGGGTGAATTTGCAGATTCTATTAGTTACATAATTCCAACTGGCATTCCTTGATGTTAAGATATACTTATTTTTATTTCATTGTTTATGAGTGACTTATTATAATATATTTTTAATTTGTGAAATAAAATTGTTTCTTTCTTCTTGGCATTTTATTAGATAACAATAGTCTAAGTTGTAAAAATATACTGTTTATTCAGGTGCACTGATGTTAACTATTTCTAGAACTTAATAATACATACATTTTAGATATATATAACTTGACATGATTGAACATAAAGTGCAATATTTTATACATTTTATGTCATTTATAAAAAAGTTAAAATTCAAATACATATTTAAAGAATTTGTTTATTTACGTATATGTCCATTATCTTTTACTTAATGTATGAGAATAAAATTAAATGGCCCTCCGCCGTCGTCTATATAGTTGTATATCTCTGTAAACTAACCTTGATAAAAGCTAAAACAGTATATGTTACATTAAAAAATTGGAATATTGGTTATTTCTTAGGTATTTGATCTTGAGTAAAATTACCAATAATGCCAACATGTCAGCAACCATGAGCATATAAAACACATTATGCCAACCAGTCCAACGAGCTACCACTCCTGCTAACAGTGGACCTACAGCAGCTCCAATACTGCCTGTACCATCAATAATTGCAGTAACTGTAGCTAAAGCTTTAGAATTGTTTCCCAAACTGGGATGAGTTCCTAGTTCAGCAGATACTGCAGTTGTTATCAATGCGTATGGTCCATTTACTAATAAACCAGCTATTAGTAACAATACTATGTTGATTGTCCAACCAGTACTCCCAATGTAGTCATATAGGAATAACTATATAGTGAGTTACAGAAAATTATACTCTATAGAAATACTCTCTATTAATCTAATAATGATATTTAAATCTTAAGTTGCTACAGATTATTAACATTTTATGTTACTTATATAAATTATTTATAAATTTTTAATTTAAAAAAGTTATATACCATTGGAACTGCAAATCCAAGCATGACTGCACATGTTAGAGCACTTTTTCCAGTATAATCAGACAAAACACCAGCTGCTATTGCACCCATTATGCCACCAACATCAAACAAAGTAGAAAGATCTGCACTTAATGTTGTGCTGTAAGTAGCTAAAAATGAACAAAAACAGTTACATAATATTTGAGCATAATATATACAATTTTTAATTATAATTTAAAGAATACTAACTTGAAGCTGCAATATACAATGGTAACCAATATAGGAATGTATAGCTTACAAGTTTTGCAAAAAATAAAGAGAGAGAATATTCTATGACTCCAGGTATCATCATAGCTTCTATGAATCCAATTGCATTTTCTCTATGATTCTCTTGTATATGTCTATGTCTCGGTAATATTGGACTAGTTTCAGATCGTCCATTTTCAATGTCCTTACAAAATAAGCTTTTTATAAATATTCAAAGAAATATAAGAAAAATATTGATAGAGTATATACATGCAAAATTTAAATATATTATAAAAAAAATACCAAAGAAATAATCTAAATATTAAAATACTACAAATACTGATACGCTATTTGTGTTAATGTAGTTATATGAAGTATAACATTAATTACATAAAAAAATGAAGCATGCACTTACATTAATATCAACTTGTTCGCGGTAGGCACAACGATAAGTGAGACGCTAAGTACAGTAAATGAGTCATTTTTAGTGAGCATACAATATGTGCAAAAAAGAAAATATATGTAAATACAAAACAGGTATAAACACAAAAATCTAATGAATAACTAATTACAGTTTTACTTAATGTTATGAGATTAAATAATTAATGACTATTTGAATAAAAAGCAATTATTATCAAACATCTACATATTCAATTATTGAAATAAAAGAAAGTGAAATGCTAATATTATCTGCTAATTATTTTATAACATATGATATTAATATATGAAATATTCGAAAAAGTTTGATGTTTGCATTCCAGTGCTAGCACAGACAATAATAATTATAAAATGCTATTAGTAGTGCATAACATGCTAAAAAGTAAATAGAAACTTCACTAAAGAATATATTTAACTTACATTGTGTACATTTTCACATTCATCTGTACTATTTCCTTCATCTGAACTATGGGCAGCCTCAAATTTTCTATATCTAAGTGAGGCAGGTGGTACACATCCTATGTCTGTAGGATTTGGTACTAGAAATAAAAATATTATAAATCCTGTCAAGCCCATTATTATTCCGGGTACCATGAAACTTAGACCCCAATTAGATTCCACAAATTTGGCAGCTATTAAACTGCCCAAAATATTGCCTAATGATGTATGAGAATTCCATATTCCAAAGATCAATCCTCTTTTTGCTTTTCCAAACCAATTTCCTACAACTGTAACTACACCTGGCCAACCTGATGTTTGAAAGACACCACCAATGGCCTAAATATGATAATAATTTATGATCATCTAAAATAAATTTATACAAGTAATGAATCATTTGCATACACTTACTTGAACCAGAACAAAATACCATAAACTATGAATATTGTATGGCTTAGCAATACCAAAGAGATAACAAGATATACCAGATGCAAGCATCCCAAATGCAAGAAAATATCGTAGATTTGCTCTTTCTGCTATAAAACCACTGCACATAAAAATGTAAAATTACTATCAAAATAATCTTTATGATCTCCGATCTCATAAATAAGCTCACTTCAATATGTCACCTGAGGAACATGGCTGCTGCATATGCAAACAGGAATGCAGAGTCCAAAATGCCCAATAATGCTGGAGCATCTGCAGTATCTATTTAAAATAAGAGACATAAGTTATACATGTCCAAATCACTTTAAATTGGGAAGTTATGCTAATATTATACTTACCAAATGGGGCCCAATCACACCATGTATCTTGATTACTAGTGTTGATTAAAAAGTTTGGGGGTGGTGATAAAGTGCTACAGTTGAAACTCAATACATTTTTTACAACGGACATGGGCTTTCGTGTCATATGGTAACAGGTATATGCTAAATATGTGAGTGCTAAAATAACGCCTTGATGCCATGTCATTCGATTGACACGACTATGAGCACAACATTTCACAAATGCATTTTCAATAACTTGCAAACCCCATGGTTGATCTCTTAATGGGCTCGTCATACTTGTTAAAATATATTTTCTTTGCTATTATCAATAGCTGTTACTATAATTAACTTATTATAGGTATTAAAAATATCTTTAAGTTTATTATATAAAATTATTACTTTAAGTATTTTGTATCTTTTATCTTCAATTTTTCTCTTTTTACAAATCAATAAAATACTTTTTATTTATATCATTTAAAATTATATAGATAATATCTTTAGTCATATATTAATACTTTGGTCACAATTAAAGATAGTATTGTATTCTTTCAAAGTTACTTCTGTTTATGAAATTAATCACTCCCACAAAAATTTAGTATTAATAATACATAATTATTTCAATATATATAATACAACAATAAAAGTTTCACAATGTTTCTCTTAACTACACTGTGATCCTTATTGTGTTACGACAATTATGAATATTATATGAACTATAATATCAATATGTATACTTTACTTTCCTTTTTAATTTTTTCGATGTCACCTTTTTTCTGTATTTTCTGTCTTCATTGATATTTTTATCGTATTCAACATTTTTAGCTAGCAATGACAGAATGACTTTTACGGGAAATAGACAGTAAATTCCGTAAAAAATAGGCTATGACTCATAACCTATAATGAAAGGAATATTGCAGAAGTACATGATATCTCAAACACGTATTTATAACATAATTGACTTTGTTTATGTTACGATACACTATAATCACATTTTCACTGTCTTTAAACAATTACATGAAATATAATTTTATTTTAAACTAAATGGAATGTTTACTAGCGATAATGACAAATGATGTTTACGTACTTACATATGGCAAACTTAAAATATGCACACGTAGTACGTATACACGTATATATATATATGATGTGTCTTATCTATGCATATTGACAATGTATTAAAATCTTCAAGGTTATTCAAATTTTAATTTGATATATTACAAATTGAGAATCGTAAATACAACATGCATAAGTATAAATTTACAATATTACAATGTCTATAAATTTGTATTTGAAAGTTCAATAATGTAATATAAAATATAATATAAATTATACAAAACAATTCTTGAAATTACAATTATATTACAAACTGTTTATAAATATAAATTCAACTTAATTTTGATATATTAAACTAATAAATTCATGCAATAAATAAAAATAAAACTAATTTTATGATTGATCTACAGTTCTGTGCAATGAGATAAGATAGTTAACATAAACATAATTTCATTGCTACGGCTGCAACTATTGGTTATCGACTAGTGACATTCGAGTTTCACTATATAGGCTTACTATTTGGTTTAACTTCTAGTTATAGATTTTAACACAACTGAACATTGACCGCTAAATTAGAATATTATAGGTTGTACTATACTTTGCTCTTGTGACTTTGTTTATGTTTGTGACTCAACTTGGGCGGAGTATAAGATTGTCGCATAATATAAGTGCATTGTATATCAGATCTATTTGCATTTTTTTTGTGATATAACATACTTTTGTGAAGGCGGTAGATGTGATATACAATGTTATATCTTATAATTTATATAGACAAGAAAAATTAAAAGTAATAAATTTACCATAATGATCAACAACGATTATAAATCTATGATTCAATGGCATCCAGAAATGATATTAATTTCTAAAAGACCAATGACATGGAAAGGATTTTTAGAAGTTCCATGCATCTCAGGACGAAATATGCGAATTAGGCTAAAATTGATTGTGCATAATTATCCATTACTGTCTAATGCAGAAATTAATTTTGGTAAAGAAATTGCATTCATACGAAATGAAGGATTTAGTGATAAAGTGAAAGATTTAATGCATAACGTCACTAAAGTATCAACATTTCTAAAACAATTACAATTGCTAATCGTGAGTGTGATAATTCTTTGTAACAACTATTTATATCTTATTTGTATATCATTTATATAACAATATTTTCCAAACAGAGTAGTTTCATCAACTCTAGTCATGTTATTGAAAATTATGAATATGATGCAATAGATGATCAAGTAACTGAAATGTTAACAGAATTAAAAAATTTACTTCAGATACCATCTGTACGTGAAAAATTTATACAATTATTGTTAAAAAAAATTCTTATGTGTCCAAATTTCAGACAATAATTAAATGTTGTAAATGTTGAAATCACATTATTATAGGGAATTAAAGTATCAGCTAATAATACGATAAATATAATTGAATTATCTTTGAACAATGTGGCTGTAAGATTGCAGAAAACAAGCCATAGAACATGTCCATGGACAGTTGTTTATTCAGATTTACCTGAAATACCTTCTCTTGGGCCTTTCGAAAAGAATCTATCAACATTAAATATAGCCAGAAATAAACTTAGATTACAAGTAGAAATGCTTGAGAAATCATGGTCAAATTTGAAGCAAATTGATCAGTAAGAATATAGACAAATTTATTTTCAATCTTCTCCTCAATTTCTAGTTTAACATATGTGTTATTTTCAAATGATTAGGAATTGCTGGGTAATAGATCCATTGCCTCCAAAACCAAGCCATCTTTATCGACGAATTTACTTAACACCATCTTTATCAATGTTCATTAAAATAGATCCTTTGAATCATATGGATTTACCAGTAATTAAATTTATGGGTAGTGATACTGAAGTTGAATCAATGACAGAACTAGTTTCTAAGAATTTATATGTGTGTAATATTTGAAGTATATTGATAGTTTTTTATTATAATAATATTGTAAAATAATAGCATTAAAATATGTTGAAGTATGTAATATAAGTACCATAATACTTTTTCAGAAATGGAATCCAAGCTGTGATATCATAAATAATTTAATGATGTTATTAGATATAGACATATTTCCTAAACAGGAAATGAAGAAAGAAACTGTCGAAGATTACAATGTTGTTGTTGCTGATGAAGAATGTTGTATTTGTTTTTCTCTAAAATTAGACAATGTAACTCTGCCTGATAAGATTTGTAATAATGAAAAATGTAGGAAACATTTCCATACATCTTGTTTATTGCAGGTATGTTTGTATACATGAAAAAGGATTATAGAGATAATTTTTAATTAATTGTTCAGATCTCATATAATATTTATAAATTTATTTTATTTTCAGTGGTTACAAGCGATTGCTGGAAATCATGTTATATTTGATCATATTCATGGTTCATGCCCCAACTGCAAAGAGAGCATATCATGTCACATTAAATGGTAATACAATTAAATTACAAAAACTACATAACATAATGATCTTTTCATGACTCATGTATTTTCATTCAAACACGTGTATATGTATATAATTCATGCATTTTACCCACTGTACAACAGATCTATTAAAATGACTAGAGCCGCATATTAAGATTAATGTATTACTAGCTATTTTATCTTGAAGTATTTCAAAGATTGATTTCTCATTTAATCTTCCAGATTTTACATCTATACCATGGAGACTGCAAACATCTAAAATATAAAATACAAGAAAGTATTTATAATTATATAAAAATGTGATGTTTTTATAGTAGAAAAAAAACTTATTTAAAAAATTACTTACTTTGCAATTGTGATATGTGCAATGTACACTTGAAGTTCCAATAATCTGATAAGGTTTGTAATTCTCTTTTTAAGGGAATCTGCAGTATGTTTTTAAATCCTCCAATGAGATGAACCTTTGTCTCCTCTGATTCATTGTCAATAATTGATTTTGCTATAGGATAAACTGCAGTTATTCCAGATCCCATACTAAACATAATAATTGTTTGAAAACTGGAAAAGCATTTAATATATTTAAAATAATATTCTCTCTACCATCCATTTTGTATTAGTAATACCAAAAATTATATGTTATAAATTTATATTAAGCAAAAAGATAATTGAACAAAATATATAATTTCATAAATTCGCATACCTATTGCTTTCATATTTAAAATTTCCATATGGTCCTCTAATACGAACTGTATTACCTACTTTTAAGCTTTCTAGATATTGACTAAATTTTCCATTTGGATAAATTCTAATTAGGAATTCAATAGAGTCATCTGTGAAAGAAATTGGTGTGTATGGTTTGGCAGCATCATGTAAATGTAATATAATATATTGTCCTGGATCAATTAATATACTGTAATCTTTATAATTATTTTCTATAAAAGAAGTAAATAATTATTAATACTATAAATAATTGCAAATAATTTTTATAAATAATATATTTAAAAATAAAAAATTATATACCATTATATTTCAAAACAAGTAAAATATAACATTCAGATATTTCCTGTATTCCAGAAACCACAAAATTTCTGTATGCATATAAATGTAATACATTTGATCTGTTGTTGATTTTTATATTCTGCCTCTTCTTTCTTTCATATTCTTCGAGTAATTTTTTATGTATATCAAAAATACAAGGATCGCATGCACTGTGGCAACAATCTTCCTGTGATGGTGTTACTGGTCTACTATCTTCATTATTTTTATCAGTAAACATACTATATAAGACTGGTAAAATCAATTTCAATTTTGTATTTGTTGTCTTATATGTATACAGGGTATTCCAAACATTAGTGGTCAAACTGTGTGAACTTAATCTATAAGCAAAAAGATGAAAAAATTTTATAAAAATGTGTTAGTAAACGCTTTGTTGCAAAATTACAAAGAAATATAGTATGTTTGAAATAGGTAATATTGTTAATAAACGCTTTGTTGCAAAATTATAAAGAAATATTGTACACGTGAAATATGTAACGGCATATTTTCTGTCGCAGCATACAGAAGTTGACTGTGTTATTGTGTCAGCATAATTACATGTTTATTATCATGTGGTAACAATTCCGTGTCGTTAATAGTTATAAAACATGGTATATGATATAATAAAAATGATTAGTATCTTTAATTCCTCACTTCAAAATGTTGTACTTGGATACAGGCTTTATATCAATAAACAATGAAATTAATTACACTACAAAGTTTTACAAAGAGAATTTTGCTCTATTTCAATGACTGCGTCGTTACCTATTGTATGCGTACAATATTTTCTTATAACTCTGCAACAAAGTGTTTATTAACAAATTTATATAACATATTTTTCGTCATTTTTCCCCTAGATTAAGCTCTGTAGTTTGGTCGTTTAAGTCTGAGACACTCTGCATATTTAATAAACTGGTTATGAAATTAAAATTGTGCAAAATACGAAACAATTTTTTCTACCTCGCATTATTAGATTTTAATAAAATAATCTTGTGTTGTTAGAAATGTAATAAATAATATTCTTTATTAACTCATTTGTTCTTTCATACTTGCAAAATCTTTATTTATACGATGACTATCATTTCAATATCAATTAATGCATATGTATTTTTACCACGTGACTACATTTATCAGATGTCAATATTTATTCTTCAAAAATCTTAACTTCACATTCGTGAATAAAAGTATTGATATACTTTCTTTACGCATTGTATAATGTGTTAACGTGAACAATTTTTTTGAAATATGTTATGTTTGTCCTTTGCATTAAATAAATATATAAAATGTTGCCTACATATTGTATAAACTATCTGCGATCAGCTGTTCAGATGTCAGAAATGATACACATACAGTTTTATATAAGTGACATATACATACATAATTAGCATATATAAAAGTGTCACATTTTTTTTTTTTTTTTTATTATGTAAAGATTACGGTAGGATATTCAAAAAATACAGTTTATTGAAACAAAAAATACTATTTCTGACCTATCGAAATATCATGTGGTAAACAATGAAGTAAAATGATCTGCCAATTATAAAAGATGACGAAGCATACGAAAATGATTCGTACAAAGAGATAAAGAACAATACTGAAAAAGATATAGAGTTTCGAACATTGTTAATTATGTTTGTGTGGTTCAAAGAATTACATTTTTTAAATTAAATCAAATATTTTAATAGTCTAATATTATACTACTGTATAGCACAACCAGTATTTTTATATATCAATTTATACTGTTGTGGTATTATTATTTATAACACAATCTTTAAAATATAAGATGGAAAACGCGATCACAGGATGGAAGCGTTATATGCTTGTACAACCATCTATGATGATACTAATAACTGCTCAAGCAATATCAAGTAATTTTGATATATTTTATGAATGTTAATTAGATTATATCATGTTATGTATAAATATCATGTACAAGATATTTAACATATGTAAGAAGATATCAAACCATTATTCTTTTGCATACATTTTTATTTCATGTATAAAATAAATATTTGTATGAAATTTAATTGTAATTTATTAACTTATTAATATATTTAAATGAGCAAGCTATAAAGTGAATTGTAATTGACATAACTTTGGTTTGAATTGTAGGTAATATTTTAACAGATTTAGTATTGTATCGTACTTGTAGTATAACATTAAATATAAATAAAACAGAATGTTTACTATTACATGAAAATAGTAGTTCTGCGGAGGCTTTGAAAATAGATGCTCAAGTGCAACCCAAAGCCAGCTTAATTTTAATGACAAAATCAATTATTGAAAGTGTCATACCTGCTTTTCTATCTTTGTTTTTGGGACCATGGAGTGACATTTATGGAAGGAAGTCTATCATGTTGCCTGGCTATATCGGTTAGTATTATGTGCTTTAAAAATTAGACATGTATTCAATGTGTGATTTATGTCATAGGCACATCATTAATGTACCTATTTCTTTCCTTCATGAGTGTTTGGGATGTCAATCCATGGTTTTTATTAATTGCATATATTCCATATGCATGTTGTGGAGGATTTGGCATAATTTTATTAGGTACTATATGTTATCTCACTGATATATCAAATGAACAAGAAAGAGGCTGGCAATTAGCTTGGATGGAAGCTTTGATATCTGTTGGTATTTTGACTGGTATATTAACAGGTCCTGTTATCTTTCGAGCATATGGATATACAGTTGTATTTGCTATTGCTACTATATGTTGTATTGTAGCAGGATTGCATATTTTTTTTTTAGTTCCTGAGACTATATGCAGCACAAATTCAGTATGTATTTTGTAATGTCTTGTATATATGCTGTTGTTATTAATATCTTTTTAATGTTTGTAGATAACTGTAAAAAGTTTGTTTGATATACATTTGGTCAGGAAACTTATAAGTACATGTACAAAAAAACGTAATGGTTTCGATCGATATATAGTTTGGTGTTGTATAGCTTGCATTATTTTAATGGTTATTGCTTTACAAGGAGACATGACCATTGGCTTTTTATTTGCAACTGCCAGACTTGGTTGGGATGTAAATAAATATTCTATTTATTTAGCTACAAATATTATATTTTCAATTCTTGGTATAATATTTGGAGTAAAACTTTTTGTAACATATGGAGGTATAAATTAAAATTTGTATGTACATCAAATATTTTTAGAAAGTTTGGTAAATAAAATGTTTTAGTAGAGAAATATTTTCATAGGACTTTCTGAAGAAGTGACAGCTATATTGTCATTATTGTCTTCTTTGAGTGGTTGTCTAGTACACAGTTTTACATTGAAACCTTGGCATATGTACCTATCTGCAGTTCTAGGAATGTTTGGTGGCATCACTAGTCCTATGATCCGTGCTATAATATCCAAGTCAGTGCCATCAGAGGATACTGGTAAATATTGTTAAATAGGAAAGAAAGTATAAGTTTTCAGTATGAGATTGTGAGAATAATATTTACAAAATTCTGTAGGTAAAATATTTTCCATGACAGTATCTATTGAAACATTAACTCCATTGGTGGCAGCTCCTTTGTACAATTTGATTTATTTACATTTTATGCCACCCATATATCCACTGCCAGTTTGGTTAGTTTCTGTAGGAATTTATGCTATTGTGATACTTATTTTATTAAACATACAAATTCTAAATGCAAGAGCTGACTCTATAAGATATGCATCATTGAGACAAAATAATGAATTATTATCATAAATTTCGATAAAAGATGTTTATTCTAAAGAATTGTTACAGTAACCATACGGTTATAATGGAAGAACTTAGTACCTTCCAGTACAAACATTTTATAATATTAGTTTGTATATATATATATATATCATATTGTTTGTATATTTTTATAATGTAACAACAATATCAAATAAAGTGCAAATCATTTGAAGTAACCCCGTAAACAGTTTATTAAAATATTCATTTGTTCACTTTGTGAAATTTATAAATGATAAGTGGATACAAATAAGCTGTATCAATAGATAATCAATAAATTTATACAATTTATAACTCGTCATAATAATCAACGTGATCGCCGGATTTATACTTTTGTTCTTTAAGAACCGTTAAAAGACGATTAACTGTTTGTTCACAAGTCAGAACACTTTTTTTTGTTAACATATCATTGAACTGTATTTTAGTTTGCTTGTCAGCAACTTCATTGCAAATTTCATAGTACATATCAGTTTCAACTGGACCTGGTGAATAGTTTAAGACGTTGATTTCTGGATTTTCTAATGCAAACACCTGCACAATACATAAATTTAAAAAACATAGAATAAAAATTATATAAATTATTTATACTAATATAAAATATTACTTTAAAGATCATTTCCCGTGCTGCTTTTCCTGAACAATAGCTTGCTAAGCATTTCCCTGGTTGTATACCAAACAATGATGTAATGTTTATAACCAGTTTTTCCGTATTTGTATTTTCATTGAATATTTGCATAATTACTCCATTTAATATAGCAGGAACAAAAACATTTAAGTCATAATAATTATGCCAGTCATTAATGTCAGTCAGATAATTTGTATATTGATTCACATGTCCTATCGTACCAACATTGTGTATCACAACTACTCGATCAAATTGATTTAAAACCTGATTTTTTAAAGACTGCATTACAATATCTAAAAAATATATATTTATAATATATGTACAATTTATCCTATGTATAAAATATATGTACAAAATGCATGTATTTACCATGTAATTTTTCTTTTGTTCCTAAAGCTAAATCAACACTAACAGTGTCAACAGATATACTTGTAGGAATATTTTTTGCTGTTTCTTTCAAAGCATTCAGATTTGTTGCTAATAAAAGTACATGTGAACCTTTCTCTAGGATCGAACCAATAGATATTGCAAGTTGTTTTCCAATTCCACGGCTTGCACCAGTGACTACTAAAAATACCTTTCCTGACAACACTTTGATCGACATTTTTTTAAAGCCTTAGTTCTGTTTTATTCTTTTGTCTGGTAATTTGCAATTTATTTATTTTTTTAATGTTTCTGTAGCAATCTCTTCTTGTTGTGCAGATTCACTAACAACTTGTAGAACATCTGCTTTTAAGAGATGAACTAATTCACTAGCAGTTAGTGCCTAAAATAAATATTACAAATATCAAATATAACAATATAATTAATAGTAAATACATTTTTAACAATAAATATAACTTATTTATATTTTTTATAATTACCTGTAAATGAGGTGCTATATGTCTTATTAAAGGATTTGATGCAAATTCAATTTCTTCTTCAGTTTCAAGTTTACACCCAGAAGTTATTAAACGTGCAATGGAATCTTCCTTTGCTTCAAATAAAGATGTTACAAGATCTTTCTTTGATGTACCTTTTTGAAGACTTTTAAGTCTGGAATCTATAACATAATTTTATAGTTCCAAAGTGATAAATTAGAAATAAAATAAGATAAGGATAAGAAATTAATATATCTTTAAAATAAAAGATTTTAATATGGGGCTAGAAATTACAATATGTTACATAACACGTATAATTATAAAAATAAAAAAAAATAGAAAGTAATAGATTGTTATAACTTACAAAGTTTTTCCAAATATTCCTCTGAATCGGCTAACTTGATATGTTGCGTTTGATTTTCTACAAAAGAATCTTCGAAACAATTTTTACATTTATCATCACTGGATGCTGGAACATCTGTTCCATTCCATGGATCATTAATATCTGTCTTCATCTTTTCCGTAACCAACAGATTTTCATAAATAATTGAACAGAATTCGATAGAATTTACTTATTTTGTTTTGTATAGAATTAACAAATATCTACTTTTCCTGATTTACGGTGGTATCTAGCGTATTCTAGGTTACTTAATCCTGTAAATAAGTTACATATATTTATTTTCACTGACATCTAGTAATCAATAAAGTGTCTATATATTATTATCAGAATGTTTTTCAAATATAACTCTATTGATTTTTAAAATATTATTTTCCTCGCAAATAGATCTGGAAAAATTTCTGATTGACATATTAATATTTTAGAGTTCTATTTATTAATATGAATATTTGAAATAGATTTTCATTTTCGTAATTAAATTTACGAATTATATTAGTTAACGAAGATGTGCAAAGATAAAATTTTAGTTTGAAAATTACGTAATTACGAGTTATTGATAAAATTATAATTTTTAAATTTGGATCGAAAATTAGAAGTTGAAATATTTTCAAATTAAAAATTTCTAAATGTGAAAAAAAATGTTCTTTTACATATCACTGCTATTAAATATTTTATAATAAATGAATTACAACTTTTTATGCGAGTAATTTATTATTGGTGTACAAATATATAATAAAGAACACTCAACACAAATTTGATATGATCAAAAAGCATAGATTGACATAGAAAAATGTTTACAAAAATATTATTTACTTTATTATATGGTATAAGCAATTAGTAATACTATTTATTACAACATTGAGATATTTCAGTCTAAAATAGTTTGTCTATATGTATGTGTATAACATATATATTATTCCATAATAAATACCATGCTCTTGTGGAAGTCATGACAAAATGATATGATTTTATATACATTAATCCATATAATATTTATGAATAGGCTTAAGTACTTTTCTTCTTTCATTTATAATAAACGTTATGATACAAAAATGTGTTTACTAGGCTGTCTAATAAATATTTTTAAAACATTTTAAAAGCATCAAAAAATACTGAATTACAAATATAACATTGCAACTAAAAGAGTTTTATATATGTAAAATCAAAATAAAAAATGTAAAAATATTAATTTAAAAAATTATAATTGGAAATACTTTTCGGTACACTTTAAGCACTGATACCTATTATACCTTATTTTTCTAGTAATGTATTAAAATGGATATTGAACACTCTTCTTAGTAGCAAGAAATTATATAAAAAGATAATATGCATATTATATTTACATACAGACATTAATTTTATGTATACATTATTTTCTTCTCATTTAAAGCATATATTCAATTTATAATGTTAATATCAAAGATCCAGGAACATTGATTCTGTAAGAAGCAGCACAAGTAAAACTTGAAACTTAATTAAGACAATTAGTTCCATGTTCCATATGCTTTAAAAATATTGTGTACAGAGTTTGTCAAACTATATACTTACAGGTATTTCAAATTTACCCATTTGCAAAATATATAAATTAATTGTTGTTTAAAATAAAAAACTGGAAGGTCACCTTTATACTTGTCTAACATAAATTATTTTAAAATACATAAATTTGAGCAAAAACAATAGTGTGTTCAATTTTGAACATTAAAAATATTAAAACTGAAGAAAGAGTAGAAATCACAATAGGCAGAAATGTACAAGATGTCATTACAGTACTTGATTGTAAGAATGTTATATTAACCTTAAAGAAATAACGTTATGAAAGTATTTTTCTAACAATAATTAATTTAAATATTTTCTCACATATTCTTTAAAGATATTTATAAAATCATGTTTTAACACGTTTCCTCCCTACAATTAGTAGAAGATACAAAACTTAAATATGTTAAAACTCTCAACTAGGGAAGTTTCTGAAATATTTATACAAATTATAAACGACGATACTGTAAATATAAACATTATGTTTTACCTTTAGGTTAGTCTTTATTCTTTCTCTCTTCTTAATTCTTTTATTATTCTAATTTTACTGTTTCTCAAAAGTAATTGTTAGAACTGAAAAATCTAGATAATATTTGCATTTATTGAACATAAATTCACTTCAAATTTAATTCAACTAATTTATGATATAATTTAGAAGTGGATTAAGACTTTTCAACAGTCTTGTACCTTCTTATGTTTTATGTATAAAAATTATAGAATTTGACAAAATTTAAATTTTATAATCACAGCGCTCACTAACATGTTCAATATTATTTTTTAATATTTCATAGAAAGTATATTTCATTGAATATTAGTTCAGTATTATGCTTCACATATATAGAAAGAACTTGCTTGTAAATAGATAAATTGCTTACGAAGTATATATATCATAATAAAAATGTGTTTTTAAATAATTAATTTGATTTATATGCATAATAACAATGTAATATTACAGTTTCAATGTGATGTACCATGATGTATCATGATGTATTAATGATGTAAATGAAATTTGTAACTCTTTACATTCTATCACTTCAAGTAAAAATTTTCGAATAATATATAATATTCATTAACATATTGTTTTCTAATAAATAACATAGTTTGATTGTAATGTAAGAATGTAAAGAGTTGATATTTGGAAAGTATTGTATAAAGATTCCTATTTCATAGAATCCTTGCAGCATGAAAAGCTGTTTAAAATGTTAAATATAGTGCATACTATATAATAATAATAATAATAATATAACGCGGCAATGATCTTTTTTTAAATTCTAAAATTAGTGATCCTATCAATAAAGGAAAAATCACAATAGGCAAGTAGCCAATTACATGCTAGTAACAAAAATATGATTAATGTTATAATAAATTATGCCATATCTGGCTTCAGGAATTTTATGAATGGCGTACGGCTTAGCTATCAGAATATAAATTTTATATCTGTACAAGAAAGTAGAAAACTGTGTTTTATATATTTTAGAAAATACACAAGATTTAACTAATGAAAAAAGTAGAATGTATATATAGAATTATTAACCCCTTAACCTACAACGTCGAGCTGGGCTCGTGGTACGTTCTTCGGGCCAAATATAAGAAATACGAGTTAGACTCGTCGAACATGTTTTTTACTTGGCCGCATTCGGACATGCAGATGTATTTTCTTAAAAAATATTAGAAAGATATCCTTAAGAATCTTGTTCAATGGTAGTAATCAATTGGTAGTAATTATTTATCAAACATCTTGCAACATACAATTAGTTATATCTTGTATAACTTCGAGCGCTCAATCAGACCATGAAATCGCTCGACGTCTGACCGATCCTGCCGATGGTTACGGCGCGCGCTGTTAGAACTTAAATCGTAAGGCAAGGGGTTAACCAATTCAAAAAACTGTTGCTCAAGTATAGTCTGTTGAAATTTTAGAAAAATAATCTAATATTAATCTCAGAGTTTGGCAACAACACAAGAAAAGTTTGCATATTTTTCAAGTAAAATCGTAGAATTATATTGCTGAGGTATTTATAGAAATTAAAAAATTCCGATAACAAAGTAGTCGCACTTGATCACAGAGAATACTCTAGAGAGTCTAATTAATCAATATTTATGCACCACTAGAAGATCTTTTGCAACAACATAACCATCTGCGCCATAAAGGTAAAGGTTTCCTACGTCTATATAATAAACTAGTACCACCTCTTCTTGTGTTAAGAGCACTAACTATTGCTTGATCAAATGCTTCTTTAAGATCATGTTGAGTTAATGCAGATGTTTCCACGTAACTTACAGCTCCAACTTTTTGAGCTAACTGATGACCCTGTGTACTTGTAATTGGTGTTTGACCATATCTTGCTAATTGTAACATAAGATGTACATCTGATCTTAAATCACTCTTTGTGCCTACCTAAAATTATTATTGTTTCCATTTAAAATATCTTTATATGTACACCAAACTTGTAAACATTTTATATTAAAAATAAATGCTTCTATTACAAATTTCATTACCAAAATGATTGGTGCATTAGGGCAATATTTTCGTACTTCATTTACCCATCGAGAAGTTACACTATGATAAGAAGAAGGGCATACAACACTGAAGCAGACTAGGAACACATCTGTTTCTGGATAACATAATGACCTTAGAGGATCAAAGTCATCTTGACCTGCTGTATCACATAGCTGAACATTTACTGGTTGACCATCAACATTAACAACCACTGTAACAAATTAAGACATTTGCATGTCTTTTATAATTATAACATAACATATTATATTTATAATTATAACAAAACAGATTCAAATAATTACTCGGATTTTTATGAATGACATGATAAAGAACACACTCACCGTCTGTTTATTACTTTAAACCAAACTTGTCACTATCCGAAATAGAACTTACCAATGTCATTAGATTTTTAACTAACCATTATAATTATCGAAAGCAGTAGGTACATATTCTCCTGGGAAACCGTTTGTTGAATAAGAGACAACCAGACTGGTTTTCCCAACGGCACCATCGCCTACTAAAACAACTTTGATTCTCCTGTCAAGCGGAATACCACTGTGTTCCGTGCTACTACCATTCGAATTCTGATTCTGTGTCGAGCAAGTTGTACGCTTTGCTTGCAGTTGCATCATCTGTCCATTCTTTAGGAGGGGTTTAGTCCAATTCGTATGCGACGACGGCGGCATTATTTCGCTTTTCACTTTGCTGCAGCCACGAGCTATCATGCATGTACTTCCGAAAAATGTTTTGCATATATAACCTCTATCTAGCAATACAAAAGCGATGCAATTGTTGCATCTATCACAAGTTTTTTCTCCGAATCGTCATTTCTCTCTCATCCACGCTGACACTATACTCGTGGCTTTTAAGATCGCGAATCAAGTTTCCGATAAGGAACACTTCGATACACCCTGTCAAGTATTGTATGTATCGCTCTCGAAAACAATGGGAGAACGTACACCGTCCAGGAAAGATAAAAAAAGAAAAAGGAACTGATCCACCTGCCGCGACGCGGAGCCACCTGTTATTACGCTTTTCTTGTGATGATTACAACCGGTGGCACAGGTACGCTTCACGATTGTAGAAAATTGCTTCTACCTTGATTTTTTCCCCTCTGTTTTCGACCAACATTTTACATAGTTTTATTTCTCTGGACATTAAGATTGTAGATCTTTATGCATTTATGGGAAATTTGAAAGCTCAATTGTGTATATAATACATAAAAATACATACAACATAAAATACTCAGAATGTATCGTACTTGTTACAATGTTCATTAAGTTAAACGACTGCCTTCATACAAATATGAATTTGCGTAAATATCTGCAGTCTATGTATGACTAATTAATTTTACCAGACCATATCCTGATTAAAGTTATATAATTCAAATTGTATCTTGTGGTATATAAAAAAAATAATTTTGGAGCGATTTTTGGTAGCATATAATGATAACTGAAAGTTAAAGCAATATGTAAGAAAAAACGTAAAACTTGACGAATAGTAATATGTAAATGCTTTAATGTAAATTGTGCAATAAAGATGAAAAAGATTATTGCGTATCTTTGACTATAGGATATGAGAAATGTTTTTATGACAATAGCGATTTTAAATTTTGTAAAGATATTAAGGTATAAATTAGCGGAATAAAGTAAAATAAAATGTATATGTTCATGTCCAAGCCCAATAAAACATTTTTTAACTATATAAAATAATTATCGTATTACAAAATATATATTATGAACGTGTTACATATATTGTACAGTTTAATTGAGCAAAGTTTCATTACAGACGATTTCTGTGGTTTCATTAGCTTTCAGCACTGATGTAATATTAGTGGGTTTCATGCATTTAAATAAAATAAGAATAAAAGAATATAATTTTAATATCGAACTGCTAGGTGGCGTTTTATATACGAACAGTATTGTTCGTATAAGTTTGTAGTAAGATCTTTTGTTCTAATCTATTTTCTTTATCTCGAGTACTTATAATAATCATTCTCAAGCTACAACTGTTCTGTAGATGAGTACTCAATCTACGTATGTATAAAAATGTCAAATAAGTAAGTTTTTGATATTGCAAATGTATATTTCAACAGAATTAATGTATAAATTTAATTAAAATAAAGATATGTTAAAAATTTTTGAGTATATATGTCTGAATTTTTTTACTTATAAATATATATTTTTGTAGAAATTTGTATATAATTCAAGCTAACCTAAGAGCATAAGGAGAATATAAGAAAGTTTATATACCTCTATGTAATAAAATTTATTTTCAAGATGAATCTTTATAAGATTTATTACTTAATTCAAGATGTGAGGTTTGTAGTCCTTAAGTCTTATTATTGCTTTAATAAAATTATTTATCTAGTGTTTTTAACATATTTCAGCAAAAACTCTTGTAAATGTTGTATGAATATATATACAAAAAGTAATTTCAAAATTTTAATAAATCAAAGACTGTCAAAGACATATACTTCAAATATAAGTACTAGTCGATATAAAGATAATTCTTGGTACTCATTTATAAAGCAACGAAAATGGATTATTCCTTTTGGAATGGGAGTAACACTGTTAACAGCATTACAGTGGAGACATTTGAAAAAACATCCATATACAACTGAGGACAGTAATGTGTATGACCCAATCAATGTTTTTGTGGTATAAATTTTTATTACAATAGCTGCATGATGTATTACATTTCAATTGAATAAAATTTGAGGAAATTAAGGACTATGTATGAACAAGAAAGTTCTGTAGTTAAAATTGAATATTTACAGATAAAATGTTATTATTTCGTGCCGTTTCGAGTAATAAGTCGAATATGGGGTTGGATTGCTAGTTTGGAACTGCCAGTTAGTTTAAGACCCATCTTATATGGATTTTATGCAAAAACTTTTGATGCCAATTTAGATGAAATTGATATAGAGTTATCAGATTTTCCAAGTCTTGTTGACTTTTTTGTTAGACCGCTCAAATATGATGCAAGACCTATTGCTCAAACTACAAATATAGTATGTATATATTTTTTACGTCAAATTAAGTAAGTCATTTAAATAGAGTAATAAAATGTTATATGTAAATTTATTATAGGTTTCACCTGCTGATGGAAAAGTTTTATATTTTGGACCAGTAACTTCATGTTGTGTACAACAAGTGAAGGGTGTTACTTATAATCTTAGACATTTTTTAGGTGATATAAATACATTTAATTCTGAATGGTCTAAATTTACTAAAGAAGAAGATGATATTTATATAAAATCTCTCTTAAAAAATCCAACAAATCAGCTCTATCAACTAACAGTTTATCTTGCTCCAGGAGATTATCACAGATTTCATAGTCCAACTGACTGGGAAATAGAATTTCGTAAACATTTTCAAGGTTTATTGTTTTTTTATATTCCAAAATCTAACTTTAGTTTACATGAATTAAAATTGGGAAGATATTTTTCTTCATTTCAGGGAAGCTTTTAAGCGTTAATCCTAAAATAGCCCAATATCTACCAGACTTATTTTCATTGAATGAACGTGTAGTGTATATTGGTAAATGGGCTGGTGGTTTTATGGCTTATAGTGCAGTTGGAGCGACAAATGTAGGTTCTATAAAAGTTTACTGTGATAAAGATTTACATACAAACGCTCTTAAATGGCCTGAAGCAAAACGATGGAAAGATGCTAGTTTAGGCTGTACACGTTTAAGTAAAGGAGAAT
This sequence comes from Bombus hortorum, assembly GCA_905332935.1. NCBI lineage: Eukaryota > Metazoa > Arthropoda > Insecta > Hymenoptera > Apidae > Bombus > Bombus hortorum. The sequence goes on along the minus strand of HG995198.1, from coordinate 5,785,611 downwards.
TATTTGGTGAATTTAGAATGGGATCTACTATTGTGTTATTATTCGAGGCTCCAAAAGATGTTAAATTTTGCGTAGAAGTGGGACAAACAATTAAAGTGGGGCAAGCTTTGAGCGTGTGTACTCCTGAAATTGAAGAAAAACAATATGAACATTCATTATGACAATTAATAACGCGCGTAGCGCTTGACTGGAAATATATTTGGAGAGTAGATACATAAGTTCTAGAAATTAATTTACTGATATGGAAAAAATTACTTTTTATGATATTATTGTTATCTCAAATAGACTTCAGTGCAAATGATTCTGACAGAAAATATAATGAGTATTTTATATATTGCATAGTTTGTTAAAAATTTAAACTTTATGAGCCTTTAATAAATTCATAAGCAAATTGTAACATAACAAACAATCATTCATAGTTGCCATTTAATATTTGGAGAAATTTAATTTTTATCAGTGTTGTGTATATGTATAAACATTTTAATAACAGTTCCTTGTATTTTTAATGTATTAATACATTTAATGTAATATCATCTATTATATTATCATTTATTTTATAAAACATTACATTCAATGATCATATTTGCAACTTCATAATATACAGTCCCTTATGTACTATTTTTAATTTTGTAATTGTTGTAAGAATGATTTTTCAAGTGAAACTAATATTGTAAACATAAGAAATTGTCGCAGTTGCACATCGTATTATAAAAATGGAAGTGATTGCAAATGCTTTTTTAATATCTTTATATCATTTATATTTTTTAAAAAATAATGTCAAACTCATAACATTGGGGAAATAAAAATATTTGAAAAATATTACATTATAATTATTTAATGACCTATATTCTTATCCACATAATGAACATGTTTTATATTTTTTATAAGAGTAATTATTTATTTACTTATATTATTTATAAAAAAATTATTCACCACGATTTTGAGACAGGATTTCAACTACCCTGGTATTGTTGAACCTTGCAGCTCGACTCTTTCAACTTATAGTGTTGAAGATCGTTCTTCATAAATCCTTTATGTTTTGAGGAGAGCCAGCATGATCTTTGATTTTAAGGTAGGCATTCTCCATTTTGGAAACATTTAACCAATGTAAGGTTCTGTAACTTTAAAAATAAGATTGATTATAGGAAGCTTATAATAGTTGAAGATAGATCCCATGGCTTTAGGATCATTCGATGAAGACACAATTTCGCAGTTATACCTATTTGCTGTATGATAATTCAACTTATATCCTATTATTTTTTAAGCTATCTTATTATATTATATAGTGTCTGATTCTTAAGTATATTTGTTAATATTTTTAGCATAATCATATATACATACTACCATTACTATCCGACTTATGATATTTATCCATTTTTTAAATATTTTAATTTTTCTAAAATAATATTCTTTCATCTTATTTATATTAATACAAGGAGAAGCAATTCGCATTAATTACAAAAAAAGCATAAGTAGAAATATATCATTATCAGTTATTGTTGGTCAAAGCGTAAAATTTCTTCCAACCCGTTTACAGTTCGTTTACAATCGCCACCGAAATTAATTATACATTTTACCATTTCTTCGACGCTATTATTGGTTTCAATGCGAATGCTATACATATATATAGGAACCGTGTTAAACACGCTAACCCTGGTTGCAGTAATCTCTTCATTATCAGAAAGGGGAACGCGATCACTGTGCGGGGATTGAAAGACAAAACAGAAAAGTCAAAGCCGTCGTCGCGTGCCGGAATCGCGTTACGTCTACGACGCTGCGGTTCAGTAAGCGTCGCGACGCCCACCGTGCACGTTGCACCGTTCGTTTGTCCTGTTGCGGCGTTCTTTCGAAGTACGCCAATTTTACAAGAGTTCTGCCTTTCAAATTTTCAGAAAAGATCTTACCTCTTTTTTTTCAATTGTACCACGCGCACAGTCATATCGCATGATTTAAACGGATATATATTTAAGCATCGATCGTCCAAAAGACGTTGCACTGTATCTTTTTATCTTTCCACCAAAGTTAAATTATGGTGATAGATGGGTGCTGATGGACATTTTCGAGTGACCTTGTCCCTAAGGCGCGAACCGGCCGCAGGTCCAGTTTACTGTAAAATGGAGACATCGGCGAGATTTCGGCAGCTGAAGACAGTAAAATTAAGCTGCGAAGCCACGTATCGGTTGGACATCAGCTTCAAACCTCCGCAACTATTAGAGTGGGTACAGTGAATGTGACGATAGCAATTATATTACTTCAATTAATCTTCACTTTTTTCTTTAAGAGCAATCATTTCTTCACGTCCTCGTGCTTGATCACCGTTTATTATTTTCGCATGTCCGTGTACCACTGTTTCCTTTTTATCTGATCCCGCGGCTTTGTTTTATAACACGATCCTTTTACCCGGTGGTAATTTCATCGTTGCAATTGCAATAATAAGGACATCTGAAACACAGCCCAGGGATTTATAGTTTTTTAAAGATATTAGAAACTCGACAGCCAGACATTATTATCTTACTTTGGTATTATCCGGTGAGATCGAGATATTAATTTCACCGCGTAAATTCGTGATCAGGTAAATTTCTGAGACCCAGTGCTTGATAGATGAGCGTTATTCTTACCTGTCGCTAAATATTGATTTCACTGTGCGATCACAGATTGTAGTTTTTATTTTTTAAAACGTTCAGCGTTGCATATTTTCATCTTACGTATTTCTTGTAACCTCAGCCTTTTCCAATAAATTATTACTTTAATTGCTTTAATTGCTTAATATTTAAATTATCTATTAATCGTAAATTAAATACCATTTTTACCCTTCGTATTAAAACATTATACCGTTTACTGATTTTCTACTATAATTGTAACTCGATTTTCATTGGCCGTTATAATTTCCAGTTTATATTTGGCTAATAGTTTCAGATCTCTCATTTACGATACCTACTGGATAAAATGCTCGTTTATGATACACCGATCACCAAAGAAATTCCCATTTTGTGTGCCATTGCTTTTAAGAGAACAAGCGTATCAATACTGAACTTTTACGTCTATCCGATAAACTAACGCGCGAAACGGTTCGCAGAAAAAGATTACACCTATTTTCGACATGCGTCGGAGAACGTGAATTATAGGCTGAAAGTAGTAAAAATGATATATGCACGTCCTTTCTGAGGGATCGAACCCGCCCAACCTGCGAGCGTTATTACAAATGCTCGTAAATGCGCGTAGTTCTCGATAGATGTGTACATTTCAATGTACATACGCAATAACACGTTTAGAATACCGTACGCACATATCTTTCAAACAACACGATATCGATGCAGTACTATACTATCGTTGTTAATTTATTTTCTATAATATGCCTCTTCTAGAATCGTTCTTAATGTTTCATACACACTTACGATACTTTAATTACACGTGTCTTCAGAATTACGCGTTTCTTAAACGAAAGTGGCATTTATTGGAACACTTCTTATAATCGTGTTCTACATTTCTATATGCTTTAAGATGTTACGATATAATACTGGTATAATATAATATAAATTCTGCTAGCCTTTAAAAATAGAACATCCTATCATATGTTCTCTATTCCTGGACGAAATAATCTCTCTTCGTATTGGTTTTTATTGTTCCTAATTCCATTATAAGACACGGCATTGTTGCGATGGTGAACGATATTCTCCTTTCAATAAAATTTCTCCAACAAATGACGTACACCACATATACGTTAAAGATGAGAAAAGATCGTGTAGATTTATAAGGAACTTCTTCGTTAATCAACTTCTAAATGTGTTAAGAATTGCATGGTACCAGCGAAACGGACTTGTAAAATTAGTGTTCGACAAGGATCATACGTTTTCGCTCGAGCCCTCGAGGATTGACCGTGTTTCCTTCGCTGGACCAGCCGGGGTACTTTAACGCAGGAGTGAGAATTATAAAATACGATCCTTCTGACCTTATAAAACGTTATATGCTTTATAGTCGCGACGAGCGATTTTAAGAGCTCAGAAAAACGACATTAGGAAAGATCAATCTCCATTTAGCGATTCTCAGGACCTCGTCGACGGAAGAATGAGAAAAGAAGAGGAAGAATCGCTTCTGTGGATACCGTTCCGAATAATTACAACCGGAGAGTTTCTAAACGACACTCTTCGCGGCTTAACTGGATCAGGAGGATCGTCGATCAACGATAACTTTTAATTCACGGTTGGGTTCCATCGAGGATTAAGGACCATGAGGTGTCAGTGTGCACGGCATACTAATAGTCTTTTGTTGGCCATGATACAGGAAATAACCGAGCTCGATGACAAACGTCTGGATATGAAAGCCTCGTTCTCCAGTGTTCGACGTTCGATATCTCCGGATCATTTTGTCGGGATGATTTAACCCCCTGATAATTTGCCTGAAAAGAACATCAGTTTTATAAACTTGATTGTAAAATGCTTCTTATAATTCTTTTTCCGAACAGAGAGAGTAGATTTCTTGCTCGAATAGTAGAGGACGACGTGAAACATAACATTTGTGAAAGATATAAAAGATCTTTTATAAGAAGAATCGGGGAAAGAGATATGCTTTGAGATAAATGCTCGTTTTTATCTTCATCTATTCCAGGAGTAATTCGCAAACTATTAGTCATTCTTTTCAATTTCTTATTTCATAATTTCTTTTAATATTTAACTCTTCGTTTTAAAATCTCAAAAACTTTGTTTCCCTTGCGTGCATCTGTATTATTTAATCTGTTGAACAATTCATTTTTATTAAGCTTGCGATATACGTTCGTTCCATATTCTCCGTTTGTATATAGTAAACATGAAAACAGAACAAACTTATGTTACAATCCAATGCATGATGTATATATTGTGATCCAAGGATATCTAATATATTCGTATTTTTCGATATCTAAGTATATATACGTATAAGTATATGCAAGAACAAATACTAAACGATATTATTTCGTTGAAACGAAAACGAAGAGTCAGGAACATTTGATAAAAGGTACTTGAAAAACAAACGAAAGATTTAAGAAGGGTTGTAGGAGATACATGTACCCGAAGGGGTAGGAAACATGTCAAGAAGTAACGGATTAAGTTCTCCAGCCGCCCAGGTCTGTCGACGGTCGAGTGTCTACCCAAAGAACGTTCGTAACTGAAAATACTTGCAAAATAAATGTTTAGGGCCAGTGTCGAACGCTCTTATTCATGGAGAGCAGCGCAATACAAAAAGGCTACGACGAAAAGTATCGAATTAGGGTTTAAGGACAAATTGGAATTACCATGCCTGGCGATATACAAAAAAGGGGATACAGAACGTTGCACTTTGATGGAAGTATATAGGTGCAACTGTGTCAGGAATGTGGTGAGAGTAAAGCAGGTGTTACCGCTATGTACCTACTGAAACAATACGTGTACATATCGCAGTAATCGCCTTGAACTGTAAAAGTTACAAATCGATTACGATCTTCGGTACGGTTAATGCTACTGAAACAATTAGACTCTGATATTTGACATACGGTTCGCTGGATATTTAACGAGATTTTCACTGACGAGAGCTGTAAAAGTACGAATGCCGTAAGAAGATGTGAAACGACGTTACTAAACGACCTAAAACCCACCCAACAATAAGAAGAAAATCTTTTTGGAAGTTTATCTAAACGGCGCATCTCTTAAAATTGTTATCAACGCTATATTCAAGTATCAAACTGTGCATTGCACATTTATTTCCCTTAAATCATCTGGGAAAAAGGATCTCGCAACTATGGAAGGACGATCATTGGACTACAAAATTTACTTAAATTCGAAAGAAGACACTTTTTCCAAGGTCTACTAAAGAGATGCATTTATTAAAGCTACCACGAAGATGTTATTCGAATATCAAACTGTGTGTCGCAGTTTGTTCAGGCGCATCGAGGAAATATCTTGGGAGTAGGATTAGAGAAATAGCGTTACATTAGAAAATCTGTAGAAATTCGAAAATTACGGAGCCACTGTTTCGAAATTTCCCTGAAAACCATTTACACATATATGTACGCGTGTACTTCGCAAAGTTTCGAAGTTTGATGTAGGACGGGGGTAGAATCGATGAAAATTTCATTGGTTCGTCTGGCAGGCGGACTGATGATAAATAATTTTGATCGAGCCTGGATGTATCGTGCTTTCGTAACGATACATTTTCGTTACGAAATAGACACGTCAAAAGACGAAAGTAATCATACACGACCGGTTGAAATATCGACTGGCGTTATATTGCGGCGCCCGGTCTCCGGCTCGCACAGGGTTGGAAAATGAACCGTCGCTCGTAACACGAATAGCAGCTAAAATTACTTGGCAATTACGATATGCAGAGTGTTGCTGATGCTAGTGAACGAGCACGGGTTTCGCGTGGATAATATTTAAACAACCATGGCCAATTAGACGGTGAGGAAATGAACGCGGTACCAGGAAATCGAGTCCTTCAGAAAATGCAACTGTCATTCTTTTTATGCACGAAATCACTCCATTCGTTGTTGGTCGATTGTAAACTCGCGTGTTATTTAGAAATCAGAAATTCCGTTATTTATCGCATAATTATAAAGTAGAACGTCGTTTAGTTGACGTGACGTGGACCTGGCCTGCCTCGGATAATACGCAAGAATTCTATTAATGTTCATAAATTCTATAACAAAATCATAGAAAACATTTGAAATTTTGTAATATTCTACATGCAATTAGGCTCGATTCGTTATTTAATAGCTTGAAAGTTTGATTAACTGCTTTCGCAATATCTGATTATTTTACACTTTCGTACTCTTCGTGTTAAAATATCGAGAAGAATGAAGGTACAGTAACTAAGTTATAATAAGTAAGTTATAGTAAGTAAGGTGGTTCGTAGCAGCCCGGATAATACGGAACATAACCGAGTCTCCATCGTAATATGAATAATAATTGATAGAATTTTGAGTGAATTCGTTATATTCTTGTTATTATTAACGATATCCAAATATTTGTAGAAATATCCGACGAATATACTACGCGTGTTATATGAAACATTTTGAAATTTGATTAGCACGGTAATGAGGCCAGACTATCATAATTATATTGGTAAAGTCTGAGACAAGTTTAAAAACGGATGTAGAAGCTACGAGATATTTAACGCAAATATATGTTTCATAGAGTTGGATCACGAAAATATTTAAACGGTCAATTGTCAATTACGTTAATAAGCCTCAATTATTATATGCTTAAGATAGCTATTCATAGCGTACGCTAATTCTTTTTATTAAATATATGTTTACAGTATACGTACGTACTAATATGCACAATAATACACACACTAATTCTACGTATTGATATATAAAATATTTTCGTGAGCCTCAATATAAATTTATTTATGTTCCTCTTGTCATTAACGACATAGCTTTGAACGTATACGTTTATTTACTGCCATTCTCGAATGTAATATTTTTAACGAAAATATTAATATCGACATACAATTGTTCGATGCAAAGTTTTAAACGAGTACATTCTATCCAGCAAATTATACTGTAAATTGTCCGACGATCAATGCGAAATTGGGATTTCCTGTCTTGCCCTCCAGTGTTTCCTAGTATTTGTAAAAATGTTCTGTTCTTTGTTTCGGGGTATATCGTCTGTTTTGTCATTCGATAGCAAACATTCATAATCCATTTTCATCCATTATTTTTGTGGCTTGTGTAACAGAAAAATATCCCATTTTCTTCATGAATATGTTATTTGCAAATTTCACAGAAATGTGCATCACTCGGGTAAAGGACAAACGGATATTTATTCCGTGAATACGATCTACATTTCAATTTCATTGTCTTCAAAATTCGTGTAGAATTTTCATTGTCTTAAGGGTCGTATACTTGATTAATCCGAATCACGCAATATAGCGGTAGACTTTACGTGGGTTAGATTAATTAACGACCACTTTAATTATTATATGCATACTGCGTTCCTTTGCTACCGAGTTTCGAAACTAGACGGAAGAAATAAAAATACGAAGAAGACTATTCGAGATTCGGAGTATAAAATTGTAGTGTCTTGTTCCACTTACATTGTCACCGTAACAGTTATTGTATTATTATTAGCTTAGATCTCGTAGTTGGATATTTATTTTATAAATAAAAAAAATTTCATCGATATTTGAATTCAGTATAAAGAGAAAGATAAACCATTTATAATAATTCCCTTCTTAAATCTTTCCAATCTGCCAACTGCAAAACGAATTATTCTATCGAATACAATACGACGAAAAATAAAGAACGATACAAGAAGGAATAAAAATAAAGACATTGAGATACGAAGAACATCGAAAAAATGAGTTACTTGTACACCGTGCTTAGGAATAAATACGATGTGTAGCACGCGAAAATACGAAAAAGCCATATCTTCCGCGTCATTTACGTTTTAACAATTTCCACCAGCGAGAAACTTTCGGAAATTCGAAAATTTACATCCACCAACATTGGAATTTTTCGTGTAGAATCTTTCGTTTTAGGAACGCCGAGAGCTATTCTACGAGACGATAAAATGCCTGGGAAATTCGTCGATATATCGGTACGAGCAGTTACATCGAGTCGGCGCGACTGTATCTTCTTCTCTCCTGTATGGCAGGTTCAATATTCCCAATAACACTCGACCTTTGAAAGTTGATTACCTGCGTTACGCTTTTACTTTAATCTTTACGTACATGCGCAAACTTATCGAAAGTTTTCGTTTCTGGCAAAAGCTCGATCGGATCCTCGATAACTGTGAATGCTCGTGACTCGCGTCAATAAACATTGAGCAGCGGCCGCTGCAAAGGCACTGCACTGGTTGCGCGAGCGATGGAAAAAGGGATATACACGTTCGTTGGGGAAAAAGCTTATTTACAAAATCCTCGAGAAAGAGCGAGACGTTATCTGTACAGGCGTCTGTTCCAACTATTTTTCATCACCTATACGAGGAGGCCACTTTCCACGTCGGATAAGTTTAAATTTACCGCTTGAAAGAGCCGCTCTGAAAATAATTTTGCCCCAACTTTTCCTTGCTCCAATTAATATCTCGGATTGAAAATTTTCTCTACTACCTTCATTTTCTCTCTTTTCTCTCTCTTCTTTTCTTTTTTTCTTCTTTTATTAATGCGACGTTACAGCGCCTGATTTATTTTTGCATTCGCTGGCTAATACCATAGGAATGGAAATTTTGCGTGTCCATCTATTGGGAATGACTGACAAGAAATGAGGTTCAGCTGGTTGCAGTCTAGTTGAAACTTTGCACGCTGACAGATAGACCGTAGATTTACGTGTTGTATATGTTACCACGACTACATATTTTTACGAAGACAAGTAAGGAAATAGAACCTGGATGGGAAGTTCCAGCAACTAAGTATTAAAAGGAGCAGACTTTGCTTTAGATATTTTATATATTTTCGTGGATTATTGGATATATCTTGTTCATATTAAATTGAATTCTACGTTATTTGTCGCTTTTACATCTTTTAGTTTAACGTAATTGTATAAACATGTGTGACCCTCTGATTTTGTTATTCGATTTATAAGGATGCGTCATTAAAAATAGCTTATATACTTGGGATTCACATAATAAGAATTTGCACTAAAGTAAGTGGATTCAACTAGCAAGAGTTCATTCATTTAACCGCGCACTCATTAAAATTGCGCCCGAATAAATAGAATTCGTATAAATTAGGTTCTACCGTATAGGTCAGATATTCAATATTTTTCACGATTCGTTGATATTTCATACCTCTGTATCCCCATTTTTTTTTACGATGGCTCACAGGATTTGAAATTTGGAACAGGCATCTTCGTGAAATACTCGCAAGAAGTTCACGTAACTTATTTCTGCAATTTGAGCCGTTACTCCGCGCGGTAATTCACACGTATATTATTTAAAGAACACTGGAAAGATTTTGATAAAAATGATTTATTCATTGACTTGGTTTCTGCAGAAACATCTGACTAATTAAAAATTCCATTACTGCTCTAGGTAGCAATTGAAGAGTATCGTGTGACAATGTGCCATAAAATGTAAAATTCTGCACTATATACCGTGGCTCACGAACGTATCTGAACGCTTATAGAAACTTTTTATGAATGTATTATGTGTATTACGACTTAAATCGTTGGAAATGCTTGAAAAAAAAACAAGCGAGGAACGAAACAGGCATTTGTTAACCATTGAACTTGCAGAAGCAGTTAAAACTTTTACGATATCGAGCTAGCAATTCGTAGCTACTCATCGACTTTCTCTTCAGCCTACTTATCGAACAAAGGTATTTCTCTAATTATTTGCAACAGCGTACAAGAACCTGTGGTACTACGTGTGCTTAGTAAATCATTTCACGAATGACTAACTAATAACGTTTTAACGATCGAAAGTTTCGAGTTAACTTTGGCAAAGTCGAACAAGTCACGTATACACGCCGCTTCGTAAAAGAGAAACGTGACGAAATAAATATTACAATATTCTCGTGAAACCAGCTGTACATAAATATGTTATTTCTAGCGAGCGAAGCCGTGAACGAAGATCAGTAGTAACGAGACTGATAAGTCAGACGATCACAAAGCCTGCATTCAACTGAGAAACACTACTACGGAGTATAATATAACATACATAATACATACACGTTCAATTCTAATTCTTAACTTGTTAATCGTTTTATAATACGTTCGTTAGCATCGTTATATGTGCAAATTATGTTCGAAGATTGTAAGAGAAGAGCACGATAAGTCACATTTCATATTTTTTTACAAAGGAGCAATTTTAAGATTCGAGACGTAGTGAATCGATTCTACATCGGCAAAATTGTCTGTATTTTTAGTTTCGCAGCTGAACGTGCGTTTTCTCGTCTCTTCCTAAATTTTCAAAATATTCGTCGTCATTATGTTACAACATTGAAGATATTAAAATATTGTTGGTCTTAATAACTATATCTTTCGAGTTCGTACAAATGTCAAGTTCAAATTGAAATTCAGTAGCTATACAAATTAATGAAAACCGATTGATTCTTTACAAGGATTGATCGATCTTTCTCGATACGACGATATATATATTCTTAAGGCGAATGCAGCGTCTGATTAAAAGAATTAGGAATTCCTCTGCAAACGGATCGCTATGTAGAAAACGTTTGGAACGTTGATTAAATCTATAAAACGCGCCTTGCGAAGAAATTTAGGAGAATCACGTATTTATAAGGTGGATGCATGGAAAAAAGATCTGGTAGCGAGGTAGTGTAAAGACACACTGGCCTGACAGCGATATACAAGAGTGCAAGAAACCGGGTCACGGAATAAAAAATATTCCACTTTCAAAAGTACTATAGACTGGTAGAACTAGAACAACAGCTTACTTCCATGTGGTCCATGACATCGGTTAATCGATGTAAAACAGAAGGAAAAGGGAACGTCAAATGGGTCAAACAGAAGTCTTATACGAACTTCATCCCAATTTCATCTAAGTTTCGTTAACTTCTTACGCGAATAATTCATTCAATCGTGTAATTCTGTGCATTCCTATTTTCAAATTCGTATCGGGTACGACGTAAATTACAAAGCAGCACGTTTGCATATTCATGTTCTTTCTAAAGGAAATATATTTTTATCAAGCTTCGCGTTTTATTCGTACGCTACTAAATTCTTGCAGTTGCGTAAAAATAATTACGTGTTAACCGCGTTCATAGTCGGAGAACGAAAATGTGCTTTAGAAAAGCGATATACATGTATCATGACTGGGAATTACGTTGACCCATAACATGAGTCATGGGGCAGTGGAACGTGTTAAAAGATAGAAAATTTCGCATGCATCTGATTAATTGACACGCAAATACCACGATATGTATGGTCGCATGCGAAACAGAGTAAATTCTTTTTTAAGCCGTTTTAATATTTAAATCGCGTAATAATTAAACGTTTAGATTATGATTACTCAAGTATAATTATTCGTAACTATATTTAACCCTGAAGTCATGTAAATCGTGTTCTGTTTTAAACATAAAATAAGATACATTCGTCAAATTCTCGATTTACCTAACGCGAACCGCTGAGTGTGGCGTTGCAAGTATTTGTACAGGGGATCGTCTCTATTTATCGTCGACGTGAGTCAGCGATTTTCGCGAGTCTTTGTTAGGAAATCGCATCCCTCCGGAAAGTGCAACTGTCGGCACTGCTTAGAAGTTCGATTAACAGCGTATATCCTTGGTGGGCTGCTATCGAAACTTTTGTCGCAAATTTCCACCCGAACGTACACACGTTTGAACAAAGGTGCCTATTTTTCGAAGGTCTCTCTTTCATCTCGCTTGTTTCAATGCCGACTGTTCCTACTTTATTTCGCGAACACAGCAAGGAAGAGGAGAGTAAACGAAGAAGAAAAAGAAGAAGAGAGGAAAGAGGCAAGGAGAAAAAAGGAAGAAAGTAAAGAGACTAAAAATACAAGATTGCGAATGGCTTTTTGTTTTACAGATGGATTGCCTTTTAAAAGGGAAGCTTCGTCCCATTGGCTTTTTCCTCTCGTCTCTCTTTATTTCTGTCTCTCTCTCTCAGATTCGCGCGCCGCCGCTAAATTCGCTAATTGGGAACCTTTTTTTTGTCGGAGATTCGTGTTGTCCGATCGATTTAAGTACATGCAGCCAATTATCTCACGAACTATCGAACGCGGCTACAATTTGATTTGAAAGAGCTGTACGGTTTTTGCTGACCCTATCCCTGTTTGAAAACTGAAAAAAAAAAACACGAAATCTACGTTGGAATTTTGGTTATTATTTCTGGCAATAATTTTGCAAACAGATTCGTTCTCCGGGACAAATAGTAACATACAGATTTTGATATACGGTGGATCACGAAAATATTTCAACGCTCACCATAGGGAACTTTTACACGTATAGAGTGTGTGTTACATAAAACAATTGGAAACTTTATTAGCTCTGTAACGAGACACGACCATCGTGATCATATTGGTGAAAATTGGAACCAATATGAAAATGTAAGCAAAAGTTACGAGATAATATATATTAGTGAAAGATTTTTTACAAGTGTTGGACAAGCGTACTTTCGTGAGCTTCTTTATATACAATAGTTTTATAACACATTAATAGATGATAATTATAAGTAAAATAATCTTGGATGAAACGTATGCACGTATAATGAGTATGCTGAATAATACTGCGTCTGCCTATAAAAACGGAACGAGAAAACGTGGCTTATAAACCGCGGTATAATGCCAAGGGAGACGTTCCAGGGTTGGGAAACTTATTGTCCTACTTTTTCGCGTAGCCCTTTGAATCACATAAATTTCGAACAACAAGTATAACACGTGCGATAGGTAATCTCGCCATAGAAAGTTTTCAACGTAACATCGTGTTAAATTGATGCAATATCGGACTGAATGTTCCAGTCTCTGTCCACTTAATCGACCCGAAACAGTGTCCATTTAATTGCTTTCTACACGAGCAATAAGCTTGCAGTATAGTACTGCCACAATCGAATAGCATAAAGCAGAGTCAATTGCTGAAGATCCAATACAGCCGAGGTAATAGCGTGCCAACGATTTAGGTCGCGACTAGTAAACCTCATAACCGCGAAACAGTTGGATGAATTAGTTAAAGTCTCATCTTGGTGGCGTATTCGGAATGTTAGTGGCGCAATCGAAACGGAAAAGCGCGTCGAATTACGAGCAAGATGTTTTCCGCTGGTGAAGTGAAAATATATTTCTTCCGAAAATTGCACGTGATCTATCAAAGTCGTCGCTTTGGGATTCGCTCCCTCTCTTTCTCTCTCTCTCTCTCTCTCTCTCTCTCTCTCTCTCTCTCTCTCTCTCTCTCTCTCTCTCTCTCTCTCTCTCTCTCTCTCTCTCTCTCTCTCTCTCTCTCTCTCTCTCTCGCCTGATACGTATGCATGCACTTTATTCGGCGGAGTCGATTTCCGGGGGAAACGCGCGCGTGGATGGAAAGCTAACAGAGCCAGATAGTTCTACTTTAAATCGAACGCTCCTACACCTCGAAGGATCTTATCTGACGCGCGATGTATATCGTAACTTTCTAATTCCGCTTACAAAGTCGGTTACAAATGCACAATACGAACTTAAGCGGGTTAAATGAACACTGTGTTTCGTTCCGCGAACCGAACAAAATTGGCCTGTATCGAAAAAGAAAACGAGGTACGACGAACAAAGAATTTCCTGAATAGAGAAGCAGAAAAGCCGTTTCCGCTGTTGGCGAGTTTGTCAGAGGGATTACTTTCAATGCGATGGAACTTTTCTTCTCGTTGTTGGTGTTTTTTTTAACTCTCGTCACTGAGGCAAAAAGGAAGCGAAGTCTCTACCAGATGATCATCCAAGAGCAAAGCAGGCCAACTCCACTGCGTGTCTAAGGATCGAACGGAACGGTATCACGATCGTTAAAGTGGAGACTCTGGCTAGATTTTGTTCGATTTCGTCTTGAGGAAATTTTGCTTGCACGCGAAACTCTGAATTAGTTAGCGTACGAGAACACTCGAATCGTGCTTTCGAATCGTGGCGAGTCGATCACGGACGGGGCTTTCATCGTTAAAAATCAACCAGAAATATCTACTTTTAGTATTTAATGCAGAGAATGGCTTACCGTTGCATGTCTCGAGTGAAACGGAGAATTTTTTACCTCGTTGCCTGCTATCAGTCCAACGTATCTCCACCCTTATCGGTGCCACGCGTTCCTTTTCCAACTTTCACCAGCAATCGTTTTTGGTCATTTCCTTTAAGCCATACCACCTCGGTTTTCCTCCAGGATAAGAGAAATCGGGGAAACTCTGTCGATAGTAAAACACAGTGGTTACCAAGGTTTCATGGTTGTTAAAAAGATTCTACGATCTCTTACGATATCGTAATCTTTGGCAAAGAAAAATATCTACGTATCGATCGACAATCAATTTAACTTTATCTACATACAGCGTCTCGTCTCGTTCGCTAAATATAGCATACACCCTCGTTATTATTTTGTTGTTGTCTCTACAGGATTCGTTCGAAGGACGTAAACAAGAAACGAAATACTCCAGTAGTGTGTAAAGACCATTCCAAGAAACTCATTACCCGAAAAGGCGAGAAGGACAAGTACAGAGTGGTATCAAAAACTCTAATTCTAGCGGAATCTCTCTTCGCGTTTCATTCTAATTAAATCTTTCTTAATCTTTCGCTACGAATTTTCCCAGCAATCTAATATTCTCAAAAAAAAACTCCCGAAAATACCAAAAATCGTTCGTAATACTCCGCGAACATCCAATGAAAGAAATCTCGCAGAGACGCGATTCTTCTTCTTCTAAATTAAGAAGTGCTCGTCATGGTAGGCCGTTGTTTCCAAGCAAAAAACTCTCGAGAGGGATTAATCGGGAGAATTGGATGTTCTACGTTGAATCGAGAGGAGAGGAACGAACAAAGAAGTCTCCACACTGCTTACGATCTAGGACTCGTTACATTTTTCACGAACGGCGATAGAATCGTATCGATCGAACGTGGATACGCCTCTAGGTATTATTCGTAATTTGCCATCGAAAAGCTTCTTTTTAAGGTATCTGCATCGAGCGTTCGTATCGATATATCCGTCGGTTATTTCGCTAAAACGATTCCGCGATTGCAATTGATCAACGTCGGAAACGACGACGATGACGACGACGACGATGACGACGACGACGATGACCCGAATGCATTGCACCAAAAATTTCTTCGTGCTCTTTATTTTTACGACGAGCGAGGAGCATGTGTGCTTTGGTTCTTTACGAGTAATATCGAGAAGCGACGTGCTGGGAATGCGAATCTCAAGTTTACGATTTCGTCACGGGCTTAGACAGTCCGCTGGGTCGTTTAATGTTTAAGGAGCACGCCTTTGAACATCTTGACGGCGACCGTATTGACTCAAGCAATTGCTGAATTCCTCGCAACGTGAAAAGGAACGCTAATATTATCGAAGTTCGAAGATGAATATTGCACGATTGCGATCGAAGGTACAGAAGCGATGGGAGTCGAGCTAGAAAAGAGAGTAAGTTTCTTGTTTAAATTCGAATTTTGATTTATGTATGGGTACTATTTCCAATGAACTTACCCTGGAGGTCGCATTTTATATGTTTGAAAAAATCCAGGTCAGTCGTGATCCTTTAAATGCGATACGCAGTTCCATTTATGAGATGTATTGCACCATTAGTTTTATAAGGGTTAAATTTATAACAGTGATTCGTAATAGTAATTCAAACGATAATCTTAACAGTAATCTACATTACAGTTTTATTTATTTAGGATTTTATGTGCGCTACCCTTAATCACTAATACGAAAATGTAAATTTTATTCGTTGAATATTGCGTGATTGCGATCGAAGGCACAAAGCAATAAGACTCGATTCCCATTGCCCCGGGATTGATAGTAATTTTGATAATAATCCTGGTTACGATCTCACTTGTTTAAATTTTCACGAGTATCATTTTTCACTTTTAATATGAAAATATTAACTACACGGGGAATATTGCACAATTGCGATGGAAAAGCGAATACGATAGGGAGACATTATCGGAAAACTAAGTTTCTCTTTTAATGCAATTAATTATTTGAAACTTAGTACATTATGTATTTGATTTGTAATTTAAAAACGTATATAAATTTCATCATGAACGTTGCACGGTTGCGATAAAAGCCAGAGAACAATTTGAAAAATTTTTCTTCTAAATCCTATAGTAACTATAATTGTAATATTAACAACTTCCATAACAGTGTGGTTTATTTGAAACTTGCTGTGTTTTGTTTTAGATTTATAAATTATAGAAAAAAATATTTTGCTTTTTGACTTCACAAATATTTTATATTCTATTTCCTGCGCGTTTCGACGATAGTTTTTCGAATATAAATCGAGGGAACAGCGAACAACACGAGCCATGCTATTGCTCAGAGAAGCAGAGAGAAACTCTGACAGTAAAAAATAAAAATGTTTTTCAAATGAATACAGAAAATATACGAAATAGCGAAGCATATAAAGCACCGATAGTCACGAACAATGTTTAACGTAATGAAACTTGTTTGAACAATATGTAAACTCATTGACCTGAAAGTAAAATCCTCTTAACAAGCTAGCCATTCACCGATTGTCGTTTTGTAGAAATAATTTAATCCAATTTAATTACCATTTGTATTTTATAATATGTGCGATCTTAATGAGCCTGTAGAATCAACTGCTATAATTTCGATTGCCAAGATTTTTCGTGCTCGAATCACTTTTGCAATTTTCGAGTCTCCGTATTTCCAACTGAAACAGAGCAAACTATTATGATGATGGACGCAATATTAAACCGATATTTAACTTTTATACTTAACTATTGTATAACTGGGTCATTCCCCAATGGGAAAGTCTTTCTGAACTAGAAGATTAAATCTTCATAACCAGATTTGTATTTGCTTACGAAACAAAATTCATATAAATACGACAAAGTATTTTTAAAATTAATGATATTATAATTAACATAATGTTATATGTTATAGTCTATTTAAGAAGTTGGTAAACCCTATGAACATAAACTATTAGGTGTAAATTATTACTGGTTCAAGCGAGAAATTGACTAGTTTTATGTATCCAATAAATGAATATAAATTTCCTTCCTCTTCCTTATATTCTTTTTTTGAAATATACAAAAGGAAGTAAGAGAAAGTATTACGCTTGTTGGACAACGATTTTCTGTTCCAATTTCCTTCTTCATAGAATGCTATATCAAGGACTATAATTCGAATGGTTTAAACAGCAAGTAAAATCTCTGACGCTAGTTGGCTTCGCATTACCAAATAATTATACATTATATGTATATGCTTCTGCGTCACGAGAACTCATTTCTAACACGTGAATGATGCTCGACATTGATACGCGTAGGGATCATTTGCTCCTGCAAAACACTAAAAATATACGACAAGGCTTGAAGTGAAGCCAAGTTACACCGCGGTTACTATGCGGAATGTATTAATATTTAAAGCATGTACTATATGAATTTACTATTCATAGAAACGCACGCACGTATTGTTTTCGTCGAATGGCGAAAATTTATCCGATACGCCAATGCAAAAATGCATTTTCTACTAGTCGATTACGTATTTAGCAAAGGAACGCTTAACGAAACGCTTGAAATAACTTCCTCCTTTTATTTGTAGCTCTGTCGAAACTTTACGTTTGTACCGATTCATTTATAAGCGGATACGCTTCGAAGATTATCGATCGATTAGAAAGGATAAAACGCATTGAAATTGAAGATAATACACGAACACTCGAATGTAAATTTGTACATAAAATAATAAAGTTCACCGACGATATTGGAAGCTCTATAGGGGCGATATTTATTTTATATGGGCGTCATTTTAGGAGATGTAATTTCATAGATGGAACATAAAACGGAAGCGTCGCTATAAAAATATTCATATTTACTGGGAGGAAGTTATTTTCAGTAACTTCTAGTTAGTCTAGAACGATATGTTCGATGAACAACAAAAATGATGAATGTTTCATCAACAAATATCTCAACTGAATGTAATGGAATATCGTTTCAATTACATTTAATGATACTATTGCTTAATCTATTCCTTTTATATCCTGATATTTACGTTTCTTACGCTCAACTCATTTAATCGTCTGTTTATCCACATCACGAACCCATTAAAATAAATTCCACTCTATTTCATTGCAATACATCTTCTACAATGGGAATCGTTACGAATATGAAGGGAAGGATGGGGACGAAGTTAAAATTCAGCAATTTGCAACATGTCGGGATGTCGCGACTATTTTGTAAATGATTGCGGCTCCGCGATACGTGCCAGATGGTGCACAATAGATACCGGAAACGAGATTCAGAATATACTCCAATACTAGCCGGCTGAAGATGCAAATGAATTTAAAGCACGATTCTGTAACGTCGCCTGCCATCGACGTGAATCGTGTCTATCGATTTGCGATCAATGAATCAGACTTGCTTCGATGCATGGATACAATTGAAACTAAAGAGCGTCCGATTCGATTAACCTTTCGGTAGACTTTCAAATTGTCCTGTTTGTCAAAGCCTTCAAGCCAGAACCTTTTGCTTGCTTTCCTTTTTCCGTGGAACCTAACGAGCGTTTCTCGCCGCGCCGCCCTCTCACTCTTTCTCTGCTACCTACAATTTAGGAAACACAGGTTCGTTTAAAAGAAGAAGATTAACGACGTAGAAGATTAAAATGTAAAATGCAGATTACAAAAGAAAAGTATAAAAAGCAAGTGGATAACGTGGAAATGTAAATTGCTTATTTGCTTACGATAATATCCAAATGACGTATGTTATAACACGCATCAAGTGATCGTTACGAGTTAACGAACAAATTTATGAATATTTCTACAGTGATTATTAGATGAGACTTCGTTAATATGCAAACGAGATTTATTTATGGAGATAGTGGAGAAAATAAAGTTATGGTACTACGTACGCGGCTGCAAACTAGCGTAACTGGAACGAATAACTTGTGCATATAATAACAACCTAATGTAAATTCTACGTATTATATTATCAACAAGGTTCCGCTCTTGAGACTCTTCAGAGTACTATAAGTTCGAGACAAGTACGACTCCGAGATTTAAGGGATGTTCCATCACTTGAATTGAGAACTTGATTTGAGTTATGCGATCTTGTGACTGCGTTCTTAATGTTCTGGGTTGTTATTTCAACAATCCTGTAAACTGATAGTAGCACAACTTTAATGAAAGCTCTAGCTTTTATGAACAGAAAAAACATAAGCCTCTATTAAATCTGCATATCTTGACTAAACTGCGAATATTAATATAAATTCATATTTTCATGAATATAATGGGAAGAATCGAAAACTGTTTTACCTACTAAATATTAAAATGAATAATCTTTTACAATACCTATCTAATCTTTTTATTACATATTATAAGGAGATATTTTCTATAACAATAAACGCAGAACATTATTTTATAAAGACTGGCAATGACTTACACCACTGCGATTCTTAGTTATAATACCATATTACCATAATACGTCCCTTTACTAAATCACATCACTGCTTCATGAGATGTATGTAGATCGCCTGTAATAATATCACAGTGGACATTATAATGTTCAATACCTTTTGTTTTGTTTTTATCATATTCCATTAATCTTAATAAATTATAATAGTTGTATATAGTAGTAATTTTAATTTTAGACATAATTTGCTAAATAATGATCATAAACTTACCTAAATAATAATCTTGAAATTTATAGGTCCCTGAGCATAGGAGGGAAACAAGTGGAAACGATTGAACGTGCACGGGACGGGACAGCCTGTGCTTACAGTGCTTATCATAGCACAAAGGGTATACCGGCGAGTGCTCGTGGTCATCGTGAAGAATTGCCAATAGCCATGCGTGTCTTGGGTTCCGGTTATCTGACTACATGTCTGCAGATCAAATACTACCGCCAAGACGATCAGAGCCACTGTGAATGGGGTGCCAGGTTACACTGTATCGAATTGGACTGTTCGAGCGTGGAAGGCAGATTAGTTACGGTAGACAGGGAAACATATAGGAAACTTGGCATAGAATCCTAGCAATCGATGGGTGTTAATGTCATGAAAGCCATCACATAGAAAAAGTGGCTGATATTTATTTCTTATCGCTTGTCAATTGTGATTGGCTCATTTCCGATCGAAACAACATTAAAATCGCTTGACCAATAAAAAGGTCAGAGTACAGGTGGCGGGTTTCTGTTTGGAACTTGAACAGCACAGCTTAGAATTTGAATCGTATAATAGGAAATTTTTGGCTACTTTAGCACGTTAAGAAGCTCGACGTGTGAACACAATAAAATAAGGTGAACATTTTCGACAATTTCCGTGGTATTGATCAGCGGAAGAAAAATGGAGAATAACTATCTTTCTGTATGGTATCAATCAAATTTTTCAAGAAGGAAAACATAAATATCTGCTAATGAGGAAAAAAAACATTATAACGATTCCTTTTGGTCCCTTAACGACTAGATATGTAATTATCAAACGGTGGATCCGTTTCATTAACGTAATCCAAATGTAATTTCATTCTCCTATTTTTCTATATCGAGAGACGTGTTTGTATATACGTACATATATGTATATCAGGAACATTCATGTATATATAATGATTGTTATAAAGTGATATAGAAAATAGAGATAATGCTACGAATATAAGTGTATTTTGTTTAACCTAAATATGGAACGATGTATTTTAGAATTATATTTAACGCGTTATTACCATAGAAATACAAAAATTGAATACCTGAGTCATGTTACCGTGTAAGTGGATGCGATATATCTATAGGAAGAAAACGCTGCATAGAGACTTCTGCTTTGTATCTATGTCCTATAATTAAGTATGCACACGACGCTGCTCGTTGATCGGTGTTACTTTACACTTACATATTTACTGTACGAATGAGCATGTGTTATACAAATCAGAAAAGATCTTTATATAGCGTTCTCTTTCTATTGCTATATTATTTTCTCAGCTCGCTCACGGACTCTGTTTTTATATCTCTATGTTTATTACGAACTACAATCTTTTTAACGAATCGTAATCGTTAAGGAATCGATTGGGAAAATATTTGGTCTATCGACAGTCTAAATTGTTATCGAATCGTAATCTCGCAATATTTTTACGATATACATAACGTATCAGGAATTAAGCACTCCATGCCTAGCGACCAATAGTATATGTATATGTATATTTAATCTGTCTATTGAAAAAATAATTGCAAAAAGTAAATAAATTTGAAGATTCCCATTATGCTACACATTATACAAACATACAAGTAATATAATACAAAATACTTGCTAGTATAGATATTATATGTATACTAATACGTAAAAAAAAATGGTTATTTGAATATAATATGTTGGCATTTATAATAATAAAATTATAAATGTTAAACCGTTCGAATACAAATTCATTGTTCAATATTATTTAAATTTAAAACATATAAAAAATTGCGCAGACCAAACGAAAATATATTGCCACACTATTACGAATATAACGAAAGTTTAACATAATTTACGAGCTATATCGTTAATTGACTGCGAATTGTTTTAAAAAACTTAACTTCTTTCATTTGTCCGCTATATTTCATTGTAAAAAAAATGTTATACAATTCAATGTGCTTAAACACGAAACTTACTTAAAGCAATATAATGATAACTATTGTGCTATTCAAGGCACGTTTAATTAATATTACAGCATAATTACCATCACTATTATTATACTTATACCTATTGTGTTCCATGATCTTCACAACTTCTTTTTTTATTTGAATAACTTGATACGTTCCAGAGTAAAATCGAGAAAAATTATAAAAATTATATTTTTTTACACACGTGTAATTTTGTTACAGTTGTTATTCTTTATTGTTCATGTAGTTTCGTTACTGTCGTGTAACTTTTGTTTCAATTATATAAATTTTGATTTATGTGATGTTAAAGCTTTATTGTTTAAATTTTCGCACAATATTAGATGCATCGCTATGTTAATATTACATTGACTCAAATATTCGTAATCAGAAATAAACGAATGTGAAATCTTTAATTATAAATGCTAATTATATACACATATTTGCATGGCCATACAAGTACACATCATAAATCATAAATTCTTAATAAAATATTAAATTCTGATTACTATACTTTTCTAATTATAGCACTGATTCATTGCAAATTTTGGCAATCAGCGAAAATGACCAAACAGTGCCTCTATACTTTGCGTAAATGTAAACACAGATTGTTCCTATTCTTTATTCGCATAATTAGTTTTTTGTCTAATGACACTGATGTCTGTATATTTCAAAACCGACTGAAATAAATTATTTAATCCTTCATTCAATCATTTATTTAATACTGTTAATTATAGAATATATTGACAAACATACATACATATTTCACAAAATATACATATATTTTCTGACTTTAAATTAATAATTTACTATAACATTAATCATAATTAAATTTTAAAACGTAGGTGGTTGATAATTTAACAAAAGAGTAGCCAAAACTTTATCAGGTATTTTTTCTAATTGGGTTCTCATTCGTACTGCTAATTTGTTTGATTGTTTCAAGTACATAGCAGAATGATGTAATGCAATTGTATAAGGAATAGGACACCAGCTTTGTTTAACAATTCCCCTAACAAGCGCTGTTATATAACTTTCTATTAAAGATGTATCTTCCTCAAGGGGATAAAGATATTCTTTTAACGGAATAACTAACTGTTCTAATGGTAATCTAACATATCGAAGCAAACCTACATGTTCCGACCATAACAATTTTCTATAATGAACATCGTGCCTTTGCGCAATTGGTACCAATAAGGTCATTGAAAAACCATAATCACCATAGGAAGTTGAACAAAAATGTTCACACATCGCAGTAAACAAATCGGTAAAAGAATTAAGTCCTGGCAAATCTATTGTAAAATTAAGCTTCTTGTAATTATCTTTTAATAAAGTTGTCACGGCCCTAGTAAGTAAAGCAGAAACATCGTTACTTAAATACAGCGTCTCGCACAGGTATATAAGTACCAATCTACTAAATCTCAAACTTTGTGACAATTTTTCAACCAAATCTGGTAGTACTAATTCTAAACTCAATACGGCTAAGATGACAGCTTTATCATCATCGTTACATGCATTATTATTTCTACATTTTGTATAAATATGTACAATAGGTAAATAAAGCCAATCTTTAGGCATTGCCGCTTGATCCCATTTACCGTCTAATTCTATATACCGTTCGTATAAACCAGATATATCATGACTTAAATTCAATTTAATATCGCCAATATTTGAATTCAGATTTAATTTCTCTAATTCACTCGTTACTATCTCTAAATTTAATTTTTCCTTTGCTAGTGAAACTCTAAGCATCTTCTTTACATCGGATGGACAATCGGCAGGTAAAGATGATACGAGTTTAATAGCAATTTTCCAAATAATGTACATTGTTTTATTATCTAATTTATCCTTAACAAAAGAGGTTGCATTTACTATAGCAACTAAAAAAGACAATTCAGATCTTGTATACCATGATCTCTCTAAACACCAATCTGTTGTTTCTAATCTTTTCAAATACCTATAGACTTGTGGAAGACTAAGTACTGCCTGAATTTCTTCTATGAAAGAATGATCAATGAATACATTTAAAGCTGTTGCAAGAAAGGGCATACAAGATTCGTGAGACACAATATGTTGCACTTGTCCTTCATAGGTTAATACTCCCAGATGAGGCAAAGCGGAGGGCTCGCGCTCAAGAGCTAAAGAACAATCACTTAACAAATTTGATGTAGAACTGCAAAAATTAAAACGTTAAAAATTATTATAACACAATATTAATATAATGTAATTTTAAAAATACTTGGCATCTACTTACTTAAGTTTAGAAAATACTTGCGATCGAGATATGTTCAATGTTTTAATCGCAGTACTATCACTAACAGCTAATAACGTTTCTGCGATAAGTTTCGTATTTCCCCACTGCGAAAATAGATTTTTATGTATAGTATATTTTATGTTTAATATATAACTACAATTATTTTATATACATATATGGTTATTAAATATATATATATATATATAATATAATATTTATTCATATATTTGTAGTATATTATACTTCAAATTATCATACCGTAAAATTACTTAAGGATAGTAGCTGTGTACTCCATTTGGACAGTAAGACCGATATATTTGCTTTTAGCGACGTCAAGCAACTTGCAACAGCAATTAAAGCTGCTGCATATTCACAAGATAATTCAGATGCGCTTTGAATATCGTGATTACTCAACAGAAGCTGTAACTGTGATACAAGAAATAATTGTGCTCCAGTTAAACTATCCATGGCTTCTTCATGCAATAACAATGTTCTCCACAAACGTAAATTTTCGATGATAAGATTATAACTTCCCTTCCTATTAAAAAATTATGATTTATATATGTTATATACATTACAAATTTTTTTTTATTTATATTAAATTATAATAAACAATTACCCTGCATCACAACTGGCGTATGATATAATGCGTTGCATAATTTTAAGACTATTTAATTTTTGAGCAACAGATTTTCCTCCATAACAAAGTAAGATACGACAGAATCTAACTGCAGCCACTACTGGCACACCATACACATTACTTATATTATCTGTCATTGCTATAAATATAAAAAATATACTAATTCATTAGTATATACACATTATTTAAACATAATATATATATATATATATTATAGTATCTCGCAAATTATAATATAGTATCACGTAAATATACGAACCCAATGCATCTGTAGACAAAGGCATAAAATGCTCAATTATTGTTTCCAATAGATTTGGAGAATTTATCATTTTTAAGACAGTAATGGGTGAATGTCTTACAAGTCTAATTAGAATTTCTAATGCACAAGTTACAGCAACAGGTGGTGGTCGTATTTCATTCAAAATGTAGCTATAAATAATTTCAATTATCTTTTTAAGAAAAGTTTTCATAGCATTGGCATAAATAGAATCATTAAAAGTACCTAATTCTTAATAGTATATCAGTTCTTAATAAGGCAGCAATTGCATCTAGTTGCACTAATTCATGATCTTTTAAATTGCTTATATCATCGACATCAGTTTTTGGTGTTGCTAAAACAGGTTCTTTGTAATTTCGAAAACCATATAGTCTGTCCAAACAGACTTCATCCGCTTCGCTGTATAAGAAAGCTCTTAGTGCTTGTAAAGTTGCTGTGATCACAGATACTGAGGTTTCATCCAAAGAGAATCTTAATAGTAATAGAAGATTTTTCTGACTTAATGCAGTCAATGGTGCAGGTTGTAATGCTTTATCATACCAGCCTTTGCGACTTTTTTCTATTATATTTGCTAATGTTGTAAGAGCTGTACAGCGTTGCTGTTGTGCCGATGAGCGACTCAATTGCAATAATTCTTGTAAAGAATAACCAGGACGTTCGGGTTCTTCTCCATGATGATGGAGACCTTTTTCAATAGGTACATTGTCGTCTTTGTACGCTAATAATACACCTATTAAAAAAAGTTTATTTGTATATCTATAATAGATTTTCTCTTATATACATTAGCATTTGCATATTTACCATTAAAGTCAAAACGAGCATTGTACGGTTCATCTGGAACAGGTTCATCTGTCTTTTCAGGTATATTTTCCATCCATTTTAATTTTTCAGGCTCAAGAGAATCCATATGCACCCAACCCTTCTCTTTAGCTTGTTGCATCAATTCTTTTGAAGGTTTGGGTATATCTTGTTCTAATTCATCTATCTGCATTGGTACAACATCATTATTCTGGACTAAATCTTCATGATCTTTGTTAAGAACTTCTTCTGCAACTAACTCTTCTCCATTTACAGATTTTTCATTTTGATCTTGAGCTTTGCCATTTGATGTTTTATTGTCTTCTGGAGCCTTATTTACCTTTTGCTTTTTTTCCCTTCTATTTTTTAAAAATTGTATTAACTCTGGCTTTAAAGTCATCTCAAGTTTACTTTTTTCTTTAAGAATATCCTCTTGATTCATTTGGCTTAATCGTTCCAAATTTTCTTTATGTATTTCATTTGCCCATGATCCTTCTACAATAACACTACTATCTGTATTACATAAAGGTTCAATCTTTTCAGACTTTTCTGTTTTATTTCTAACAATGCTTTTAGGAGAAATTTCGTGCAAAAATAAACTTCCAGTCTTATCATTTTTCTGAAAAAGTAACAAAATTTAAACATTTGAATGTATTTTTCAAGTATTTCCATTATAGTTGTTATAACAATAAAAATATGCAATTACTATGTGTTCAGACACGAAGACTTCAGGAAAACCATTATTGGAACAAAGAAATTCCTTTTTATCAAATTCATACTTGCATGTATCGTATTTCTTTTCAATGATATTTCCTAATATTATCGTTGAAGATGCTATTTGCATATTAGGAACAAAATTCTTCAATCCAGAGTTGAGATTTTTCCCAGCTTCTTCTTTAATCGCAGGATTTATAACATCACCGTTACTTTGAGAAGTAGACACCCTGTCACGATTTCTTAATCTTTTTGATTCAGAAAATTTTGATCTTATTTTGTTAGAATTTGTTTGACTGTCAGTAGCTACAGCAGAACTAGTATTTAAAAATGTTTCAGATCTTCTTAAATTAATCACTTTGGCTGATGGTTGTTGCTTATTTCTTAAAAATTCTTCTTGCATACGAAACAATTCTTCTTCGCTATCACTTGGTTTAGGTCGCTTCATAACTGGACTCTCATCCATTGTTTTAAAATTTATTTGAAACCTTAGAAATTGTAATTTTTATATTAAATTATTTTATCAAATATTTTTAGGTTATTCTAACCTAAATATCATCGATAATTTCATTAATTACAATATTTAATTACTTAATAAACCTATATATTGTGAATTTATTTTATCCTCATCTACAGGATTTTAGGAATTAATATATTTTAATAAAAAACTCTTTTATTTTAGTTGGATAACCTAGGAACACGGAGTATAATCAACAAATATTCACAGAATGATACGATACACAATTATACACAGGTTAGGTTAGTATACACAGGTATACATATGTATATATAATGTATATTTTGTGAATTTTATTTTTCTCGCGAGATCTTTTGAACTTATATTTTTAGAAAGGAACAAAAACTACAATGTAAAAATAATATGTGTAAAAGTAATATAAATACTTACAATTGGGTTACACTTAAAATTATAGAAAGTTTATTCTAGAAATATCTTACTGCTAAAACATCTGTTTCTACATATCTATTCTTTTCTTATGCTTTCATATAAATACATAATATGTATATTTCATGATTGTGTTGATGGATATGTAGGAGCAGTATACTACTGCAGAAAATTATTAATATCTAAAGAATATGTGAACAAGCAAGAGAAACGCTATAAATGTTAATATATGTTGTTATTATTAATATTTCGGTCATAGTACAAAGTCTCTGAGCACAAAAAGTTCAAATAATTATTCTATAGAAACATTAAAAATTGCATTAAATTGTTCTGTGTATGATGTTAAGTTAAAAATAAATTTATATATCTTTTTAATTCGTTTGTAAACAGCATCATAATTTTATATTTGAGAAACTGTATCTTATATGTCCTTTTACATTAACTCACTGACTTATCACAATGAAATTAATCTTATACATAATTATTATGTATTTATATCAACTGTAGTAAATTACATTTTTTATTTTTAGAATGATGGTAAGCCAGTGAGTTAACAAAGATATGAAAATAAAACTTACAAACAAATCAGTGACAAAAATGTTAAACCTAATATTAAAGTGTAAGTATCTCTGACGCTCGAGACTCCAATAAACGTTCCATTGAACTAACATCTTTACACCAGCCATCAAGTCGTTGAACCATTCCAGCTATTTGTGTACGATCTAATACGCGAGGCTGTACCCATGTCATGTTTACTGTTCCTGCCACTTGATCGATAGCACCACGAACTAAACCTTGAGCTAGAGCTTTCATTACTAATAATTCTACTTCGCCGAGAGGCAAACGAGTTTCTTGAGAAATTTCCGCAAATGTTAATTGCCTATGATAAAAAAAAATTTATTTAATACAGATTGTTTTACATTATCTGGTTCCTTAGTACTTTTACAATAAGCAGTATACGAACCTATTATTAGCTTGCCTTTTGAAAGTCATTTCCATGAGGCATAGAAGAGATATTTTTTGTCTCAACTTCAACTCCTGTGCAGCTAAATCAGCAACTTTGCTCCATTGTGGCTTTAATTTTTCAAGTGCAACAATGTCACCGGCATTGAAAGCTTGTAATAAATCAACTAACCAAGAGTTTGGAGTACCTTTCAAGGATTGTAAAACTGGATGAGCTAACAATTCTCCAAGATTATAGACTCCTTCACCTAAAAGCGCAGCCAACCCAAGGAAAAATGCATGCTGCTCCTGTTCTTGTCTACTTAGATTATTTAAATCAATACAACCCAAGTATCTGGAATTGTTCAAATAACATTTATGGATTACTTTTGTCATAATGAAAATAACCATTGCTCCACATTATAAGTATAATAGTACCTTAAAGCAGTACGATAATATTCAGCATGTTTCCCTTGAAGACGGTAAAGGCGACTCGCTAATAAATAAAATCTACCATGAACTGTTGTAACACCATCAGCATTATCCAACATAGCCTCTACTTCCTCTATAATTTGTTTTGCTTGTTCTTGATTATTTAACTTTTCAAGCAAAATCTGTCCTGTGAGAACTTTACACAAAGCAACTGCCTCATTATTGCTTTTAACTTTAGATTCTGTTTTTTCCAAGAATTTAATTGCTTCTTGTTTATCTTGAAACTGTTGTATTACATACGCTAATATTTCTACCAATGATAAAGGATTTATCCTAAATAAAAATAGGAGAATAGTATTACAATACAATGATAATCTGAATTACTATGTAAGTGGAATAAGTAAGGTTATGAATTAATATTTCGAAAAAGATACGTATATAATGTACTTACTTGTTTTCAAAAGTAGATAAAAAGTTTATGTATAACTGTACTAATTTATCTCCCTTCTGAAGCGCTGGATTTTTAACAAATGTTTCTAATTTAAGTGTCAACTGATGCCAAAGCCTGCAAGTCACCGGACGATGAAATTTAGGTAAACATTTTTCTATTGAAACATGCATATAATGTAGAATATTTTACAAAAAATACCTTTTATTGTATAATTCTTCGAGTTGCGCCCATTCTGTAGCCAATTCTTTGTCTGCAACATTTTGATTTTGACTTAAATATGTATTAACATCTTTTGGTGCCACGGATACCGCCATCTTTAATAACAATGACTAAAGCCGAATCAGTATAATGAATGAGGTTGTTCGTTGTTCAGCACTCATTCTGAGAAAGAATAATATAACATTTTATACAATATTATTTATTTATACAATACAATTTATTTTATACAATATTTTATTAAAACTGTATGTATTTTATTTTATGATACTTAAAAATATATAATAAAAGTTTTCATTGAAATATATTTATAATTTGTTACAATAAAGATATAGACATGGAATTAAAATGAATACGATACATGTATATAAATTTATTATTTTTATGAAAGACGTAAAGTGATTAAAATGTTGTATGTTTTGTTAAAAATTCGAATTTATATAATTTTACTGTTCTTTAGTTCACAGTGGCAAAATATAAAATTTATATTGTAATTATTTATTTGAGTTCTTACGAAGATATTCAAGTATACTTATATTATTTATAATTGTATACAAATAATTAAATCATTTTTACGTTGAATGATTAGACTTTTAATTTATAATACGCACCGGTACTAAACTGTATCGAAAGTTTATGCAGCAGCAGCAATGCAATACAACCTTTAAGCTTATAATTTATACAAACCAGATGTGAAAAATTATTGAAAAATTGATGAAATATAGTATCCAATGAAAATAATTAGTATTAAAGTAATTCAATTATTCAAATCACAGCGAAATATTAATTTTTTTAAATACAGATTCATTGATTTATTTGATACATAACATTCAATATAGAAGAATTGTAACTACGGTTATCGTACTTATGTGATGTGAATTAAAACGGAAAGTAACATATTATATATGTATTATAGCATCAGTATTGTGAATGTAAATATGCGACAGATAGCTATGCAGAAGTATCTGCATGGCAAGTTATCTTTAAAAAACTATTTGTCAACGGAATTATGATTCACAATTCATGTTGACATAAAAAAAAAACATACTTTTGTGTTGTTAGTTTTATAGTTTCAAGATAGTTAGAGTCGAATAAACTTACGTATATAGCTTACGAAAGTAGTGATTCATATAATTACACACAAATATATAAATATTCAACATGTTGAGTATGCAGAGGATTTTAACCGTACTTGCTCTGTTATTATTATTTAATCTTCATCAAGTTATTCCTTTTCAAACTCTGTCATTTTCTCCCATTGTTATTGTGGCAGAATATAAGAAAGAATATCAATATGTCATAAACACTACTGTTGAATATGTGTTTTTATATCCTGTTAATAATGTAAGTATGAATAATTTTATATATGTAAGTTAATGTCATGATGTTTTACCATAGTTTTCATGTATTATTTACTTGTAGGTAACTGCAAGAATAGTAGTTGAAAGTAATGCTACTACCGATCTACCTCTTATAGTGGTTGTTCGTCAAAAAAGAGAAATCCTATCGTGGCAAATCCCCCTTGTAGTTCAAAGTGCATATTTTAATGATTTAGCATATAATAAAACAAGTCAAACTTTGTGTTCAACCAATTATAATCAAAGTAGACTAGAAGAGGAAGAAGAATTTATTACTGTTAGTTTGTCCACTGCTAATTATCAAAATATTTCATTTAAACTTAACATGACAAAACAGTACGATTTTTATATAAGGTATGCAATTATGTCTGGATCTTTATTGTAATAAAAGAGAAAAATTAGTAATTGTTTTATGTTTCCATTCTATGCCAGTCCTGGAGAAGAAAGAGTAGTAGAAATTTCACCATCCCAACCTATTTATTATGGTTATACTTTCCCAAGGCAAGCGGAAAGTTCTTCTGTGATCATTCGTGTTAATTCCGATAGTGATATTTGCATGACAGTTTCAATACAAAATACAACAGTAAGTATAAATTTTTATAATTTGTAAAATCGTATTATTGTTAGTTCATATCTTCTTTTTCAGTGTCCTGTGTTTGATTTAGAGAGGAATATTCAATTTTCTGGTTATTGGCAAACCGTAAATCGACAAGGCGGTATAACTGTGCCAGTAAATATATTTTTGACTAAAATATATTTTTTAAATATACCTTTTATGATAGATAACGAAATAAGATGTCTAATTTAATGTCTTCTAGAAACAAGAATATCCATTGGGATTTTTTGTGGTACTTGTAGTAAAAGGTGATGATACCGATTGTTATGGAGCTCCTAGTATGATACCTGTACGGAATAAACGCATTAATTTAGCAATAAATGCTAGTATTACCAAACGAGATTATGTTATTGCTTCAGGAGTAGTAGTATCTATTATTTTTAGTTTTTGTATAGCCTATGTTGTAAGCATTGTGATATCAAAAATTAGAAAGGAAAGGAAAATTAAACAAGAGATATTACATCAAGATTCAGAGCAAATTCGTGAACCTATACCAAGCCCATCGACGGTAGAAGAGGTAACGCGATATATTAATTAAGAAATAAAAGAAATTTTTCTGATCATTTACATTAATTACGTTACAGTCTATTCCACACCGATCAGTATCCATAGAAGATGATTCTTCACTGGATGAAGATGATATTGACTTAATGGAAGATGCTTTTTGCGATAAGGAAATAATACGAACAAAACTTGTGCTTTCCGTTTGCGATTTGGCTCGTAAAGATCCAAAGATTCTTAGGCATAAATCTCGGTTATATTTATATTATTTGATAACAGTTGCTATTTTTTATACTTTACCTGCGGTACAGCTGTTAATTACGTACCAACATGTACTACATGTTACTGGCAATCAAGATATGTGTTATTACAATTTTTTATGTGCCCATCCATTTTTATCACTGTCAGATCTCAATCATGTATTTTCAAATATCGGATACGTCATGTTGGGTTTTCTATTTATATTTTTAACATCTTCTCGAGAACATGATGAATTTGAAAGAGAAAAAAATAAATGTTATGGCATACCACAACATTATGGATTATTTTATGCAATGGGCACTGCGCTTATTATGGAAGGAATACTCTCAGGAAGTTATCACGTGTGTCCAAATCGAAGCAACTTTCAATTCGGTAAGACAAAAATTAAATTTTATAAATTTTTTTCATAGTATTAATGACAAATATTATATTATCAATTTAGATACGAGTTTTATGTACATCATAACAGTGCTATGTATGATCAAGATTTATCACAATCGTCATCCTGATATAAATGCCCGAGCATCAGTTACATTTGCAATGTTAGCATTCATCATCTTCATAGGATTGTTGGGAGTTTTATATGGTTCGATATACTTCTGGGTTCTGTTTACTATCGTGCATTTGCTCACTTGCCTTTATATGACTATTCAGATTTATTACATGGGGCGATGGAAAGTTAGAACATTGTTGATAAGAGTAATACAGGTAATTTTAGGCATTCGGTATTTGAATCCAATATTTTTCATTTTACCTTGATTCAGTTACTTCTACTAGGCACAGTTTATCATAGATTTTATAATTTTCTAGATTAGTAAACATGATGCCCGTTCTGGAATTAGATATTTCTTTCGACCTTTGTATATGGGACGTTTTATTATACTTATTGTAGGAAATTTATGGAACGTTGCTCTCGCAGTACTTGGGAATATGCACAGCGAGAAAAATTTCGCAACGTTTCTGTTGGCTGTATTAATGTCTAATTTAATTTTATATACTTTTTTTTATATTGTTATGAAGGTATGTACATATACACGAATAATTATACTTATGTAGTTTGTCTACATATTATGAATTAATTTACTTTGTGATATTTCAGGTTTGTCACAAAGAACGAATTCTACTTCAACCAGCGATTTATATTGTGTTATCAATCGCGTTTTGGGGCGCCGCTTTATATTTTTTTATACACAATTCTATCTCGTGGGAGCTAACCCCAGCACAATCGCGCAATTATAATAAACCCTGCATACTCCTAAACTTTTTTGATAGTCATGACATTTGGCATTTTTTGTCTGCTTTAGCAATGTTTTTTTCATTTATGGTATTGCTTACCCTAGATGATGATCTAATTGATGTGCATCGAAGTCAGATTTCAGTCTTTTAAGGACAATGACACGAACGAAGAGAGTATCGAGAATTTTTATGTCTCAAACGATATGACTGCATGTAATATATGTACATTTGAACTTGGTATCGATGAATTAAAAATAGTATAAAATATATATATGTATAATTATTTAGCAACTATTTTGTATTAAATGTCTTATTTCTGTTAAACATTCAGGTTCATAAAATTTTTTATTATCTACCTCTTTATTCGCATTAAATTGTTCCTAAAGATCAAAGAATTTTTTATATTTTGTATCACACACGATTGGAAAAATAGTACTTCGTACTTTAAAAATTATCCATCGATCTGTTTTCCTTTTTTCGACAGAAATGGGAAATATCGATGTACACATTAGTCATTCGGTAAAAGTAAACGCAACGAACAAACTTTTTTCTAAAAAAAAAAATACACATACATACATGCATATAAATATAAATAAATAAACACATATATATTACTTATTTATTTATTTATATATATGTATGTACGCATATGTGCAATATAATTTCTATATTCATGAATACACTCATTATAAACAAAGGGCACGTTTTGCCATGGTTTAGGAGACGGCAGTGATACTGTCTGACACTCGATAGCATCACCATTGAACTTGATTAAGACACGAGTTCGATTACTTTCTATCATCAAGTAACGCTATCGATAGAAACAATTATTAACTTTCCAAAAATTATACTACTCCCGTACAATTTGCTATTAACAAGAATAACGAGTATCTGTACAATTAATTCTAAGATGTAGAACTACATACACCAGGTACGCAGATAGACAAGAGATTTTTCTTAATTTAGAAAAACATTAGGACGAAGCACTTGAATCATTGTGGTGTTCCTGTGTGGTCGTTTCTATCTGTAATAAAGTTCTTTGCAATTCTGCACGTTCTGCTGGTTGTAATCTGTGCGCAATTTCTAAAATTGCATTTAATCTCACTTCCGGACAAGTTTCAAGGGCTTCTTTGACTCGAGAAACGATTGCGTCTTGTCTTACACAAGTGATGTTACGGGAAACAACACTATTTTCATCTTGACGTTGATTCTCCAACCAATTCGTTGCAGCTTCATCTTGATCCCACAGATAAGATTCTGTGGCACCTTTGTCTTCTATAAACCATCTACGCAACATTGCACCGACTTGTCTAACGTCCAAAGTGTGTTGGGTTGATAGAATTTCCTTCTTTATTTCATCCTCCAAAAGTCTTCTTCTAAGTCGCCAATAAAGCAGTCTGCGTGCTTTTTGCCATGGAATAATATCATGAATGGTATTTTTCTCAAACATTCTCTCTGGCGTATCATGAAGATCCGCGAAGTGAACTGCTACTTGCCGATACATAGGTTCTAAAAGTTGCTCTCTCTTACGAATTTGGCTTTCAATGTCTGTTCGTTCTTCAGCTGAATTTGCATTGGCTAGATTTTCCTAAAACAATGATTGATGTCATAATGTGTCCCACACACGACCTACTGTTTATAAAACGTAAAAGATTATAAAGAAACAAAATTAGTTTCTTACTTTAAGCTTCTGTATTACTGAATCAACCCTATGCATAGCTTTAATTATGTCTTTAGTTCTAAACTTGATTTCTACTATTCCACCAGGTTCTAAAACTCCACCTCTGCTTGTATTGTCAGCAAACATTTCCATGTAGCGAGGATTTATCGTTGGATCAACGACAGCCCAAGCACCACCTCTTAGTTCTCCATTTGGTGGGATATATACAAATATTGGTTTGGTATATTCTCGTAAGCCATCCACAATATAAGCACCGAATTTGATAATTTGCTCGTACATGTCTAGAAAAGATATAACGTTAGTAGTAATTCACTCGATAGGTAAGGGTGAAATTTTAGTAATTATTAAAAATCAATAAAAACCTTTCATTCCACCAGAAAATCCTCTCCAATTAGCAAAAATAAAAAGTGGAAGCTCTTCTTTTCCAAAGTCTTTGATAGCTTGAGCAGTTTTGTATGCACTGTCAGGGAACCATACTTGTCCTGCCTGAGATATTGTTTTAGCTTCTGAATCGAGATTAGCAGGATCAGCAGGTAAGTGCAACTCAACGGTTCTTGTTTCTACTGCAATAACACCGCAAGGTATTCCGCCTAATCTCGCTCGTCCAGTTACTACAGTTTGAGCCCAAGGCCTCATGATTTCCTGTAAGTAATATTAATAGTATAGAAATGTTTGAGTCATTTTATTAAACTAAATTAACATTAATCTAAAATATAAAATATACCTGCCAAGAGCCACGATCGAAGAATCCACTTTCCCAATAATTTGTACCATTTTGAATTCTACCTTCGAGCATGAATCTTGGATCATATGCTGCTTTTGTAGGAACATACATGATTTCTCTGTCGACTGGGTCAGGAAATGGTGCTGACAATATAGGAAGGGGTGCACCCTTAAATTTGGGACAGTAGCTTAACCATCTTAAAGCAGTGGCAACACCCTCTAGGTCCCTTACGTTTGTTGCATGTGATACCCCATTATTATGCATAATTTGTATACCACCTAACTGATTATTACTAGCGTATACTTCACGGCCTAACACAGTATTCA
Organism: Bombus hortorum; assembly: GCA_905332935.1. Classification (NCBI taxonomy): domain Eukaryota; kingdom Metazoa; phylum Arthropoda; class Insecta; order Hymenoptera; family Apidae; genus Bombus; species Bombus hortorum. The sequence continues at coordinate 5,749,138 of HG995198.1, read as the reverse complement.
ATGCTTTGTAACCGGTTAAAATGATGTGAGAATTTTCTATTTGAATGACCCTTTGTCCAAGACGTACTAGGTAAGCACCGATACCAATCGCTCTACAAGATACAATGGAAATCGTAACGATTTCGTCATAGGCTTTCGATGTTTCTCCGGCAATCATACCGGCGTATTTTAAATTTTCTACGCCAAGACCGTCATCTTTACCAATAATATCGGTAATTTTGTAACGAGATTCTCCCTTATCTTCGATCAACGAAGTTTTCACTGAATTAAGCGGTGCTAAACGCGCGTAATCATCTGGTGTTAAATATATATATCTAAATCCTTTCTCCGGTTCATCCTCATCCTCCCAAGCAATTCTGAACAACGCTTTCACTTCCTCTGCTAGACCAATGCGAGCGCCAGAATTTGCAGAGAAATATATTCGAGGAATTCCAAGCTGTCTAGCTCTTTCAGACGCTCTGCAGAACACTAAGTCTTCCTTCGGACCAAAAGAACCAATCAAATGTGTCAAATCGTTTGCTATCAGTATAATGTCTCGACCAGATACTGGATATTCCGGCGTATAAAGTCTTAATCTCCAAGCGACCATACCAACATTATTCTCACCAGGTAGTCGTTTTTGTTCTACTAAATTGTCACCCTCTAATACTAATTCCACACAATCCATCACAGGATTTGGAATAGTTATATTGCACTGTGGCCTTTCTTCTATGTATTTAATCCACATCTTTTCGGTTTGCTGTCTAAACATGTCTGGTAAATCATATACATACGTTGTGCCAGAACTTTGTGCTTGGAACCGTTTTGCTTGAAGATAATCTTTGGTTAGATATGGCGTAGAAATTGGAAGACCATGCATAGGTCCTGGTCTCCAGGTACCATTTGCCATCGAAGAAGGATAAGATTCGAAACGAATGATACCAGTCTTTGGATCGGTTGCCTCCATATATAGATGCAAATCTATGCTATATCCGCTATCGTTGGCAATGCACAAACGTAAAATAGACGTTGGCTTCCCAGGTGCTGGCCGAATCGTCATCTTAATCTCAGCTTGACGTACTCGTAATTTCCATAATCTCGGGCCGTACCTCAGTACCATACTGGTCACGCTTTCTTCTATTCTTACTGGATCCATAATAACTGTGGGTACGAAATTTAGGAAGATATGATTGCATTCCGTACGCTTAGCAAGCGGATGCGAGAACGCGACTTCTAATTCATCCATAGCCTCTAACAGTACACGTTCACCTTCATTGTGAAGATAATCGAAACTGGCCTCCTTCGTGATAAGATCAGAATGTCTTATAATGGAGCGAATGAAGAAACGATAATCTGTGACTTGTTGCCCTTTGGCAACCTTCGCCCGGCCAAGGTAAAGATGCATTTTTTGATTCGAGGTTGGTAGAGCTTCAAGATCATAAGTTCTCATTCTGTTTAATTCCAATTGGAAAGCGCAACCAGGCTCGAGATGTCGATAAATTTTATCTTCAACAAAACCATCTCTTTGACGGTATGTAAAGAATTTTGGGAATTGTCTTTTCTTTAAAACAGTGAAAGTGATCCTTCGTATGTCTCGTGAGATTAATTCCTCTTTGTTCGCGGCGCACCAATCTCCAAAGAGTTTCGCCATCGTAACGTCATCGTGATTTTCTTTCTCTTGGACGGCAATGCTCAAAATATGTACCGGTTCTGCAGATCGTTCACCTATTTCCACTGTACCAGTATTTTCCGTAGTGCTTAAAGATACGTTTATGGACGTGCTGTGTCTCGATTCGCTTGCAGCTGCGTCTACTGCCTCTGCTAAAACTTTAGCCGAAGTTGAGGTAATCGAAGACAGATCCTCTAGGAGGTCGAAAACTTCGTCAGAATATCGGGTGAATTGATCCATGTCTTGGAAAGCTGCCATAGCCCCGACTCTGTGATTAACCGAAGATTGGTTTTGTATGTTAGGATGATTGTTAGGCAGCAAAAATTGGAAATGTACAAGCGGTACTTCACCAGACAATTCCAAATGTTGCACGCAGGTCAACTCATAACTGATATAAGATCTGCGAACATAAACTTCCAAAGCAGCATTGCAAACTGTACGATTGGAATGGTAGAAGAAGTCATGTAAAATATCGAAAATAGATGTTTCGGAAAGGATGAGTTTCTCTAAGTTTTCTGGATGGAAATCATGGCCGTACATGTCTACCGCTGATAAGAATATAGATTCCATTTGGTTGTGTCTTAACTCGTAAGCAGGTTGGTGAGCAGCGATTAGAATTTGTCTCGCACGTAACGCGACACGGCTATGCTCTGTACGATTCAGGCTCGTTAGTTCCGTCAGCGTGCTTGATAACTCGTCCGTAAGACCAGGTTCATTCGCCCAGAGATGATCTATGAGCATAGTTACCAAAACGTTCTTCTTCGTGACTTGGTTATGGCTGAAAATCATAGCTGTTATTGTTGCTACATCATCTTTGTACTGGTCGATTAAAGCAGAAACACATTTATCGTAATGTCCTTGTTGGAACTGGCTTTCAACGGTGTAATATTGTCGAAGTAGTTCGTGAACAGCGGTCTTCATTCTTCCACGTATTCCGTTCCTATATCTTTGTACTAGTTGCACTATAGCTTCGGTAGTTAAGAAGAAGACGTCGCGTTCAGATCGCTTGGAAAGACTTGCTGCATGTCCATCGATCACAGCAGCAATTTGTTGACTAGGAAATTGAGCTAAAACAGAAGTTATGTTTCTTTCGTACAGCGACATCAATTTCCTGATCTTCTTCTCTACGGAAATCGGAATTCTTCCTGATATTGTTGCGATCACTTCTTGAAGTTCAAGCAATGGTAAGCTAGGGTCACGAAGGGAATTCATGAATTTCTCAAGAAGTTCTCGTACTCGAGGTACGTGGTACGGATCTGGTAAACAATATCCTCCTAGAGTATTTTCTAAAGCTGTTCTGTATTCAGCATGAAGATGATTCAATTTTTCAGAAATTGCTGGGGCTACAGTTTCCGGGAATTTGCCAGTGTACTCCTGAGCTTTTGTTACCAGAGATGGATCGTCCAATTCTAATCGAGCAATCAAGGTACCGGCCTCGAGAATGGCACCTGGTCTTTTAACGTAAAAGACGCTACCAGCTTCGCTCGCTGTTATTGTCATTACCATTTTCATGACTTCAATTTCTGCGTATGCTTGTCCAGCGTCCACGTGACCACCATCGTCGACTAGATAGCTGATTAGTTTGCCAGCTGATGGTGACCTTAATAAAGAAGGATCGTTGTCCTTTTCGAAGATGCAGGTTTGATTTCCAATGATGATCCTGTAACGATCGACTTCCTCTCTCATGTAAGTTGTAAAACTTGCACCATCCAAAGAGAGCAATAATCCTCCATCCGATAGTCGGTGTAGTTCTACTTCTTTATAGGAACCGTTCATAACAAGAAAATAACTATTAGGGCCTGACTTAGCAGTCTGTATTTTATATTTGTATCCGTCGTTAATGAGTTCAACCTAAAAAATTTTTGTTAAATTTTATAATACTCGTAAACAAGTATTTATACACAAATTGATGATATAAAAATCAACTTACGTCGATAACATTATCTAAATCATTACTGGCTTGTATTTGTCCTTTCTCCAATGCTGTTTGAAACCCAGTAAAAGCGGCAGTGATTGATCTATCAGCGATATGAAGCGCACCGCATGTTATGGCTAATAATACATCCGGTTTGTCACTCCTAACGCGTTCAGCAATCAACAAATCAAGCCATGCAGTATCTATAGTGTTCTGTTGGAAAGATTCAGTTTCTAATAGCGTAATCAAATATTCGACGGTAGTTCTGAAATCACCCCTAATGCTCAATTCTTTCAAAGCTATGACCAAATTTTCTCGAGCTTGGTTACGATCCTCTCCCCAAGAGAAACAATGTCCGAATTGTGAGTCTGCAAATTCGTGGAGACCTCCGGAAGCTGCTACCGAGAAGTAACCCCAAACATTCTTCGAAGATCGGAAATTCAGTTCTTGCACCGTACCAGAACTCGGTTTAAAACCTAATGGAAATATTAAAATTTATTACAGCAGAATTCCTCAATGATCAAGCGTGATCAAATGTAATTTCTTTTATGAAATACAATTTATACCTTCATCAGGATTTTCACTAGTAATTCTCGCAGCTATCACGTGACCCCATGGTTGGGGTTTGTGTCTCGGTTGATCGAAGTCAATGACGCTATCTCCCCATGGACTTTCACCATAAAGAAGACGAATATCTTTAATATGATGTAATGGTAACCCCATAGCAATTTGAAGTTGTGCCGCGGGCAAATTAACATCGGATACCATTTCAGTACACGGATGTTCCACTTGAAGACGTGGATTCAATTCCAAAAAGTAATATCGTCCAGAAGTGTCGTACAGATATTCGACAGTACCTGCGCTGACATATCCAACCATTTTGGCCAATCTTACAGCAGCCTATTACGAAACAATATGTAAAAAGTACTGTACGGAATGAACACAAATTTTCATAATAATGTCTGTTAATTAATTTATGGTAGAAAAGTGAAATATTTTTGATTCGCGAATAGAATCGATAATTACTTTTTCCATCTCTTCAAAGACTTCGGGTTTAGCAACCACAGCAGGCGCTTCTTCGATAATCTTTTGATGTCTTCTCTGAATAGAACAGTCACGACCAAATAACGATATCGCGTTTCCATAATTGTCAGCTAATAATTGAACTTCTAAATGGCGAGCACATTTTGCCAATTTCATAATGAATATCGGAGATCCAGGTATTTCAGTTTGTACCTGCCTAAGAAAATCGTTAAGCATTCTTAATATAAAGTTTCCAACAACTTGTTATATAAATATTCTTTACATAACGTTTGCGATTTATGTAACCAATCATGTAAAAAATCTTTTAAATTAATTTGACAAATTTCCTTCTTACCTAAACAATGTGGGCAATTCTTCAGCGTTCTCCACCTTTCTGATACCTTTTCCACCACCTCCCTCGCTAGCTTTCACCATTATAGGAAAGCCTATTTTGTTAGCTGCTGCCAAGCATTCTTCTACCGTCGAAACGCACCCTTTCTTGAAAAGTTCCGAAGATATTTTTATCTTTTTTCCACTGTACTGTGCCTTTAGTTCCGAACCTGACCAAGGAAGTGTCGGTACATCAGCAGTTTGCGCTACAATACTCGATGCGATTTTATCTCCAAGGGCCCACATTGCTCTCTCGGATGGCCCTAAAAAATAATTACTATTCATTCATTTATTCTTTCAATTCGTAATTCGTTGATTTTTCGAATCGCATTTCTTCAAAACTTACTAAGAAGAATATTCCCTCGAATACCCTACCGTGCATAAGTATCTGCATATATTCAAATTATTACAGCTATAATACTACAATACTTTGATAATCATCGTACTTATGCATGGTAGCGTAAGATTACAGAATTTACTTTACAATTTACAGAATAATCTTCAGTTATATCTTCATTGTGATCCAAAGGATCTTACCAATGAAACACATGTTATTTTTGTGGAGTAATTCTGGCAATTTTGGATTTTCAGAGGCATGACCCCAACCAGCCCATACAGCCTGGACCTGAGTGCGTACAGCGATGTCTACGATCAGCTCGACGTTCGCATAATTGTTGTTGTTGGTTCCACCTGGCACGGGTACGTACTGATCTGCCATTTTGATGTATTCCGCGTTCGCCTTTAGATCTTCCGGAGTGACCATCACGACGAAACGCACGGCGCGTTCGTTCTTGAACATTTCGTAGGACCATCGTCGAATCGAACGCATACATTTTACAGCCGCTATTCCGTTGTTGGCGATTAGGACCTACGATTTGAAAAATTTGATTACTCTATCGATCGTTATCCGTGAAGCGTCAGTTAAGCGATGAGTAAATATTGACGATAAAATGTTATTAAACGATTAGTGTGTCACTGGTAATGGCACTTGCAATCTCAGATACACAAATACGTTTAGAAAACAAAAATACATCGGAGTCCAAGGCGAAACTTAGAAACAAAGGAAAATCTATTTAAATCTTGAAATAAATTTACAATTGAGACAAAACTAATTCGTCGGTTTGGTATGAAGCGATAATTATATGGTGAAAGATTGTTGACGTTAGAACTCTAAAACAACCAAATTTTTGATAATATTTTTTCTTTTCTTCTTTTTATGTATAACGTAGTTATAGATAGTCTGATGTTATTAGAAGATAAATCGTTAAAGTTATAATTACGCTGTTCAAAATTGGGAAGATGTCATTTCCATAAAAACATTTAGATCCGAATTAAGACGAATATGACTAACAATCCATAAAGAAACATATTCCAAATTAAAGTTGTCACGGGACTACTTTGTTTTGTTTGCGGAAGGAACAATGTGCGTTTCACATTGCTATTACAGTGGAGTATCGCGGAACAGGTATATCTAGTAACCTATGATTCAAGATCATTCAAGATCATTCGAGGTCAACTACGAAGGTCGTTTGGCCATTGTTGCGAAACTGTACGGCGAATGCCTTGAGAAATACTCGAGCGGAACGCGACATATCTACGCGTTGAACGACCTCCTTCTGCAATTGCTTCTTTATACTCGACCGCTTTAAGTATCGATTTTATTAAAAAGTTACGTCTCTTAGTTATAGAATACTATCCTGTGCGCGATTATTTTCTTCACGTTGAACGATCTCCTTCTCTATTCGACTCGTTCCTTTTATCCGAAGATGTGGAATATCTTCGGCGTTAAAAAGAAATTACATCTTCTGACAATAAGATCTAATAATAATTCAAATTATCAATTATTTCAAAGCGTAGCGCTGGAACAATGTTAAAAATTGTAAAAATTTCTGGAACATTCACACGCTAAAAAATCGACTGTTGTTTCGAGATACGTAACGAAGAATATACGGTACGCCGAGAAAACAACGTTACCTTGTTGATAACTTTGGTACCGCCGAAACGATGAACAAACTCCTCGGGTGTGGCAATAGTGAAGTCCTTTTCCTGTAACCGGCTTTGCGTCTGAATCATCACCGTGCCCTGCGACATGCTGGGCCTACAAAATCAAACGGAACACGTATTACCTTTCACTAAACAGGTGTTGGCTTCGTTTAATCGCTTTGATCCTCATCTCGAGAAACTTATGAATCTGTACCAACTGCTTAAAAATTTGCAGCGTCATATCAGATTTCACGCAGACTAGGGTAGCGTGTGATCATCGTTCTGGGTACGAAAAGCACGGAAGGATGAACGCAAAGAATCGTCAACCAAATCCATTTGCAGGCCGAAGAGACCGAGATAAAAATGAATTATTATTATTATTATTATTATTATTATTATTATTATTATTATTATTATTATTATTATTATTATTATTATTTACCCATTGTTGTTAGCTATTATGTTTTAAGAAATTCGTGAAAGGAGATGTATTATATGGAAAAAGAAGAAAAGAAGAAGAAGATAAAAATAAAGGATACATCCTCGTTGGAGAAGAATGATCCTTTCTTGTTTGATAGGAATTTTATTATATTCAAAATGTGTATTATATGGAGAAAGAGATACCAGGAACGAAGGGGAGAAAGTGTTAGTGGATGGAAAATCTGGGTGAAAATGATGAAAGTAAACGATAAAAACATTTTCACGAGTAAAGAAGGAACTTTTCGTTCGGTACATAATATTCTGCAATAAACGTCGATCGAATGTTGCGAAGAAAATAACGAGAAACGAAGGAAAGAAAGTGTGACCGGATGAAAAATTGGTTTTAGGTTTTTCCCTTGGTATTTCAAGGTGATTTTTATCATCCATTAGCGGGAAACACGCGAATGACAGCGGAGAAAGTATACGAACCGTTAATTTAAGCGGCTCACGCAATGCCATTCCTACAACTCTGTAACGCTTTCTGAACCTTCTATGTATCTCGGCTGGAGATTCAAAATTTTTTTTATTCATACGACGCGCATTCCTTTTCTTCCTTTGCACCGCGTAAACGCGAGACGAACTGACGAGCGACAAAAATTCAAATTTCAAGAGTAAACGCAGATTCGCGCGATTCTTTTCCAATCCATATGCCACGATAATCGCTATTTTTAACATGCACGCGACACAACGTCTATTAATATCACTATAGAACTGCCAAAACCCAGTCAAAATGACTGGTATCAGATTTTTGGTTTCCTTTTGACAATTATTAGTATAGTTTATTCTTATCCAGGTAGAAACATATTTGTAGAATTTATTTATACAGTCAGTGAGAAATGTATTCGTACGGTATTTAACTTTGACAAAATTATTTATACCAATTATAGAACAACGTTTGGTAATAGAATTTTAGCAAATAAAAAATATGTACATATTCTTGCTGGTCTGTGGAATAATAATGCTCGTGGAACGAAGGATAGAATATCTATGTCCTTTGTGTAAAATATTAATATTTAAAAAACGACAAAAATACAGTCGTACTGTTACTGTTTAATGACAGAAATTAGCAAAGGTTTATCCAATATCTAGGAGAGGAAATTACTAAGTGTAATTATTTTCATATTTAATAGACTTTCGATTTTATTATAAGGTATTTTATCATAAGGTATTTGATTATATTGTATGAATATATTTATATAAACTAATGAGAACTCTATTTGAAATATTTTTCCATTCTTCTGAATGAATCCTCTGTAAATCATTCCTCGATGAAGTCTGGTCACTTCATATTTTTCCTTTCAGGTGGTCCCGTATATCGTCGATAATGTTTATATTTAAGCACTGTCCAGGTATTTTTAAGCGTCTCCGAAAATTATGGAAGATTCACACTCGCGTATTAGTAGCATTACGCTTTGCATCTTTGGATGAAATTGTCTGTCAAACAAATTTTTCTCTGCACTGTGATGCTGATTACTTTTGAAAACATCTTTGCGTATTTACGTTTTATCTAATACCTATTAATATTTTCACGAACAGGAATAGCTATCACGTTCTTTTTTTGGATGAAAATTATTCTGCAAACTTGTAAGAATATACAGATATCTTTTATTCGTTGAAGTTTTCTACGATATTTCTGCTGAAATGAAATACTGTACGAATATTTTCTACACCGACCGAATAGTTGGCATCCTTTTTAATTTAAACAGAAACTTAATTATACATTTTTACATATGTATGATACTTCATTTATTCTCATATATCCGTATTGCATCAAGCTATCGAATATTCTAATAATACGCAAATATTTACGAGACAATATATTATTCAATGACACGTTCTTCAAATTTCTTTTCTACCGGCGTATCGTCTGAAAACATTTCTAAATATACTTGTACTTCCTTTGTCATTCTTTTTCTTGTTTTATTAAGGTATCGAACGTCTAGTCGGCGAAACAACAACTCACAACGATCGTTTGTTCGAACAAGGACCGCTTTTTACGAAGGTCAACGGGTGAAGTCTATGGTTTTAGAACAAAACAATGCTGCATCGATCTTTTCGCTATCTTATGTCTGAGACTACGTTTCAATGATCTAAATCGGTCGATGAAACCTGAATTCGAAGATGAGAAATATCACAATGTCAGTGAAAATTAAACGAAGGTTGCCGACATTCAAAATGAATGCCAACGTGTATATAGCGTACGTGCGTGAACGAAGAGAAAATTAGTTCACCAAACGCCGTGTTTCACGATGATTCGTGTCCCTTCATTTAAATTGAAAAAAAATATATGTTTCAAATATTTTACCCGTTAGCTTTTTTCTTCTCCTCTTTAACCGTCTATCTCATCGTTAGGTCGATTTTCGTTCGTTTCGAATCTTTTAATGGACAAACTAATTTCTTGATCGATTTAATCCTCAATCGGTATCGTTGGCCAAAGACAATTAAAAAATGTTCGAATTAAATTATTGAACTTTAAGGTCTTCTTCTTCGTTTCCCTTCGTCCTCTATATTTTAGTGCAACAAGAACATTGAAAATGACACTTGTCAGACGTGAAACATCAATGGCGTTTATCAAAGTAACATAAATATAAATAACTAAAATTAAAACAGAGTAGAACAAAGTTGAAATTGAATTAAGCAATTAGATAAGAAATTTAAATAATCCAATGATATTAGTGGAGAGATTGATTATCTTTTGGATTGAAAGAGCCAAGTGGAAAGTCGTACTATATCGAGGGTTTAGTTGAATTAACAGTTATAATTCGATGATGTTAAGACAACAAAGTGCATTACGTTAATCCGGCGGTGGATGATTGTTGGTTGTTGGTGGATGGTTGTGACGTAGAAGCCGATTCTTCGATCGATGTTTCTCCGTTCATTCTCGGTATTCCAGGCATCAGGTTGTCGGAGCTCTTCCAAATCGGATCCTTCTCTGTACTTTGAGCCAAGACGAATCTTTTTATGCGTTTCATTTCGTAGCCCCCTACTATTCAATCTTCTCCATGACAGAAACTTCAGAATCTTACAACATTTTGTACGATTCGACGCATTATCCGAACAACCAAACTCACTTTATTAACTTCCTTTCAGAATTTTGAACTAACAAATGTTTTACAACTTCGATTACATAATTTTCATTTTATTTTCTTCGACCATTTTTTTTTCTTTCTAATCAATTCTAATTGCTAATACTACATCCAGCACTTATCACGGACAATTTTTTATTTCTATCTACAGGTTTGCTCTATGCTCGTTGTATCTTCCGTTATACGTAACATTACACGTAATCTTCCATTAAAGTAAAATCGGAACGAGTACACGTTAGAACGTCTGACACGTTATTTTTATTCCATTTTCTCTATTTTCGGCCAATCTTTACAAATAAATAGAATAGTTGGTCGATATTCTTCTAACATGTTCCTGGATCACGATCTTCCAAACGGTCCGGTATTCTTCCTTTATAAATATTATTTTACACTATGACTTAATTACTCTACACCTGACCTTCGTTTCGAAGAAGGTTGCGAAAACCGTTTCCGGATAGAATACCGGTTCACGAGGCCGAAGTCGAGTATTCTCGTTTTTTCAAGCACGCCTCGATCTGCCGTGATAATCATCGAGTCGCTAGAATTCACACGATGCAAAACGTGCGCGAACTTGCCCGCGAGTTAACGTGTTTTGTCAACAACCGTAGATTTCCATTTTCACCGGATCTCCCCGTCTCCGATTCGCGATCGCGTTCCATACGCGATTTTTCAGCCACACAAGCTATTTCTTCGCATTCGTCCAGTCTACGCGACGCACAACTGAAATCTTCCACAGTTAACGGAAAACGGTGATTTACGATGTCCGTGATTTTACGTAGATAAACCTTTTTTGCGTTTTTTCATCTCACTTCTTCTTCTCTCGAGAAGAAACTTCGAACTTGTTACCGATCGTCGAGCAAACATCGCGAGTCATAGTTCCACCTTTCGATTATTTCTTCCTGCAAACCGAACGATCGTTCATCTGATGAATTATCAATCGATACTTGTATTCGTGTTATCGATTGATCATTCGTAAGGTCCTCTAGATGCAAATATCTGTATTTTAGTACGCTATAGTAAACGCCAAGATGCATATAGATCACGTTCGTAATGGGAATTAAATGATCGTCAGTTTGGAGAACCGTTAGCTGGTAGTTGTATCGTTACTTTTCGTTTGGTCTTTCACGAACGATTTTTCCACCGATACTTTCGATCGACCTTTTATGGAAATCAGATCACGGTTTCAGCCGTGATTTAAGGAAAAATTATCGATTTGGACTCTCAACTGGTATTTGTGTTAACGCGTTTTAGTTGATCTTCCACGGGGGTCTTTCACCAAATAAATTAGATACGAATGTATCGTTTTGGGTACGGTGAAACTGACGTTTGACACAGATTTAACGAATCACAACGCCTGAATAGAGGACGCGCGCACCTGTCTCGGAAGCGACTTAAATACCTGCCCAGCATTCTTAGAAGACTCGTGGGCCACTGACAGGTAGCAACGTGCACGGTATATACCTTTCATCCAATGTTCCCCTACCTTATAACACGTTGCTCAAGGAAGCAACGTGCTCCAAACTGACAACTCGCTAGCCGCTTGAACGTGTTTGGTCCCTTAAACCACCCTTCTTTTTGCACTTCGTTTTCCTTACTTTTCCTTATCTCACACGTATTATGTACGCATTAAACTTTAACCGAGATGTTCAATTTGAAAATTTGCCGATTAACACGCGTGGCAGACGATAAACGCGTCGGTCTTCCCGACGACATACGTAGTTTTTCGGCAAATCGAAATTTCGTCACGATAAACCTTTCGTTTCTTCTTTAATTTCGCGTCTGACTTTCGCATTCAGCGTTCTTCAATATTACGTACACTTTGGAAAAATTTTCCCGCCGCGTTTTGGTGAAAATTTGTTTTCTTTGTGCGTTTCTAACGCGTTACTGTATGCATAAAACTGTGGTGAATTACGGAGTTGTTGTTTGCAACTCCTTTGTCATTGAAGACAGTGTACACGTAGTTGAGATTAAGTTTTAGATAAAGAGATTCGTAGATAAAGATGTCGAGAATACTGGCGATTCGAGCCAACAGATCAATTTGCAAAAAGTATATTTCAACAAAAAAGATTACTTTACGGTTGTGATAGATTCTTCTTTCTTTTTTTACAATCATATATGACATTTTCGATTTAAATAGTGTTAGAAGAAGAGTCATAAAAATTATAGGAAGAAAGTTAAAGCAAAGATTGTAAGGCTAAGGAGTAGTCAAAATATGATATAAACAGCAGATGCATGTAAGTATTGTTACAGGTGTATAACATCATATTAAGTTATGCGATAATCGCAATTACAGCAACGTGCATAAGTGCAACGTAACTATATAAATCTGGTCATATTCTATAAATGTTATCGTATTTAAGATATGCTGTTTACTGGTAGAGATTAAGAGAAGGATAATGGAAGACTAAATAATTAAGGTCAAGTGACGTTGGTGACGAAGTAATTGGAAAATTGCACGTAGATAATCCATCAACCTTCATTAAAAGAAACGTAAGTACAAAACGCATTTTTCTTATTTTGAAATAGCGATGAATACAGCCTCCAAGAAATATTATACTTACTGAGGCGGTATACATAATAACTGACCCTAATGAAACGTTAAACTTAATTAGGTAGATTGACGTTACATTCTTCAATGCTACTGTTGAAATCACTTTCCATACATAATTTTGTTATCGTATTGCTTCACACTGAACTTCGTAATAGCTGTGGAAAAATTTTACGTACGCGATGAAGAATAAACAAATATGAAATTCATTGCGATCGCTTCGAAAACCGATTCTCCATAAATTTGTGAAAAGCTAGAAAAAGCTCTCTTTTTTTCACTTTTAATAAGAGAGAAAATTTACTTGAACATTAGGCTGAACATCGGTTAATTAGACAAACATTTATGACTTTTTCTACTGGTAGTTAATGTAATAAAAAGAAAAAGAGAGAAGGAAAGCTAGTCCTCGTCAGAATTGTACAATTTTTTACGGTATTAATTTTAACGTAAACGGCGTGAAAAAAGCGAACGTCTTTCGTGAATCGCTGAGTCGCAACATAGTTGTCATCTTGCAGGACACAATTCAGTTTAAATAAACTTTTCGTCAGGAACGGAGATTTCATTTAAATAAAGCAAATATCACGCGAACCGGTAGAACTGCAAGGTGTTCTACTTTTTCTTTAAAATACCGTCACGATTACATAATCGTGCAACATTACGAAGTCCAAAATTATTAGCGTTCGTCGACGAAAGATCGTTGTTAACGTTACAATTTTCATTCGTAACGACATCGCTTAGCATTGACAATCGACGTTTCATGAACATCGTCTTTTATTTGAAATTTAAAGCAGCTGAATAATAGTTGTAAATATCGTGGAGTTCAAAGCTTTCACGCTTACGATTGTCTTTCGTTTCGTTTCATCTAATTCAAAGAGACATACTTCGTATTGGGAAACAGTAATTCTCTTTCATAGCATTTTCAAGACATTTTAGACGATGTATTTATAAACTTTGCAAAATCTGGTTAATAATATTTTTTCAATATTAAAATAAGAGTATTTTATATACTACTTTCTCGATTATTATCTTTACATCGTTAATTGTGATATACGAAATACAAATAAATTGCAACATGCTTCTTTATTTTGTCTTTTTATTGATCAATACTCTATGATATAATATATTTTTACGTAATACACATTACAGAAATTAAATATGTATCGTAATGTAATATAATGTATCTAACGTAATAGATATACTGCCTTTAAATTTGTCGTTCGAAACACACGTTCGGAACAACAAATGGTAATAATAATAACGTTAAAGCATTCACTGTTTTACAAGAATATGTAATTTATAGTTTACTCGCCACCGAAATGTACGTCGCTATGAACACGCGTAACGTTTAGAAAGATAAATGTCGATAATAAATGATCATGATGTCCTATAGTTTGTTTGTGAAATACGAACAATTATTAATTAATTTGTAAGTAAAATTCATTTTTATATTCGAATGTTTCCCTTTCTTTACCTTGTAAATGTTATACACAATTATGAATAATTTAGACGATTATTACGTAATGATCAATGTTTTCGGCTTGATGAAAAAAAACGATTAGCTCGTTTTATCATATACAGAAATAATTGTTCAAGGTCCGTTTCATATTTTACGAAATTCTAGTCAAATACGCTTTGGAACGATGGTAGGAGAGAAATCCGTATGATATAACGTGACCTAACTGTAAAGATCACGAAATAAAGTTTATTTGTGAAATGTAGTTGACGAAAAGGACAGAATAATTAGTTCTAATTGTAAGCATAGAATTTGCAACATTTAATAAAGCAACATCTAAAAACTATATATTATATTTTTATGAATATGATTAAAGCAAATTAATTGTTTTATACACTAGATAAAACCATACTGGACCATACTTTGAATATTTTGTAGGTTTTTATACACGTATTATGTACGGCGATGTATTTTTCCACCTGCATATTTTCCATAAATACACATACAGACACAAGTTTTATAATATTTTATGATATAAACATATAAATATTTTATTTAATGAAATATAAATAATTTATAAAGAGAATATTTATTTAATCATAATATATATATGGTAATTAAACTTTAACTTACGTAATTACACAAATGTGTTGCAATTTAATTATTGGATATCAATCAGTTTTTTTTGTTAGAACAGTTAAATTACTGTTTAATTATTTTATTGCATTCTGAAACTACTAATTATTAACTAAATTTCACAAACAATTTTCTTTTTTTGTCTTGCGATCTTCTGATAAATATAAGTATGACGTATACTATGAAACACGGCAAATAGAAAAAGATGACGAATTTCATGCTTAAAACAATTCTACACGTTATGAAATCCTTATAAATATTCAATACCGTTCGAGTTAATAATACAACTTTGTTGCTCTCGTACATGAAAAGTGCTCACAGTTATCAGTAAATAGCGACAGTTCTATAAGAAAAAAGAAAAAAAATAAAGAGCAAATTTCAAATTTGCCTATAACGTATTCATGGAATGCAAATCGATATCATAAAAAGATCACGTAAATCGTACTACTATGCCATTTGAAATATTCAGCTAGCCTGACGAACATGTCCCGTTTATATCTCTCCTAACAGTACAAGAAGATGAATCAATCCTAATCGTCCACGATCTTAATAACTTCTCATTCATCCTTATGAAGCGTTTAAAGATCATTGTCATGGTGAAGGGTAATTGTCTTTTAAGAATAGACACCGTTCACAGGGCAACTGTACCCAACAAACAATCGTATACCACTTCCCATGATTTAACACGTGATAAAAACCCCTGATGTCTCTATTTAAAACGGAAGAACTTCTTAAGGAAGAATTCTCCTTTTAAAGAAGGTATCCATTATCGTACAATATCCCTTCCCTTTTAATAATAATTTCCAAAGTAATTATCGGTTATTCGAGAAGATCTGATCTTTGAATAAATCTCGTAAGAATTGATCTATCGATCAGGATCAATCAATAATAGTTATGACCATATATATATATATATATGTATATACACATAGTATTTTCTTCGTTGGAAAAGATCTCACATGTCGATAACATCTTCTTTGTTTTGACTTTTATTTATACTAGTTACTTTATCTTATCATTTCTTATCGTATCTCCCTCTCCAATATCTAAATCATTTAAATCTATAACATTTCCTTTCCATTAATCTCTTCGCCACTTGAGGTAAAAAAATATAATTCCTCGGCTAAAAATAATCTTACCGCGATCGTTTATCCATCGAATATTAATAAGATCAATGTGGATCCGTGGCGAGTCCTTAAATCGAATACAAAAAGGTCGCGTCAACGGGAGTGACCGTTCTTGGTCACCGTGTTTCTTATTTTCAATTATGCCGTTTACCTGTTCGCTTTACCTTATCGTTTAAATGGAAATACAAGAACAAAAGAAGAAAAAAAAAAGGGTAGGAAAAAAGATCACCTGAGGCGCTTGCGGCGCTCGATCAAGCCCGCCATGGCATTCTGCTGCACCTGGGTTGTGGTAATATCGTATGATTCGGATGGGAAGCTATCCTCGATCTCCAATTCCTCGCTGCGATCATTGTCGGGCTCCCCGACGACGAAGCTCACTGGATTTTCCGACATGGTGTTGCTCGAATCGTTGGACCTGTTCACGTCCTGTTCCGAATTCTCCTTGTCGTCTGCCTCTCTGTCAATGTTACCTTCAAAATGTGTTTCGTTTCATTCAAGATCGGCCATATTTTAAAGAGGATTCAACGTCCTTTGCGAGTAAATCTCGTGGCCAGCGAGTTATAGAAATTCGCTATCGCGTTCTCCCCATATCGGCTCGCGAGTCTCTTTTCCGCTTTGCCGTTTTAACACCAAGGGCCACTCTTTAAACATTCAACAGCTCTTATATCGTTCATTTTTCACGTCGTTACCGTGTTATTAATTCGCACGCATCGATCGTAAAATTTATCAATTTCGTTCGCATTTATCGCAAGCTTCGATCTTAAATTTTATCAATACCATCTATACACATTGCAAGTTTCTTCGACTTTACATTCTTATCGATTTTATTTATATCTATTTGCAATCTTTGACGTTAACGCTGATCAGTTTTTTTTATTATTGTTCTTGTTAATTTATCTATCGAAGCGTTTCACGCGGTATTTCTTTCTTCGTGGAAATATAACGTCCTCGATAAGCTTCCGTGCAAATCGTTGGAGCTTTTTGCGACAGATTCTGTTGCGAGTGGCCCTCAATTGAATCGCGTCGAGTATATCCCGTAGCTCGTAGGCAAAAGATCCAAGTGACGTGGCCAAGAGAAGATGTGGTCATGCCAAATAAGCCGCATGCAGTTCCCAAACAATAATAATGAAAAACACGAGAGAAGCATTTCTTCATCAAGCAACCGTATTCCAGGTGATCCGACCAAGCACGCGCTTGTCGTTTGCATACGTAATGATTCGAAAATTCCAACCAGACGAACAACTTCGTCAAAAGCCAGATGAAATATGGTAGACATGCAAACTGATAGTACGAAGACATGAATTTCGTGAGACGTTATGATTAATTTGAATATTATCGCAGTTATAATTACTTTTGTTATTACCGTGATTATGATTAATTCTAACATTATACGATGTAGCTCGCGAAAGTATTCGAGCACTCGAAACCTTTCACGAACACGTTAAGTCATATTATACGAAACATTTTGAAATTTCAGTCACATTGTAATAAAACACAAATACCATCGTTATACTATTATGTAATATAAAATAAATGTGAGAACGTACATAAAAGCTATAAAGTATTTAGTGTAAGTGCACGTGCCTCTAAGAAGACAAATTATTCAGCGCCACTTCTGATAATTTTTTAATTTGCAATGGCGTAAGAACACGATCAACGCTGGATTTTTAAAAAACAAATGCTTCTTCACTCGTCGCGAGAAGACCAAACTTAAGAGGAGCAGCGTTTGTAGCGTCGTCGCTTTTCTGTGCTTTCCGATTTACGGATTTGATTAACGTGGCTTCTGAACGGTTCATATATTTCGCAGAGGCCACGAAGCTATTTAAACGATCAATAATCCATTATGTCAATAAGCTTCGATATTCGGTGGATCGGTGAAGTTTCGTTACGAGATCCTCGTACAACCGAATACAATGTTGATAAGAACAATAACGCCAGTATCGTCAGGCAACGTAAACCGCGTTAAAGCTTTCAATCGAACCATTCTCGCTGATCGTACGTCACCACTGATACGACCTTTATCGTGTTTACGATACACTGACATTCTTTAAATTCATGAATAAACTTTCAAGAAGCACCTGAGTGTTCACATAGATTAGCAACTTGTTAGTACTCGATGCTTCGTCGATGATGATTAGTTACATTTGGTAAACCGTATTTTCCCAGAAAAATAGAAAATATCACTGTAAAAGGAAATTATTAATACCAAAACCACTAAGAACGATTAGTCTAAACCATCGGACAAAGTAGAAAGTGGGGATAGAACGCGCGAAAGCTCGGAATCTTGGAGCTCCTCAAATCTTGGGAAATTGCAGGTTCTCGAAGCTATCTTGGTAATTTGAAATTCTTCGAGGCCAGCTAAATAATAATTTACACGCGTGACTTACAAGAATATTGTGACAACGCGAATTTAGTTTTACTTGGCCAACGAGTTCGTGTTTATTAGACTTTGCTCGTGACCGATTCATCGATATCGCTTATACGAAGAAGAGCATAAAACAGGTTCCTTGCAAGCCAAAAATTCCATCTTCCTTTCAAATTTATCCGGAGGCGAACGATACAAGCATTTTGCGTCCTTACAAACACCCACCTCTAACGAAAACACGAACGAAGACGAATCAGAAGCAGGGCAAAACCAAGAGAAAAATAAAAAAAAAAAGGAAGCGATCCCAAATTTCGAGGAAGCCTGATTACTCACCCTCACCCTCGTTTCCTCTACCAAAGTTTAAGAAACGAATTGCTGGTATAATGTCAGCCCACCACCACCCTTGCTGAGCTCGATCCGTGAAAATAGGTCCAAAGTGAACGTATCGGAGTGCTATTACAGCGAACGTGAAGCCAACGAAAACGGGGGCAATGAGAAGAACTGCGGAGGGAACACTTCGGGAATCACTTTGTCGAGCTTGAATAAAACCTTGAAAGAATTTCGGAGGATCAAGTAAAGGACCCTTTATCCGAAAATTTGTCTTTGGGTCTCGCGTTCTTACTATGTTAAACGGAAAGTTCGTGCGTTTTCATGGAATTTCCGTAAGGGACGAACGCGATAAGATCGCATTTCCTACTTCTTTTCATTTTTTGTATTTTCGTACAAGAAAGCAGAACGTAAAATTCGATAGCTTGTCGATCCATCGCAAGATCGTCTTCTTTTTTCTCTCGAAATTTGCTTTTGCAGCTAAACGCGTGTTTTTTTCGTTCTCTAAAATTTTCAAAGTATCGTCGTAACGTTAACACGTTGTTTGTTTTAGGAATCGCGCAGAATATCTATCCTTTGCGTAAGTTTAAAGGACTTACGCCTCTAAACGTGACACGTTGTTTTCATTTTCAATTATGTCATGTTTGAATAATTCTTGTTGAATCGTGCAGCGATATTGAAGTTAGAAAATCAACGAGAATCTACTTGGTAAGTTTTCCTCTACGCTTTGCTTCGTCGCGCTGCATCGTCCTTGCTATACTTCTTAAACTCTTCAATCGACTATACAATTTTCATTATTCTCTATTGCTTTCTTCCGACGTTACATAGATTTTCCGATCTTTATTATTGCTACTATTATTGCGATTAAAAATTATATCATTCAGATTTCGAAGTTCGATAGGTAGAAAAATGATAGAGCGAATCAAATTAAACGAAAACACACGCACTTTCTGTTTAACCAGATATCCGTGTTTCACCCCTTACCGATACATAGGACACGGATACGTTCGTACGGTATTGTGCAGAAGCTATTCGTGGCGAACTGAGACCAGGAATGGAATATTATACGAACCTTGAAGTTTACCGATGTGATTGTATAAAATCTTTTTCGTATGAAAATCGTTCAAGATGAAAATTCAGATCGAAGAACGGGAGAACTCTCGGTAGTCTTAATTTTCGTATGAGATCAGAATGAATTTCGAGGCGCACCAAATTTCCAACTTTTTAACTGACCTCGAATAAACTTGAACAATATTCATGAACTTCATATACGCCTAAATTTTAACATAACGATCTCTGCGCTTTAAAACCGGTACATATTTTTCTAATAATTCTATTCCACTTTTCAAAATCTATCACATCTTACGATATATATAATATATATAATTGGAGGTAAATTTGGAGAATTATACAGACCGAACACAGATATCAAAGTCCGATTAATATTCCAAGCAGATCGCGATGAAACTCGTCGAAACGCTTCGGGGAGAACGCGTGTTCACCACGAGTTACTGTGTTCCAACGATTTTAGGAGATCATCAATGTACCGAAAAAAGTATCCAGAAGACCTCGAATCATACCAGGTGACACAGTTTGATCTCTGGATATTTGCGTTCTTCGTGTCGACGAACTTTTCCCGCCAACCTTCCGTCGCTATTGCGTGAGTCCTCCTCTATGATCCCTTCTGGTGCTTGACGATTTTCCACGGCAAGCAACAGATAAACCAACGAAATATTGAAAGAGAGAAAGTTAGAAATATTTGAAGTAACGATATAAATACAGCGAAATTGTAATTAATATTTCGGAAGGTGAGGATCGAGCACCGGCTCCTCCTTTCAATCTTTATATCTTTTCTATTTCTATGCTTTATATCGAAGAATTCCTTCTTTATGTTTATATCGTAGATAAATTTCGTTCGAGAGAAGATCACTCGCGACTTCGTTTCGCCTGTTTCCGTAGATTCCTAGCAACGCGATCAGGCGATCGTACGACGTGCCCTCGTCATCGTCGCGCTTCTATTACTACTTCGTATTTCACGACGGCAAGCACGAAAGGAGATACGACGACGCACTAGCCTGCACACGTTGTTCCTACCGACACCGCGCCCCTTCGTCAACGTAACGCGACTTACACGGAGAAGAGGAAATCGGTTGGCGTTGAAATACGAGTCGAATGGAGTACATAGATTGTCTCGTGCGTACGCGGAGTTGAAACGATACGAAGAAAAAGGAATAAGAAGGAAAAATAAGAGAAGAGAGAGAGAAAGAGAGGAAGAGAGGGGGAGGGTGGGAGGAAGGGGGCGGGAGAGAGAGAGAGAGAGAGAGAAAAAGAAGAAACCGGACGACAAGGTTCAGAGGTCGTCAGACATCGACGACACTGTGTTTGTTTCCACTGAACTTTTCGCGGCAACGCGTTTTCGATCCACACCGATATCGCGTCCGATGGTCAGAATTTTTGTGCGGGTCACTAAATGTGATTGACACGCGTGCGTAATTTCTTTCCTCGATTTTTCATCGTTTCCTTCGATATCTATTTTGTTTCGAATTAACCGGTTCTTTTTTTCAAGTACGCTTTCCTTGCCATCGGTTTTACTTTAAAACAAATGAATTTGGCTAGAAAGACCGATACGATCGTTCGTCGGTTTTCTTCGTCCGCTCGTAACGCTTCGATGATCGATGATTCGTTCGACAGCGACTTTTATTCAGTATGTTTCAGTGCTTTGTGGTATTATCGATGAACAGACGGATAATATATTAGTGTGCTTGCTCTCTCCTGCTATTCCGGTTAACTCACCTTACGATTAGCTTTACGATTAAACGCTCTTATAGCTTCTTTCGTAGCCTCTACAGTTTATCCACGGTTTTACCAACGCTAACTTTATGTTTGTTATCTTGGAAGATCAGTGTTACGCAAATTGTTTTACACACGTTGTGGTTCCCGGTCCTTTCGCTTCTTCGCATTCGTCCCTTCGTTTTCCTATTTTCGCGTCACTTTCGGCAATTCTTTAATGAACTATATTTTGATTTGCTCGCCGATAATTGTTATTATCTTGTAAACGTAAGTCCAACAGTGTTATTCAGTCTTCTGAAATGAAAATGAATTTCCTTGTTTTCCAGTGTTGTCTCTTTTTTTTTTTTTTTTTTTTTCTTTTGAGCGGTGCTGTCAACATCTTAATAGGTCCTGATCATTAAAAACGTAATGATAGCTACGTATGTAATATACGTATGTAACGTCGTACGTAGTGGAGGGACCGATATGGACATTACCACGAGGAGGAAGAAGGACGTGAGTGTTATTCACACGATCTGGTGACGTTCACGTGTATAAGTATAGTCAAACGTACGATGTAAATGCGTATATCCAGTCGTATTATGGATTCGTATTCTACATATAAGATTATGTAACTTGTGTCATGCGGTATATTTATCTGTATTATCCGATATATTATTTCACATTAGTCTCTGTTACTATTCTGATACATTATTTGTTATTATTTTACGTTGGAGAAAATATAAAAAAATCTCTTTGCGATTCCTTCGCAAGGTACTATCACGATAACCGATTTTCGTATTCGATATCGATCTGGGTATTAATTATTTCGAAAACGAAGCTTCTGGTATCTTCGATTAATCGTAGTAAATCTGCTGTGAAATTATTTCACAAATTTTCTCACAAACTTCCAACTCA
Organism: Bombus hortorum; assembly: GCA_905332935.1. NCBI lineage: Eukaryota > Metazoa > Arthropoda > Insecta > Hymenoptera > Apidae > Bombus > Bombus hortorum. The sequence continues at coordinate 5,726,473 of HG995198.1, read as the reverse complement.
TTCACTTTTCCCTCGTTTACTTGAAAAGAAAAATTCATTTCCATTATTATTCATTTTTATATTACTTTTTTACTTAACTAAATGATGTGTGAAGTTTTGCTTGGGAATTCTTTAATTCTGTAACTTGCAAATCTATAACTTTGTCGCAAACTTCCATTTACTAATACAAGTACCATTCGTACAAGTACCATTTGTACACAGTACAAATACGTAAATCATTTGTAGTATTACAGCATATTAATAATTTTACGTAATCAAATTATACGGGAAGTCTGTTTAGTAATTTTTCGAACTTTATTTAGAATAGATATTCCGTTTGCAGAGTCAGAATCAGTGCGCTTAGAGATCAAGATCGTTTCGTACTTCACATTAAAATGAATACTCGGCTTTGTCGACGATAGGTCTGAACGTGTTCGCTATTTCGATCGGAAAGAAGTTGTCTGTTTATCAGTCGAAAGGGAGAAACGCTTTGATGATAGTTAATCGAGACGGAGAAGATTTTGACCGCGAGTGCTGCGTGCTCGATTCGTGACTTCCACGAAGAATCGTACGATGTTGTTACAAATCCGACAACTAATCGAGAACGTGCTTGCCTGATTATGTATCTGTAATTTACAAATCGTCTATCTAACGAGGTCTATCGTGATAATACTCTCAGCCTAAACATAAACTCATTGTTAGGTTCGCTAGCTTCTCAGCAACGCTCCTTCTCTTTTCTTTCTTCTTTGTTTATTTTGCCCTTTTTTCTTTTTGTTTTGCCTAAGCGATATTAGAAATTAAATTAGAAATGAAACTTCTCACCGTAATCCGTAAGTTTTTAGATTTGGGAATAGGGAAAAACATTTTATAAATCCTATTTCATACTGCACAATTTTTTAATACACGGTATAAAATGCTTTTACGCAAAAATATTGATTAATAATTGACTGATTGCGCAGAAAATAAAAACAGTAACTGAAAAAAACTACAGATTAAAATGCGATCGTCAAGTACGTATAACGCCAATAACTTTAATCATACGTACGGAGTTGTAAGATTAAATTATATTTGACAAAAATCTCATAATAATGTTATATGTACAATACAAACAACTTGTTGCTGATAACATTAATAAGGGAACGCTTTTTATTAATATTATCAGTAGTTTCATAGTGTGGGAATGATAGGGAATAACGTGGAGGGGATGAGAACCTTTGACCGTTTCGAAATACACCTACAGTATATCCAATTGTCTTGTGAAATTTGTAATTTAGAGACAGTAGGGACAGTTTTATGATATCGATATAATACATATCGCACGTGCGAAAAGCTGATGGACAATAATTATTCTGAATGTAAGTTCTTGACATAATCTTAAGACAAGCTACCTCAAATAATCACGATCAAAATGCTAACATATGTAATATACAGTAGCGCGAGATATTTTTATATTCAAATATTTTTGTATTTTCAAATCAATCTATTTCTCTCCATAAAAATAGTTAAACGTGTTTCTTCTAAATGTTTCTTGTAATTGTAGAAACTTATCCATCATAATTAGTGACAGTTGGTTCGATTTTTTAAAAATGATATTTATGTACATATATATAACTTAATCAACCGATTTATGAAAAATTAGAGATATAATTAGCACGATACTAGATATCATATTTAGTAATGCAACAAAAGATTGACTATCAAGGTCACCGATCACGTGAATATAGGATTTTATAAAATCGCATGATACGTAAAATGTCGTTCATTGATAAGTGCAATCTCATCTATTGCATAATCAACAACGCGAGTATTACGATTGACTGCCTATAAAACTTCGCGTACTAATATGCGAAACATTCTATCATTTTTTCCCACAATTTAGCTTTTAATATCTTCGATTCGAATGCTTCCTTGCATTCTTGTTCTTCTTTTATTTATACAATTCTCCCGTTGACCACGCACAATAGCATATAACATTTGAACCAAATGAAAAGATACAAATCGAAAGTGTCGACAGAGAAAGAAAAGATCTTTAAAAAGCCATTACTTTATCGCAAGAATCAACGATCAATAGATATCGTGTATTATCAATTATGAAATATAAATAAATTCAATGACGCTCGATAACACTAACAAACGTAATATCTACAAATAAAGGGTAAAATATAAATTGTCAAGCTGGAATGAAATAGTTATACGAAGATTAGCTTATAAATAAATTAACTTATCATCTGTGAATTCGTATCAGCTATTAGCGTATTTTAATTTTACGAAGCACTACATAGGCACACGGAAGTGTATGTTTTTTTTTTTATTTAATAAACGTATTACAGCGTATACGATTCCTCACAATTTTAATACAAGAAACCAATACTTCGCACGACAAACGGACGAAATTTTTATTCATATTATATTGTACGATAGTTACGTATATTTAGCGGTAACAAATTCTATAGATTTTCACACAAGGTAATCAAAAAATTGACAGACCGTCCTGATTGGTTGATTGGCGAGTCAGGCGACGTATACTCTATTTTGATTGGTCGGTGGAAACCGTGTGGTGTATCCAAGTAACACGCGTCACCAACCGATGTATACGAATACAACTCTAAACGCTACTCGTATATGGAAATTTTTCATCTTATTTTTGGATAATTTTCAATGAAAAACACCGAGACCCACATAAAAATGAAAATCTAGAAACTTACCGGTGACGAATCTTTCGCGGTGGAGTAGCACGCTCTTCATTGAGGTTAGGTTTGTCTGCCCCTCCGTGTTCTGTCATTCGATATGCTTCTATTCGTTAATCGTCACGAAAAAATGTTACACGGCACTGCCTTGGCCCGGTTATAGTTTTGTAACGACCGAACACAGTCGATCACAACATAGGAAATTATTGTCACCTTTTAAACATGGATTTTTTTACTTCCGCTAAGGCACGTACACTGTGGTACAACATAAAGAATTCATATACCGACACCACACCACCTTTAGGTCCCACTGTTGATTTCTACACAACGAAGGTTCCTTTATCGGTAGGGAAGAACCTTCCAGTGTTGTGTTTCGTACCTAGAGGTCAGGATCCCACAGTACCGGTAGTTTCAAATCAGTTTATCCGTGATTATGGATATCATTATGTGGGACACGAATTTACTCGTAAATATCGTTAAAAAAGTACGCTTTGTTACGATAACCATACTAGGGTAACGATTTATAAAATTATCTGAAACAGTTATGATAATATTCGTTGGTTTGCTAATTAAATGTTTTAATTCGTGTCGTCTGAATGTAGCATAATTTTTATGTATTATATAACCTTGTTATGTTCTTTTTATTATTTTCGATTCGTAAACAATTTATTAAGTTTTATATTTTATGTAAAATAGATACTAAGATGTTTCGAAGAATGGAACACCAGGTCTTCATTTGAGAAAGTGAAATACAGTTATATAGATGTTACATTAGTGAAAAATGACACAATGTATTATACGATACAAATCACAAATTATGGACAATCTATAAATGATGTTTTATCATTTTCACGTGAAATATTTTGGAACTTCATTACCACAAACACTGTTTTTAAAAATTCAGTAATTGCTACAGTATGTAGTCAGAACGAATATAGCGACTGTCAGGAAACACTAGATATATATTTCGTGTCTAATCGTTTATCATTGGTGCATAGCAAGAAAAACGTAAATCTTATCAATTTCCTCTATCAGAAAACCTACTTATCTTTTGTAATTAAGGTATGTAATATTTTATAGACGATATCGATGTATTTTTTGACATTACTAACTTACTGAAGTGTTTATATTATATTGTGAAGCCATTCATGCATCTATTTATATAAATTTTTATCTTTATACGTTACAGGATAAACTAATTTCTTCTGACAGAGAAAAATTCACGAATATTATATTGAATGAAATAATTTTATTACAGCAATTCAATTTCCATATAAAGTTTATTGTTCATATTAACCAAAACATGTTATACAGTAATTATATTACACTTGATAACCATTATAGATCATGTCATGTGCTTGCTATTGCTCTATCAAATGTAATTAAACATAGTTCAAGTATTGAGTTCAAGGAAAAATGCTTTTCTATGTTAAACGTGGAAAATTCACATGAAGTAGAAGCAGCACTTATGATTAAATTAATACCGTTAATTCATGAAAATTACAGCTTTTCTAGCACTAATCAATCAGAGGAAAAATAACAGTTACATTATCTATACCATATTATTTCTAAAATATAATAACAATTATATATATATAACTTATTATATAAAAATTAATCTTACTGTTTAATTTAGTATTCTATTCTAGTATTCTACTTTGTAGAATTAATAAGAAAAATAAATCTTATTTTATCAGTTTATTTGAATTGAATTATTCCCATATAGACTATATATCGCGCAATCGATAGAGTCCTGCGAAAATTATATATAATATTAAATACATTTTACCGCTTAACGCAATGTTCTACTATATAAATTACTGGAAAACCTAAATACTTTTTTACTGAAATTGAAATGTTCCCGCCATAGGTTAACGCAGCCGATAGAATCCTGCGCAAGTGTAGTTGCGCATAACAAGCGTAGTATTCATTCTTCTGCCCAGTCAAGACGCGAGGATCAGGTTAGGCAGGTCGGATTGACAGGAAAGTAGTGGAAACAGTATTTTGTGGGGGTTCGTAAATGAAGGTTAATTTCGCGGGCAACCCGGTGAAGTCTGTGGAGACGAACGAAGGCGATGCCACAGCAGAACTGTCAACAAGATATCCGTATTGGTTTACAAGTCTCGCGGTGAATTAGCCAGGGACAAACATGGCTCGCGTTCCGGCAGACGTGTGTTTTTCTTCGTGGTGAACCTAGAGTACCTTTTTCTCGCTTCTTCGTCGTGTTCCCTGTCTCTGTTTCGCTAGGCAGGGATCCTCAACCTCGGGAGTGGTGATATTCACGCAAGTACGTAACGCATATACACACCCATTGTAACGCGCGTATTCACGCGGCTTAATGTATATTAATATACACGCTAGGTAAGGGAAGAGGAGCTTCCCTCTTGTTAGTATGCAAGTGCCGTTTCGGTGCCCCTTACGTGGCCTTATTTGCACTCGCGTACGATCGGCGCGCGAAACCAATCAAAATGACCGTTCTCCTTTTCGCATGATTTTTTTCAACAGTGTATATTACGTCCAACCCGTGTAAGTACGCTTTATATCCAACTAAGTCTTCAGTCTTGAATTCGTTCTGAATAAAATTGCAGTCGCGTACGATCGTGTACGACGTATGAAACAAGTCAAAATGACCGTTCTCTTTTTCACATCATTTTTTTCAGTAGTGTATCTTACGCCTAACCTATGTATGTAAGTGGGTTTTTTGTTAGTACCCGAGCAAGTTCTCGTTTTCTGTTCATAATACAATTACACTCGCGTACGATAGGCGCGCGAAACGAGTCAAAATGAATCTTTTAACATCATCTTTTTCAACAGTGTATATTACGCATAACTACGTAAGTAGTACGCTTACTAATGAAGACTTGCTACAAGTAAATTCTCATTGTTGATTCGTTGTTAATAGAATAACGCGTGTTGCTCTTTCCTTGTGTGTTTCTATTACTCGTCGTCTGGTCGTGAACGTGCGTATGCGTGTAACGGTGCAGTAAATGGCGGAGGATGTAAAAGGGCTTTCCTAGTCTCTACGATGTGCCAGCAGAGAATTATCGGTATTGTCGTTTCCCTGACATAACCGCCGTTACTTCCCCTTGCGCGAGTCGTTTCAGGTGAGAGTCGATATTCCAGCTGTTTCTCCGTTTCTCGTTTACTCTATACTCGATATTTATCGTGATATGCGAATCAACTATTCTACCATGTAAATACGTCCGTACAGGCTTATTTATGTGGCCCATTACTACGATGCAATTTCGTATGCAAAGTTCATTGCACTTAACCCTGTGTATTACGCGATACCGAATGGGATCTATTCTTTTTCTTCGAAAATCTTCACGAACCTTTCAACGCAATAGATAACCTCAAAATTTGCGTGGATACTACAGTTTGCTCCGAGTATTTTTACTAAGAGACAGAATAAATGATTTGTATTATAATGTGATAGAAGTTGTATTGAAATGAAAAGGGAGATATATTCTTATAGATTCATTTAATCATGGTATCTCGTTTATATTTACTACGTACTGCATTTATGTTTGGATAGTATCATTGAATTCGAAGATTTTAAAAAGATATCTATCTTACAATCAGTGTTTATCACACACATTTAGTAGAAGAATATGTTAAAGTGCGATGATAAATTTAAACATTCCTAACCCTATAGTTTACGGCATACGACATCGTGTCAGAATCCATTTAAAATATTGAAAAATTATACGAAACTTGTTCTTAGATTTCAAAGTATGAACGAATAATGAGACGTTGGACAAATATTGCTCTTAATTCGATGCTAAAGAGTTATATAGTCCAGTCTCATTACACGTAAAATGTTTTCTATAACACACATTATTAAAATATTCGTAAAAGGTTTTTACATGTATTCGAATACTTTCGTGAATTGACACGTAGGAATTGAAGTGCGTGTAACGCGATAAGGGCTTCTCGTGTGCACGATGCTTAATTAAGTTCTCATTGTACGTACGTTACACAACCGGAATAGAAGAAAAACAATCCGCGCGGCTTGTAATTAAGCAATGGATGTGGTTGCGCGTGCTGGAACATCACAGCGAGAATAATAATACGCAGAAGGCGGAAGAATTCGTGAAAGAAAAAGGTTCGAATACCACGAACATTTGCATTCTGTGTTGCAACACACGTTTCGAGATATGTAGTAACCTTGGCATAGTAAAGTTATCGAAACGATGTAATCTTCTCCCTCTTGAAAAACTTCATCTTGGCTCGTCTCTATCAAACTCGTTAAGCTATATTAAGAGACATGTCAACGGCTTTGTGAAATTATTCATTTCTATGGTGTAGCCTATGCGCGCGCGTTCGCGAATTAGTCGCGTCGTTGACGATATTGTTTCGGTAAACGTCGCGATCATGCGAACCGGCGCGGCGTTAAGGTTATGAAGTCATTTTAGAGATGAATTAACCTCTATGCTAGTTTTTCGATTTATTTGATGCGTAATATTTTTAGTATGAATTGATACATGTAATTTCTTTTCCAGTTGTTGGATTATTAGGCAAATTATCATTACACAAACATAGGTTAACCTTGCAATGGCAATAGTAATAGTTATATCAAACGATACACGACGATTTCTTAGGTATGACGTAGACTTTCTAAAAATTTAAGTTATGTAAAAAATTCTGAAAAATTCATTGATATTTACTTTTTTTTAAGGTGAATAACACCAATTATTCCTTTTCTTTTTTAATAAAGATAGTGAATGGACACTTGCCAGTTTTGACTCGTACGACACCGAAGCCCAAACACATGTGGATCGAATTAACTTCTAGGGATTCAAATTTATCGATCGAATTTGCTATTAAAGGAGCACTTGAAACTCTTGTACATTTTATACTATACATAAATTTCATTTGAAATCTTTTAAAATTTTATAACAAGGTATATCATAATTAGGATCGTTTTTATGATAAATTTTCTTTCTCAGCCGCCATTTTAATTGCCTCGATCTAACAACTTTTTTGCCTGCAAATATTTAAGACGTCGTCGTATAGCACCGGATATGGCATGGACTTTTTACTTGTGCCTTTGTTACACTTTTATTTTCGTCGTTTCTCCACTGTATTACTGCTGCACATTCTTAGGCAGCGTAAAAAGCGAGAAAAAAAGAAGAAAAGGAAGCAACCATCAGTTTTACTCGTGGACGTGTAACCGGATGTACTCTTTAGCAAGAAAAACACTAGTCTGTGAAAGAGCTTCTGTTAATTAGTCGAATGAGAAATATCGATGAACTATATAATAAGTCGACTTTGATTTCCAATCATTACGTATTACGTATGTTTGTTCTATTTTTCTTTTTCTTTCTAAGTTCTTATTTGTTTAGAGGTTATGTTAATTGGGCATTGAGTAGACGCGAGAAACTAAACGTCTACGAAATTTTCTAAAAGTATCAACGTTATAGTAATTGTATAGCAAATTGTAATATGTCACAGTCATAACTCATAACTAATTGCATAACAATTAATATTTTTGAAACACTCAGAAGGTTAGCAAAAATATACATTTAATTCCAAACAGTCTTTGACGATATATCGTTGAATTTTAAGCTCGATTTCTTATAAAAACAAAGAAATGCGACTTGTAATATTTTTCTCCTATGGTCTTCAAATGTAATAGATAGATTGTATTTTTCAACGTGGCCCGTTTTACTTTCGAGTCGTTCTCTTAATTAGTTTGGAAAGTTAGTAACTCTACAGATTAACATGTTAATCGCATAACACTTCCTGTAGATAGCTTAATTGCAGGTTCCCGTGAAACACCGTGTCGTATTCCTGTTACTTTTATCACCTCAACGAATAGGGATCCTTCCGATTCTTGAAATATTTTCTTTTTATCAATATCTAGTACATTAGCGGACCGTTACTTTCTTTTCATCTTTTTAACCATAACAATCTGTTACGTTTACGTAACTAGTAATTCAACGTACTATACTAATCTGTGTCAATAGTTGCTAATACTGACATTTCATACCAAGTAGCACTGTAATCATAATCAATCATTAATATAATTTTTGCTTAGAGAAATGACGATCAATTATCAAAATGAACAGCTGAGTGAGAAAATGGCACAAACAATATAATCTTCAATCTGAGAAAGAAAAATCTCTGTAATTAATATTATTAAACGTTAACTCTTAAAGATCATTTGATTCGACCGTTTTACTGTCCGACTTAATTTTCTCGACCATAATTCTGGAACTCCTTGAGATGAGGATAAAATCTTAAAAAAAATCCTATAAAACATTTTACAGATACCAAATCCTTATTGCAAGGATACATATCAAAATCTCAGTCGAGAATAATAATTAAAAAAAAAAAAAGGGATTTTTAGCCTCAAGGTACAATCGATTACCCTGGGTGTCGATCAGAATAGCACTTTCACTCGATTAAAGTTCAAGACGATCGTTATATCTACATGTATATATGTAAGCACTCGTAGGCCGTGGCAAGGCCGTCAGATTTAAAACAGCAAATTCACCTGACCGCCTTCGATGCAGTAAATATCGCGCTTTACTCGCGGTCGAGCGTTCGCGAAACTTTCATCCGCCTCGTGTTCTCGATTCGCAGATAAAATCGCCACAGGGCCGACCCGTAAAAATTAATTACAATCGTTATTTTCACTTTTCTTTGTTCCTTCGGTCCTACCTCTCCACCTCTTCGTATCCAATTTCCTTTCTTTGGTCTTTGAAAATGTAGCACGACTCCTACGTACATCTGTACGCGAAAATCATTATTGCAATGGTATGAGAGTTTTATAATTTTCTTTCATGCATATTAGGTCAACGGAATTTTCAATTAAATTACAGGAATTTAGAAAAAAATTGTATTACGTAAAATAAGAGATAAAATAGTTTTTTGAAAGTGTAATATGATTCTACTACTAAAATTATTGGTATTAAAATTTCACACGAACCTTTCTTTGATACCAAATCGTTTACGAAAATGTAATACGACCAGAAATTTTATCATCTATGATGTTCACGTTACAATAATAATTTTTCTTTGATTTCATATCGAATATCAAATAGCGAAGGTAAAACGCGAATGACGAGATAACGACGTACGCACGTCGAAGTGAGCGTAAGCTTTATTTGCAACGATGTTGGAACTCGTATTGCGAAAGATATGAATTATTTAGAATCGACGAAGCACAAGAATGTATTAATTTTTTCATTAATTTTTCTTACGTACAGATCGTTGATTCAATGAAATTTTTCTGACAATCATAAGCAGTATGTAGTGTATTGTTTGGCTTATATTCTACGTAGATTTTATCGGATATGAATTTTAATTAGTGTCATCGTAAAATCATGACCAGTTTCATTAAGCTCTTAAGTCACTGAATTATAAAGCTACATTGGCCGTGGTAGTTAGATGCTCGTATATTCAAATCGTCTTGTTAGTCGGCACGATGCACCGTGTTTCAAATGGCACTTACACAGGGGTGGACTGTTTAATTCATTACTTGCCTCATCGGGGACACTGAATTATTAGAACTTAATAACCAACACGGCTTTCGTTCACTAAAATATTAATGAAGCTTCGTCCAGAGGTTTTGTATTAGCAAAAAGCTCGTAAAATTCATGAAACTTTCATCACCAAACTTTATATCACATTCGACAGGTGAAAAAACGATCACGCTGATGGTCATCGTTTATAATTTCACGTTAGAGAAGGATATTTCATTTTCGAATGAGAAGGTGGCAATTTTTAACACGTAGAGAAAGAACATTGAAATCGATTACAATTTTTGTAATTAATTCTCTTGTTTCCTATTTCTTATTCAAATAGAAAATTACATTCTCTGCTTGAATAAGCCAATGGGACCATAACGCTTTTTCGCGTTTCTTTCTATTGATCGATATAATTAAAATTCCAATTGGCGAGGGTGGAGAAGAAAAGAACGAAAAACATTGAACATAATATGCAGAAGTAAAGCGATAAATCAAAGCTCATTTTGAAGTACTCTAAGTGCTATATCTAAGTACTTCAAGTGCTAGAGTTTAAGCAAAAGAGACTTTCCCCGTGTTATAACTAAAATCCTTCGTACTTTGCTCTACCCTCGCCGATACATTTTTCCAAAAGATCCTTTCTCTGCGCCAAGGAGCGTTTTCAAAAAGAACTAGAAAAAAATCAAAATTTTACCTTGCGCCGTAAAACACATGTTTTATCCTTCGCCGTGAAATAAAAATCTTGTCTTTGACTGGAATCGTGAGTCATCGATGGTAACGTGTAGCGCGTCAACATTTGGTTGAAGACGCTCGGTGTTGTAGGTTGATCCAAGTGAAATTTACGAGCATCTGCGGCTGTTTACCGCGATAATATACGCGAGTTAATATTTCGTCCGTCATAATAAGCGCGTAGCTATAAAGACGTCTGAGCACTGTGGAAATTGTTTGCGCAGAAGAACGTGAAAGAGGAATAATGGTTCAATCGAGAGGAAAGTAAAATCCTGCCGTCATCCTGGCGCGTGGCAAACCAGGCCAAAGGCCTGGATCCTCATCCTCCTCGTCCTCGTCCACGGAGAGGCTGCAAAGGATGCCAGGACCGGCCCAAGAGAGGCCTCGTGCTCAAAGGCTTACCGACATCGAGCCTCAAACCGCAAAAGTGAGTAGATCGTCATATCAAAGTTTATTTCTATCACCTGTGATTCCGATAGCTTTATTTACCATTTCATCGGATTAATTTCATTAGACGAGAGAGAAAAGGTTGTTCGTCAAAGTTCACAGATAGCAAGACGAATCGACGATGCATGAAATCTTTTTTTCTTTTCATTTTCTATACACCGACAGAGATGTTAGGTAGTTTATCATTTTTATTGTTGGTGTATTTTATTGTTCGGTCCCGTGGCCTTGAAAATAGAACTTGATCGGGTTGGCTCGGCCAAACGGGAAATTGAAATGAAATCCTTTTCGTTGCTTCGATCTTGTCGCAATGAAAGATTTGATTTTTACGCTGGTAAAACGCGTCAGGACACCCACCTGTGATCTAACGTTAATTACTTTCCGACTGTTTAATTTTCAGTTCGATATTGCCATCCGTATTACCTTAGACGTTAGTAAACAATGGTCAATGCCCTATAGGCAGAATGAGCGATCTGTGTAATTGTGTGCATGCTTGGATGAAAATTGGCCGCCGTATAATTTCCTTGCTGAAAGGATATTGCGTCGTAAAGGTGGAAGAATAGGAACGTACTAGTTAGCGAAACTTTGTAAAGGTGTAACGAAATGATTTCCTGGACGACTGAGTCAGGCTTAGGTAATAATTGCCTGGTTTCGGTGAATCACGATAAATCGGTGTAACCAGTGTGAAAATGAAAAATACATAGTTAATAAGTAGATTGTATAAATACGCTCGAATACGTACGCATTTCTCGATCATCTTTTTATATTCTAACATTCAAGATACCAGAGTTTTTCTTTTCGTAAATTGGGCGTTTAATTTTTTACGAAATCTCGTCGATCTGTCGGCTATTCTCGAAACGTCTCGTCTATCCCTCTGGACATATATAAACTATGTCGCGTTAGAATATCCATTCGTTGTTATTTATTCTCAAAGTGAAATTGGAATAAAGAGATGACGAAAAAATCGTAGGACGAACGCGAGAACGTAAGAAAGTATGTTACCGCTCACGCGAAAAGGCGTGGAACATCTCGCACTCGTCGCGTCGCAACGTTGTTGCAACCTTGATTTACCTTGATCTTCCTTTCATTCTCGTTTTACATCTCGATGATATCAGACTGGCTTTCTGTTAATTACTCACGCGGCCCTCGCTTGGTATAGGTCGGAAACCACACGTTGTCGCGTCCAGTTTCCCCCTACAACTTTAACGTTAATCTTCTTCCCCCCTCCCCCTTCTTTTTTTTTCTCCATCTTTAAATTATTTCTTCATTCAGCTTTCTCCGATACCGTTTACTTTCTCTTTTTACGAGGAATACGATTTCTTCCAGCCACGATATACTTGCAAATCTCCCTTCAATATCATCGTCGAATGAAATAAACGTTGTAACGATATTTGTCATCGTACGCTTGTCACCTTTAAATAAGAGAAAAATTCCTACATTTTTCTTCCAATTTTATTTACCACCTGCCTCAACCTGTTTAGTACCTGCGTACAACCAAAAATAAACATTCTTATACGCGCACCAGTGACAAAACTTTCGCTCCTATCAATCAAAACTTCAATTTCTTCTTCTTCTTCTTGTAAATATCGCCATATAGAACATAATTGCTAAAGCGACAGTTTTTCTTTCTTTCGCTTTCCTCCAAAGATTTCCTGTATACACGTTTCGCTGTAGCATTTCAGCGTTGACCGCGTCCATTATACGATAAAGAATATATTAATATAAAGATATTATCCTTCTCATGCACGATAGAGGATAAGATATTATCCTTGCCGTCCACAGAGAAGGATAAGATATTATTCTTCTCTTGCCTTTTCGCTTCCACAACGCCGTCGTGCTTCTCCATAGACGCAATGAAATTCAGGAAACAGAAGCCATTTTCGTAAAGCTTCGTGATCTCGAAGAATATAGCAGCGAAGCAAATAAAATGTAGTTATTCAACGGGGGACAAAAGATTCGAAGGTTCCTCCGGCTGTTTGTTTCTCTCGTCGCTGCAGTTACTTTACCGAGAATTTCCTTTTCGTCGACGAGGTGGTGTTGTTGCTCTTCGCGCACGCTTTTCGTGGCTCGTAAAGTCGGTTCGCGAAGAGAATGCGGAAGTTGCTTCTATTTCGCTCCGGTCTCGTTCGTCCATCTCGCTAGCGTGAGAGCAAATCGATAAGCTTCGCCGTCGTGTACGTGTAACCGGCGAGTGCGTAACAACATCCTCTCCTGGAACAGCCGTTCGTTCGACGGAAGCCTTCTATTTTCCTGGCCCGTGAGCGTTAACCCTTCGACTACTCGGCGCAAATTAAGCTGCTTCGCGAGGCAAAGAAAAAAGATAGAAAATCCATCGGGGAGATCCCTTCGAGAGACTTGTCAGCGGTTATTTACACCCGAAGACACCGTGATTCCTCGACTATCTTCCGGCATCCGTTAACTTGGAATTAATTCGGAGGTTCTAACCGACGTGTCGGCTTCGATTTCTCGTTAGATCGTCGAATTAGATCAAATAGTATTACTGTAATTAGGCAAACGGATGATCTCTACGAATCGATGTGGCTGATCCTTTCGCTTGTTAAATCTTACGACTGTGTAAAGTGCTATAGTTTGGATATTTTGAGATATTTTTGTGTATCACGAATTTTCGCAGCTTCCAAGCAGGTCAAATGTGTGCTCCTTCGGCCATCTAAAATTAATTAAAATCGTTTTCATGAGTGCTGATGTATCGCCAAAGTACAATCGTCTGTGGTAAATTTATGGTAAAAAATGTAGAAGTGTTGTAGATGAAGAACGTTTGGATTTCACAGGATCAGAACTTCGGAATGGATGCGCGTGTTTTGTAAAGACAAGTCGATACGTAAAAACTGCTGTAATCGTTAATTAATAAGAATAAACCGCGACAAATTAAGATGATAATATCACGACGCAAATATTTCATAAATCATGTTTTTAATTATACTATAATTTACTTCTAAAACAGGACGAAATGTATCGAGCGTATTTGTGGGCGTCGTTGACTTCCTCTACGTGTTTATAATTCTGTAATTACGCTTGCCGCGAATAATCGTACTTTACTCGTACCTTAGCACCTCCAGAATGAACTTCTTTGTCAGAGCGTTGGAAAACGGTCAAAATTTGCCACTTTCTGGCCACCCGTCTTTTGTTTAGTTACGACATAGGTCAAGTATGTTTAAGCGATGGCAAAGTTTGTAGAAAAATTTCAGAAAAATCTAGAGGTATGGCGTTTTCTTACAATTAATAACGATATATTAATAATAATATTTAATGGCGATTAGAACAGCCAAATTCCGCAACAATTATGTACAATAAGTTGCAAATAATAATTATTAAATAGCGTGAAGCTCTTGTTTATGATGTAGCAGTAAAAGTTGGCGAAATCGAGAAGATCTAAAAAACGACTAAATTCGTCATGTCGTATCTATTTTCTGTAATTAGATTTATCGAAGGTTCGTTCGTCCTCTTAACTGGCATAGAGTGTAGAAGATCCACTCGAGACGCGTGCACGCATCATTAAATCGTTGTGAATGAAAGATAAGGCGAATCACGGAGAAAGATTATGAGTCACGGTGAAAGCGATCGGGCATTAATCAAAGCGCTTCTATATGTGTATTTACGAGGGAAATTGTCAAGCGTGACGAAACGACGATGGCGTAGAAAAATTAATCTGAATTTAATTCGTTCGTGGTATATTAACTCGTATCGTTCGACCTGTCAGTCGATAAATTTGTTGATAGCGCTACTATTTCCAATGTATACGTACACCAATAAATACAAAATAAGACTAGACTAGATTGAACCGTATGAAATTAGATCAAAATGAGAATACGTACAAATATATACTTGTCCGTTTCAGTTCTATAAAAAGTTCTGTCATCGAGTCCACGACTTCGCGATTTAAATATAATTCTTCTGTGATATAATTACGAACACACTCGTGAAAAGTTACGTAATACGATGAAAATTACATTGAAGAAAAGAAAAAAGAAAAGAAAGGAAGAAATTGAGTAGAAATTAAAGATGTTGGAATATTCTTTTGCTTCTCCGGAGAAAGACAAACGTAGGCAAAGATCGTTTTTATCACGAGTCTACTTGCTAATTTATTCCGATTTCGTGTATTCTTTATATACGCGATAACGCAAATTTTATGTATTACGCGCATAATGTGATTTTGTGCCCCTGCAAACGTAACGTCGCGATACCTTTGCACGATAACATATCGTAACGATATTCAGTGGCGTTAGACGTTGCAGTCGCTAGGGTTCGGCTATCGATTTGCGTTGATCTGAATTTTCCCATCTAATTTATCGGATTTTACTACATGGAACCGTATCACGCGGCGACTTATTTCGTCTCAACAAACGCGTACCTAAAAAAAAAAGACTGAGTTCCATTAAAAAAAATTAAATTAATCTCGATATCTTTTCAGCTACTAAACACACAAAGAATTATTTGTATCATCTAATATCCCCATATATGCGACGCAACTTTTCGCAATTTTTTGATAAGAAACCGTTAACAGGCGACATCCTGTTGTATACCTTAAAACAAAAATTCTATCATAATTATTACAATGTAACAACTAATCCTAAGGTAACTCGTACAGAAATTTAAGCAATTACTGATAGATTATTTATAATAGATGAGAAAGCATGCACATATGCATCATATTGTACAGCATATTTTCTATGGCGCAAACGAATAATTAATTTAGCAGCAAGTTACCACGTTCCCGTGACTAAGCGATGGAACGCGTTCATCTGCTCAGTACACTCACTGTTTTCTTTCGCAGATGCTCTTTTTTCCTTCGTCAACGAGCGAGCGGTTCTCTACGCCCGGCGAATGCGTATGTCGGCCGGTTTCTTGTTGGCTCCAGTGCGAGCTTCTCTGCATACTTGTTATTTCAACGGGTGGCACAGGCCGTGACTTCGTTTTAACGAAGTTGAGTTCACGCGTGTTCGCATCGAAAGTGCCAGTTTGTATTAATTAACTCTCAGCCCATTATTATGCGTGTCGATCGACGCACGCATTGCTCCGCGAGATATTCAACAAGGAATAGTCGCGTACCGCTCGTTGCGTGGACGTCGTCGAATAAGGAATACGGTATTTCGCTGAACTAGTTTCTCGTTTCAGTAAATCGTGTTACGTTTCTTCGTGCACGCCATACGGAGGATAAAGTTCTCTGTAATATTTCCTTTTCCTTCGCCTGTCTGTCATCGTTTTCTCTTTCTTTTCGAGACAATAAGAAGAAAACGGGACGAAGGAAGCTGATATACTAGAATTTACTGGGCAAATATATTTTTTTAAATATCGCACGATCCTACTACGTATTCGATAACGAGTCAAGGTAGGGATTTCGCATATTACGTTCTCAAGCAAACGGCGTACGGATATTTTGGTCTTTTACCGCTCGCAATTTCGTGTATGTCGCAAAAGTATTGCGATATCCGCTGATCTCATTCGAAACGCGGTAATTGATCGAGACTATTGGCTGGACGATCGATGTATCGGATTTACGCGTATTCGTGCGAGATCGCGATTTCCAATAAGCAAGAAATATTCGTGAATGTTATTTGCCACAGATAGAGGCAAGTAACGAACGAATGACTTCTGAGATGTATTCAATTTTATTACGTGGTTTTTGGTTAGATCGGTTTATTACGCCGGTTATACGTATGCGGTGTGGTATAAAAATTTTAACCACTGTTAAATAAAACGATAAAAAGGCAAGCAATGGATGCTATAAACGAGATGTTATGAAAGCATTTTTACATTACATGATCGAACAATACGAAACCGTTATCAATGTATGTAGACATAATATTGTTTGCTTGGAAAGTTCGTTTCGATTTCCAAGGAATTTAATAAAATAATCATTTTTGCTTTGTGCCTCTCCATCGAGGAAATTGTTTTCAAGCGTATCACGCTAAAAAACGTTACTAGAAGTATCTTCAAATATCATCGTTGGTTTCTAATCAAATATTACGCTTGTTAAGTGCTGCTCGAAAGGTTCGTTCCGATTGTTAAAGAATTTAATAAAATAATCAATTTTGCTTAGTATCTCTCCATCGAGGAAATTGTTTTCAAGCGCATCACGCTAAAAAACGTTACTAGAAATATCTTCAAATATCATCGTTGGTTTCTAATCAAATATTATGCTTGTTAAGTGCTGCTCGAAAGGTTCGTTCCGATTGTTAAAGAATTTAATAAAATAATCAATTTTGCTTAGTATCTCTCCATCGAGGAAATTGTTTTCAAGCGCATCGCGCTAAAAAACGTTGCTAGAAGTATCTTCAAATATCATCGTTGGTTTCTAATCAAATATCACGATTGTCAAGTGCTGCTCGGAAGGTTCTTTCCTTCCATTTTTAACTCTTTGGTCGACATAGAAAATTATATCGGAAAATTTTTCGCCAAAAAATATCGTATCTGTATAATTCGATAAACATATATCGGATCGAAATGTAAATCAGAACGAATTTTCCGAGCGACCGTTTTTTAATTACTGGAAAAACACGCGGGAATTTGGGCTATATGCTTGTCAGAGCATACGGTCCCCAGAGTGTAATATACGCGATCTTTTAACCGAAACCTCGTTTGAGAAATCGTTAGATCGATTAAAATTCCGAGGAGCTACATTGGTAGTAAATTTTACTACAAACTCTCTTAGTCTGTTATCGTGTGAATAGAGCGAGATCATTAAGAGCGTTAATTTAAGAGGACGAAGAGCAACAAGAATCGACGATTTCTCGAACTAATCCGGTAGTAGCTGGATTGATTAATGGAACGACTGACGATCCTTTTCATCGAAACGGATCCATGGCAATAGGATTTTACAGGGGAATACCGCTATTGTTAGAGTGGCACGTGTATGTACATAGGTAGGTGCGCGTTTATTCTATTGCTTGTTAGTCGTTAGTATCGGCGAGTAAAATATTGGCGGCATGGGTTTTCACGCTTGACAGGGTATTCCAATCATTCGCCGCAGTGATCGGAAGAGAGCAGTAGACGTAAATAATGGTGTGCGAAATTTTACGTTCGCACCAGAAATAGAACGTTTCTTGCCAACACCAGACGGATCCGGCGAACAGGAACGTGTCTCGATACGCCGAGAAAAGAATATTTCTCGATGAGGGAAAGATCGAGTCATTGGGAATATCATTTTATTCGTCATATTCCAAATATAATTGATTTTACTTTGAAAAATCTGTTTCCTTCCTCGACCGTTCGAAGAATCTTTGCTGTACCGTCGCGTGTATTCGTAATTTTAAAACGCCTTTACTCGTAACGTGGATTCACGTTTTCACGTATATTACGCGTATACCGCGTGGTCCGATAAATATTGTATTAAAAAAAATGAAAATTAGCAATTGTATATCTTCGTTGGAGATACGAGAAAGCTTTATCAACGAAAGTTGTTCGGCACAAGGAAGACTGTAACAGTAGGCAGTGATAATATTTTTGCAGCTGGAGGAATTTTCGACGTTCCAAGGTTATCTTCACTTTTTTTTAAACAGGATTGTGTATATTTTTCGTGCATTAGTTGACGCACGTTGGACGTTCTCTCTGTAAAAAAAATATTAACCCGCGTATGTGGAAATATTATTAGTTTAGGTGATATTTTAACTTTAGCTTGTCAAATTTAACGTACGAAGGACGAAGACAACATAAGCAGAAGATTACCTGTTTCCTTTGTACGTTAAACTCGACGAATTAAAGTTAAAATATCTTCTAAATTAGTGGTTGTTCGAGATACATAGACTGATACTTGATATTTCATAGAATGTCAAGCATCGACTAACGCTTAAAATATATACAAATATAATGCAAATATACGATGCAAAATTATTAGAAAACATTATTTCTGCCATAACAATTTTCGTTGACAAATCTTTTTCGTATCTCCGAAAACAGTGGCGATATTCAAATGCTTGGTTTTATTGGCTCATCCTGTATTGCAACAAATATAAAAATAGGATGAGTATGTAACGTATGATCCAAAGTATTTCCAGCCTCTTTGATAAATCAACAAAAAGGTCAGTTTACGAGAAGTAACGTTCGATTACAAATTTCACGGCGAAATCTCAAGACTGTGTACAACGTCGGAGAGAAAAATGTTAAATACCTGTGACACAGATATGTTCTCGACTACTTACGAGTGTTGAAATACTTTCGCCGGCCCGTGTATATACGTGCATATTCTTAGATTTTTGTAGATCGTGAAGCATAAATCAAGATTCCCTTCCCATCGAGATTAAAACCGGAAAAAACTTCAAGGTTCCATGGAAACTGAGCTGAAGCGAGACGAAGATTGCTAAGAGCGAGGGGCATTCGGTACAGGCAAACAGAAACTTCGCGCAAAGGCTAATAAAGCTCGGGCTAGTTTGTTGGACGAGCGGAAACTTGCATCGCTTCTGTGGGATTCTTAATCGTTGCGTCCAAGAACGTGGATAACGCGTATCGCTATCGATCGTACGTGCGTTTATGTAACGAGATTAAGAAACTAATAAATAGCGGAGTTAATTAGTTTAGCCCGAGATAGGCCCACTTACTCGCAACCAGATATCTTGCAACTTTTATGTACGTTCGAAGTTCCAACAACGTGACCCCGTTAAACTGCAGGTTTTTACGCATCTGTTTAAAAAATTGTAAAATACAACGATAAACGCGCGTAACACGCAAAAAGTATATAAGATATTCAAAACAGAGTACTCTTTTATAATACGCGGTATGAGGATGAAACAGATGTCTGCTTCGGTTTCCTTGGTTGTTTGTAAAAATATAAATTTGCAAATTCGTGTCATATATTTAGGAGCGTTCGGATACGCGCCACTGAACTTATCGTATCTGCTCGTAATATTAAAACGTCTCGTATAAAAATAGCGACACGTTTACTCGATTCTATAAGCCGATCGTAAACGTAGCTCTCGTTACAAAAGCCATTTGTACTCGGATGTAAATGTTACGTATTTCCTTATGCATTTATTCGTAGGGATCGCTTAACGCGCTATAAAACGGAAGAGGTTGGAAGACGTTGCGCGAGTCTCTTTACCGGAGTCGGAATGCAGACAATAGGGATGGTCTTTGAGTTCCTACAGTCAAAGAAAGGCTATTCCTTGGTCGCGATTATTGATTCGAAAGTATGCTGGCGACGAAGAAAAAGGGGGAAAAATGAGGGAGGGGAAAGCGAGAAGCATCGTCGTATAGTTTTTCCGAGACGTCGTTCTAACGAAGATGGGCGCGGTTCGAGCCGCGTTTCTACGCAGCTTTCGCAGATTGAATCCCAGCACTTAGGCTCTGACTCATTCTACGGCCTGCTTGGATAGGGTTTCTTGCGGAATTCCGGAACACCACCCTGCTGTCGCGACGAAATTACACGTGCCGCTCTTCTCTCCGTATTTTCGTTTCTCCTACGGTATATCTTTTCGTTATTGTGATCCGAGATGTTCCATGGATTATTTGAATAATAAAAACAAAAAGACAAAAAATCACAATTTAAGTGTTAGTAATTCAACACCAATTAAGTATGCGAGTCAATGCCATATCGTGGTAAACGTTGTGGGTGTATTTCGCATTCAGGCCAACTTAAACTGTCGTAATCGAAGCTCATTACCATCGATTAGTAGATTGCGCATAAGCAGATATTAAGGAGAAAAAGAAGATGTAATAACTTCTTTCGCATAAAATTTATCTATGATGGAGTAACTTATTTATCCCATTTATCACGAAGAAAGATTAAGGGAACGGTCTAATCAAATTTGAGTTAATTAAATAGTCGGAATAAATTAAACGACGCTTTGGATCAAATTGTACGACCGTACCTACCGACGATAAAACGTTTTCGATTTTATGGTATTGTATTAGAGACGAAGGTCCAAACTGTGCGCCGATTTCCTTATAAATAATAGAAGAGCTTCGCTACACGCAATGAGATTAGACGTAGCGGGGATTGGTAGGTTAAAACGATTCAGTGACCCGCACGATTCTTTATATACTGTCCTTAGCTGTCTTTATATCTTCGCTGCGGCTAAATTATTCGTTGCATCGTCGCAAGAGAAAACGTACGACTTTTTTCCCTCCACATCGAATATCGGAAACCTCGTTCTTTTTTCTCCGCTTTTTATTGTAAGGAATTGACGTTAGAACTGTCGATCGGTATATTTGTTATATTTACTTTTTATTTTTTTATTTTTTTTATTATGCTCACTGTTGAGCATAGATGGAGAGGATAACGAAGCGTCAAGATATGTAAAAAGGGCAGTAGAGTGGGAAAAAGAATTCGGTTCGATTTTCTCCGGTCGTTTCTCCTCTTTAGGCAGATATCGTATCGAAGTTGCAATTTTCCTATCCCGAATCCCCGTTGGCTTCGCCCTAGTTTCATCCTCAAGGTTGTCATTATTATTGCTCGATCGGATGTGTTACTTCGAACGACCCACTTTTTCCTCAAAACTATTATTTCCATTGGGCTTTATTGTACGAACGTATCAAAAAAGCCAAAGGCGGTTGCCTTTTAGCATTAACGATATACGACGTATAGATCGTCCCTCCTTTTTCGCTTCAGGAAGTTCTTTCGCAGTCGATTCCACTGACGTCTCAATGATACGAGGATATGATTGATTTTCTGACGCCCAGACCGATCAACTTTACTCTTCGTTAGTTTCTTAATTTTATCACGTAAGTATATGATTAATATTCAGTTCTGATGATCTTTTGACATTGATACTATGGCCTGACACTGACGCCATGCATGTTAACCGCTGGCGCGTAATATACATATTTATTTATTTATTTAATTACTTATCTCCCCGTTTTGCTTTTCTCTTTCTAGATATTCGAATTTCTCTCAAACCTTCACTCTGTTCAAACGCTATTTAAGGATTGAATCTCGAAAAACGCTATTTATTTATATTTAACGAGCAGTTCGTATGCCGAATTTCACGTCTCCAATTTCAGTGAATATAGGAATACGGTTATCCTTTGAGAAGAAAACGCACCGCTTTTTCATCTTCCTAAGGGTTGAATTTCGAAAAAGACAGAAGAACATGTTTCTTAATTTTCAACAGCAATTCATACGCCGAATTACACGCGTTCAATTTCAGCAACTCCCGACGTATGGATATCCGTGAAAAATAAATGCCAACTCGTTTTTACTCCTTTAGGGTTCGTATCTCCCAAAATTCTTTCTTAAATCGCGTGTGTGTCACAAAAGCAGTGTACCGTCCAAATTTCACGTTTCCAGATACAGCGATTTGGGCTGGGCGTTGATGAGTGAATCGGTCACTTGCGCATTTTGTGCTTGTACATAGATACGGATATATCTGTTATGTATATATATATACGTGCATGTTATATCTAGTTTCAAATTATAAATATAACAAAAATTATGTTACGCAAGAGTTACGCTGGAAATTAGATCGATCGTTAAAGCACCGAAGGAAATTTCATTAAATACAAATTATCGATAAAAATTAGAGTAGCGAATGAGGTATGAAGGAGGAAGCGTACTTTCTTCGATACCGATGAATAATTTAGTTCCATTAAGCTTGAATTACTGGGATGAGTACGATGGTCGCAAACTAGGTAAGATGTACGCCAATTTATGCTTGATCAAGCTGCTTTCGGATAGAGTCGTAGCACGTACGTAGCTACAGGGAAGAAAGATAACGTCGTTCGCACAAACTACCGGTGTTTTTCGTGGCAAATGAATACCGATGGTAACGCGCGAATGATCACGTGATGAAAGTAATCGGCTATTCCAGTCGCCTAACGTTGCGTGAAGAAAATAGAAAGTTCCCCTGGAGGATGCGTTTCAAGAAACATATTACGCTATTTGAAAACCACTTTATTACGATATCAGAAAGTTATCACCTGTCTGATCGAGTTATTCCCTTAATTTTCGCTCTGTCAAATTCGACGCAATCGTTAATTTCACTGCTTCTTTCGAGTATCGAGTGGCAATTGTAACGATAAAAAGTTTCCTAACGAAACAGATGAACATGTACATTTTATAAACTATACGAGTCAATCGATTGACCGAACATTCTATTCGACCTACGATTTAGTAAAATTGTGAAAAAGGAGATTATACGACGCGTAATTTATAACCCGTTAACTCTCTACATTTATCAACAATTGGATATTAATCCTCTAATCTAATCGCAACGAGAATACTCGCCACGCTAAATATCTCGTTGCTTCTATGTAGCAGCTTCCGAAATCTTTCGTACAACGCGTATAAGATGTTCGTAAATGATCTGTACGAGTATTCCAATATCGAGTTACTGCAACGTGTACGCTTAACGAATCCGCACTATCGCACCAGCGTAGCCCGACTCGACCACCGTCTCTCCCTCGCTAAATACACCACAAGCAATTGTTCGAAAATGCCCAATTCCCTATTCCATCACCGTACACTAGTTTGCCCAGGAACACCAATAATCCTCCGTACGTATCTCCATTTGGAATCGTAAATCATGCGCGGCGGCAACTACGTCGTCTCGCGCGAAGAAGGGGTATGAGAGAAGATGAGAGAGGAGAGTTGCGCGATCGCAGGGTCGCGCACGGCTCCTCGGGATCCTTGGTGTCCCTGTGTGCGATGCGGAGGCTGGCTGGTGACTCCGTGACCCAGTTTCCCCCGTCCCCTCGACGTCGACCAAGCACTTGGGATTCGTACGCGAGCATGGAATCGAGGCAGCTGGAGTCGCGGTGGCTAAAACCCTCGTCGCGTTCCTCCGCGGTCGCGTTCGACCGCTTACCACGACGTCATCGTCGACGATCGCGTCGTCCTTCGGCCGTACCACCGCCGCCACCAGCCGAGCCGCCAATCGTTCCCACCTCCGCGTCGACTCGCCGCTCTGTTCGACGAACACACAACGAGAGAGACGCCGCTGTGCCGTCCGACAGGCCTCGTCCCGACGTCTCGTCGAACGTTCACGTTCGTGCTGGCTCGCGACGCTATGCGTCGCGTCTTCCTCGCCAGCTGTGCCAGCTGTTCCAGCCGTCTCGAGGTAGTTTTTCCGTCTCGTCGACCAAATCGTCTCTCGTTCCACGTCCACCGACCTCTCTCTCTCGTCGGCTTCTCGACAGGCGATCGAGACGGTTATTCATTCTAAAGTTATCTATTCCGAAGACGGTTTTCTATTGCAAACAAAGGTTATCTGTTTTCGAGGACAGTTTATTGACACAAAGAGGATTTTCTATGGAGGTTGTTTAATACACGTGCTGAATTTTTCACGAGATGAAGGAGCGTGAAATATAAGCAACACTGTGCCGATTATTTCCATGGATAGCAGACCGATAGATGGTCGACAAGATTTCCGATGTGTTTGAGGATCTCGTATCGGTTTATCGAAATTTTCTTGGGCAGCGTTCAGGTAGTGTCTCTAATTTTCCATGGTTTCTTATACCGCTTCCTTTAGTTCGTATTTCTTTGTTTCCTTTGTTATATCGTGGTTGAGATTCTCTGTACCTTGTATATTGACCAAGTATGTAAACCTTTCCACCGCACGATACACCCGACAATATTATCCTGTGATTTGCATCACGAAGTTTATCTAACATTTTGGTTAACCGACCTTTTCGCTTGGTTTTATCGTTCAACGACGTATTTACGTTCCAATAATCGATCTTTCTATTTGGTTTGACTCGTTGTTTGTCCTTGTAATGACTCGAATTAATTTGCTTGATCGTGTCAATATTTCCCGAGATCTTGCGGTTTTCAAGGACGAGTTTGTTTGTTTGTTTGCTTTTTTTTCTTTTTTAAAGATCCATCTTTCCGTTCGGTTTCATCATTCCAGAACGAGTTTATCTTGTAATAATTGATTTTTCGGTCTGCGATCTGATTATTATCGTTATTATGGTAATAATTGAAATATATGATTATTTTGTTTACTCGTATATAATAAAATATTGCTTTTGTACAGGCACGTTTAATGGACTCGTCCTGCGCGGCTGTCCTTGTTACGTTTCTGCCCCATTTGGGTTGTCCTGATTCATAGATAATCGAATCACGACGCTCTCTGCTCTAACTTTCTTTACCCGTTCCCCGCATGGCCTAATAATTTCTCTGATAGCGTTTCCCTCGAAGAACGTCAAACGGCCTTGCCTTCTCGTTTTTATAGCCACTAATCAACCTTGAATTTCATCGGACAACTTGTTCATCTTTCATCTTTTGCTTCCAGCCAGTTGAGAATGTTATTCATCCAAGACTTTATTACATGGTTCGATAGTACGTATAAAATAGACTCTGCATCTAATAATGTATCTTTCATTTTAAATAATAATTCAGCTTTACATAATCTGCTCTCTAATCAACCTTCTATCCACTCGACCAAC
The DNA here is from genome assembly GCA_905332935.1 of Bombus hortorum. Classification (NCBI taxonomy): domain Eukaryota; kingdom Metazoa; phylum Arthropoda; class Insecta; order Hymenoptera; family Apidae; genus Bombus; species Bombus hortorum. Next base: position 5,700,828 of record HG995198.1, on the reverse strand, counting down.
TTTTTTCCACATTCCACTTTTCTTTCTACTCTGTTGATTCTTCTAATCGTTGTTAATCCAGAATTTTGATTTTAATTATCGTATCGAACAATCTGATCCATCTTCTATCAGATTTCTATTCGATCGAAGAATATTTTTTTCCCCTTTAGATATACGTTTTCTTTTTTTAGCCTGTCGATGACGTTATCGATCCGAGACTTTGTTTTTTTTCACCTACGAAAGTAGATTACGTATCCGACAATGTGTCATCTTGGATTTAGGTAATAATTTTAAATAATCCGATCTGATCGACATTGCGACTGACCAAAGACCTTCTCTACTTTCAGCCCCAGCTTGTTGCGAATCTTATTAATCGAACGCTTTGTTACGTGATACGAAAGTAGATTTTTCTTATCAGATGTATCTTCAGTTCTAAATAATGATTATTTGTAAGTGCAATCTATCCGATCGATTTATCTGAATTTCGTTGCCTTCCAATTCTGCCACTCTTTGAAACCTATAGATTTTTTACCGTGTATAGAGATCTCTAACAGATAAGATTTATGCTTCGGTTCGCATGGCTTCTAGCGATTGTTTCCATGGACGTTTCCAAATAAATTTTCCCGCGATCCTGCGCTCCAGAGAAATTGGTGACCTCGTACGATTTAACCGCGCATCGATCCCATCCCTACCCTAACCAGTCGTCCCTCCTTTTGCCAAACTATTTTCAAATTCCGCATTTCAGTTTCTTGAAAATCCTCCGTCGATGTCTTCTCTTCTGGTCGGCGAAGATGATATCGTTAACAGCTTCCTGTATTGATCCTCCTTAGGACGAATGTTTATTAGACGTTGGATATTTTCTTCGATCCCCTTTTTGTCCTATTTCATTTTTTTTTACAAATACAAATATACCGTAGGATGTAAAATTAGAATAAAGACGAAAGAACGTGGGTTAAAGAAAAGAAAATTGCAAGATCGAAATTGTAGCATTAAATTTATTAAGCGGAACTCTAGTTAAAATAATTTTACTAATCGTTAGCAAAATTTGATAAAATTCTATAGATTGCAAGCTATTTGTGATAATAATTATCTTACTCGATGAAATTGTAACTAACACAACAGAATAGTAAAATTATAAAAAAAATAGAACGAGCAAACTACAAGTATCATAGCTGACGTGTCCTTTTTGTTATCGTTAAAGAAATTTAAATATCATTTGCCGTCCCAGGCGACTGCGATTATCTCGCGCTATCGAGCACAAATACATCGTCCATTTCATTTATTTATGCAGAACGAAATACAAATAATCGTTTAGGGCATATCGCTTATAAATATCTCAGCAGATAAGCGTATAAACGCGATCTCACGCTGTTTACTTGTGTAAGAAAAAAGGGAAGAAAATAAGAGGAGAGATGAAAATATATCTATGCATTTTCAATAATTTCCCAGGTAATTGGAAAAGTGTGTCAGACAATCGACGAATATACATTTGTAGCTATTTGTAAAAAGAGATCCCGACAAGAGGAACAGCAATATAATAATAGGAAGGGCGGCAAGGAATTTTTAGTTTCGAATCGTACGTTGGATAGTTTCTTTCACGATTTATCGAAGAATATCGAGCATAACACGATGGAAGTAGAGTAGACGCAGTACGAGCATTCGTAATGTTTGCTTAATGTTGCCAAAAAGTTCGTTGACCTACTAACAGGGAGGAGAGGAACTGCAGCTGCTTGGATGTTTCGCGTTATAAATTCCTTGATGTTTATCGATCGCAAAACGCGCGCTAATGCCGCTTCCAGCGCTTTTTCTCCTCCGTAGAACGTAATTTTCCAATTTCATTATATTCCAGATCCCTCTGCATCTATCAACGTATCTCGAACGCGTAGGAAATTATGAATCGAATAACGAGCCCCAGAGACCCATCTCTCGTGTCGCCTTCAATTACGAGTATAGAAATCTTGCGAAAATTTCACTTCGTCGTCGTTATAGAAATCGTATTTTCCTGTCCTTTTCTTTTTTTTCCCTTTCCCCGGCGGAGAAAGGATTTCTTTTTGAATGAAACAGGAGTTTCTTCTCTCTTCGTCCTTGAATTTCAATGGAATTTTCCTTTCCATCGAAAAAGATTGTTTAAGCCTGACCGAACGAAGATTCTCGCGATGGGATTTTTGTCTCTTTGAAAGCGTCGAAAGGGATTCGAGAAATTTCAGCGAACGAGAATTCGCGCAACCTACCGATGGCGTTGATAAACATTTCACAATTTTACGCATAAATCACCGAGTTTACACGAGGATCGCAAAAAGTTGCTTATCGTACGCGTCTCTCCTGTTGTCTTCGTTTACAAACAATGCTCGCCTTAAATGTTAGAATTTTCCGCCTTGCTGAACCACGAGTGATACTCGATTGAGCAGAGAAAATTGTAAGTAAAATGTTTGCTTGCGATGTAGCGTATTAAATGATTCGTTAAACGAGCAGATTATAAAACCGAGGAGAAAATGATGAAATTGATATCGATGGATTATGCCCGATCAGGAGTATTCTATATAGATAATAGTTGCAATTACAGAGAATTAGAGAGGAACTGTGAGTCGGATTGGCAACAAAATCAGGTTTAAAGAAGCGTAAAGCAGGAGGCAGCGCGGAACGATCGTTTCCCAGCGATTGCCAGATCCAGCAGGGAGAGAACAGTGCTCGACTTATACGTATAGAGAAGCTCTGATGTTTGCCTCGACGTTGCCAAAAAATACAATGACCCAAATAAGACAAGTTGCACTCGTTTGTCGATACTCTCCGCACTGCGATCTCCTTCTCTCTGAAACTGTTTCGTTCAAGTGCACGTACCACCGCGTGCTCCATAAAACGACACAGATACTTATTCCATTCAAGGAAACGAAAGAGAGAGAGAAAAAAAGTAGAAAAAGAAATAACGCTGATCAAACTGTTGCCATAAAAAAATCTACATACATTTTGTTCCATATAAAATGTTTCTTTCTTTTTTCACTTTTTTGTTTTACTTTTTACTTTTGTTTTCTTCTTCCTGTTGTTATTCATAGTCGTATATTCTATTGGAGGAGGAGAAAAGAAGAAGATCGAAATATCACCATACAAAAATCTGTATGTCTTTCTTTCTCTCAACATTCTACTATAATTATTATTCTGTTGGTACGAGATTCTTCTTTTTCTAATTATTTCTCCTTGTTTCTTTCGGTCGTTCGAAGAGAACATCCTGACAAAGGTACCGTTTCTACTTCTTTTTTTTTAATTATAAAGAAACAACTTTAATGTACGCGTAATATTCTCATCTATGAAGCGTATAAAAATTTCAACTCAAGCAGTTGGCGATTAGCAATTGAATAATTCTATGAGAAATTCCACGCTTAAAAAGTTAATATTGCTGAAACGATTTGACGAAATAGTTTGAAATTGACAGAGTTTTTGTTATCGAATGATATTGGTAGGTCGGAACTAGTTGGTGACCAACGAGACATAAACTCGTCGAACAAACGAAATAATTGATAGCGCTCTTATAATTGAAAGCCTACTCTACCACTTCTCTCAGCGGTTAAAGAGGAAGTCCCTTGTACCCTTCGTTGAAAGTCTTGGCTCGACTTCCGATTTTTCCTCACGTTTCGAAAGCTTTATATAACATCATTTACCTGGAGCAAGTGCCGTGCTTAATATCTATCTTCATAAATCTCATCGATCTTATCGGGACATTTTAACATCTATTTCATTTAATATGGTATCTCTAAAAATGTTGGAATTTCTAGTATTTAAGATGTAATTCGATGTAGTAATTAAATTATACTGCCAGTGGATAGTGGTTTCATGGAAATGAAACATTCCTTGAGAGCAGGAGTATCTGCTTATTCGATCTTAAAATTGCTTGAAAGTTTCCTGTAATTAAGCATTACGGCGATCAGACAAGTTTCTGATCTGTTCTCCGAGCAAATTCTATGTAATTCTGAAAGCGTTAATTGCAACTAACACGTCCGTAATCGCGTTGTTAAAGAGTCAGGTAAATCAAGCTACATACTCGTAAGCTGCGCGTAACAGCGATTCGAAAAGTTGCGCGTGTTAGCTTCTCACGATTGAATATTTGAAAGTGAATTTTTTTAATGAAATTTGAACATTCAAGGACCTTGCAAGGCGAAAATTTGTTCAATCGATAAATTGGAAAGTTCGTAAGTTAAACAGTCGTAAGATTTGGAACTTGGTAAATTAACGATTTATCTCGTAGCTGGTAATATGGAAAATTTACACAGCCTAACCATATTGGGGAAAGCTTGTTCGTTAGCTCGTAAATAAGTGAGTTTTCCATTTACGAGGGCACCGTGTACCACGTTTGGGTTATCGATCGGGATAGCGAAATTTGGCACCTACTTAGGACACACCCGGAACGATGATTTAATAAAACGATACCATTACCGAGCCATTAAACCTGATATTTACCAAAGAATTTGGCCTACCCACGGGACAAAATTTGAACCAAATCGGTGAACCGATGTCGTGTTCTCCCCTCGTTAGTTATCTTCTCGACACACGATGATTCATCTTTAACCGTCTTCCTTCAATTGCCTTCACAGACTGCCTCCATATTCTGCTAACGTTGAACGCAATGCAGCGAAACTCGTTTAAACCGTTCGTACTTACATAATAAGTTTATTCGAATAACTCGGTGTCACGGTTCTCATTTCTCAGTAGCAACGGCATATTATTTTTGACATTACGCTAAGAAAATATTTTGCCACCGTTGCTTTGGCACAAATCTTGCCTTTGTGTAATTTTAGAAAATTTTCTCTCTCTCTCTCTCTGTCTCTCTCTCTCTCTCTCCCTCTTTTTCTTTCGTAATATAAATTAGGTTAAATATATAATAGAGTTATTTACGTCGTGCAGCGCAGTGATTTGTCAGTAAATAATACGTATTATTTGTGAAATGAATTCCAATAACACTTTATTTTAAGCTACTTTTTATGTACGTACAGTGGTCGATGAAAATATCTGAAAATTTGTAGAAACATTTTTTGAATATATCACGTGCGTAGTTTCACACAACTCTCGTGATTATTATATTTAAAAAAATGTTTACGCTAGTTGCTCGTACATTTTCATGGATCGCTGTACAAACGTTAAGTATAATATACGTTAACGCATTGAGACGTAGGATTTTAGAGAATTTTTGTAGAAATTTCCTTCTTAGAGATCTTGGCGAAGTTTCAAAGAAATCTAAAAAACGTTTGTTTCACAAATTCTGCTTGATGTTTTATGTTAATTACTGTTCACCTTCAGTGCGTTAAAAGACACAGTATGATTGCGAGAATCGATAGAAAATCGTAAAAATTTTTATTGAACGCAGGGATTAGGATGTAATCGAACGGACGATTTCAGTACACCAGTCAGTTCTGGCAGCAACATGAGCAGTATAGCACGGTTTCCAAAGTTGGACGAGTGTGCCCACTTTCATTACGAACATGTTGAACTCAGTTCCTTGGAGGTCAGTTACATTCGAATTAATCTTAAGCTATTCAATTCCATCCTCCAATCTTGGCCAAATTTTCATTTAAAAATATTATCTCCTTACCTGTACTTCTAACTGAAACTGTTAATTATTACGTATATTATAGACAGTTTTAATGTACTCATTCCATAAGAAATATTCAGGATATAAATATAAATACAGATTTATTTATAAATATATACATTTACATTTTGAATAATTCTTACGCAATGAGTACATTAAAATACTCAAGTTCTTTGTTTATCAATCCTTACGTTTAGTCGATTTTCTTTCAATTTTTTAAAGATCCCATTTTTTCTTCTTCACATTCGATTAACTATGTTTATTTTATAAAAAATTCAATGTATCGTTGTTTATTGAATATTAAATGTCTCCAACTATTATAATTAATCGTACGTTCTACGAAAGAGATACGAATGATATTCCTCCGGTATCGATGAAGGGCCAAAAAAGAAAGAAATAAAAAAGAAAGAAAGAAAGAAAAAGAAGAAACGGCGGATTCAAAAGACACGACGCGCGTGTTTTTCAGATCCGTCGTTTAAATAAGACTAAAAAGTTATACGTTGGTTTTGCAGGTTTCGCTTAGCGAAGGTACCAATGATTCCGACAGCTACGCGGTCAGAGTAACATCCGGGGACGCATGCTGGACGCTGCAACGATCTTATGATAATTTTGTTATGTTTGACAAGCAATTGCATCGCTGCATATTTGACAGGAAGTTCTCTTCCTTAACAAAGCTTCCAGATACACGGCCAAAGAACACCTGTGATATACTGAGGGACTATTTGAATAGGTTCTCGCAGTTAAATCACGAAGGCCTAAATTGCGGTCCTGTGTTAAATTGGTTGCAGCTAGATAATAGAGGAAGAAGAATCCTCGTGCCAGAGTCAGATTCATGTCCCATTAATACTCCCGCAGTAGCCGCGGCTTATGCAGTTAGACCTTATGTGGCTCAGGCACCGGATGAAATCTCCTTTCAGGTATTATTTCAACTTGATAAAAAAATTCCAATATATACTAGTAAGTAGATCGCGGATCGTTATTCATTTGTGAGAAACTGTTAAGTATAAAAATGCACAGAACGTTCGTGATAGGCAAAAATATATAAAATATCCAAAGTAGAGTGGCTGTTGTAATATTTAAGAAATTCGATAAATCTCTGGTTAGCATCTGATTTAGAAATGAAAGATGATCGTGACAGAGTGTAATATTAAATTGCATAAATATTGAAGATTTAATAGTACGAGTTTGAATAGTAAAAAGAAAAAGAAAATTATATAACAAGTTGATAAATTTAATGTGAAAATATTGATGATTTTCAGGTTGGAGACATGATTTCTGTAATAGATATGCCTCCTCCAGGGGAAAGTACTTGGTGGCGTGGGAAGCACGGATTTGCAGTCGGTTTTTTCCCAGCCGAATGTGTGGCTGTGATCGGGGATAAAGTACCACGGCATCTGACCGTGTCAACGACAGTTAGATCAAAGTTACCCGTGAAACCGGTGCTCAGAAAGCACGGAAAGCTAATCGCCTTTTTCAGATCGTTCATATTGAATAGACCGTCTAGGAGACGATTAAAGCAGTCAGGAATCCTGAAGGAACGTGTATTTGGTTGTGATTTAGGGGAACATCTTTTAAATTCTGGTCAAGATGGTATATATACACAAATATTTTATATCGAGCTTGATGTACAATAGCTCATGAATGTAATTTCTATATGCATTTTCAAATTGCTTAAAAAGTTTATGTATATAATCGCGCGATAGTCAGATCTAATTAAAGCGCTAATGAGATATCAAAATATCTTTTATAACGCACAAAATATATACGTGTATACAAAAGTTTCCTATAACAAGTGTTCAAATATTTCCATGAGCCATTGTACGTCACTAATCGTATACGGCTTAACAATTGTACAATGTACCATGGTGTTTATAGTGCCTACCGTTTTAACGTGTTGCGCTGAATTCATCGAGAATCATGGCTTAGTGGACGGTATATATCGTCTAAGCGGCGTGACATCGAACATTCAGAGATTACGAAACGCGTTCGACGAGGATCGTGTTCCTGCATTGCATTCCGATGAAAGTATTTTACAAGATATTCACTCTGTAGCGTCGTTGTTGAAAATGTACTTCAGAGAACTACCGAATCCACTCTGTACATACCAGCTTTATTCTACTTTCGTTAGCGCGGTTCAAGCTAGCACCGACGCGGAAAGATTAAGGCGGATGAGGGATACCGTTAGAAAATTACCACCACCGCACTACAGGTAACGCACAGGATGAAAAGACCTGGCTTTCCCTTTTCCCTTAGTACATGTATTTCAAAAGCGATACAACTCAGTAAGTTGTCGGGAAAAGCGAAAAATTATTTTTTGGAAGCTCTGCAAGACAGTTACTAATATGAGATATATAACGTTGGTGAAAGAAATAGACTAGACTGTAGGAGACAAATATGATTGTTGTGATTTTTCATGTCCTTTCTCTAAGATTGGATCATTTTCAACTGTGACAATTTTGAAATACACGTGCAACTTGAAATCATAAATAATTCTAACATTATCTTTACAACACAAATATGTATTTCGGATTTCAGAACCTTAGAGTATCTGATGCGTCATTTAGTGAGAGTGGCAGCTCGAGGAGCGGAGACCGGTATGACACCACGTAACGTTGCCATTGTTTGGGCTCCAAACCTTCTAAGATGCAAGGAATTAGAGGTTGGGGGTGTAGCAGCGTTGCAGGGTGTCGGTGTGCAGGCTGTGGTCACAGAGTTTTTAGTCTGTTACGCCGAATTAATTTTCGGAGACGGTCCAGTTGGACGGCCGAAATCGCTAGCTATTACAACACCGGCGAGACTGCTTAGTTTGGAAGAGGCTCGAAATCGAAGCTTGAGAGGCGAGCCTGATTACGTGGAAGTGGGCGCCGGTCCAGCCGGGTTACCATTACATTACCATACGGTCATAGAATTACCGCGAAAGAGAAACGGCTCGAAACGTTCACCCTCATTGAACTGGAGAGCTTTATTCGGGCGAGGTGGCTTGGGTGCCAGAGGAAAAACAAGACAAGTTGGCACGCCACCTCAAACAGAAACGGTGCCAAGTTCCTTAAACTCCTTACGACGGTTAAGACCGGTGAAAAGCGCAGACAGTTTGGACGGTGAGGACAGTTTAGGTCCTCTGCTTGGACCACCACCAGCTAGACCTTGCGGACATAGTCGATCGGTTTCGCATGATTCGTATTTCGATCATTTAGCGGACGCACCGAACACATCGTCGCCGTTGGATCTGTCGGAAATTCAGCTTAATTTCGACTTGGAGGAACGAGAGATGAGAATGTTCTCGGAGGAGGAGAGTGGCGGTGTGGCGTCGGTAGAAGCGTCACCAAGACGTCAGAGGACAGAAGGAACACAAAATACCGCTGCCACCGGTGGATCCAAGAGAAAGAGATCGCGATTAGAGGAAAGACTGCAGTGCGACGTTGAGTTGCGCTTCATTGATAGCCAAAGTCCTGATCAGGTAAATGATATTTTACACGTCTTCATATATTTATTTATATGTTTCTATAATTTTGTAGATATGGTTGTGCTATTGGTGTTGACCGATATATTTAACGCACGTTCACAGGTGATGGTTTCTGCAGATGTTCACAGTATGGATACCCCATCTCCTTTGCCAACACCAGGGTACCTTCCATTATTATCCGAAGCTTCAACCCCACTCACACCCGCCACGCTACACGGAACACCGCATTCTACATCACCTGTACCAGCTAACAGTCCTAGGATAAGTTTTCGAAGTTTCACTTTACCTTTAGAGATCGACGAAGAACAAAGCAACGCGAACAAATTGAACAGAACTAGCGTGTCTTCCGATAAATCATCCGACCCTAGTCATAGGTTATCCGTAAACTTAGAAGGACAGAGTAACGCTAAGTCCTGCGAGAGGATAATGACATACGACAAACATGTAGATTTGTACGATGATAAAGAGTCTTCCAAGGCTCAAAAGACTTCGAAGGAATCGAACCTAGTTGTATCAGACGTAGTCGACCAAGACATGACACCTTGCGATAGGTTAATGTCTCATTCTAGCGAGATAGAATCTAGTAAAGTAACCATGTCTCCGTGTAAAGACGTAGAGAATAGATCGAACTCCTGTTCCATTGACGATAATAAATCTCACAGTGACAACAGAGACACGTTGGACGTGAGAAAACACGATGCATCGACCAACAAATCGATCGGTTTGCAGCACGACGATGCCATGGCTGGAAATTCAAACGCACACAGAAACGAATTGCCAGGACTGCCACTATCTAGCGCCACCGATCTAGATTCTCCGATGTCATGCGAGCAGACTATCGAGGACTTGCCCGATTCCGGTTTTGTGATTTGTGATAACTCCGACAAGATATTCACCAACACAGAGACGTCACAGATGATATCGAATACCAACGATTCTGGCGAATGGGTGATAGTCGAGACTACGGGCTCGATCACGACACCGACGAGCGAGTCGAGCAGTTCGAAGGATCCTTTGGAAGGCACCGTGAATAACGCGATCGCGACTGATGCACCGCAACTGAGATCCATGTCCGAGAACGTTTCCAGAACCTCCTTGGACCTCACTATGGGCTCGACAGTAGACACAGATACATCGTGCATCGGTGTCAGTGATTTAACCGAAAGTCCCGTTCTTCCTCAAGAATCTGCCGAGATGACATTTGACGTTGCCGACAACAGAGACCTCGAGGAACACGACGCCACCGCGCAGAGAACTTCTAGAGCTTTCGAGGATCAAACGAGTTTCGGGATGGTCAACTCTGGCAATAATTATTCAAACATCGTTCACTCGCCCATACACGATCAGGATAATGGAAATCAGAAAATTCGCACCGTTAGTATGACGGACATTCGTATGAACCAGAAGTCTAGCGAAATGGAGCACGATGTCACCGCCTGCTATTCGCAACTAGACAACACCGAAGCCTTCAACAGGAACGAGAATCCAGCAAAGGAAGAAGCTGTCGTAGAAGAGAAGACCTTCGAAAGCTCTCAACGCTCTTCGAAAAGCCACTCAGACTTTCAGCAGAAGGAAATTCGACGTTCATTGCAGCTACATCAGAAGCCACAATTCCAAGCAAGCGATCGCCGTTCGTTCTCTAATCAATCAAAGAAGAGCCAGGATCTGGATCTGTCTTTGGCCAATACGGATAATAAGCAACGCAGTCAGAGTCAAAAGCCAGAAAAGTGCCAAAGTTTCGAATACGTTTCACCAAAGGAATCAGTTCAGAACAGTCAGCAACACAAGCAGTTCCCTACACGTACTGAGGACCCTTCTAAATGTAACAACGTGAAGAACAGCCAACTGCAAGAGCACATAGAAGTAGTAATACCATCGGAAAATGCTGCCGAGCCCAGCGAGATAGCCCATCCCCCGGAAGGTGCATCCGAGCCAACGTCTTTAAACTCATCTTGTACCTTCTCGAATGCATCTTCTCCAGTGGATGATTCTATCGTTCTTCGAGATACGGCCGCTATACTTCAAGAGTTAGCGTTGCAAAGATTATCTGGAGGCATCGTGGGTGACTTGTCTGTTCCTCCGCGAAGAAGATACGAAACGGAGAATAATAAAGATAGAAGAAGCTTCGATTCCGAGATCGGTAGGGAGATAGTTCGTGAAAGAAAGATGAGGCAGGAACTGGACTCTGCTCGGGGAAAATCGGAAGAGCCACCGATGAACAATACTCAACATCTGCCGCCGTGTTTGAGAGCTCGTCACGCAAGAGCGACACGAGCGTCTCTTAGTAGATCGTTAGACGAGGCAAAGTTTAACAAAATGTCGGAGGAAGCTTCTCTACCTGTGAAGCAGGCTACGGAGGACGCACAGCACAGTTCCACACCTAACGTTGGAACAGGATCGTCCAACAATTCCTCGGCTAATTCCGATAAAACGCATCTAAAGAACCTAGGTGGTTTAGACCTGGGCGATCCCCAGTGCAGAGAAAGGATAGAAAAGTACAAAGAAGAGAGGAGAACGTTCTTAAGGGACAAGTACAGATCGGAGAGTTTTCGAGGGATGTTATCGAAGACAGAAGACGATGGGGAGCAGGCGCTTTTGGCTAGGCTAAAACAGAGAGCCACTAGGCCCTCCCTTCATTGATATTAAAGTAATATTTATGGAAACGTTTTGTCAACTTTCCCCCCCGCGTTGAATAATTGAATTAATTGTCTCTGCAATCGCGTCATGCGATCAAATATGATGTATTTTAGTGAACTGTTCATTGTAACGATCATTGCGTCTAACCCTTTGCTCTCAACGTTTGTTCGAACTTTTTTGATGTACGTTTTGTCCTTTTTATTTGTTTTTTTAGATTCCTGTGTTAAATATAGATACTCTAGGACAAGAGTACGATAAGCTAAATTTTTTTTTTTTTACAGAGAAACAGGTTTTAAGATCCAATACGTTGTTAATCAATCTCACATTGTCGGAATCGTGTTTTTATTTGTTTTGAAGCTTTTTCGGTCAATAGTTTTTAAAATTTAAAGAAAATAATAGTCGTTATAATATTGAGATATTATGCGAATATCGAAGATATTGAAATATCGCTTGTCTTAAGAATTGCGCCTCTTAGAAGCCATCTGATCAACTCTATCTTTTAAACAACAGCAAACACCAAGATAAATTTAAGAAATGGCTCCTGCAGTACCACTGTTCTCTGCTCTTCTTTCATTTATAGAGTTAATCAATATGACTTCTGAACGACTTGATCATACTTATGCTGAACGATTCAGCTGTTATTAAAAGACTCATCTTTGGACCTAACAGGCTTTCAGGCTGTTTCCATTTTTAATTGTCTCATTGTAAAATCCTCCTATTTAAGCATGAAGTGATACCAAAACTAGCAAAGATGAGAGATGTGCTTATCATTGCTTTCTCCTGATTTCCATACGAAAAGGAGTATTTAATTTTAGTTTGAGTAATTGTTCTATACGAGTGGAAGCGGATCTCAGTATTTTACGATATGTTCATTGTAGATGGTAGGAAATCGACTAAATTGTAATTTTAAATCGAAAAATCGATGGTCCAATTTCAATGAACGTATGTACGATCAAGTTTTCAATGCTAAATACGTGTAGCAACACGCAGCGAAGATTATTGGACGTTCTGCCATGTTTTCTTTTCCTTTTTTAAAGTATTATCGTATGCTTTTAATTAGTAATATAGAATTTTGTTTAAGAGGCGCTGTATTTATGTTCTTCTGCGTCCTAGATTAGTCGAGCGTGAAGGGTTAAAGGCGTGGAATTCAACGAAGTCGATTAAACACGAATGATTGAACGAAAAAAAAAAAGAAAACGGTCTGACGATTGATACTTTTAAAAAATGAAATCAACGGGGAACGTTCGTCTCTTTTCTTTTTTTTTTTTTTTTTTAAATCGCTGTTGTTAACAGAACAGTTCGATGATATACGAGTGTAACTTGTATCTTTTAATTTATTATTATAATCGATACTATATATACATATATATTATTAGAATTATTTCTGTTATTGTTAACGCGTCGTGTAAGAAATCATTTCTCCCATTATTGTTATCGCTCCCAAAGATGTCCCATTTATTAAAGCTTTTCGCGCTGTTCTGTTAATCTAGCCTTTTAATTTAAAACGATATGTACCAGAGTGTGTTGGGTTCGTGGACCGATTTGTTGTCGACCCTTTGCACGCGAAACTGCATTTCTTACGCGGGTTAAGCAAAAATGCTATAACTATATAAGCTTGTTTGACAAATTTTACGCAAAGTTAAGTTTCCACGTACGAATTTATATGTATAAATATTCTCTTTGTGATGGTTGAGCTAAAAGAAAAAGAGTTTTCGAATGACTGAGCGTCCGTAACGCATAGTGCTTTAACGAGATGCTGTTCTCTCGTGTTTTGATGTCATACCGTTCGTTCGGGAGCAACAGTAAAAAGGGAAAAATTAAAAACAAAAAAAAAAAAAAAGAAAAAAATAAAAGAAAGAACAAAAGTGAGAAAGAGAGAAAGAGACGTGAAACGACCAAATTGACAAATTCTATTATAGAGAATAGCGGAGATATTCGTTCTCATCTAGATTCGAAGTACGGGTGCAAAGGGATTAATGCTTTTCAGTGGAATCACGTGTTTTCGTATCGATCGATGTAATTGAGTTACAAGATATGTTAATCAATACGCTTCCCTTTTTCTATAAATTTCGTTGTTGCTCGCTGATCCGTGTATTTTTATACGAGATGTGAAGCGCGCCGTGCTTTAATCGCAGCGAGATGAAAGCTTTGTTCGTTCGATAATTGTTCCAGATGTGTGCGTTAATTGTCCGGGCAATCTGTCGCTTCTTACTTTTTTCTCTTTGGTTTTGAATTTGAATATTCAGTTTGAATTTTTCTCTTGTAAGGACATTGTTAATTCTTTTATTTTATTATCATTCTTAATTATGTTTTTTTTGTTTTTGTTTTTTTTTCAAGTCTTACACGTTCGTCTCCACGCCAATCGCTTGTCAGGTGTCACAGAAATATAGCACGTAGCTAGAGATCTTTAAATATGTTAGACTTTATTAGCGATATATCGATGTCGAAAGAAATTAGAATACTCGTTGATATTCGTGTTCAATTTTACGTTAGAAGCTCTGGTACATTTGATGAATTTGTTGATTGTACTTTACCGGAGAAGAAAAATTTTTTCTTTTATATACATATATATATATATATATATATACAAACAATTAAAGAACCATCGTATTAAATTAAGTATTCGATATGCGCGTTCATATATTTTCTCTCTTTTTTGTCGTGGACTGGTCCATGGCTTCTATATAGCACCTCCTTTGTATATGCTTTATTATTATTATTATTATTAATAATATTATTATTATTATTATTTAGTCGACATGTAATATATTAATTTATAGATTCTTTAGTTCGATCGTCGACGTAAAGAAGAGACTAGCTTGAAGTGAATAATCCTGCAGGACCGACTGTTTCGTTAAAGATAAACAATTTTATTTCACGATTACCATAGGATATTATATAATTCGTTTATCGATATAGAGTTTCAACGAGAATAATTCTTTTTATATTTATTTTTTCCCGTTTTTCTTTCGTACTATAATTTTTACATTTTTAAGGAATTATTGTTCCATCGTAAACGACGATCTTCTTCTATTGCGAATTATCCAGAATCTCAATGCTCGCATTTATCTTCGATCAGCGATTTTTATCTACTTATTACTGCTATAATTTACTCGTGAGTTTACTATTTACCAAGATCTATCAATAAGCTGGGGAATATTCGTTCTGTAGACCGGAAGAGTAAACGCGCGAGGATTGTTTAATCTTTCGATTAACCCCCGAACCCACGATCTTGGTTCTCTCTACTCCCAGCAACGAGAATAACCGAAACACCGGAAGAATCATCTTCTGTGACAGCATTTATATTTCATCCGACATCGCCATCGCGAACCAATGAATTAGTACCAAGTCTATAGACCGTCATTTTAACACTGTACATTTCGATCTCTGCCCGAATCAAACCACTTAACATACGTAGCTCAGAGAATTATCCTGTTCTCAATTTGTGATCCTGAAGATGCTCAAAACGAGAGAAGAAAGAAAGAAAGAAAAAAAAAAAGAGCCGCAAGCAAAGTTTGCGTACGGATAACAATGAAACCTTTTTTAATCTAATTAATGTTAACATTGCTGGTGTGCGTGTTCCAGGATAGTCCCGATATTTTGCGTATTTTTTTATGCTACGATGATACAACAAGTAGTATGAAAACGGTTTTTCGCAAACCAAATTGCAAACCAAGCGACGACCAAGCACACATACTTTTACTCGAAGCCTTCGAGATACTTAAACCATATTAGTTACAATTTGTATTCGAATGTTTATGAAAAAAAAAGAAAAGAAAAAGAAAAAAAGAAGAAAAAAACGAGAGAAAAAGGAAGGAAGAAAGAGTAATACTTTATAAGGAGGAAATTTAATAACTTCCGAGAGGACGAAGGATTTTCTTTTTTGATAGATGTTACGATAATAACGGCTATAACAAGAGTGAAAGGAAATTATCGACGAGAGAATGTTGCGTCGATAGGATGCGTTTGAGGGACGAGTCTCGAAATTATTCGAACAATAAAAAGTTAGCGATCGAGTAGCGGTGATAATAGTCGAAACAGTTGATTATATTCCTCGTCGAATCACTCTTTTTTGCTAGCATTTCTCCTGTTCGATGTACACGTGACTCGCGTGATCAAACTTGTTAAAGCGTTCACGAATTATTTAAAAAAGGAAAAAAAAAGCTATACGAAGTATAAACGTTTCTATAGTGCGTGTCGAAAAAGACTGTAACAATTTGCATTTACAAGAAATTGCAGATTGTTCCAGTAGTATCGTTCGTTATAGTTTTCCATTGTGTTTCTCATTGAATCTAGATGAATTTGTAAACGAGCATTGATCATTCGGAGGGCTGTACAAATTTCGATTTTTCAACTTTTCAATTTTTCGATATTTACGATACTTTAGTTTACTAACGGTTGATTACTTGAAAATACAGCATTACCACTTGACCATTTGTTAAAGATAAATTTTAACGGATAATTGTCAGTAATTACTAGAACATCGGATGGTCAGTGCTTGATCCTCTCTGTTTTATCGGTAATCGTTATTTATTGGTTTTAGTTTTAACTGATTTAAAAAAAAAAAAAAAAAAAAAAAAAAAAAAGGAAAAAAAAAGAAGAAATGGAAAGAGTCGTGAGCTCGTAAAATCCGTAAAAGATATGCATGCACAAGTAGTTTGTCCCAATGATGAAAATAAGACGAAAACTGTTTAGAGATATATTTAAAAAAAAAGTGAAATATTTAAAGCGAACTTTAATAGCTGCTTCCCTGGGTACCAAATATAATAGGAAAGGCCTAGTTAGCGATATTTAAAATAATGCCTAAAGTAAATGAAAAAAAAAAAGAGAATGAAAAGCTCGAGAATACATCTATTTACGAGTATACTTCTGCACAATATAATGCGCAATAATGATACATCCGTAGGGTGTATATTTTTAATAATTTCGCGGTTATACAGGATATAATAGTTATTATAGTCGTAGGATTCTGAGAATGAAAGAGAGAAAAAGATACACGCGCCTACTAGAAATTTAATATTTCCTGTGAGAAACGACGCAAAAGACTAATCCCTCGTAGTCGCAAGAGAAGGAAATAATAAGGGCTAACAGCAATCTTGTTTTTGAGCGTCGAAGACCCACCGTTCGTTAACCTTGAAAACCATTTTTGTTCCCTCTCAACCTATCCTATTTCCCTTCTCTATTTCCCTTTGATTTCTTCTTCTTTCACAACTTTTTAGTTAGTATTCTTATCGTACGACTGTTCTGTTATTAAACGATACTACTGTTTTTGCCTACTACAATTATAATTATAATATATGGAAAATTATATGTAAACAAATATAAATACTATAAATATTGGAGAAATCACGTCGCTCGTATATTTTCACCTGTCTCTAATACTTTCCCTCGATATAGAAATCTAGTTTTTCACTTTATTTTGTTATTTGATTAGCAGAAAAGATCAAATCGTATCATGAAAGTATTCCATTTAAAAAAATACTTTGTCTTTTTAAACATCACTTTACTGCTTCTTAACTGCTTCGTAATATTCTATCGTACGTAGTTATGACGATTGTAAAGTATAAAATCATTGGAATTGAATCTATACGTAATTCTACAATTAAAATTCATCTTGTCAAAGATAAACAACTTTTTATGCATTTCTAAGCGGTAGCGGTATCTATATACATTGAATTGAATTAATTAATGCGGATTTATGTAGATGGCAGGACGACTGCGCCGATTGTTGACCACCATCAAAAATCGCGCCAAATTAGTGAACTCGTGATCTGTCATTCCGCCGACTGTTCTTCGTAATCCACTTTAAACTTACAAGAGTTCTTTAGTCTTTAGTTCTTTATCGTATCCTTCTCGGTCGATTCTCGAATCTATTGAACGTCTACCCGATATTCGTCTCGTGATACGAGCAGTGTAGTGTATCCGTCAATTTAATAAGGCATATCCCCGTAGCACACCTTGTCACATTGTCATCGTCGAATAAACTCCTTTTCGAAGCGGTCTAACCTCTTAAAACGGTAAAGAACCTTTGGTCTTTACTTCTTTAAACGCGGTGATAGAGTGGTTGAAAGGTGAGGAGGCACTCGAGCGGTGCCGGAAGAGACGCGAGGACGTACTGAAGGGGTTGGCTGGGCTGCCTTTATGCCGTAACAACGAGGGCCCACTTCATAGGGCAGGAAGCACAAAGGTGAGGACGACTCCGTGACTATCGCTGAATCTTCCATGGTAATTATTTTTAAACACGTCCTGGAGATACGAATCTTTAGTGGCTCTAGCACCGAACGGCCGAGTAAACTTCTCGCATCTCCGTTGCCTAACTAAATAACCGGACTAATTAGACCGTAGCCATGTTTTCCAGCACGTTGTCGTCTGTATCACGTTGATAATTATTTTTTTCCTTCCTCTCTTCCAGACGAGAATTTACCCGTGCCACTCTGCCCACTCGTGTTCCCTGTCCGCACGTACGTATCGTTAATAGTCTGTTACAATAATTAATTATGACAAATGAATCGATAAATAAAGGATTCAGTATGAAAGTGATTCTTGCTGAGTTTTCTTAGCTTTTTCTGGACAGTAGTTGGACAAGTGAGATTGATAAGAGGGCGGAACTGGTAGCATAAGGAACGATTTTAAGATTTGATTAGAATATCTGCGATCCATCGTTGTTTATATCGTAAACAAAGTATTTGATTATTGTTATTTTGTAATATAGTAGAACTCTGTTTACATAAAGTTGTTACGATATAAATATATATTTTATATAACTGAAATTCATATATAAAGGAGCCCATTTACGGATTCAACTGGTATAACAGTTCACTTAACCTAATATTAACCAATTCTTAGTATAAACTAATACTAAGAGGTTCTTAGTATAAACCGTTCAATTGCAATGAATAAAATTTTCATTTCGCTTCTACATATATTTTTATATTGATAACCATTTTTTTTTAAATCCTATCATATTATTTGCAATTGAAAACTTTGATGAAAATACCTCTTACTTACTATACTTGTCTTTAAAACATGAATTTTATGTTCGTTTTCATTCTTAATTTATTAGAATATAAATATTGTATTCACTCATTTCTATTTTATTGAAAATGTTTTATTTTTCCTTCCACCAAGATCACTTTAAGATCAATATCTTATTATTCAAAAAACGTGCTTTAGTGAAATATACAATTTTTCAGCCCCCTCTCTGTGCTGTTTCTTTCACTCTCCTCGAATCTTTCGTTTCCTTTTTATTCATCTCTTCTTCGTCAGTCGTCGCGAAGCTTTCCCTGTTCTGTTACTGGCTCTCCCCAGCAGCACGCTTTTATAGTGTAGCAAATCGAATCAGAACGCCCCCGCAGGGTCGTCAACAATATTATTTGTTAGCGGAAGTGCCGTAGTAACTGGAGGTTGAAATGAGGCCAGATTGGCCAGGGTGATCAAGTTAAACGGCACGTGGACAGTAATGCTGTTCCCTGCACCACGAATATCCTCTCGTCGATCCTGATCCTTCCTCCGGCTCTCCAGATTTCAACAGATATTATGCTGTGGGTATTTTCATTCTTTTTTTTCTCCTGTAAAGTTATTCTACTTGGATAAATATTTTTTAAATACGGAGCTGTTAGGATTTTATTAATCAATTATTTAATTAAAATAAAATTGAAATATATCGTTCGTTAGTTTAACGGTAGAAAATTAATTGATTTATGCCAACAGATCCCAAAGTTCATGATTCCAAGGACATGGAATTCGCAATAGATCATGCAGATATCGAGGACCAGAAAATACACGATCCCATAGTTGTAAAAGTCGTCACAAGTCGTCTGAAAGTCGAAGAATCTCGAGATCTATTCATGTAACATAGTTTGTAACACAATTTATGTTCAGAAATGATCTTTACTTTTATACGCATATGAATTAATTTTCTGCGTTTATATCTATTGAGACCAATTGCTTGTCGTATCGTATATTTATCTTCAATATAGGCATTAAAATATTTAGACAAAAATATTGATCGATAGGTGTAATTACGATTACAACTACTTTAGATCTCGAGAATGGTGATGCAACCAGGAAACAAGGAGCAGACAATGGTATAACGCTTGATCAGAAGTGAAATGTCAAGGTAAAGAGCAGTAAAGAGGCTCAAGCGTGTTCGATGAACAGCACGCAACCGTTAGCCTAACAAGCTGTCAAGACGTCGCCGCGTGTCAATCCAATGGTCTCTACGCACCCTTCGAATAAATCTACTGGGAGTCTGTTTCCACCCCCTTTCTCGACGCCGCACCAACCAGAACCGCTGTTGTCTCTCAACCACCGCTTGCAAACTTTTAGCCCTGTGAATGATTTAACTTCTTAGATTGCGTTCCTCTCGTATCCAGTCCTGCATATTCCTTATCTTTCAAAGGTAATATTTCTAGCAATGATATTTATAATATCATTAACATATCGATGAATAGTGGTATATTATTTCATCTTTTTGTAGATAAATTAAGCTCAAGCAAGTCATTTATCGATAGACTGTGGATTTTTATGCATTTAGATGAGATTTAATAGTGCAAAAATGCACAGAATGTGTACAATGTGCAAAAATACATAGAATACCCAACAAAGTAGAGTATCGATTATAATTTTTAATAGATAGGTCTCAATTTTCTCTAGTTGTGCACATAAAAACGTAAATTTGTATAAAAATCCGAGGTGTAATAACCAATAGAAAGCATACTATTTTGTCTCCTTCTTAATTTCAAAACTACTGCAAATTACTGCTTTGGGGTCTTAACAAAATTATCAGCTACGAACATGTTGGAATTCGATGTTTTATTGAATTATTATGGCTGTGTTTAATCAGGGACATTTGATCGAATCTCTGAGCATCTCTCAATAGTATGGTCGCTTATAAACTCTTATTGATCCTGCATGGAAACTTTCATAGATCTTATCTACTAGCTAACGTAATTTGATTTCCTCGAATTAGTACGTGCGTGTGGGGTGCCTTGTACGTACGATAATCTTCTCCCCTTTGATCTACCTATGACGTACTGTTTCAGATTATACACTTTGTAATCTGTAATGTACTCAATCTAGTGTACGATGTAATGTAAATTTGTCGATCACATTTAGCGGTATAAAATCACTTAAAACTTTTTAAACTTCTCCTGTAATTTTTTAAGAATATTGCCGTATTCTTTATAAAAGTTATTTATGCGATGATTATTTCACGTAATATTGTAGATATTGAAATATTGTGAAACGAATACTAATCGTTATATGAATTGAATTATATCGTTTTGCATTGTTTGAAATGAAAATATCTTCCAAATCAATGTTCTTTTCATATAAACTAATTAATACATTTTCATAGAGAATATTAACGAGTGACACCGATTATTATTATTATTAGATAAAGATAAGTGATCTTTACCTGATCTTAACGCCTCCATTGAACAATATAAGCACCTCTTATCTCTTCTTTCCAGTCTCCTGTAATTCTTCTAAAAATATTCCCTTTCATATGATGTACAAGTACTTTTTGAGATTTTTAGAATAATAGATCAAGATCAGACACCCTGTATATGCTTTCTTAGAATCTAGGGAAAATTATAGACCGCTGTTACGAATGCAATTATCAGGTAGTCGACTTTTGGATGGCGCGTAACACGTTTTGTAATTCAGTTCGGCGAAATTGTGCGATTTTCTCATCAGCATCTCGACCGCGTGAAATCAGATTAGCGATAAACGAACTCGCTTCGTTACATCGTTACACGTTACGATATCAATTTGCAACATGGAAGACCCGTTACAGTATGAATAATAATAATCGAAGTTTAGAGTTTAGCACCTATCATTGGTACAATGTTTAGAAAACGTTTTTGCGTATTAAGTCTGAAACTTGTTAGAATGTTACGTTAAATCCGTTCGCTGCAAATACTATTTTTCCAAATAGAAAAATAAACGAATAGGTATATAACACAATAATTCACAGGTAATTAGAATACTAATCGCGTAGAACTCATTAAGAAATTATATTCAACAGTACTAGGTACCGAGATATGTACATATTTCATTTTACAGACACGTAAACGTCTTAATTTTCCATAGATCATAGTTTTTCCAAAATCACGTCTACATCTTCTCTAATCTTTCAATAATTCCATAACTCCTAGATATACAAATCCTTATGAGGATAAAGTCTCCCCACTAAGTAAACTCTTCTCAGCTCCCAGTACCTAAGATATTAAGTACATACATACATCTGCAGGATAAAGTCATTCAGACATCATCCGTCTTAAGCGTCAAGCAATGCATTAATGTAGACTTGATGAGTTGGGCATTGACTTATTATTTCTAATAGACTCAACACGGTCATAAAAACAGCTAAGCTTGTTGAAGAAAAATGTACAGATATCATACGACACCGATGATGTGCAAAAGTATTCCTCTTATTCCAGTGCTGTCTCATATGCTAACTTGTACTATATCACTAGTGAAAGCGATACTGAAGTTTTAAAATTGCTTTCCGATTGAAATGTACAATTTTCGATGACCTCGGTCCATATAGGTATATATAATCTATAGGTATATTTGATTATTTTTTTACGTACTCATCAGTACCTTAGATTATAAAAAAATGCACCCACCGTTCCCGTAGTTTTGTTTTACTGTTGTATACTTCACTATATAATCCCCTCCATCAAGTATATCATCTCTACACAGTACACGTTAAGATTAACATTAAGGTTGACTTGATTATTATCCGTTTTAGATGAACAAGGAGTGACACACACTTGGAAAGAAAGAAAGACAAAGAAGAAGAGACGGTGAAGGACACAGCCAGGTAGCTGTCTATTCGAAGCCACCCTCGCGCTTTACAGACTGCAGTATCCTGTGCTGCGCATATCGGTACCGAACCCCTATGACGGAAAATAATGAAAGTAATGGGAACCCGCCCACTGCATTTAGTCCGCGCAGCTACCAACCCCCATTCATCCCCTCGCTGCCTCTCTCGTCGTTCCTCTGCCCACCCTGTCCGCATCACCGGGGGTTCTCTGTACTTGCCGCCTTGTTCATTCTCATCCATCCTAGCCTTGCTCCATTGGCTATTGTACCTGCCATTTCATTGTCCTTTATTTCATTATTTTCGCCGCATTCCTGTCTCCCTTTTACCCGGCAAGGGGTGCGAATTTTCCCCCTTTATTTACGGTGCCGTAATAACAGACGTCTTAACGGAATTTAAACGTCATAAATGGCCTGCCATGATCTCATTAGTTTACGAGATAGTTGCTTTCTCTTCTTACCTTTTCTCTTCTGCTTGTTGCCTGTGTGGTTCCGTTGCTCGGCGTACGACAAAGCTTATTCGAGAGCGAGCAATATCGCGAACCTGAGATCTGCCGTTTCGACATCAAAGAAAATATTTTGTAATATAGATTATGCTTGCGCACGGTTCAAGTTTGAATGCGAATGTTTAAGGTAGACAAAGCCGAAAGAGTGCGTCGAGATGAAGCTGATGTCGGTACACGATTTTGTGAAGATTTGGTTGCTGTTGAAGCTTATTTTAAGCTCTTCATCGGTTAGAATAATATTGGTGATAATTAGACTGCGGATATTTATGATATGCAAAAATTTTGTTCACTCATTATATATACACATTGTGACAGGTTTAGATATTTCACATACTTTTTGCATATTATGGGTATAATATGTATTTTTGCATCTTTAAATTTTTCATAAACGCAAAACAATCTGCGATCTAGTAGTAATCTTTATGGATGTGTTTCTATGTGATATCGTACAGTATGTTCAGAAGAATTGGTACTTCATGTCCTAGGTAAGATTTTAACGAATTGTTTACTAATTGTTTGTTACATCACATGGGTAAAATTCATTAACAGTTCTTTAATCTTTTTCAGACATTTTCTGTGATAGAACACGTGTCTTTATTCTTCATACCTTGAACGGGGGTGTATGTCAAGAGAAGGTGTGATGAAAGGTTTTGACGCTTGACCCTTGCTGAACGTGTCGATAAAGCGGCGAAGGAAAGGAATGAGAAATAACGTTATCGGTAAAAGTATTTTCTCTTACCTAATATTTCTCGCCGTACAAATATCATATTTGTAAGAGAGACCCAATATATATACTGATACGATATCAATGATATTAGGTGACGCCTCCCCTTCTATATAACAATTTCATCCGAGAATTTTCTCCTTTTTCGATACAGATGCAATCACCCTATAAAACCTACCTAAACATTTCTCGCCTCCGTTTCACATGTCTAAAATGCCACTTACCTATCGAATTCCAAGCAAGTACGCTTTAATTGTATCAAAGGAGCAAACTTTCGCCTCGAATTATCGGCTTATTTAACCAACCAGCCTACGATACTGTGCAAAGGTCTTAGACGATCATTCAGAGCGACTAAACGAAGCTAAACGAAAAGAGCCGGCAGAGCAGAATAAATTTTCTAAAAAAAAAAAAAAAAAAGAAAAAGAAAAATTCATACAGCCAATAACAAAATTTTCAGAATCATAATCCACGAAAATATATACCAAGAAGTAATCCAACATTCCCAAAAGAGCGATCTCCAGCAAAACACCATGTTCCATCGTCCACATACAAACAATCAACGGAATATCGTTGCACAAGTGTTTTTTCCGTTACAAAACACCATGATCCATCGTAGATCCGTATTTGAGAATATGCAGCGTGATTTAGCCTGGGTAATATGATTATAGGTCTCTGTCTCTCTCGCATCCTCTGGTTCCTCCGTGTCTCTGCCTCTCTCACCTCTCTTCTCACCCCTCTGCTTGGCAATGTGTGTGCGTGCGCGTCTGTTGGACCGTCCTTTTCATCCACCCCCACGAATCTCCGGCGCCGCAAGGGGATGAGAACGCCGACACCTCCACCCTCTCTCTATACACGCTCCTGAATCCAGAGAGAGAGAGAGAAAGAGAGTGAGAGAGTAACTCTGCTCGCTCTGGCTCTGATCCCTCGCAATTACTTCCCATTATCTGGGTATTAGGATTCACCCCAACTGGGAGCAGCACGACGTGTTCCGCAGACTCCGCCTATGCCTTCGTGCTCAGCCGGAAACGCTCCGGGACTGTCAGCTCGCGATATCCCCCTTTTCTTTCTTTCTAGACACGATCGCGACCTCTAACGTTCGGCAACAGGTAGCAAAAGACGGCCGTGATAGAATCCTTGTCCTTGGCATTTGTCTCTCGTCCATTTCGACATCGATCTTCTGGATATGCTGGATTTATACGTCTGCCGCACAGTGTTCGGAAATTCTGGAAATTTTTCTTTTCTTTTTATTTTTCATTACTTGTTCTTTTGGTATGAGACTTTCTAGGATCGATGATTTACGCATCTTCCGCGAAGTGATGTCTCGATTAGGTGGACATTTTTAAATCTTCCCTTTTCGGTTTTTGGTTCATTGGTTTTCAGAGTTTGCATAATAGTTTCAGGATCTCTGAGTTCAGTGGTTTGCGAATGAAGAATCTTTTTAGCCTCTGAAAATTTGTTGATCTCTTCTTTTGATTCTTCTTCTTTTTCTTCTTGTTTTGTCTTCTTTTTCTTCTTGTTTTGTCTTTTTTTTTCTTCTTTTTATTATTTGTGCGAAGGGTTTTGGCTTTGAGATTAGAATCGGTGATTCATTGTACGTCGCTTCTCGGTGTTTAAGATTCTGAAAATTTTGTAGTGCTTTCTTCTTATCTTCTATTTTTTCGCTTTTAGCCGGTTTTTAGCTTTTGCTTTTAAACAGAACATCGTTAAAAAGATTCAACTGAACGCGGCTTACGCGTCTAATTTTGTATAGGAGTTTTATAAGGAAACTCGGTCGGGGGATGAAACATGATTCACGGTTTAATTCACGGAATTAAGCCGAGATTAATTGCTTCTTTAGCTCGTGGAGTGCGTTAAGCCTCGAAAATGTCCCAAACGACAGGCAGAAAATGTCAGGCTGTCAATTAGCGGAATGATATTGTTGCACGAAAGGCGACCTCGTCGTTCATGACCCGCGACAACCTATAAATGTCAATTACGATACTTATCTGTCGTCCGTAGGAACGCACTAAATCTAATGTGAAAATTAGTCCGTCTATTTTTTAACTCTTCGCTTTACTTACTTTAAATAAAAAAGTATAGAATTTTAAAAAAGAAACTGCATGATTTTATGCGACGGTATTTCCTCTTCTTTCCTTCTCTCTTCTTCCAAATAAATAACGCTTATCTTAAATAAATAAAAGTTATTCGAATTGTAATATGTAACTTTAAGAAAATTTAGCCAAAGAGAAGGAAAAATAACGATATCTGAATCTCAACTTGAAATCTCGATGAATCTGTACTAACTTTTCCCTTTTTATTTTTAAATATCATCCCCTTTTTTTATCTCTGATAATAAGTTAGATTTGAATAAGAAAACCTGTTCGAGGAAAGAGAAGAAGTCGTATGTCGTACCACATTGATGTTTTAATTCCATTTTGAAATATAAAATCTTTTCTATATTTTTCTCTTCCTTCGTCCTTCTTTTCTTTTTAAATAAATCACACTCATTCAAATGACAACGCGTGATCATAAAATGTGATCTGTCTGTCTTTAAACAAGTAACACTGATTCGAATCGTAACTATAAAAAGGACTTCTAACTGGGGAAAGGGAGGAAGTGATATTATACATCGCGTTACATCATGACATTTTAATCCCAACTTGAATCACAAGCTAACTTTCTACTTCGCTATAAAAAGTGACTCGAAACAGACTAGCTTTATTATGGCATTTCGCTATAAAAAGTGTCGCGAGAGATCGACCAGACTCTAATCGCTAAAGAGTCATTTACAAGTCGTTTACACTTTCTACATCGTCTCGAGTCTTTCAATCTTCTTATATTACACCATTTCATTGTACACTATTCCTTCAATCACAAATTCATTCTTAACACTTCAAATGTCGTTCGTATTTCTTTCACGTTCTTTCACATTGTTCTATTAATCACTGGTTCAAAATGAAGAGTTCCTTCTAACAATTTTGTTCTATAAGCGAGACAGTATTACTTTTATCATCCATTTAGAATCATCAAATCTTCGTCACTTCGATTTATACTCTTTTACATTATATTCCTTAACATTGTTCTTCTCGTAACTGCGACTCGTTTCTTAAATGAAAATAAACTGTCTAAAATAATCTGTAAAAACGTTTCGCTCTGATAAATAAAATTTCACAATTAATGGAAAATGTCGTTGAGGAAATTCTTTCGAAATCGCATTGCGGATCTTCGTATTTCCTGAAGGATTTCCTAATAATTGTTTAAACCGATTGACTGCACTTGAGAGAAACGATTCCAACGTTTAGAAAAATCCACGTGATTTCTCTCGGTTCTCCCTTCTTAAATTTTCCTTCAATTTCTCAGACCGATCACTCGGTTTCTCGTTTTTGAATGCAATGTCTGCATTTACTAACTCAGATTAAACGTTCCCCCGTGTGAAAGAGCAATATCAACCTTGTACTGTTTCGTTTCAGCGATGTTGGCGTTGAATAGCTTGTCCGTGTTGGGGTTGATGAGACAAGCTAACCGAATGACGATACGTGATCTGATGAAAACTCGTCGGTGAACCGGCACGCCTAGAGACGTGAATATTGCCTGTTCGCGTTGGCGATGGCGTCTCGTCACCTAGAACGTCGATTTCATCGTCGTCGGAGTCTACCGGCGCGTCACTGCTCGCCCGTGATTCTCGCCCGCCGCTCAGAGAGAAATCCACCGGTCGTTCTGCAAACAATTTCGTCGCAAACAAACTCATTACTTATTTCTATAGGAAGTTTATGGGATTTTTTAACGAGTTTTTGTATGATTATGTTGTGTCATATGATTATGCGTCTATATTTCTATAGTTTTAAGTCTATGGATCCTGTTTCGTTCACTCGCGGAGAGACGCGTTCGCGAGGAAGCACGTCAACGGGAGTCGTAAATTCCCGTTACGATTAGACAATCGACGCCGCGAAGTGATCGATCCCCTATTTCGATTAGGATAATAGAGGTGATTAAATGAAATTAACACTGTGTTAACAGGGTTAATATAATATGTATTTTCAACAATGATGAAGGTAATAACAGATGGTTTAACGATAAATGCGCCTGATGTATTAGAGATATGCTGATAAATTCGCAATGCTTTCTATTCGCCTCCTCGAAATGGACTAATATGAGCGTTACAATTGTTTAGCGACGAATATGATTGAAGTATGACAGAAATGCAACCCGACTTTATGATAGCTCTCGATGTATGTCGTTTGAATCTGCAGATGAGACTGATCGCCCTTCGATCCTTTCTTTGTCTTCCCGGAGACGACCCCTCACCACGCTCGGATCAGGCCACCGTTCGCGCTATGATCTCGCATGCCGCCTTTTTTTGTGTGTATATAAGGTACCGGGCAGAAATCCGCGACGTTGTATGGATTTCGCTGGTCCTATAAGATGATCTGTCCGCGACATTGTAGTGCTGTGCGCGACGGTTAGGAATACGATCTATCGAAAGCCTCGTGGCGTAACACAGTGAAAGAATGTTTGTACGGTCGAAGAACTGAGACTGTGAAGGTGCGCAGTAAGGATGTGAAGACATCTGGTTGCCGTATTGCCCGCGATGTGTGGCCTGGTCTAGATAGAGAGTCGGCCGACGTAACAGATTCCTGAGTCTCTATATTATATTGTATATTTATTTCTTCATTCATACATTGTAGTTTTTGGATACGATTCATTATCTCAAATCTAAGTTAGTGTTACACCACAAACGTAAAATTTAGCACCTAGTCTTTATAAGTTTCTATATTTCTATATTTTTGTGTCGATGGATCCCTGAGTCTCTATATTGTATATTTACTTCTCCGTCCATACATTGTAGATTTTGGATACGATCCAATGACCTAAATCTAAGTTAGTGTTACACCATATACATAAAACTTGGGACCTACAGCCTCTAGTCTCTATAAATTTCTGTATTTCTATATTTTCATGCTTGTGAATACTTAGAAGTATCTGCAGGCTAAGTCTGTATATTTTTATATTTGTAAGTCTATAGATTCCCAAGTCTGTATTTCTAGACCTACAGATACCTGGATCTCCAGGCTTCTACATATATTTCTAGGTCTACAGATTTTTAGGCTTCTGTGGTTCAGTATTCCTATATTTCTAGATCTGTAAATTTATAGGTCTCAATGGCTCTAGATTTCAATATGTATCTATGTACTTTTAGGTCTGTAGATCCCTAGATCTATGTATTTTTAAATTTTTATATTCCTAGGTTTGTAGATCTCTACGTCTCCGTATCTCTACATGTCTAGGTGTCAAGATCTCTATACTCCGCTTCTTCTGTATTTTTATGTCTTTTTGTTTCTACATCCCTCCACTTCTATATATTTTCTGTACAAATTCGCGTAGAAGGCGTTAATCCAAATTCATCTTCGTTCTGCTTGAAGAAAACAAAGGTAGCACGAAGACATTTAGCTGAAGAAATAAACATAATAATCGAAGGTTACTGTAACGAGTGGTTAACGTATTGACGAGAAACAGTGTAAACAGAGTTGAGAACAAGAGGAATTTGACCACGGTAAGGCAGGATATTCGCTGCGAGTTCTACATCGAAATTATAGATATGTATTCGTCCGGTAGAATTTACTAGTTCTACAAACAGAATCGACAAGTTTAAATTAAATTTCTCATTGAAATCGCTAAACACCTATAAAATCATGAATTTCAAGTCGAATTTCATATAGGAATTCTACGTCTCCGTATTTCAAAGAAGCATTCTTATTAATTTCAGATCTCAGAATACGCAATGCTCTTCGTCATCTTCCAATTTCTTTACCTCCAAAAAAAAAAAAAAAAAAAAAGAAGAAGAAGAAAAAAGGAAGAAAATATACGAATCCCGTGCCATTAATTCCCACGATTCGAAGCTAATCAAACGTACCACCAGACGCTATACGAAACCCTAACGAAACCGAAAGGAAGCGTAACCGACAGAGAAAATGCCTCTAAAAAGCTACCTCTCCGGTTCTTATCTCAGTGGTCAGAAAATCGACTGATCAAATTGGGTCAGATATGTGCTGGTACACAACTATAAGGTCCTCGACAGCAGCCCTCGGCCGTGGGCAATCGTGAATGTAGGTCTGGCCAAGCACTTAGCCGATAATTGACTAATTTTCTCGAAGACCGAATCGAGAAGACAAGAGGTAAGAACAAGGTTCGTAAGACGTTCAGTCGGGAGCAACAGAGAAACATGCGATAAGAAAGTGATAGATAGATAGATAGAGATAGGTAGAGAGAGGGAGAGAGAGAGAGAGAGAGAGAAATTGGTGGTGGGGTGTCGTAACTCTGCAGTGGGTTCCTTAGACGGTATCCGTTGGAGTCTCTCGAGGACAAGGCGGTCTCATCTTCTACGTGCTTTCCACCCCTTACAACCCCCTTCTTCTTGGCTACCAAGGAGACGTCTACTAACTTCGTTAGCCCTTCCTACCGAACGAAGCCATCTTGGCTACCGAGACGAGCAACTTGCCGAAGGTTATGAGTAGATGCGGTGTAAGTCGCAACGGGGTCGGGGGTGAGTTCGAATCGTGCACCCCCGGTTTAGAGAGCGATCGTTTCGTGAAGATACAGCGTTGTTGGAAAAATATACCGCCTTATGGTGTTTAATACGATATAGATGTATCATACATTTTCTATTTTATTGTTTAATATAACGTATATAAGATATAATATATTGATATTGTACATGTATATACGTATGTGTAATATACAGTGGCGCACAAGGGAAAGTTTATAAAATAAGAAAGATGTCATGATTGTACAAAATGAAGTTACATTTAATAAGAACAATGAAGTATAATATATGCGACAGAATAGATGATCGTTATCGACATCGAAAGTTACTAAAATTCATATCAATTTGAAACATTCTTTTATCAAGCACTGTACGTTACATTATATATAATGTTGCCACGAGGAATTGAATATTTACTGCGTTATATTTTTGCAACCGTCTCATTATATTGTATTTAAATACAGTATAATTGCGTTAATATATTAGGTTGTCCGAGAAGTTTCTATCGTTTTATGTGGAAATAATAGATACACAACATTTTTGTTTTATATTCTATTAATTTATGTATGATCCATTCTGTTCTATTTCCATTATCACGATCATACGTAATTCAATAAAATAATATAAAACAAAAAATGTTGTGTATCTGTTATTTCCCTATAAAACAAAAGAAACTTTTCGGACAAGCCAATATATATGAAAATTCTAGAATCCAGAAAATTGTACAAATTTTGGAATGTATATTTTCTTATGTATTTTTAATCGTACGCTGTGCCGTTTTCTCAGCGAAAGTTTGACGAACAAGATAGTTGGAAAGAAGATAACGAGACAACTGGTTCGAATGGCGTATTAAGAATAGCATTAGGATTAGTTTTATATTTTTTTAAAGTAATTTAGGAGAAAGGTTCCTCCGAGAAGGAGTAAGTGGAATAAAGCAGTATTTTCGTCCGCGAACGTGAACGTTACAGCTTTAAATCAATTCACGCGAGCAATCCGATTTAATTATACCCAGATCACGGCATTTACTACATTATAACAGCGTCGATCGTGCACCATTGTGCGTGCACAAAGCGGTACAGTTATCGGGAATTATTGCTCCATCTATTTGCACGACACTGTTGTTTCGTCTTCTACGTTGTTTACGGTGTTGTAATTCACGTGATAAATACTTACGCGATACAGAGAGCTTTGCATGTAAATGAATTCTTTTTTAATCAACAAATCAGAATCGAAATTTGAAAGTGAAACAAAAAATATCACTACTCTGTTGCTTACTCTCTAAATCTACATATTCATTTATATTTCAACTTGTCGTATCATATTACGATATCATTACAACATCATCGTTGCGATAACTAATAGGAAATACACATCGACATTTATTCGTTTACTGCGATATAATAATTTTTGATTGTGAAATGCTAACAGATAGCGGCTGATAAACAAAGATACTTAGATTAAATTAGTAACAGCGAATGAAAATACTTCTTTTATAACTCTGTCGTATAATTTGACGTTGAAATCCGATGTAAAAATCGTACGATCTTACGCGAATCTTACGAAAATCGAAGACAATTCAATTTAACAGCAATGCTATCCTACCAGGCCCGGTCAAACGACGGGTTTCAAAATGTAATTTAAAATTGTATATTCATTGTTATTTCTTTCGTTCGTCTAACATTATGTAAATTCTTATATTAATTGATTAAACAGATAATGAATCCAGATAAGGAGATAACAATGAAAGTACGATTTTAAATTAAATGTTGTAACCGGTCATTTGACAAGGCCTTGCTAGGATTAGTGTTAATCCTTAAATATCATTTATCTGCGAGAATTTGTTTCAATATTTAGAAACTTAGAGACGCGTATATTGCTCTATTAAAGATCGTTCAGACGATCAATATTATTGTCAATATTTAAGGTCCTCTACGTTATCGCATGTAAGAGATCTTCCAGACGATCGATGTATACCGTCAATACGATGTTGAGAATCTTAAATATCGACAATAATATTGATCGTCTGAACGCTCTTCTGTATACAGTTTTCTCGGATGAAAAATTGTGTCATCCTCTTCTACCGATTTTCCTTCGAGTCTCTCTCTCTCTCTCTCATTGCGTCTTTGCTATTCGCATTTTCTTCATAATAGAATACGGAAACAATATAATCGAGCGAACGAAAGCCTGTTGAAGCGGAATTTAGAGGAAGGATAACAGAGGGCTAAACCGGAGGATAGGAATTGTGGGAAATTGTACGGCAAAAAGCGGTCATTATCCATGCAACGGTAGTTAATCATTATAGTTACTGCGACCTCGGTTATGGTCTGGTTAGTTAACTAAAGTTGCGTAATTTATTGCCAGCCGAATTTTGGTTGCATTATATGGTCCATTAGCATGATAACAGGGAACTATTTGACGTACACGGAAATTCCGACGCGCTGCCCGCGCTCGAATGCAAATTGATAATCACAATTACGAAGTTTATACTAATAACGATTTAATTGCGATACACAAGCCACCATCTACTTTCAGCCACGATCATTACTTTTCCGCTGGCTACGACGAGGACCAATTACTGCGCGCGAAATCGTTAACAATTCTCTATCTGTCCGCCAACTACACTTCGTTTCTTTAGCTTCTTCCTCATCTTTTTACCTCGTCTCCTCTTTCCTATCTCCTCGGTAAATATTTAGCTTGAATCCGAATTTAGCGTACAATAATACGATTACTGTAATTATCAGGTTGCGAATATTTGTACAAATTCACATCTTTAAAAGAGTAGGACAGAAGCAGTGATTTGCTTCGTCTGTTATATAAATACCATAACGACCAGTATTGATACTTTCGATATATATTCTTGCGCATTACGTGCATTTCACGCTTCTTTTCTTTTGCAGTTTCCCCATAAAGGAACAAAAATCCGAAGACTGTTAATCGTTTAGTTGATATCGAGATCAGGAGAATGATAGAAGCGTTTCCTAAAGAAGAAGATGGGACCAAATTGTCTGGTTACCGTTGATCAGTAATCGAGCTAACATCACGAGGCGTATTCCGAAAAAGATGAGCTTTCAGATTACGCAATTAGAATACGAGAATTCACTTGAAACAGCAGAAATACGAACGTGATTCTGAATCGGACAAATACGATAGTTATTTCTGACGAAGAAACGATAGCGAGAAGGATATCTTTAAAAATCCTTAGGATTTCCCTTTTCTTCGCATGCGTGAAATTATATCAGAAAACAGGATTCGATAACGCAAACTGACCGAAAGAAAAAAAGAAAGAACATTGCAAACGAAATATCACGTTAACAAAACTTTCATCATTCCGATACGTTTCCGACGTTTTTAAACTTTTAAGAGCGATATTGAATATCGCGGACTTGTTCCGAGTTTTTGTAGAGTGTCTTTCTTTTTTTTTTCCCCTGCCGACGCAGAATTCCAAATATGATTTATGAGCAATTGATTATGTAGGACACATCGTGTTGTTAATCCGAGCTAATTGATGCGAAGCAACGCGAGCGGCCGCGTGTTTATCGAAAAGTCGATACATGTGTTTAGCGGTAATTACGCATTGTTAGGCGGATACGAAACTGCACGGGGGTTCCAGCAATTGCAATTAAACGCTTGCATTAGCTACGCGATGCGTGAAAATTTTAAGCGTCATCGAGTTTATAATAGGACGCTAACTTTCCATTTTATCAGCTATAACTTTCCCCTGAAGTCGTGATCGCCCGTTTTGCCTGTCTGATCACCTGTCCTCAAAGTCTTTTTACCTTTCCAATTTGTTACCCAACTTTCCTATATGCAGCTCGTTCTATCCGTAATAATTTTATTACGAAAACAAAATCTTGTATTCGCTTTAAAAAAGGTCCAATGTATTTTTCAATTCGTTGTTCAGAGGGCAAGACGTTGGAACTTTCACGCGTTCAAGTAAAAGTTCAGATAGAGATTCGATGTTCAAACGCATAAGTAGCAAGTCGCTGACGAGTAGAATACGTACACGGTGCTTTGAATTCGAGTTTACAAAACGATATTGCTGGCACCAAAATTTTGACAATTGTATGGACAATTGTAAACAGATTTCGTAAAGATATTACGAAGACGATGATTCAGATACGTCGCCAGTAGCGAAAATCATGATCTATGATTCATATTTCATTTCATAAGAATTCTTTTCGCGAACGTTGAAATGATTCTTGCACGAATCGCTTTAAAAAATAACTTGCAAACAAATTGTACGTTAGACAAGATATATACTAGTTACGATACGTTCTCGTAATTCTTAATCATTTCTAGCGCGAGTGTAAGGTCGTATATCAGACGAGACATATGATATACTGATTGTGATAAACTCTTGTAACTGTTAATCGTTCCTAGTGTCAATAATTCCATTTTTTTTTTCTAAAAACGCGGAAAAACGTAGATATTTTCGTTCAATCTCAGCTGATACCATTACGATCTCAAAACCTATCAATCTTTCGCGAAATTGTCAGGCGAGAGACACATAATTACGCGAAAGTTAAACCCTTGAAAAAAATGTGTACACGTTAGCTGTTTTATTTGTAACGCGTATCGAGCCTGAATCTGCAGATTCTGTTGTAAACGAAGTCTAGCTGTCCTTATTATCAGGATGGAAGAATATGAGATTTGCTTACCGGCAGGCGATGTAACGGAAACGGATTGACCGGTGCATTGCTGATTAGAATTCTGGTTGCCATTGCTTCCAGCGCTGGTGTTCAATTTCCTCAATTGTTTCTTGTGCTTCATCCGCCGATTTTGAAACCACGTTTTCACTTGGGTCTCCGAGAGGTGAAGAGCCGCCGCGAGCTCTACCCTCTCCGGTGTACTCAGGTACCTCTGCACCTCGAATCTAGCTTCCAAACCCGCTAATTGTTGATCACTGAACACCTAAATACGACACAAACGATTTCTTGCAAGCCTGTACGAACTTTTACTTATTTCGACAATAGCGTTTCTAGTAATTTTGTTTTGCCTGATGAAATTACTTGCACGATTGATCGATATTGTTTCGACGATTAAATTATTTTCCTTGACATTTTCATGAACATTGTTAACCGTTGTTATTTAATCTTGTCATACCAAATTCATATAGAATTTCGTTAGTAGCATATTAGTAGGAGGCTAAAGGTAGAATATTGCAGCTGTGAATTTTCTTAGCGTAACAAACCACTTCAAACAAGCTTACACTTATTACTAAATAGTTTTGGTTTCTCTATTGAGGAAACTACCAGGGAACATTAATAACAAAAGTAGAGCGACAATGTAAAAATTAAAGAAAGAATGCAGTTGCGTAATTCACTATGGAAGATCTTGGCTCAACATAAGGAACATTCGCTTTGCCATTTTCTTAGTAGCTATTTAAATGAAGTTAATTTAAGATGTAACTATCCACTGTTGTAACACCACGTCGGATGCAAAATGTCGTAAAATTTAATGTAGTTAAAGTTTAAACTGAAATTAGTTTAATCTAAATTTCTAATAGTTCAAATCACAGTTAAAAGTAAACTTCGTCGCTGAATTGGAACTACGGTCAGCGTTACGAGTATGATTCGATATCTTAACATTAGAATTGCCAATTATAATGAAAGCACTGCGACGAAGATAAATCTATGATCATAATCATTCTTATTTCAATGAGATCAAAATCGATTTCGCGAAAAGCGCATTTGTATGTTTTCAGTAATTAAAAAAAAATGAAGGAATTAAAAAACAAATCTCTATAGCCGTAACGTTACGATACTTTTATCTTCGTATCGAGACAAGTGAATCATGCAAACGACGACCAGTGGAAGAGGCAAAAGATAAGGATTACAAGTGGTTTCACTCACTGTTCGTGCCTTTCGTCGACGGCAGTGCTTCAAGGCCGCAAGTTCAGTAACTCCCGGTACCACGCCAACCCCCATCGCCGTGTTACCAAAAAGTGGTCCCAGGAAGAAAGTTGCCGTAGGCGGTGCAGAAGGATAACCAGGTAATAAACTGGCGAATTGCTGGTATTGCTGATGTTGTACTCCGTGACTGGACGTCAGGTGCTGATGATGAAGTTGATGATGAGAATGCGGTGGAGCGGTTCCACGACTCAGAATGTCTTCTATCAAAAACGATGTTCTGCTCGCGGAAGTTCCATTCTGACCTGGCTGGGCCTGTTGCTGCTGACAAGTGGACTGCATTTTTACCAAAATGAGCAACTTTTCAGCTATCGAACTTCGATTATTTGTATTGTAAGTTGCTTGTTTGTTACATAGTTGACGAAGTTTTCTTTAAAAAGTTATATATATCAATCGTGTAAGTTTAATACCGTTAAGCTTGATTTCATTCGTCTAAGTTTTTAACTTTAACTAAGTGTTTTTGTTTTTTTTCTCACTTTATTAGTTTGCTTCCATCTCTTTGACGATCGGTGAGTGGCGATTCAACGCTGAAGATCTTGACCATTCGAGAAGCCCTGGTATCTTCTTTCGGTAACTTCATCGGTAAATCGAGTCTTTTCTTTGGTTCGCTTAACGTTTACAAGCATACGATTAATTCATAAGGTATGGACTTGGCGTTCAGGAAGACGCGGGATCACTTCGAATTGAACAAACTTCTTTGCGCGCACTCATTTCAGAAATCCGCATAGAAACATTCCATTCGCCGCTGTAA
This sequence comes from Bombus hortorum, assembly GCA_905332935.1. NCBI lineage: Eukaryota > Metazoa > Arthropoda > Insecta > Hymenoptera > Apidae > Bombus > Bombus hortorum. Next base: position 5,663,931 of record HG995198.1, on the reverse strand, counting down.
GTGCCCTTAATTACTCTACATCTTACAACTGCACAATAAGATGTCATTTATCAGATGACCGACACAGACGTCTTCAATAACTCTACACCCTATATCTTGCAGAAGCCCAGGCGACATTGTAACCAACTCATCGACCAATTACTCCTCAACATCCAGTTCAATCCGCAGTACATATCAACATCTATCTGACAACAGATATAAACGTCATCGATTACTCTACGGCTCTACACTCTGTACTCTTCTTTCTAAATGCAGTCTTGCAATCAACGTCAGCAGACAATTAGTCCACTTCAATCCACGGTAAATATTCCAACGATCACCGCCATCGGACCGGTGCTTGCCCAAAGTTCACCAAAAATCCTGATCATCACGTTCACCAAGCACTAAGCTGCAGAAACTGGTTTCAGAGGCTGCAAACTCTAAAAAAAATGGACACGTACACTGTCCCGGTTCACGTACTGGGATCACCAAACGTGTTCGATCTCGCGCAAACTGCACTACTGCACTAAAGAAACTAGAGAAACAAAAATATACAGACAATCCACTGTGGCAGGCGAGAATCGTTTTGGCGCGTTGCACGGGCGGCTTGCAGCGGAAAATTCTAATTGAATTGAAAGGGGAATCGAAGGCAAGCAGCTGTAGGAAGGAAGAACTCGCGGATCGTGGCGGCGTCGCGTCGTTCTTCGTCGACGTTTAGGGAGTATCGGTGCGCGATTCAAGGCGATTCAACCCCCCGCGCGCGCGATCATCTCCACCCTCAGCCGCTCTAACTGGTCAAGAAAAGTAAAGCTTGGGAAGCGGATATCGCGGGGCTCGAGTCACGTTGTTATTGGCCGGCGTCGCGACGCCACTCGCCCTCACGGTTGGCCCCGTGACGAACGCGGGGCGGTACCATCGGCACCGTTACCATGGACACGATACTGTTTCGTCATAGGATTTCCTAGCCACCGACGCGGTTCTCTCTCACCCTTGTGCTCGCCGGAGCAACCCCCTTGGTGCCGGATCGGAAAGAGAAAGGGAGGAGGAAGCCGTGGAGGTGGAGGTGGAGGAACGAGATGTTCTGTATTCGTGGTTCCCCATGTCGTCGTTGTGCATTCACATCCACTCCACGATAACGGTGTTCACGCGTGTACCTTTGAGGTAGCTTTTCCTACCGCTTAAATTGTATTTCTTTCGCCTTTATCTTTTTCTTTCCTTTACTTTTTTTCACTGGTTTTTATTGCTCTTTTTTTTTAAGCATTCCCTCCGAGGATCCGCCGATCGTCCTTTGTCCCGAAGATGGCTGGTGGAGAATTTCAGATGAATTTTAAGGTATTTCTTTACGTTGCTGAGGTTCGATCGTTTATTTTCTACGCTATTGGTCATATTTGTTTTTCCTCTCGGCATGAAATTTTGTTTTTCACGGTACCTATGGTTGTATATGAAAGGAACGTGAAGAAATGTTGTATTTCGAGTTCTTCTGCCATATCGAAGTAGTATTCTGTTAGCGATATTATAAATTAGAAGAGCGAAGGTAACGTGATAATATAGCAGCTTCATATTCTTGTTCACGAAGAACTAATAAAACCTTCTTTGAAGAAGGCGATGCATTTCGTTTGTCTATTGTTGTTCGCATTTCATCACGTTCTTTCTCTCTCTCTTTTTCTCTCTTTCCGTCTGTTTTTTATCTCTTCTCCTTTTTTACTTCTTTCTCATAAGTATTGATCCTCCGTCTGCGTTGAAGTATATAAAAGCTTTTCGCAAGGCAATACATCTGTATCGAATCTTGAAAGGATGGAGAATGCGGATCAGGAGGAGCAGGCGGATCAAAATTAGATTTACTCGTTGGACGATGTGTACACGAAGCAGGATGTAGATACTTACGATGTACGTCCAAAATAGATAGGTGTTCGTGTATATCTGTGTGTATGATCCTCTGTAGCTTAGCGTAGGCTCTCGATCAATGGAATTATTATGGCATCACGTCGTAGATGCTAACGCAATTTTTACGACGAGACATCCTATGCAACCGCTAATTGCACCTACTGAGAAGAAGATTTCATAGTGTTTAACGAATTCTCAATCTGCGTCCTTTCTCCTTTCTATTTTCCATACTTGTACTCATATTTATACATTCCTATTTCTATAGGTATTTATGTCTTTTCATATTTTTATATTCTTACATTCTTACATACCGTTATCTTTATTTTCCATACTTTCACAGTTTTATATTTCTATTTCCTATACTCCCATACACACCGTATACACATGTACATCCATACGACAAACTGAAAATCATAGCGGCCCAAGTTAAAATTCCAAAAATTTATATCTATGTACTTTTCCATCTTTTGATAGGTAACCAAGATGTAACTTATCGTGACAAGGCTTTTTGTTAACCCGAGAAGACACGTTCAGTGTTTGTAACATCTTGTAATCCCCACGAAGGAGAAAAACACCGGACCATCCTTTCCTGCCTCCAACGTCCAAAATAGGTCTCGCCACTAACGATCAGATGCATCAAACGATGCATGATAGTCACAGTTTAGTATCTAAATGATGCAGCCAAGGTTGGTGATTTCTCGTGTAACAAGTCCCGAGAGGGTGTGTTTAGAGCACGGCGGTGGACTTTGCGAGCGGTTTCCGGAACATCAGGGGGAACAGGGGGTTAGTTTCGACAGCGCTAAGCTTGCGGACGGGATTTTCGGCTTTGGTATCGACATCGAGGGCCGGCTACGCCGTATTGCGGACCGTCGAGGGATCGACGGAACGGATGAATGGACACTCGTCGGTAACACAATTACCGGGATGTTAATTTACCCAATAATCGCGGAAGCAACCCCGTCTAAATGCCGGCACGCGCCACTTCCCCTTCCGCCGTCGCCTAAATAGAGACAGCCTCGCTGTAATGTCAGGGATGGGTACATCGGCTCAGGTTTTACAGACGATTGCGTCGTTGCACGTGCGTTTTACCAAACAGCTCCAGCTACGTACAATGGTCTGTAACTGGTCTCTTTGTGCTGCATGTCGAACAAGGCAAATAAAGTTGAACGATTTTGCAACTGTGGCGGCACGATGGCTAACGTACTTTGAGAATCCTGAACTGATTTTTCGCAGGCTGTGATTTTTAATTATAATCGATGGAGAAGCTTTGTATAGATGGTGTTTATATAGGAATGGGAGAAAGTAAGAATATGTCATACAACGTAGATACTAGGAACACAGAAATATATTTGCGTGTATGTAATGCTGTGGAGTAACGTAAAGTCTGGTGATGTATGCGGGATTTTAAAGAAGAAGTTTAAAGAGTAGGAACGTAGAAGTATGGAAAATGGAGATATAATATGGTAGAAACGTTCAAACGTATAAATATAAAGATCAGAGGAGTAATATCTCCTTCTTACTTTGCTAATTTTTGCGCCACATGTCGATCAATATTCCTAGGAATTGTTCGTTACCTTTCGTGCTTCTTTCAATGCTATGTAAAGTCTCTGTAAAATAATGTGAGACAAAGCCGAGTTATATCTGATATATTCGATATATTCTTCGTGCTAATAAAAATCCAGACCATTGAGCGCAGTGCAGATAGTTAAGAGTAGCCGTAAACGAACCGCTTGGAGATTCGTCAGGATAAAAATAATGTACTCGTAATCGTTCATCATCCAGACGGTAATTACACGCATATTTGAAAGTCAATCATGACACGTAAGTTTTCGCAAACGGATGTGTGAAACGACCGCTTAATTGTTCCTCGTCTAATTCTCCCAAAGAACTGTCGATCTCTGGCAAACGCGATTTTACCACAACAATAATTCCAAAACGATCTTCGTACCAATATTTTATTACAATATACATTTTTATTACAAAACACGTACATCGTTGGATGATTAAATACATGTATACATACGAACAGATTATCCACGATAGCTTATAAATCATGATCAATATAAATTAATATCGTCGAAAAGACTGCGAATTGCTACAAAATATTTAACATTCTCGTTCCACACTCTTGCCTTATATAACGTATAAGTTTGATACTATCTTATCAGACTGTCGTGTCTATCACCTTATCGTTTCTACTTCGTGTTTTACCCCAGCACTTAATAAAGAAATGTACGATCGCCCATATCTGGCAAATGATTCACAGTACACGCTTACGATATTTTTCCTACAACTTCCACTGGAACTTGCCTCGTAAGCGAGACGCAACGGTCGTCCGAATTGTTATTAAACTGCGTGATGTTTACACATCTGTACGAAATTATTGCAATGCCAGAAATTATACAAGGGATCTCAGTGATCGTTGTCGATTCTACGTGAAAAGATAACTCGACAATGGAGAATAAAATTTGTACTCGTTAAAATGTTTGCCGAATGAAACGAATCTCTGCATTTACAAAGATACAAATTTGCATAAACATGCTTTTCAGTCTGGTCATTTTATTCGCTTCTTTTTACTAACGAGATCGAAGATTCATCGATAGGAGAAAGTTCTCAGAATTCATCGTCGTCCGTGGCTCTCTTGTAGAAAGCTCGTGAGAAGGTGGCGGGTCCTTGAGTGCCGCAGAAGAAGAAGCCACGACGCCAGAAAATGAAAATCGTCAGACAGACTGGAATGGCGAGCAATAGACCGACCAATACGCCGATAAGGATCATCGCGTCCCTTTCTGGTCTTGCATTGTTTAAGTCCAAGCAACGCAAGTTTCGATGGGATAACGAAGACAAGTTCTTGCCAGCGTGTTCCGGCGGGAAAGCACAGGTGAGTGAATCCAGTTCGTCTCCCATGAGCTTCTTCCCGTATTTTGGCAGCAACGTGCCGATCTAGAAAGAAGAAATTAATATTGTTGCATTTGTACGATTCCCATCTTGTAATTTTATCATTTCTATCGCATTATTCTATTGTATAATTATTATATTCGAAGCAAGAATTTCAATGCTTCGTCTTAGATTATTAATTTTTACTATTTTCCATATGAAATTCTGTACCTTCCATATCTTGTAAAATATTTTTGGAAACTCGTAATATCTTATATTCCACTTTTCTATTTTCCAATAGATACAGTGTTTAGTAGGAAATTCGAAAACTCAAGCAGTTTAATATAATTTCAATCATCACGGTCACGCAGTTTTTCCTCGAACAAGAACAAACATGCAACGAAAGCTACTGTGCTCCCGCATTGGGTTTTCAGGATCAACAAAAAAATACACTTTTCATTACTATGTATAGTTTCATTGGAATTCAGTTTAATGGAGAGAATATTTCATACGAGATACTCGACCAAAAAACAGCAATAGAAGAGATATTTCAGAAAGAGGAAAGTTCGACTAGATCGATCTGTAAATTGAAGACTACCAGCAGAAGAACACGTTAAGTCACATCTTTTTATTTCTTACTTCTCGTATTGCCGGAATTATTTTGATGCTTGCCTTTCAAGTCAAACATACGTTTCTTCATTCCTCTGAACATGTTCAAAATGCCGCTTTCCTTAATAATAATTATACTTTTGGCTTGCGTAAAACTTGATCAATTTACAATGGCTATATTTAAAAGATTGGCAACATCTTTAGACTTAATTATCTTCGTTTTCAATGACACGTTATATTAACATTCTCCTGTTTAATCCGACAGTGACGCTAAAAATCAACAATGCTACGCGTAACAGATTTTTCACCTCTGATCTTCAATTGGCATCGAAGGAACGATCGATTGGTTCGATGGAAAGTACGCGATACAAATGGAAGTGGATTGTGCGTTTCGTGATTGCCAGAACTTACCAGATATTGATTATTGCAATCGCAGCTCCATTTGTTGTTCATCAGATCCAATTTTTCAAGCCAGTCCCATCTTGCTACCAATTGCTGAGGCAAATATCGCAGGGCGTTATCCGCTAAATCGAGTTTCTTTAGTGGCGGCCACACAGGTGCCTCAGAGTTATTCTACAATAATTTATAATAATAATTTGGCACGTAATAACCGTTCTTATTCTATCTGAAGGGAAACGGACAAACGAATGAAGGAATGAATAAATAAAAATGATGAAAAGGAAATAGAACATTAATAAATATCTTTCTCGGTTACGGATTGTATTAGAATTAAGTCGAGGAAGAAAGATGAAATTAATATAGCAAGAGATGAAATTAATAAAAATTAAGTTAATGCGATTTAAATTAAAATTAACGAATTAATAAAACAATACGTTAAATTAACAGTTATAACAGCTATTTCTGGATGAAATTACCTTCGTGACAAGAGCGTAATCATCGATCGATTCCAGTTTTGGACAGTTTTCTATACGAAGATGCTCGAGAGACGTCAAGCCTGGAAAGGCATACGGTCCAACGATCGTCAAATGAGGCATGCAACAGAGGCTTAACTCCTTCAGTTTTGGAATAAGTGGAAACGGGTGTAGGTAATTGATAATTTGAATTGGATTTTCGTCCAGGTAAAGCACCTCGAGCATCGTTGTTTCCTCGAGAGCTTTCGGAGCAGATGTAAGTAGATTTCCGCTTAAGTTAAGCTTCCTAAGGGACCTAATCAATTAATTATTAGTTAGCGTTCCATTTGATTAGACTTAAACGTAAAACGTATCTTATCGTATTGTGAAACCATACAGTGCATGAAGATACTATTAAACAATTTATTAAGACATTATGATAAAAGCATATATGACAAGGAAAATAATAATGGTCTTAAGGAATAATAAGGAATAATTTCAGAGTAAACCTCGTATAAAACGGTTCGTTAATACAATTTTTTAATAATATTTTTATAAATCGTAGAATTCAGATGTGTCATATTTTATGAAAATACCAGGAAAATTCAGAAGTGGAGAGAAAGAAAATACGGAATGTTACTTGGCACGCTGATATTTTGTAGAATTTTCTTTCAATTGTATAGCTTCATGCTGTTGAATGAATCAAACAGATAAATTGTTAAATTATCGAAGAAGTATAGGAGAGAAGGATGGAACGAGGAAAAGGAAAAGATAAAAAGTAAGGGAAGAAGGGAGGGAAACAGAGAAAATAGGAGAGGAAAGGAGAGCGAAACGATATGGAATAATTGGTAAGGTTCAAGCAGGAACGAATGAGATATTAGATTCCTGTAAATTGATTACATGCATAAATGATTATTGTCCTCTCATCCATAAAATACTATTTCTGTTCGTAACAATGTATCTGAATATACTGGAATTTTTAAGGACTATTGAAAATTGTTTACTCTTTCGTTTACGTTATATGTATGCTATACATGTATCAAATAATGACTGTATCTCGTTTCTCACTTTTTATGAATTTTATTTTTAATTAAATTATTAACGCGGCTATTTCAGCCAATTAAGAGATGTTCCTGTATACCTGAGCTTCCTCTACATCAAATGTATTCCAATCATTTACACAAGTATGCACTTATATATCTTTATATCGCGGAATTTTATTAATAAAGCAAATTATATAAAGCTCCTTCTAAAATTACTTGCTGCACAAATATCTTTTTTCCCATTTTTTCACGCTCACTCTGTACGTTGATATATAACGGATAACACGTTGGAATGCAAAAATACATATCGACTACTGGCTTTGATTCAATAAACCATTCTGCTATTTGATATACCTACTTCACTGTTCTTAATTCCGTACAATAAAATGGGTATATTAAATAATAGAATGTTTTATTGAATTAAGTAAAGTAGTACGTAGACGTGTATTCTTACATTCCAACGTATTATCCATACTTATTGACGTATAACAGTGTGCGTGAAAGAAAAATTATTCGCGCAGCAAGTAATTTCAGAAGGAGCTTTATGTAAGCCGGTTTATTAATGAGATCGATGAGAATAATAATTAAATCGATATGCGATGCAAACATCGTTCGAAGGTAATCAATTAGAGCACGAGTATATCATCTAAGTAGACTGTTAATCTTTTTCTTCCCACCTTTCATATTTTTATTCGCTTTCAGAATCTTTTGAATAAACCATTTATGAGACTGTGTTTATGCGAGGCAAATTATCAAGAACAAAATTGGACTGAACCAAATTTTCTTAATGTGAGTTTATGAAATTAATTTACAAAAGTGAAGAAATCTATCCTTTTTTTTCCAAATGAAACCTAGAGAGCATAACAAAGTGGCGTGTAATATAACTGTACCTGAAAAGTAAAAGAATACCAAGAAAGATGAGAAAAGAAATACATAGAACGCTTTGACTTAACTTTTTTGAATTGAAAGACAACAGTAAGTATATCAGGCAATTAATTCAAATATTTTGGTGGAATAATTTCTCAAATATTGGAATTATTCCATTTTTACTCTCAATAACTCATATAGTGAATATTTTAGTAGAACAATGAAAAATGAATGGAAAATAAAAAATAGACCAGTCCATGAAATACTTAACACAGTTTGTGTAATTTCATAGACGATATTGTACGTTATCGAACTTTGCTGTATAATAATTTGTAGAATGCGATATCTAGAGTTTGTTATCAGTGTAATACGTTCTATCGAATCAGTTTCCGTTATTGTATCAATGTTTGCTTGATAGTTTGCAATAGTATCGAGGAACTGAGATATTTACCTAGACGAGTAGAAATGAACGTCCGAAAGTGTCTTTAGGCCACAGTAACTCAAGTCTAACTCTTCCAGATACGGAAGAGAGCTGATCGCAATGGACGTACGTTCGTCGATTTTCGAGAACTGATTCCAGGAAAGGTTCAACACCTTCAGACTTTCCATGTGCTCGAAAAGATCTTGATGCAACGAATGAAGCATGTTGTGAGCCAAGTTTAAGACCACTAGCTTCTCCAATGGTTCGTAAGCATCTGGTGAAAATTTGCCCTGAGGTATCAAGACATAGAGATCATTAAATTTGTAGAAGTATATGAGAAACGATTAAATCAAAGCTTGTTTCGTATTTCAGGAATGGTAGTACCGTTTTGGAAAAGGTAATCTATATTATCAAATGCAATATGTTTTAAATATTAATTGTAATTTGAAATGTATAATTTAATTCTATCGAAGTTACATTTCAGTTAATGTATTTAATATCCATAATACTAATTAGACGAAAAGAATATAAATGGATGAAACCACCGATGATAAGTAATTAATCGATTACTATTGATTTATCGTGACACGTTATGAGATTCTTCAAGAACTAATGTTTCATGACGATTATGAGTATATATTTCTACTACTTAAAATGTACTTAACTAGCACGTAAATATTACCTCAAACACGCCAGGTTTTAAGTTTTCCGTCGTAAGTTGATTATGACTCAGATCTAATTCGGTAAGATTAATTATCTCCTTAAAGGCTCGAGGATCGATTCTCATGATTTCGTTCTTCTGCAGCGACAGTTTCCTAATTTCTACTTTTGGAAATGGTTTCACGTGAACCAATGAATTCCCTTTGAACGATGCTATTTTTATAGTTTCATTGGGCCATTGTTCGCCCTCGAAGTGGTGGGTCAAATTTCTGTTATCACAATCTATGATATCAGCTAATAGAAAAACATTAATTAGTTTATAAATTTCTATTTCTCACGTTCGAAAATTTGTATATTCGTTTCTATCTTTCCTTTAACATTTCTTGAACATTTATAAAATATTGACTCTACTGTAGGTCTGTCATTTGAAACTTGGTAGATCTACCGTTTTAAATTTTTAAAAGGCTTATATCTTTGGATTCAACAGATCTTAGTATTATACATCATGCAATGGTAAAATACTGCCTTCTATTTAAATAGCTTCGAAATTAGAAAATTAACAAAAATAAACTTAATACGTTCTATAATGACCAGCGTACACGGTGTTTTAGTTTATTAAGGACCTACGATTAATTATCGTATTCGTTCATTATCAAATTCTGTTTTTTAACGCTGTTACTAGACGAAGGAAATTCCAAGGATTCACTTAACATCTTTTTCGCCATTATTTTTGCCAGAAGATGTAGATTCTGCAGAATTGTAGATTCTACAATTTTATAAAACTTAAAGACATGTAATTACTTGTAACATTACGGTAAACTGTTGTTTGGTCCTTAATAGACTAATAGGCAGAACTTCGCATTTAGTTGATTTGAAATTACCTGTGCAATTGCATACGGTGCACAAATGCTTAGATATTTCCTCCTTCAGATTGGTAGTTTCAACGTCCATAGCTGCATCCTTATTATTTGCATCTGCATTATTGGCAACGTTTTGGCACTCAATGGTCGCAAAGGTGAAAATAAAAATAACGAAAAATCGGTAAATCATGATTTCTTGCGAGATCAGTACCGGTAGAACCTCACAGTGAGAACTAAAATCAGCTTTTCTGTATCGAGCCAAGTGCCTCTGATAACAAAACCGGTGATAAGATACCGTTGATCACCGTTACTCATCGTTTCAACCGGGTAAATCCTTTTAATTCGCTTTTCAGTTTGTTTTTATTGAAAACCACCATTCGCGTATATTGATGTGTTGATTCCTTCCTTGAAAATAATCGAATTTGTAATTCATTTCGTCGATGTGGAATAACTTGCAAATATTTGATATTATTATTTAAATTATAAAATTATGTAAATTTACATATTGTAACGTGAATTTATATATTACAATATAAAGACTACAGGAAATAAATATGGTAAATCCACTTTCGACATAATCGAGAGGAAGAAAATAATCAGTTCAATCTAAGGGTATAACCGGTTTAAAAATAGATAATACATCTACAGAAATGTATATTTAATCTTAAAATTAAATAGTCAAGCAGAATTAGAAATATGGGTGACTATGGAATTTTTAAATTACTCAATCATAAAACATAAATATACAACATATTGTATTTTTTCTCTGTGGTCTTCATATATAAATATGTATATTTATGCCATAATTATATTATAATATTTGAATGTGTTACATCCAAAGAAACAAGCCTTTTAAAAATAGGTTATAAGTTGACGATTTTTCGTAATAACCAAAGCTACAATCAATAAAACAAGCAATATTTCGTTTGAAATATATACAATTTTTTTTTCATGAAATTTAAAAATCGCGCTCCAATTTGAGCGACACTTGAATGAACCGATAATCGCGTTTGTGTTGCCATCTGGTGTGTATTCGTAGTATTAATGAAGAAGAGAAACCTTCGTGAAAAGTATTGAATCGATGACGTCACAAAAGACGTGTCAGTGGAAGGAGTAGACAGGGATTGTAGAGGAGCATGTTGAAAAATGTCCGATTACTTTAATTTATCGTACAGCGTGAATAGTGGTAAACAGAGGGGTTCGTGTTGTCGCGCGTGTGTACGTTAGACCGGTGTCGTTACATGATTATCATTGAGCCTCGAGGTATCACGTGGACTAAAACGAAGTCAGTTTCGAACTAGTCAGACACGCCGTCGACCCGAAATATCATCGAAAAATAAAACTGGTGTGGACGGTGTGGTTTTGTTCTCATGGGACTTCTCGGATGCTGGCTTTTGCGATACGGTGAGTAACCATAGGATAAATGGTCATTCGATTAGTGTCATCCAAACAGCTGTTTCGATACATCGTTCGATTCAACGTAAATTCCCGCTGGGCCGTGCACCTGTAAATTTGTGAGGTTAGGTCTCGTTTATTCGTTCCTGGTGCGCCGATACACGCGAAAAACTTGTTTTGTGCGCAATGCCCCCCAGTGAACGCCCATTCCTCGCGGTCTGCCTTGACAGAATTGCGGATTGATACGATCGATATTGTTAAGGCTCTTCCAAACACCAACTTTTTCCAATGACATCGTGCCTACCATGCGACCGATCCTCCATATCAACTGCCTCTCAATTGATGTTCATTATCTAGCCCTTTACACGTTACAAACATTTCTTCTTTCTTTCTGTTCTCTATTCTACTAAATTAACAATACAATATTTAGTACATATATTTACACGATGAAATTATATTGCATTATCTAAACAGAAATCTCAATAACTTGTAATCAATTAATTTCATAGAAAACTAATTTCAATAGTTACAGAGTAACATTGACTCTTACGATAACTTATAATATTGAATATTTTTCTGTTTATGTAATACATTACGCTCTCTTGCCTTAAAAAAATTTAGTCAATTATCGTAAGATCGTTTATTAGTATTGTCAATATCACCAAGTGCAAGATAACTGGCGGGAAGTTTAATTCAAGGATGTTTTGTTATAAGTATTATAACAAATTTATCTTACGATACTGTTGAATCGATATATTTTAATAATAATTACAGCGAGTTTCTTAAATAGATTTTTAATTCAATAACTTATTGGTTCGTTTTATATAAATATATATAATACCTCACATATACCACATGTTATTTACATCGTACAGATACCTATAAAAATCGGATCAACTATTAATTACTGAATTAAATTAAAAATCTACTTGAGAAAATCAATGTAATTATTATTCAAATATATCAATTAAAGATATCGCATGATTTTTTCATGATGAAACTATGGCAGAGAAAAGTTAAATAATCAAATAAACTGAAAAGTGGATTCCGATTAATAGGAATAGTAGTCACTGTATTCACCTTGGTATCGGTAATCACGATCTCTTGCATAGTCGAGCTACATATTTATGTTTCCATCTAGAACAGAATAATGCGGCCTAAACGAATTACGTCAAAAGATAAACGGGGAACTTCAGAACGCAAGCGTGTATTCTCGATGAAACGAGAAAATCGCTGTTTACATCGTATCAACAGAACCGGTTGAAATCGTTCAGAGAATTTGTTGTGAAAAAAAAAGAGTGACAAAGATGCTGCAATGAGGTATCATTATAGTGTGTGCTATATATATTCGATGAATCAAATTATTGTACAGTCGATTGATACGATGAATTTTTTTATTTAAACCTGTACTTACAAAGCGAAATAAATTGATAAAATTTTTATAAAAGAATTAACCTGGAGGAAACGATCTACAATTTGATAAATTATATAATAACGTATTCCCATAAAAAAGTGTCTAGTGATTTTTTTTTGTAACCAAAAAAAATTTAATTATGATTTAATGTGAAAGAAATAAAAATTGCCCGACGAAATAATTTCTTCTCCGTAGCAATCGGGAAAATTATGGGAATAAAGTCGAACGTTTATTATTATCTTACAGGAATTATTATGAAATCTGAAAATAATATCGACAAATTCAAATTTTTTCCATGAACACACGTAAACCCTTGTTTATCTCGAATTTTGATCTCGAAATGTGTAGTTGTGAATAAAAAGAAGGAAATACCTGAAAGCTATTATGCAGGCAATTTCCTTACGTAAACTAACATTTGCAACAAGTTAAAGCAAGTATTAAAGAATTTATTAAATATCAGAAGTAGTTATGAAATATCATTATCCACCTATGTATATCATTTCCAGCTTGTTCGTTCTTTTTTTTTTTTTTTTTTTAAATAATCACATTATACAGATTTCTGATATCTCACATGAATTTTAGTTACTAATTTTACTATACTAATTTTACTTTTTAAAAAACCAATTGTATTTCTTTCAAATAAAAGAAACATCTCCGTCATTTAAAAAAATTAATTTCTTTTATATTTTATGTGCTGCGTATCTTCTCTCGACTCGAAATTTTGCTATTCTTTGCATTAATTTCTTTATTCTTTCGAGTTGTATTGTATTCAATAAAATGAATCGTTTTTCAGTTAGTAAGTTAACGAGATTTAATAAGAAAATTATTACAGGCTGCCCGTACAATCTTTAATCTTCTCAATTTTTGCATTACAAAATCAATGCAATTTTTTAACAACGAAGTCTAACGTTATAATAATACGATAACTTTGTGATAAGAAGATAAAGTAACTAGAATTAGGAGTAATTATGCAATTTAGTGACTTTTTCCAGGCTAGACTATTTATATCCAATCTTTTTTGCTCGAGAAGTTCAACTCTAAAGAGGTTAGGTTGCGCATAAATATTCTAAGAGTAGTAAGGAATTTTAGTTGAGTAACATTTTTATATAAATTACAGGATGAATTATAGAATACACGGGACGAAAGAAGTAACGGAAGGAACTCGAATTTCCCGCAGAAATTTTATCGAGCACCCTATAGGTAGAGCGCTGCGCAGCAGTGAAGCATCGGCGCCGTCGGCAGCGGTGGCCTCTTGTAGTTTTTGCTACGCCCTCTTCGCATGAAAATGATTCTTCCCCGGCGTGCTGTAGTAGGGATCGTCGACCATTGGTTATCGAACGTTTGACTGACAGTTCGACTATCTCGTGTTAGGCTCGCGATGAAAGGGAGAAAGAAAAACGACTTCTGGCTTCGTATTAACGCCCACCGCTGATTCCAAAGCCGTTCTTTAACTCACTTCTCTTTCTACCGCGGTGTTGTTGCCCGTCACGACGCCGGTTTTAATACGCCGATGACTGACAGGTAGTAAACAAGTCCGCTTGCCCACGGGATACCATCTTTGTCATAATTAACCCTTTCGGTGCCAGACCGGTATGTGTGCGCGTTTAAACGTGTTTCTTCTAACGAGAATTTAATCCCGCTTTCTGATGTCTCCATGTTATAATGTAATAATGTATTGTAGAAAAATAAGAATATATTATAATAATATAATAAAAACACAATGTTGAAAAAGAAATGATATATTAATGTATTTGTGAATAAGTTTTAGACAAAATATAATATTCAGTGTTAAATTTAATAATAAACACGATTTTGTTTGAGGAATTCAACTTAAAATATCTTTTCACGGGAGGTCTTTAAATATATCGTTATTTTCTGAATGATAATGTTTCGGAATTTTAATGTACGGTTTAACCATGTTGATAGATGTATGATAATAAAGTAGCAGATTGAGATGTTGAAAGTGGGAAACCATAGAATAAATTCGTACAAATATTTGACCGCAGATATATACTTAGCGGAATTTAAGTACTCTCTTACGTTCGAAAATGATCACTGTGTCCTAACCGACTGCTATAGCTCTGGCACTTAAAGGGTTAAAGATTCGTTTCTCCTCTTATTTACGCTCGTAAAGACACGTTTCATTGCTTCTCTGTCATTACTTTGTCTTATAAGAATGAGATGTTGCTTTAAAATACTTCAACATGTTTTCTACTAAATTTCTTTTACGTTATTTTACAATCTTAACTAATTGCAGTTCAGTTATTTAAATCATAGATTGGTACATTTATAAAGCGTGTTTTTTTTTTTGTCTACAAAAATATTAAACAAAGAAAGAATTGTAATAGATTTAAAAAATGATTGCTGATTTTGTTGTGCAGTTTTAATAAGAACTTTAATCAATTCTGTCAACAAATTAACACGTCAGTTTCACGGCTCTTCTCCAGGTTAAGTTATTGCCTCTTACACTTTGATTGCTTCTAATTGCACGTTCCTTGAAACTCCAGTGTCGCAGTAATTATTAGGTCGTTACAAAAAATCAACACGTTGGACAAGTTGTGCAGCAAATCGCGTGATCAAAGTGCATGTACGCCATTACATAGTTTCCGCCAATCCATTTCATTTGAATTAATAGCCGTCTCATTTTCGGTACTGTTCATAACACGTGGCTGCCACTATGTTTTAAACTCTTAATCCATTTTTTTTTACTGATACATTGACCAAACCAAATTTTTACACTTTTTTGTTTTCTGTTTTTCTATTTCTTTTTCAGTTATTCATCTGCTTTTTTGTGCGTGTATCATGTATATTTTATTACACAACATGATTCATGTTTTTATAATAACGTATTTCATGTTAATACTTTTTAGCTAGATGTTATCTTAGTTTTAAGTAGAAAACTACATTTTTATGTTTCATTATTTTTCGTTCTAGGTATCATCTAAGTAATTTACAATAATAGATACGACAATGCTTTGTATATGAAATTGTTCAATTTTTGAAACTTTTACAAGAAAGAGTTGTTACGCTTAAAACAGCTGATCTTCAAAATATTATTTCTAACAAATAATATTTCTCTCATATATATATAAAATAGGAAAAATTGGAAATATTAAAATCGATTAAGTTAATTCATAAACGGAATAAATACGAATATAATCGAATATTAACCCATTTTGGGTCACGTGATATCGTAAAATGATTCCATAAATATCAACATGACTGAATATTAAAAATCGAGAGTATCTGGATTACGAGATTTCGATGGACATTCGAGATTATTGTTTGAAGTATACTTTTCATTTCCTGTCCCTCTCTCTCTGCTCATTAGAGCATTACGCTTTGTCTGTCTCGCTTCTCTGTAGCAGCTGGTATCGAATAATATCGAGTACCAAAGAATTTGAAAGTGAGATGCGCAATGCATCGTTTAGAATGAAGTAAAATAAAGAAGATAGACGTCACCCCTTCTCACGTTCGCAATGTAACTGCGAAATATGATAAAAGTAAACAATGATAATGGTGGGTTCTTCAATCAAACAGTATCGCGTTGAAAGAAAGAACGAGTTAATAATGGAGGAACATTGAGAAAAGAATTAATAAAATGAAAGTTAAGTAACACAGTTTCGTTTGAAATTTGATTTACTTTTAATGAAAAATTCAGTTAAATTGTAGAAAATGTTGATGTCATTGTGAACGCACCATAAAACGGAATGGGAGAACTTCCTTACCGATGGTTTATTGCTGTAGTACCCGTGGTTGAAATTAAAATAATAGTTCCTAGAGAAGAATGTAGATGAAGTTTGAAAAAATGAACACATAGGAGAACATTTTTTTCATTATCCTTGAAAATTATAAAGAAACAAAAATCGTCGATAAGATACTAAATTATTGAATCGTATATTTCATTATATTTCAATATTTTTTTTTTTTTTTTTTAGAGAAGTTACCTTCTAGTATAAAGAGCAAGACCAGGTCAACTATCTGTTACCAACCATAAAATGATTTTGGAAATGAATATCGTATTGTCACTTTTCTCAGCGAAGGTGACACAGAGTGACGTTACTGTATTCATAAAAAATGCATGATTTGGTCCATTCTTCACGAAGAGACGTATAAATCTTTTTATTGTATAGAAAACAAACTTCTACACATAAATTATCTCTGTAAAGAAGAGAATATTACGAAACAGCGGACGTAGATTTCCACGGAGAGATAATTCGACGTTTAACCTAAACGAATGAAATAGCAAAAAGAACGTAAGAAATTGTAAAAGAAGGAAAAGAAAAAAGGGGAAGTTGAAACACGTTAAGGCCGTTTCGATGTGTGGCTGCAGTCGTAGAAATGAAGCACACTGACCGTTCACCGTCAGCGATAATATTTTTAAATGAAAGTGGCGAGAGAGGCGACTGGCACAATAAATATCGGGTTTAACGGAAAGACGCGAGTGTGTTGGAAGCACCACTTGCAAGTAATGGTTACCTCTGTCCACCTTCTTTTTTTACCGCTTCCCTAGTTCAGCTACCACCTCGCGGCATTCCCTTTAATGTATCTAACTCTTCTTCTCATATACCGATACTTTCTCTCGCTTACTCATTCTCTGCGACTATTCCGTCACGACGAAGTTTTGATAAAATGTCAGGAGAACGGCTATTCCCATTATTCGAAGAAGAATAAGATTCCATTGTGTATTCATCCTTTACACACATACTCTAATCTTTGTTACTTTTAGATTTAAAAGTTGTATTATACTTTGCGGATTTTTATAAAATGGATTATGTATTATATATCTAAGACTGAAGGATACATGGAAGATGCAACTTATACAAAATTATATTTTTTCATGAGAAAAGAAATTAATTTTCTTCTAGATAGAGATTTTGAAAACAATCTTAAGGTCAGCTTCTTTTTTATTTTTCTCTGTTTTCACACGTTATTACAAAGCCATATTTCAAAAGTTACGAGTAGAAATAAAAATAATTGTAAAATAGATAATAACAATTTCGTTATTCGTTGAGCTGCACAAATATTAAATATTCTTAAGTGGTCATACGCAAAAATAAAAAGCACTATAGTTTAAAAGGTGAAAACAATGTAATTAGCATGAGCAGATGCAAAAAAGATTATTGGTTTAATGACACTACTACTTAGCTAATGAAGGTATTTTTCACAGACAACTATAGCTATATCAGTCGTAACCACGATTTTTCGGGTGTCGTCGTCTTGTCAGCCAGTCGTGTGTCGCAGTACTTTATTTATTCATACTGAGGGAACGTGTATGGGGATTGGGGAAAATTCAAAAGGAACGTTCGGAATGGGAAGCAGAACTGGTGCCAGCAACAGTGCTGATGGTGTTGAGACCGTCTAACGATGACATTTAAATGCAGTGCCGCGCATCGTTTGGTTCTTCGTGCCACGACGATTCTCTCCTTCCCCGACCCCTTCTTTTTCCTCTCGTCTCATCTCTACCCCTGGTTCATCTCTACTCGAAATACGCCGGGATATCTTGCTTAAAGTATACGATATTTTTTATCCTATTATTTTTTCAAGCGTTACCCATTCCATTCTCACTTATTTTACTCTCAATTTACAAATACACAATACTCGAATTAATCACTATATGCGATTTATTTTACTTTCAGATCACAAGTACGCAATACTTACATTAACTGACATGTAAATACCATTCGTTATATTTATATTTTACTGTCAAGTCACAAATTCACAATACTTACATTAATCAATATGTAAGTGTCATTTATTACGTGTATATTTTATCTCCAAGTTACAAATATACAATTATAATCAATACATTAGCCAGTGGTGACACTCATTGCATTGCCAAGTTACCGATTATTAACCGATGTGTATTTGAATTATCGCGAATATTAATAGATTGGATATTTCTTTTGTTGTAGGATAATCGTGTAAATTATTGGAAGACTGAAGATAGAACGAGGAATATTTACATATCAGAGGCCCCGGAGGACCTGGGCAACGATGGAAGCTGCCAGACAGGAATGATAGGTAACAAAAATTCTAAAGAATCAAAATTTAATTGATGGCCAACAGTGGAACTATCAGAAGCAGCAAGCATCAAAATAATTTTATATTTGTTGACTTTGCAATTACTGGTGAAAACATGCAGCTGTCGTTTCTTGCAAAATTGATATCGACTCTTGTTGAGATATATATTGTTAAGATATGAATATCTATTAAAATTTATTTAATTATAATAGTATCCACTGCTAGCAATAAGTATCATATTAGGATACCTGCTACTTTTATTTTATTTATTATTTTATAATACATTAGAAGGCACATCATATAACAAATGAAATGATAAAATAATTATAAAATAAAAATAAAAGTGGAGAAAAAAGATGTTTGAATATTTATGGCCAACAGTGTTAATGCAGTATTATAAATAAACTGCAGATGTTTATACAAATTGCAATATTTGTGGATGTAACTAAAAAAGAATTGAACCTATAAAAACTCATTTCATTCGCTAAAAATTGTAACCAAAAGTAGATTGAATATTTTATATGTTCTTGAATATTGTGTTTCATTCTCACGATACACATATCTCTGTACCTACGTATCTCTCATAAATGCATAAACATCCGCCGTTTAGTTATACATTTTTATTGATTAGACCTTTAAAAATAAGAGAAGAAAACAAATAATAATTTAATGATATGAACGTAGAATGCAAGAGGGTAGCACCGCCGTGGCGCTAGCGATGGTGACTCCTGGCTACGATCAGGACCCTGCAAGTGGGGTTGCCGATTACACGACTCATCAAGATCAGGCTCAGTTCGAGGCAGACAAGAGGGCAGTCTATAAACATCCCCTCTTTCCATTACTCGCGTTACTCTTCGAAAGATGCGAACAAGCTACACAGAGTTCGGACAACTCGACGTCCGAAAGCTTCAACATGGACATACAGGCCTTCGTCCAACACCAAGAAAGAGACCGAAAGCCTTTCCTAATCAATGACCCCGAAATTGACGGTTTGGTAAGTTTCTTTATAGTCCAGGTATGGCATTAGAAGTATAACATCTTCTGGATAAGACTAATTCACACTCGTAACAGCTTGAGTTAAAGAATTTATAATTTTAGAATATTTCATTTCTTAATCTATATACACATCGTGCATTTTATGCTGTAGACCATTAATGATATTTATTAAAATTAAATATTCAGTTAATGAATTTTGCAGTTGATGGTGGAATGTACGACAGGATTTAAGAAAAAATTAAGTTGATCCTAATATTAAACTAATGTAAATTAATGTAGTCATCTTTCGCACTATAATAAATAATAAGTACATAAGTGTATCTATGGAAAATATTCAAGGTAGAATACTCGTTATAATATTTAATAGATGAAGCAGGTTTATGCTTGATATATGTTTATTAAAGTATAAATTTACACAAACCCATAACTCGTTAGAACATAGAAACTTCGCTGCAATTTATGCATTTTAAAAAATATGACGTTCTTATCTATTTCTATAAAAAGTACACAGTCCAAAAATGTTCGTAATTTCTTCACATACAAAACAAAACACGCATTGGATTGAATAATAAGTTCAACACGGTGTATACTATCTCGATCAATATTAAACAAATTATTTAAGGACTGTAAATACACATATATCTGAATTTTATTACGAAAAGTATATATTTATACAGAAATAAGATAGATTGCTTCTTAACTAGACAGATTTTTTATGAAACTAGTTCAAAATTCATGTTTCTTTCTTCCCTCCCCCTCTTTCCTTAAGAAAACGTGAATGAATTTATTACTCGACCTTATGTTTATTTCAAAAAAAAAAAAAGGAAGGAAAGGAAACAAAGAAAAAATAAAAAAGGAGAGATAGGAAAAAACAAAGAAACAAGTAATAAGCGACGCGGCGCAACTCGATAATGAAAAGAAAATCGTTTAATCGTGGACGTTGTTTTTGTGCCTCTGCCAACGCAGATGATCAAAGCGATACAGGTATTGCGGATTCACCTACTCGAGCTGGAAAAAGTGCAGGAGCTGTGCAAGGACTTTTGCAACAGGTACATCACGTGCCTGAAGGGCAAGATGCAGAGCGAGAATCTGCTACGCAGCGATTACAGTCACCATGGACACGATATGGGTCCATCGAGTGGCAGCAACGGAAGCAGTCCTTTGCAGGTTAGATATTATTTTGAACGTTTAATAAGGCGGCCTGGCCTGTTTCCCCCTTTACCTAAGTAGTTATCCTTTTTTTTTAGTGATGCGCAAGAATCGCGACTATAATCTTGAAAAACGCTCCAACGCTGCTACGTGTGTCTCTGTCTCTTCTTTCTTCCTACTCTCTAAGTCTTAACTTTTCGAACCTAAAAGAAGAGAAATTTAAAACTAGAGAACTACTGCGCCTTCTCTTTATTAACATCGCTACATGTCTCGTATAGAAGTCAGTGTACTTTTAAAATAACTTCGCTGGGGAGTTTGTATGTCGAAATGTGAAGTGAGAGGGGAAAAATGCCTCTTTGTGGGATATCTCGAAATGTCGGTCAATTGACTAACTCTCGTGAGTACTCTGACCTAAATGTAGTGGTTAGTGATAGCTAAACAAGCTATTGATCGAGGAACATTTTTCTAAGGGAGTTAAATAAAGTTTCGTTGGTAAAGAGACAGTAATTGGAGGGAAATATTTACTCTATTATATATGAGATACGCGCCGGGGTTGATTTAGTATTGTTATTGTACATAATACATTCAATAGTTAGTAAATCGTAAACAAAAATTAGTAAATTGTTCAATGCATATGTAAGAGATCAAACGTGGATCAAATGCTTTCTAATTCTTTACTATCTCTCTTTAATCATATTTCATCTGGTAATTAACATCCCAAAATTAACAGCACCTTGTAAACTCTTCAAACTCTAACAGTTGATCTGAACAATCTAGCTGAATATTCAGTTTAGGATCCTTCTCATAACAGATTAAACAATATACTATTTGGATTAGTCAAACAGTCAAAATTATTCTAACAGTAGATTTAACACTCGGATCAACCAGTCGATTACTTAATTCAAAGCATACGTTATTTAAAGAAAAGAAAGAAAAAAAGAGAAAGGAAAGATGAGCGATACTTGCGCGTCGCTCAAAATATTATAGAACCCCACCCCTGCTCTCTGACGGCTAGTTGCGACATATATTTCCCAGGTGCTGTCTTCTACAGGCAATGATGTTGAGTCGGGAGCTAACGGATTCAGAGTGAGCAGAGGCGACACCCTGTCGGAGAACGGTGGTGCGAGTCAGTTGGCTGCGCAAGAGGATACCGGTAACGACAGGCCGCCGTCGGTGCGATCATCTTCCACTGCTCAGCGCTCGATCAGATCCTCCAGCCAGGACCATGACGATCCACTGTCACCTTCCACGGTACACGGGAGCACACCACTCTCACAAATTGGGGCTCATTCCTGTGCACCAGTCAACGATATCTATCTTGGTCAAGGTAAACTTATTTGCTTATATTAATGTATTTTATATAGCAAACGGGTAACGATGATTCTAGCTAAATGGTTTCTACTTTTTGTTTAATAATTTTTTTTCTCCTTTCTTCAGTGTTTAAAATTGAAGAGTTTGCAACAATGAGGAGATAGTTACAATGCTTAAATTGTATTGATTGGAAGAGAAAGGAAGATATAGGTTTTATATTCAAAATTCTATTAGGTCTGGTACACGTGAAATAATATATCGTTTCTTTGAAATGTTGAAATGATTGCTCTATCATACATATTAAGGAGATCTATAATAAAATTTTGTTGGTTTACACAAATTACTAGAAAATGAAGCCGCTTCCTTATTGCTGCAGCCCCTTCCATTATATTTGATTGTTGATTAATCAGGTGAAAACAAAATAAAGTGTAAAGCTACATGCATTTGAGTCTTTTATTTGCAATTTTTGTTTACATTGAATTTCTCACAGAGCACATTGATGATTACAGTATAGGATATTCAACAATTAATTGTGTCTTAGCTTGTAACTTGAATATTTTTGTGATTATCACGCCATAAAAATTGAGCTTTGATAAAGATTAAAATATTAATTTAAACGTAAGCATTGTCAACTTACGTTTATAGATGATATGGACTATGTGAATATTGGCGACAGAATATATTTAGAAGAGGTTGGTTATTGGGGCCTCCTTGCCTTGCAAGAGCGTGAAAATGAATACGTCGATGTCGGGGATGCGAATGACGAAAAGTATTTTGGTTAGACGAACTTGGTTCTTTCTTACCAATGACTAATGTTTTTTTTCCACTTGAATATTAATTACTAATTAAACATGTGAATATAAACTAACTAAATTAAAATAAATAAATATTATCAATTCTGCATGAAGCTGCAGTTAATCTGTCACAACAAATATATCGTGTTTATTATGCCCAGATATTACTGTGGCTGGCTCTCCTTCGCCTGCACCAAGTGAGGACGAAGACGAAGGATGTGGCACTGGTACTGCTACTTCCAATCACAGTAGTGGTGGTCATGGAGGTAATCATAGCAGCGTTAAGAAAGGAAGACAAAAGAGGGGCGTCTTACCTAAGCAAGCTACAAGCATTATGCGAACTTGGCTCTTTGAACATTTAGTTGTGAGTATAATCTTCTATAATATAATATAAAATTCAATCCAGTGATCATTATTCTATACTTCAGTTTGCAACTTTGTTATTTAGGATCACGAAAGTATTTACCACGGAAAACTTTTACCAATATATTACATAGTTGTAATTCTTGTAAATTCTATTGGCACTGTAACGAGACACGAGTATAGAATAAAGTAAATAAATTATAATTATTATTATCAATTATTTGTTAGCATCCATACCCCACGGAGGATGAGAAGCGTCAAATAGCGGGTCAAACGAACTTAACGTTGCTACAAGTCAATAATTGGTTTATCAATGCTCGTCGACGAATCCTTCAGCCAATGCTCGACGGTGCCGGAGCGGATTCGATACAGCGAGCCGGGAAACGTCACAAGGTATCGAAACACGTGGTGCAACACCAACAGGTGCAGCAGCAACAAGGCGGCGGCTGGCAATCTGAAGATTCTGGAAGTGACTCCGGCTCCAGCGACGGTGAGGGAGGTGCCGATAGATCGAAAGATGGTAACGATAGTGACGAAGATGATCTTCACTGACCTCTGTCGATCATTAAAACATCAACCTCTTTACGGTACCTTCAAATCCAGTTGCTCATTACAGTATTAAGGTATTCGAGAATAGATTTCGCTTTAACTGTCAAATACGTAATTATTCTCGCGAAAATCAAGGGTATTATTGGTCGAGGTTATCACGCTCTCTTATCGGATCCGACAGTTTCAATCTCTTTTACTATCCATGGAATATCTTAGCGTTTTTAAACGTCGTTATTCGTTAATTATGGTCCGAGAAAGATTGAACAAGAAATCCTGTATAATTCAAAACACGTTCTTTCCCTTTCTTTTTATTTTTTTTTTTTTTTTATACATTGTAAGAATAATTCGATCATGATAAGAAAGAGTTTTAGGATTGTTATATTTTTTAATCGGTTTCCTTGATTCGTTGATAAGCAAGTTACATTGAAGCAACCTTTTTTCTCTCCTGAATAATTCGTTATTTCTTACGGTTGTTTCTTCTTGATGATTCAATCTTAATGATTATTAATTTATGTGTAATAGTTCAAGGCGACAAACGAAGGTAGTATAAAAAAGTCATCGTTTGTATCACTTACTGAACAATAGACCGTGTTTTCCACGATGTTTACTAATCGAGTTGTTTAATTGATTAGTTAGGGAGTAGTTGAAATCAACTGATTTGTAGAAGCAAATTATTTTTCGAAAGAAGACTTGAAATGTCCGTAAACAATATTCACACTGTGAAAGATCTTTATGGAGACGAGTATATTTGCGTGTAACATGTACATTTTTTCTATGATATAAACTACGAACGGAGAGTTTATTCGTTTAACAAAACGATTAGAAACAAGTTAAATCTAAGGCGAAGACAACATAAAAGTGAGCGTTACTGTTTATATATTTTTATATCGAAACTTTATTTCCTTCAAGATGCGTTTTTCCCAGGTTTCGCAGCGATATGACACGTCTTTCAATGTTAAACAACAAGACAAGAAAAAAGAATAAGATCAGTACGTGCTTAAAGATCATAATTTCTGTAGAAAGTTAGCGATCTTTATATCACTTTATTTTCAAACTGTTCTGAAATACTATTAAACTTACAGATATATTTATCCTATGAACTCTGGGTGGAATTAAAAATTAAATACTAACAACATTTAAAGTAAAGGAAAAAAAACAAAGATAAACGTTTGACTATTTATTGGTTCGACCAGCCTCACACAATTAACTCGATTCCTGAATAGTTTTGAGAGAATTTAGGGATATTTCTGTAAAGGGGAGACTTAGTACTTTCTATAGTGTTATCGAAAATCGTCCAAACGAGACTATGTATAATATAGATATCTTAAATAACGACACAAATGAACGATCGTTCTCAACCCTTCCTAATTAAAATAAGCTATGACGATATTGTGCTACTACATTTAACATAGGCGAGATATGTTTTTGTGATCGGTCGGCAACCATCGAAATGCTAAAAAGATAAGTCTAAATCTCGGGAAAAGCCATGCGTAAAAAATGAGGAACTGAATTACAATGAATTAAAAAAGATGATGATTGTGATGATCGGTCAGTAAAATGGTAACAATCTCGGTCTTGTACTCTTCGTGCCATTAAAGAGCGTGGTAACTTCCGCGTTTAGTCTTTGTTCAGCTCTGCAGTGTCGTGACATAGCGAAGTGCTATCCCTCCAAGATAATAATAATAATAATAATAATAATTAATAATTAATAATAATAACAATAATATTATTATTAATAACAATACCATTACGACTAATAATGATAACAACAACAATGATAATATAATACTACTTTAAATATATGATGATTATATTTTTAAACTCTAAGTGTCGTCTTTAAAAGAAGAAAAAAAAAAAAAAGAAAAAAACACGTGTACCGCAGTTTGAACAAACGTGGTAATGCTGTACATATACAATATACAAGAACTGTTAGAAATAAAGGAGAAGAACGTTTAATGTGATTTCTCTTCAAAACAGAAAGCAAGAGAAAACAGGAAAAATTGAAGAAAAATATGATTAACAATACATTTTCTTGTAACTGAAAGAATACAACAGAGAAAAAAAGTCTAAGGCTCGACGACAAGCACATGCCATCTTAGGGTTATAAGTGTTCATACATTCGCTGTCTGCATATGATCGGTTGCGTTTTACTGAAAGTGTCCTCCAGATTGCGCGTGCTGAATAGCTAGCGACATGTAAAATGTTTTACCTGAAAGAATCAGAGAAAATTGAACGGAAAACGAGTTCCAAGATTTTTATCACTTAATCGACGTTGTTTTAAGTTCGATGACGATTAATCATGTACATACATACGATGCTCTTCCTGCGTACTTGTCTTCGATTGTCCTTCAATTATTTCCAAGCGTTCCGTCCATCGCACTTTCAACACTGTTGAGATCTTCGACTGCCTTCGAAACGCTATTCTAAAAGAACAAGCATTTTTTAAACGATCATTCAAATGTAGAAATGTAATCGCATCTCCTAAGAACGCAACTTATTATTAGCAATAATTTTCATATTTCTTTTACGATTTTCTCTGCTCTTTTAATGCCTGCGATGAAGACTATTTTTCTGTATTTAAACATCCCTTATCGGTCTGTAAAATATGTTATGGTGATGTTGGGGAGCGTTATGGAGTTCCACCGGATAATAGGAGAATAAGAATGAAATAATGATTCGTTTGAAATGAATTTCATAAAATTTCTTAACAAGCTATGTTGGTGTCAGTGATTCCTAACATACAGCACTTTCTTAATTTCTCTGCGAGGTAATAATAATATTATAATCTGTAAACAAGTATATGACTAACAAACGAACGCTAGTCCACTGATTAAAACGCATAGAGGATAGCCCGCATAAGTAGTCGATTTTTGGTCATTTTTTGATCATTGATCTCTTCCTAAAAGGACAAGATGAAACGATAAAGTTAAGTCATAGATGTGCAAAGATAAGAAAAGAGCAAATAATAGTTATTAATGTAAACTATGCGGTCGATTCTCAATGTACTTAGACGAGCGAAAAGTTAAAAATTATTGATTAGGTCTATTGATATTTACTTTTGCTATTAATTGGTATTATACTTTTTCTTCCGGTATATAAAATCGATGTACATAGCCGAAACAGGCACAAAGTGCTTCCATTAGTGGCTTACGAGCTTTTTCCGAGCATTGTTCGAGACAAACTGATTTCTATTCCAATAGTTGGCCAGTGTCTTATCCGGCTGCTCGAAACTGTTAAACATGTTCTAAGGGAAAGAAGCAAGTTAATCGAGGCTTAGTAAAACGATATCATCAGTTGAAGACAGCTTTTATTACAGTATAGCTCCATATACGGTGTAGTGATGTAAGTGAAACAAAAATAAATGGGGCGAACGATTGTGGACAATGGTTGCGAGGAAAAAAAAAAAGAAAATCAACGAAAAGAACGCTGATTCGATTATATGACGAACTATATATTATTTAATAGCATTTTTCTACTTTGCTTTTATCTCTAACTGGATCAGCGATTAATAAAAATGGTCTACGATCGCTCGTACCGGTTAGGTCGTCTGTGTTTATAAGTACCAGCAATAAATGCGCACTCTCCCTAAGAAAATAGAACTAAGAATCGTCAGCTCGTATCGCGTCAAATCACCTGGTACGGGACTATACTGTACACTCTCGACTAAGTATAATTATAAAGTAATGGTAGATTAAGAGGTAGGTTGTAAGGCTGAACCACGTATACGTATGTGCTGCGGCACCAGACGACTGTGATAACTCGGTGGGCGGTGCCCAGCCTCCTACTTCATACTTGTATACTGAAAATTATGGAATACTTCAAAGACACACACATACAAACACACCATACATATACACAAGATACAAAAATCAGAGACTAAATACACAAGTAGAAACATTTACCAGAAAGGATTGAATGTATATGTTAGAGCTTGCATTGAGAGAACTTAGTGCTTGGTCCGTAGGCTTGCTTGGATTGTTCTTTTTGCCTTTTATAAGTTTTTGTTTATGATCAGTGGTTCCTATTGAGAGTGCTTGTTTTAAAAGTAACTTGGACATATTTAAAAACCAACGAGTTGTTTGAATTGAATATTTCATATATTTTGTAAATAGAATAGCTGATAGTAGATATACATTTATTATAATTATACTATACAAACATACACGTACTATAATTGTTTACACTAAAATATAAATAGGGATATAAAAATTCAAAACGTATGAACATTTTCATCCTTCCAGATGCATGAGGACGGACCTCCAAGTAAATCTCTAATGTTGCATTAGTGATTGAAGTGCAAGCTCTAAAATATTTGAGAAGATAGGAATGGACCGAAAAGTGTGATGATAATAAGAGCTTTTTTTTGGTACAAGATCAAGTTTCATGTTTTGACTGCCTGAGTTCGTTGAATTATTTGTTTATCTTCCATAGACTTTTGTAACTAACATACTAAAGATAATGTATATTTCACATGTTACATTTCTCATCTTGTTTTACAATATTTTGTACTGTTATTCCGTTAATATCTGATATCGTCAGGGAGCACCCTAGGATAAAGTACTTCTTTTAAACTTTTTATGTTGTATACGTGCATTGATTTATATTGTTCTACTATAAATGTGATACGAAAAAGATAGGACAACTCAAATTTTAGGCTACCCGCTTTCCTAACATTATCCTTGTTGTAATTTCGTATTCTCTATTTTTTTTTAATTTCGTTATATTTTGTTACTCCTTAAATAATAATGAACTATGCAAATATTTCTAAGAAATATGTTTTACTTCATGTATTTTATAAATATTCACGAAATCTCTAGAACAACTATTCTGTACCTTTTTAAAGATATTTAAATGTACATTAACAAATGTTTGTACAATACTGCATGTATATGATAATATTAAACTACAGGACTTTCGTAGGTCCATTCCTAACTTGAAATTTTAAGTCGTAAATTAAACGTATTACGTACATACTAAAAAGAAAGCATAAGTAAACAACATGAATACTTCTCTCTCGTGTACATCAAGGTCCTGTTAAATAAGTTGTTTATTAATAATAAACGCCATCACGCTTGCAATACGTGTTTCTGATTTTTATCGTAACCTTAAGATATTGATAATCAGTTTTCCAGTAAATAATTATATATCAAATGATATGAAAAATTAATTGACTGATGTAAAAATAAACGTTTCTATAAAAAAGAATGTGTCTTAATAATATAATATTAGAAAAATTTAAGCAAAGTTTAAATTTATAGATTTGTCATACAAAGTATTTTATTATTGATAGTAAGATCATGTAACTTATACATTAAACAAAATACAAATCAAATATACATATATTGCTCATCATGCTCGTATATTTTAAAAATAGTATGGAATTGCAAATAAACACAGTTAATTGTTTACAGTTTAGATTATAATAAAGAATCAAAGAACTTAGTAAATATTTCTCTTATAACGTACTTACATTGTTTTTATAAAATACGTACAAATTGGTATATATATTTACAAATATCTTTTGAGTAGAATTTTCTTATAACAATTCGTTTTAATTTCTGACAAAAGAATCTTCCAATCTTCAGTTACGCTTTACATAATTTTTGTTACATCACTTCCTACATTGTATAATCTAGATTTTATAAATTAGGGAAAACTATTAATTAAAAAATAAATATTGCAAATATGCAAAAGACATGTTAAAAACATGAGATAATGAATATACAAGCTTAAATTGCCTTTTAATCAGAAAAAATATTTATTGCAATTGAAAATTTCTCTATTAAATAAATTCTTAAAATTCTTATCGTAACAATTGGCAAAGAAACTGGATTACATTATGTATATTACATTATCATAGCATTTCGATATTTCGTGCAATTGTCTAGTTTTAGATATCGTGAGCAATAATTGTGTTAAACAAATTAAATATCCTGCACTAACATCAATTAATTTCCAATATAGGATAACTATAATAAATAAACAGAGAAATATAAAATTAATTACAAAAATTATTACCTATGAAATCTTGATAAATGTACTGCAAATAATCAACAATTCACTATAATATGAATCAAATACATGCATGACGTTTACAATACTAAATGTTTATGAAAAATGGGCATGAAATTAAATAATAATCGTTCAAAGTATTATATCGATCATACTATCTGTAAATGTTATACGTAATTATGCGTATAAATAAAATACGTGTATGTATGTGTATGTATACACATATATATATACGTTTAATCATTACGTACAAAAAGAATCCTAATGAAACCAAAAATTCAATAGACTTTCTAGTACTAGTGTACCCCGATTATCTCGAGATAAAGGCATAATTCTCTCTTATCAATTTTGTTACGGAATTAAAAAAAAAATTGCATCGTTTCATTTCATACACGTAACGCACATTTATAAAAATGTTTATAGTCGAATGTGTTGTATATGTATAATCATCGGTAATATCAGAGAAAGGGACGTGACAAATTAAGCGGACGCACGTCCGTTCTCATTATACTAACAACAGGTGCAAAAGTTTGATTAAATAGTCATCGAAACATCACGATGATATCGGAATTAAACGTCGGTGGCATCATAATATATTTCAACATTGAGGTATAAAAATTGTCCGAGAGCGTACCACACATACATTCAAAGGTTAGTTACTGGAACATCCTCGTATTCTTGATAGTAATCGAACCTAGCCATTGATATGTGGTACGCAGCGCATCCCTAGCAGGTCATTTCTCTTCTAAAACAAATTTCCTTAATTTAACATAGTAATCAACTAAATCAGTATTTTGGATTTTCATATTTCAAAATCATTAAATCACCTTGAATTAAATAATATATCCGCTCGGGAATTAATGAACCATACGAGTACAAATGATATACCAGCTACTACACTTCCTAAAATCATAGTGAGTTGTTCTGTAGCTGCTGAAGGTTTCAGGAACATTCTTACACTTAATGTTTGCCATATAGATTCTGTCCAGGTTGAATACATTCCAGATTTCATGTCATACCCTATTCAGAGCATAAAAATTTTGTAATACTTTGTTTTAAAACATCTGCTTTCACTAGTAAACAAACTTACCATCAATAATAAATGCTGGACTCATAGCTGTGCTATAATTTACGCTGGAATTTATACATAAACCTGAATTATTTTCACCAGCCATCCAAATAAGGTGGTTTTCATAACATGTTGTTTCTGTCATATTTGCAACTTCCTCTCTAGTCAGATATGCAAGAAGTTGACCAGTTAGTGTTGTGGCAATATTTGGTACCCTATGTACACCAACGTATAGCGATAAAACTTGATTAATTAATTTAGCGTTTGGAGACGAAGCAGCATGAAACAAAGGGCATTTAGCACTTTCTAAATAACATTTCAACATTTCCAAAATGTGATGTTCAACAGATTGGAAAGAATCATAATCGTCGACAGACCCGGCACCGAATACGTCTTTGTAAAGGACTTCAGCGACATGAACTGCTATCTTTGCTAGGGCAGTTGCAAGCCCATTTATATCGCTCCTAAAAAGGAACATACTTTATATAATCAAACCTTAAAATAGAATCTTTATGTAAAAAAATATAACATTAAGATATACTACCTATTGAAACTAAGACTTTCTGCGTCATCCAAAATCCCATTGTAATATTTGTTTTTAAATTGTCGACCATGGTCACTTATAACAACAGCAGTTAAATCTGGCTTTTCTTTTAAGAAACTCTGTATAGACGTAGGCGGAACACTACCTTCCAAAACTGTCGCATTCAACGCTATTTGTATCTTTTTTATCATTTCGTCATTTTGCGCATTATTAGAATGAAGAAATAATTGTCCTTTAGTCAGTTGGCCAAATTCGATCACAGTTTTAATGTCATCAAACTTTAAATTTACTCCACCTAATGCATTGAAATTACCTTCTTTCAAATCATAAATGAATCTACTAGATCCTATGTAGTCAAAAGCTTCTCCATTTAATAAAGAGAAAACTACATTAGTGTCTGAAAAGAAAAAGACAAAGAGCAATTAAAAATACTTTTATATATATAGTTTATATTATACGCAGTACACTGTTATACTTACTTTTCACTACAGCATCCTTAGCTAATATATTTAAATAATAAGCTGTAGCAAGTAATGTTACTAATCCTGTGACCACATTACCTGCTCCAGGTGATATTCCATCAAACAAAGAAGATGCATCTAATCTAGCTGTTACCAATATTATGGAGTTTTTATCTCTATTTATGGGAGCTAAAGGCCAATATATATTCCTATCTCCCAAAGGATCACAAAATTGTGTAGGATTGAAGTTCAATTTAAAATCACTACGTTTAATGCAAGATTCAGAGTTAATTGCAGCAAACATGAATGACTTCATTTCTAGTGCACACAGTGGTCTGTACTGTTGGTTTTCCATATCAGGTGCATTATGTTTTAAAAAACAAGATTTTACAGCTTCTATCAGTGTTTGATTCTGAAATTAAAGATTGGTATAATTAATTAAACAATAAAATATATGAATTTTAAAAGTAAATTAATTATATAAGATTTCAAAGACAACCTCTGTATAAAACATGGGAAAAGGCCAATCTTCCATGAGCAATGAGGATCCATAAGGATTCCACTCCAAATCCTCGCACTTCTTATACCCTGCATATCTATTGGGACAAGTATCTTCAGGAGAATAATATTCAGGATGTGGTTGAGTGGTATTTTTAGTTAATAAAACTCCATTTATATTATGTATATTTCTTAAACGAAGTAATATGTCTCTGGTAAACATAGAAAATGTAAGAATTACGGTATAATCTCCAACATTAGCATTGTGTTCAAGCCATTTGATATCATTTTCATCTTCCACTAAGTGAATAACACCAACACTTCCTGACCTACTTGCTATAACAAAGAGTACAATATCTTATGTAATTTACCTCTGTTATCAACAATTAATTTAGTTCAAATAAGGTTAAAATTATTTAAAAGAAAGTTACACAATGAAATAGTGCAATGTAATATATGATAACCTTACAAGAACATCCAAATTGATGTGTTCCATTGTGTCTACGGAAACAGGCAGCAACTCCTTCGAAATTCATATAAATCATATCTTTTATTCGTTCTGCGGCCACTAAAACAGACAGTTACATATCTATTAAATCTTATCGCGGAATTTTGCTGTCTTTCTTGTTTTATTTATGTAATGAACAAAGAAATAGCTGTTTTTAATTGTTAAAAATTTCCCAATTGATACATAACATTTTCCCTATGTTTAACTTTATTTCAAAATAAGAGGTTTATAATTTTTCACTTTATTAAATTACTCATTGAAAAAAGATCTTATATTTAATCTTTTATTCAATTATATTGTAGAAATAAAATTTTACGTATCTTTTTTATCTTACCTAGATTTACGATAAGAAATATTAGAAAGTATCCACAAGTTAAACATTTTGCCATTTTTCTTTTCGTGGTGGTACCTGTCGAGAGATTGTTTTATTTTCCTTCCACTATTGCTATGGACCCTTTTCACACAGGTTAGACACGATGACACAAATGCATCGCGTGAATCAGAAAATAATTGAGCGTTTCATATTTCGCTTGGTTTTACCTACTAGCGCCATCATACTGCAATCTAACTACTAGAAATTGCATCTGCCTTATGATTTTCTGGATCACTATGGTAAATTAGCATCGATAGAAATTACACACATGCTTCATTTATTCTAAATAATTAAATTTAATTTCAGTAAGAAATATTTAAAATATATTTAATTACTATCAATATATCACTTTACATTATTTAAAAATAATGTAAAAGAAAAATATATATAACTCGACAATTTATTAAATATCTCATTTCAATATGTATTATGGCGGTGAAGTAATTTAAATGAAATTAATCGTTTGATTAATTTTTAAGATTCAATTGTGTGTAGAGTGGCAAAAATATTTGTGAAAGAAATGAAAATTAATTAAATTAAAGAATGTACCCATAAATATTACGTTCCTGAGCATCGTAATCGTTCATTAGTCATTCTCATTTGGTCTAAGTTACACATTGTATCTCGGTGTTCGTCACACGTAACGTTCGAGTGAAAACTCTTTCCTCTTATCTTTATCTTTTCTACGTATTCTTGTTTTCAAAAAAAATGTTCGATAGTGACTGTATCTTTCCGCTTCTATTGGTCATTTGAAACGCTATTAGGTTTTCTAAGTAAATTAACAACTCATCTATAAGATGTCATCATAACAAATAAATTATACGACGCGTGATATTAATTAGACGTCACGAATAAATACATTACATTATTGTGTCGATCGCAATTTTAGATAATTATTAATAATAACATTAGTAATTCTTGATCTTCTTATAAAATTCCCTTAATATACCATTTTTATTTATCAAATTCAGTAAAAGCCATTTTGTTGTTTACAGGAGATCTTTCCAGATCTTCGTAAGACAAGATCCAATAAAAAAGAAGAGATACGCTTATTCATTTTTGTGTAATAAACCATAAAGGTAAACAATTACTTCTATAATATTTAAGATTTCTTACATCAGACAAGATAATGGCTAAAGTCTTCTTTTCAATAAAAGAATAGTAATTTAAAAATACTTTAAATGTAAAAGAAAATTTCTGAAAAATTTTTAAAAAAGAACCATTAAAATTTATTAGCTTTGCTGTTTTCCTTACTTCTTTTTCGCGCCTGGCTCTTTATGCATACTCTTCTTTTTTTTAATACTCTGTTCATAAAAAGCGTGGAATACATATCACGTAGTAAAATCATGTTCAATCATCATGTCAAATCATCAAAAATGTATTTAAACACTACTTGTATTTTAATGACATGTATTTATTGCAATATAAGATCCATTTACTAAATTGCGATCAAATTTCTTTTTAACTAATTTCTCACACGCTAACTTATCAACTTTCAAGAACGTTAAACTATCAAATTAAGCAGGTCTATCATAATTATATTGTAAGCACTTGGACTTTACATTTCATAAAATTGTAGAATCTACGTAGAAGAAATGGTATTAGAGAAATATTAATTCCCTTTCAGAAGGGTAATGTTAAAATTTGAGTGAAAAACAGATTGCGAATGAAACGCTGCGTTAACGCAACATTAGCCGTCAGAGGCCAACACAAAATTCCATACAAAGCGAAACTATACTTTTCCATTCGATTAAACTCGAAAGACACCATTCCTATATTTTTCAAATAATTTGTTATTCATTAATTCCTAACTTTAAACTCCTAAAAACAATAATCAGGTCCGACATTTTCCCAAAATAGAGATGCAGAAAGAACGACACGCAGCGATGATGACGCATGTCGGGTGAACGATATATGTATGCATAGGATAGCCATGGGCGAATGCCTATGCACATACAGGTATCAATACGCAGGGTACACGTGAGCTGTGAAACACGTGTATCTACTTCAGCTGCCTTTAGCAGTGTCGCGTGCGTCAGGCAGGACATCGTAGGTGCAGTGAGCAACTGAGCACAGTATTAACTCGAGACCGGTTTGTAGGGACGTGTGTTTAACGAAAAATATCTGCTAAAACAAAAAGTTCTATCGGTCTCGAGAAGTCCGTTATAGAGTTACCGCGTAGAACTGGAGATTCCTCAACGAGAAAAACAAAAATACATACATACTTGGCAAATTGGTATTTGAAGAACATTGCGTGTCGTTTCGCTTCGACGTACCACAAAACACAAATATCTGCGTATTAGTAGGTGTGATCAATTATTGGGCAAGCAATTCGGACGATTCTAAAGGGGGATATGCGTAGTAACATGATGTTGAAATTCGACGGTCAGGTTACAGGATTCGCTGCGTAACGTTCCGTGACAAGGAAAGTTGTAATACATAGAAATAGTTTTTTGATTGGAAACGGCGAAGCGTTATTAACGATCGTAGCAGTGCCGCGTGAACTGGACTAAATCTCGATTCGTTGACTGGCTACCTTTTCCCACCAGAGTTCTTGAAACTGATCTTATGAAGTGAATCTTTAGTGTTATATGTACTTGCTACTTACATATGTATACGATGGCACGCGAAAATTTTTGAATACTTAGTACAGATATCTTTTAGGAATATATTATACATGTTATATGAAACATTTTGAAATTTCCTCATTCTTCCTCATTAAATTTGAAATCAACTTGAAGTTACGATATATTTAAGATTAAAGACAAAAATTAATATACGATATGGGCAGCCATTTGTGCTTTATGTACTGAATAATTGAATATGTAAACGCCTTTGTGATCTCTGAATGTGATGTACATATTTGTACTAAATAGCTTGTAGCTATTATATAAGTTTTCAGATTCTGAAAATTTAACATCAATCTGAAAATGTACATAGAAGTTACTAGATATTTATTCCATACATACACTTCACAAAGATGTGCAGAATATTTGAACAGTTAATTATTGATTATATTACCAAGCTACAATATTTAATGAGACCATCTTTTATGCTAACTATATATATTTAAGATCACATTTCATGTTATATATTCGTTTTTTACTGAATGTATTTTTATAATAAATGACTGTTTCATTAGAATGTTAATGAAATTTCAAAACGTTTTTATATAACATGTATAATATTCATATTCATAAAATGTTTCTATATCAGTGACAGGTATTTGTATTTCATTTGTATTCAATGGAGAAAAGAAATGATTTCATAGAAAAATATCTTTTCCGATATAGTTGGCCAGATAAACTAGATCCGTGGCCAGTTAGCGAAGCAGTGCTTGGTGTAACGAAGCATTACTTGGAGAAATGAGTTCATTGTTCAGGTGTATGACGACAGTGTGTTAACAATACGCGTGCTGTTTCAGGTAACAGTTTAACTGACGGGCAACCGAATCGAATGCTGGCAGCGAGCCACTGCAAAAGTAAATGGGTTTCGCTTCCAAAGAACACGACTCTCCTCCGCAAAGAGCTTTCGTTCCATCTGTCAGCTTGTGTCCCGCGATTCGCTCTCACTCGCAAATCACCGTTCTTAAGGAACGTAAAATTCAGTCACAACCGGGATAATAGGTAATGTTCTTTATATCTTTTTATATGTAAATATTTTTTTGCATTTTGATCTGTATAATTCGAATTTTCTAGAACACCTTAAACACCTTAAACACCTTAAACCTAACCTTAGGTTTGAGCCTCTTTTTTGTATATAGTGTCAAAGATGGACAATTTATTATCGATATTAGATACATTGATCGAATGCTTTGGAATAACACTTTTTGAATGGTACAACGTTACAATTACGTTGAATGAAACGGTAAACTGTTTAATAGATTCGTGTAGAAGCGCTTGTCATTTAATATCTGTTTAGAACTCAGCGCATCGCGTATCGGATAAAATATGACGAATTTAACGTTTAAAGAAGCTTGACTTTCACCGCTGTTACTTTTATTTGCCGTTCTAGCCATGTTCTTCCGGCTAGCAATTTTGTAAATGAGTTTGTAAAGGGTTAGCTAAATTTATACTGCATTTTCTAAGATTTGTACGTACCTATATCTTAAATGTTTTTAAAAATATAATATGATATATAAATCCAGTATATCAAATAAAATGTATAAATTGTAAAAAATATAGAAAAAATTGCTTATTTTCTTACTAGATACTATCGAAAGAAATGTAATCTTTCTAACAGGAATAAAGAATGAAGTGTTTAAACAAGTATTTGATAAGTAAAGGCAATCGAGTAGGTATCGAACGATGTTTAATTAGTTAGTCATTTATATCAGTTTCCTTTCTCTTCGTGATACACGTGAGTCGCAAAGGAAAACACGTGCATGGTCTACTGGGAACCGGCAACAGTCTCTGCAAGTCCGTGACCTCCTTTTACGGATTACAAACGTTTTATTAAGCCCGTAAAATATTTAATATTTGAGCACGAATGTGCGTCAACGCAATTATTATGTAATATTTATTTCGTTTGATTAATATTCGTCTCGTTTATTTTTATTGTTTTTCCGATCCAGTTACAATCTTTTTTATATATTTTATTTTTGATAATGTAAATTCTTTGTTCCTTTCTTTTATTCTTGACTGTCAAATGTCACACAGAATCTATCGAATTCCGCGTCATTTTTTTTTACGTGTAAAAAAACAAAGAATTCTCCACAAATTCACTGAAATATGATATTATTACTAAGTAAATCGTTATTTCTATTTATTTCTAGAGAAGATTCTGCTGGAACGATAAAAGATCCTCGTGGACCCAAGATTTAAGATTCTCAAAGAAAGAATTAGAATACTTTAAGAAGCTGAAGATTTTGAATTCTCAGAGAAAGAATTAGTACTCTTTATAATACTGAAGATTTAGAATTTGATATCCGTATACTTAACACTTGGCGCTGAAAATTTCTTGCTGTCCTGTCATAGATTCTATTACAATCATACGCTGCGTCGTGCTACTTTGAAAAAAGAAAAAGAGTAACGAAGAGTTAATTAACTTGACTAGCAATATCATTTATCAAACTGGAGATCCTCCTTATACGGGCAATGCACGTGATCTGCAAACGCTAGCACGTGAATAGCAATATAGCTAGAGGTTAAGGAACATTTAAAACATTTTACTTAGTCCATGACCGCTTTCTATAGCTATGTAGCGATCCTTTTACTTGGCTATACGGCTCAAAGTGTACACAGACTCCTTATAAAGTTACCTGCGGAACCTAGTGCAACGGCGCATACCTAGCACGTGCATGTCCTAGTCACAAGCCTCTCCGTGGTCCCAATTCGATCAGTGTTTTCTCTTGCACAACGATTGTAACAGCCTTTCCAATCGTCCTTTCGCTTTTTCTCACCGCTTCCTGCGACGGAGGCCGTACGAACTAGCTCTCTTCAACTATGAGTCGAAGGTATTGCATTCCTCGGCGTAACAACTTTGTCCGTTCCACGAGTTCCTGAAGAGTCATAGTAGCGTGGAGCCTATCGAGGCTGCCTGCACGCTAATCGGATACCCATTGAAAATTTTGGGCGGTTTATGGTTTCTGTGGCTGGTATAAGATTAATTATTTCAATTGTATTGGTGGTATAAAGAAAGTGTTCAAGTTTTGGAATTTTTTGAAGACTTCCTTTGGAGTATATTCTTTTTAAGGAACAATTAAGGATTGTTATACCGGCGAAAGTAAGATCTTGGGAAGAACTAATGGGATGGAAGTAAATATAGTCTGTAATATAAGATTGTGAACATTATACCTCTGTGAAAATTCATTTTTTTTAGAAAAAGCTTTATAATATCATAGATTGATGGTACATATAAAAATGTGATACACTTTTACTTAATAGTGGGCTCAACCCTGTACGTTATCATCATACAAATGTCGCAACTGGAATAATATAGTGTTCATTTGTGATGAAGATGGAACCATCTATGAAATAAAAGTGTATTATTTTTGTAAATATATATTGCACCCATTTAATCATGTG
Organism: Bombus hortorum; assembly: GCA_905332935.1. Classification (NCBI taxonomy): domain Eukaryota; kingdom Metazoa; phylum Arthropoda; class Insecta; order Hymenoptera; family Apidae; genus Bombus; species Bombus hortorum. Next base: position 5,624,397 of record HG995198.1, on the reverse strand, counting down.
TTATAGATTGTAAGTCTTTGGGAAGGATTGATTCACATATGTTTCGATGGTATAGTTTGATTAGGATGTTGAAGTTGAACGTATTACGGAAATTATTGATAATTATGATCATTTTTGATAAACATTTATGAAATTTAATGGTGAAATGAGTAGGAACGAAACGCGCTGATCATTGTGTCATTTGATTGATTAAGAATACTAAATCAATTCAGTGGTGAAGAAGTACCATTTTAAATCTTTGCCACAAGTCCTCATCACTAGATTTCTCTATTCTAAAAGAAACTCTTATTTGGAGTTTAAAGAGACATTATTAAATTCATTAAGTTAATTAATTAGTTTTTCTGTTGGAATGTTTGCTGATAGATGCTGGCACTAATGAGCACTGCAAAGCCTGATTTCTTAGACATCGACAATGATAAGTTCAAATCCATCATGAAAGTATCAAACAAAGACTCGATCGAACAAAAGAAGGATCGTTCCGGAAGCGATGAGGACTCTTCGAAAACTTTGCAACTTCTACGAATTAAGGGATTTCCTCGATTGTTACCCGAAGGTTTAACTCACTTTCATTCTACAAGAAATAATCCAATGCTTTTTAAATTTCATCTGGAAAAAATTCAGCTCATTCGATGTTAATAATAACGTTAACGATTATAAGAAGTATGATAAAAACAATATGATATCGACAAATTTTTACAGGCATTAAGGCGTTGGTCAATTATTGTCGATACCTGCAAGAGTTGTCACTGTCCTATTCATTGCTTAGCGACGAGTTACTATTAGCTTTGAGTTCTGAAAAACAGGTGCAATTGGAGACCCTGCGATTGGAAGTGCATCCAGAGACAAAACCACTTCCGCGAGTCAGCGATAAAGCTTGGTTTACTTTTTCCAATCATTTGCCCAACATAAATCTTATACTGTGAGTGCACCTTATATATTTACTTGTACCATAAACGTTCGTTCTTATCTTAATCCTTCAGAGCATCGTAACAGAGCTACAATATTTAAACAGATTAATATTGGATACATTATTTCACGATATAAAATATTTTTGTATAAAAGGAATATCTAAATTCTATCAGGTGCATCGCGGTATATTTATATTATGTAAAATGTGAAATTCACTGTAAATTAGATTGTCCTATATGACGAGCGAAGACGATCAGAGTCCATTATTTGCACCGTACGTTCCTATAACGCACCTATACTTTGGGGAAGCGCCGTCGGAAGCAACTGTGTTACGTATTGGCTATCAGTGTCCCCGGTTGATTGAGCTAGTAATTGCAGCTTATGGACCCGGTTTACTCGATCACGTATTACTCTCTGTCGCTCAAAGATGTCCACGCCTAAGCGCCGTGGGTTTGGGTGATTGTGAAATCACGTACGTAACACACTAATTAAATTGGTCTATACAATCAGCAAATGCTTAAACGTAACGATTAGAAATAACAAATTTTATATTGCGAAACATCTTTTCAATTTTCCAATATTTCTAGCTATTACATTATATTTTTAAATCTTATATTATTTACTTCTGTATTGTTATGCTGTAGTTTCTTTTTAGTCAATCCTAATTCGAATAAAATAATTAAACGACGATAATCTGTTTTCCTTAACATGTTTAGTTGCTCAGGATTGTTGGAATTTGTTACGCTCTGTGCAAAACGTTTGCGAATACTGTACGTTTGGGAAACGTCATTAATAGAGGATTCCGAACTTGACGTCGCAAAAGTATCAAAGAATGTCTCGTTGCTCCTTGGTCGTACTTGGGTACCTGAATATATACCATTATGTTGAGACTTAATGACCGATGCAATTTATTACGATGCAAATACACTTAGTGGCCGACAATAGTTTGCGCATGTACCAAAAATGTGAGTAGATGATAAACGGGACATTATGGATATGTGTCCATAATCGTCGTCCATTTCTTACATTAAAAAAAAAACAAACTATGTAAAAAATTGTATAATTTGTAGCATAGATATTATATGCATATTATAGGTTTCCAATAATCTTAGGATTGATGTTCACAAAAATGCCTTTCCGAAGACCACAATGTTAATGATTGAGATAAAAAGATGTCCACACTTTTTGACACATGAACGATCCAACACGTTACCGATTGATCACATGCGATCCATACATACAAAAAACAATACCGAAAAAAATCTCGTATTGTAAAAATTGCTCGTGTCTGTTAATACCAAAAATATAAACTTTATTAGATTATAATGGTATCTCTTGCGTGTAGTGTATATAAAATAAAATAATACCACTACATATTTAGCAATCGTCGCGCATGATAGATATAATACATAATAATTAATATAGTCTATAATGTTATTGTAATACAACAGAGTATGTACATTATTTCTACATTATAACACAATAAATCATTGGGTATACGATATCTCAAAATTTTGATTGGGTATACGATCAGGTAGTTACGATATCTAATAACGTTAACAATTAATATCCTTAATATTTACTGGTTTTTCAATTATTTTGTTTCATTTTTTTTTTTTTTTTTTTTTTTTTTACATTTTACTTATGCTACTCTGAAGATGCGAGGTGCTCAGTCTTGTATTCCAGCCGATATATCCAATCTCTCGTCTCATTAGGGCCGATTAAAATCTTAACGTTTCGAACAATTTGCAAATTTCAGCTAAGTTTATGATAAATTATATTTTAATTGTAAATAAGAATCTGCATCGCTTTTTATATCGTAATAACTCTTATATTATAATATATAACACGTAGATCGTGTTGAACACATATTATACTTTTATGTACATCATAATATTTTCAGTTTTCAATGAAATAAATAGCAATTTAAAAAGGAAGGTGATAGAATTTAAATTATTCAATATGTACCACCAACATGCTATATATTTGTAACATCATCGATTATAAAACGTATTTATTACTCATTAGCGTCCGTTAAGCAACTGATAAGTAGTAATCGTAGTCAAAATTAATTTAACATTTAAAGTAACAGAGCCCTTTGAATACGCTTATATTACATATTAAAATGATTACCTCCCTGATAATATTAATATAAATATTTTTATGAGAAATATTGCGAAACTTTTAGGAACATGTAGAAAAATTATTCTAATGTAAATGTATGACTTTTGTTTTTTGTTCGATATATTATCAACATACTCGTTACAGATGTATATTTAAAATTTGTTATTAAAATGAAAATTATTCGAAAAAGGGCTCGTAAATATAATAAAACGTTTCCAAGAGAATAAAAATAAAATGTAATTGATTTTATTACTTTTTCGTGTAGTCAACCATTTTTGTTCATTAATTGTGACAATCTCTTGAAATTTACTAGACGAATAGTACAACCATGTCTTATTCACAATACAAATTTTGAATATTGAATAATGTAAGATAAAAACGGTAATCTTTAAAAGAAAATGTAAAACATAATGCAGTCGTAATTATTCATATCGTTCATAGGTTTACTCGTTTTTACTTTTTACTACTTATGTTATCTTAATATATACGTATATATACATACAAATTTTTTTTACAAATAATTCAATGTTGACAAATTGTATGTTAACTAAAAGTCAGACAGTTACGCATTAATCAAAACTTAGCTATATACATAATAAACTTCCTGGACATGACCTGTACAGTGCTAACAAATCCTAAAACTTGGAGTATTATTTACATGAAAGATTTTCCTTGGTAACAAGCTTCAAATGTACATTTATGACACTCTGCAGGAAAATCTATTTAAAATATAATATATTACAAATTAAGCTTAGCCCTGTACAGATCACAATACACTGAGGTTTAGTTTCAATTTTAAACACAGTTCACAGTTGCATATAAAACATATCTAAGATATTTTTAATCTTTTTAGCACCAGCTTAGGCATACTCACCATTATTTTATACCTACTACTTTTGGCAAAGTAATAATAATGCTACAGTTACGTAAAGTTTACGAATAACAGGCTTAATAAAATAGGTCGGCAATTATCCTATATCATTACAAAGGAGCAATCAAACAAATGGACGGGTTGGTTGCTTATTCTACGCATAATTTAAGTGTTTGGATAGACATAAAATTGATGCAGCTTTAAGAGACAATGATTTTGAGCACTGCGACTGTTAAATTTGCTCTAGGGGCATTTTATGTAGATGCATCCAATATTGAACTTTCGCGTAATCTTTAAGTAGATCCTTTTAAAAAACCTTTCAAGATCTTTTCTACTAAATCTTTACAATGATCATGTAAGGCTTAAACCCGATGAATAAAATGGGTAATATAATTATGATTGCCTTAGCGCACAATATGTTTAACAATAACAGGACTTTCATATCGTACCGAAAATAACAATTTCCCCCTCTTTCTTTTTATAATTCTATTATTATTTACGCACCTATCCGTCACTTGGTAAGATATCGCATCTGGTATGAACCAGTCATATTGATAAAAATATTTCATATATCCGAATAGACCCTGTAACATAAAATATTTCTTTTAAATTGACATTAATTATCTATACTTATGTATATTTATGCATACCTAAACAATACAATCAATCCGGCATATCGATAGAAATTATAGGTACGACGGGTTTCATTAGGTCGATTTTTTTAACGTATTTTTCATTTTTTTCCGACACCATCGGTTGGTCTGATGGTGGTTGATCCTGCTCACTTCGTGGTTGGTAAGAAATATTACCATATTCTTGGAGCAATGGACATAATCCCAGTAGAAAATGACAAAAATCTTTCCTAACACCGAACCACCCTAGAATAAGTAACAATTTTTTCTTAACACTCTGGGGACCGTATTATTCGTATTATTCAAGCATGTAATGTAAAAACACATTAATAACATTTTGTTTATAGCATCGCGAATAACAACGCGAATTTGGTCCTTAAAATGTTAATAGCAGTAATTTTATCATTTTAAGATATCTAATTTTATATGAAATCTATATTAGATACTGTTGTCTTACATATGTTTCCTCCTTTTGCCTCAAATGACATAAAAATAAGTGTTACATGAGATATTAGAAGTGGCATTATTACTGTTGTATAATTCAGTGAAGCATCTCCATCTAATTTATTTGCTAATAGTATCTAGAACGAATAAAATCATAGTATTAATGAAATTCGCTAAAAAGAAAATTAATTAAAAGAAAATTATTGTAATTATTACTTGGAACGCTAGGACTGGAACCACAAGAGATGTATATGCCAATGCTGAATACAAAGATGTCCGCCTTTGTCTGGCATTAATCTGTGGAGTTCTTAATAAAACAGCAGCAAACACTATTGCATAGAGTACTGCAACTAAAGATAATGATAACAGTGCCCAAAGGGGAGCAAACACTACTTCCCAGCTCCATGTAATTATACCATCCAGTTTTAATGCTAAGAAAATAAACTGCAGAATATTTACTGCACAAAATAATTCAAAATCAAATAATCGATCGTGCTTTGCAGCCCATATACACACCTAAAAATACAATAGCATTTTCTGTATAATCAATCCATACCTTCTAGGTATATAATTAAAAATTACTTACAACTATTGATACAGCAGAGATGAAGATAAGTGGTATAAATACAAGCATCCAAAGGTGTCTTTCGGATTCTAATTTATCACATACTAACAATTCAAACATTAACAGAATCAAATGTAATGCCAATGTAATCAACATTGCTTTATAATGTATATAAGCATCTCCTTCCAATCTCGCGTGTGGATGCTTCCACCAAACATAACTTCCAACAGTAGCACCCAAAATTACCATGCTTTTCCAAAACCATATTGGAGTAAATACAGTCCAATAACTCCATTCTATGAAACCATCCAAACGAAGTGCAAATAAGATTGTAAATATCATCAAACAGCAGTGTACCAAAAATTTACTAAAATATAAATTAGAAATGATTAGTATGTTTTGTTGCATATACTTTCATAAATATTTTTAAAATTGGATAAAGGATATGTTACAGAGTTTTATAAAAAGTAATTATCAATTATATTTGTTATTTTAAATAATAATTTCCAATGATTACAAAATATATACCATAAATGGATAAAATATTGAAACTGTATTACTTTCGATAATTTTCGACAAAGGTCAACAATCTTCCAACAATGATAAAATGTGCTGAATGAAGTACCAGTTATTTGTTTAAAATAACCATCTGACCCAGATAAAATGTGTACCTTAGACTAAAATTAAAAATACTAATAGACCCTTGATGCAAATTATCAAAAGTTACGTAAGTTCACAAATGAAATCATATAGTTTTGCGAAGAATATCAAATCAGAAATTAAACAATATAAATCTTTAAATGCAAGAAATAACACTCGATGTTTTAAACTATTTTATATGTTCCAGTAAATATAAAATACCATTATATTACGCGAATTTATTATTAATTTGGAAATAGCATTTAAATTTTAAAAAATTTAAAAAAAGAATCCGCGTGCAATAATTTTTACCTTGGATTGAAATCCTGAAACAGTGTGTGGAGATTCATGATTATCAGAACGATTTTATAGGCCAACTACTTGATACAAGTCTACGTAATGACCACTGCGTGCACATATATTCCGCTAAAAATCGTTTCATTTACCGAGGAAATTTATCGCGAAAAAAGACGAACGCTGAACATTGTATTTGCGTTCGATGAAAAAAAAAAAAATAAATCCCACCGTCTTACATGCGAAAATTCGAATTGTACTGAAATTAGCCAAAAGCCAACAGCTGTCGACATTCGATATCTTAAGTAAAACTCAAACTTTAGCAGAAAACTTCGTACTTGTATACACAAACTGCAATTATGCATCTATAATCTCTAATAGTCAATATATTTAATTGTATTTAATGTATTTAATTAACAGTTTAAAATAAGATTTCTTAAAATAAATCATAGATTATAGAAATAGCAATTTATTTTTAAATTAATCCACATTAAGCTTGCAACATATAAATAAACTAATATTATAATTTAAGCTTGTAAATACAGGATTATTTTCTTTAGAGTAAGATTTATTCTTTATTCGATTTTATTGTTGCTACGTACATATACCTTTGTATATCCAAGTTTAATATAATAATATATTAAAATTAATGTTTACGTAACAGTATTGGAAAATTCTTATTTATATTTATTTTTAATACTTATTTATTAATATTAAGGATTTATTTATAATAAATATATATAATTAGGAATTTAGTTTTTTAAATGATTTTATATGATCACAAGTAAAATATTATTTAAAAAGTTTTATTCAAAATAGAAGCGAACTGGTTCAACCAATCAGTGTTCGTGTATACGCCAATAACTTATAGATAGCTCTGCCAGTTTCCGTCATAACGTAAACGTGGTTCTTTTCGAGTGTAACGTTAGTCATGGCGGTCGGTAAAAACAAGGGGCTCTCGAAAGGAGGTAAAAAGGGTGTTAAAAAGAAGATGTAAGTAAATTATAATATTTCCTCGATATATTTTAAATATCTGTTATGTAAAAAATGTAATTTTCTATCTGATGTCGCTAAAGATGCTTGATATTGAAATAGATTCTCTACACGTAACAGTCAAATGTATGCGTATATTCCACGTTTAATATTACAATTTTGTCAATATTTATTCGTTTATATAAAAGATAACCTTAGAAGGTTGTATATTTTATCTAAGTATAATGTTTAATTGTATAATTGAAAATTTAACTTCTAATGTTTATTTCTCATTTTATTGACTTCTTTTCAAATAATGTTATATCAACAGAAATTTATTGAATTTGATGCTTTCAATGAATTGAACAAATTAAATTTTGAGTTAAAGTTCTCAAGTACCACAAAATTATTAAATTATAAGGAATTATTATATCTAACCTAAAAGTTCAACCATCCTAACCTAACTCTTCTTTTCTCACAGTGTTGATCCCTTCACCCGTAAAGATTGGTACGATGTTAAGGCACCATCTATGTTTACCAATCGTCATGTTGGCAAAACGTTGGTCAACAGAACACAAGGAACAAGTAATATAATATTTTGTGTCAAGAAAAATTTTGCAACTCCAGCTCCATAGAAGTTTTATTAATGCTTCATGTGGCGTTTTATGTTGCATAAAGAAAAGCAGACACTTACCATAATATTATTCCAATAATAGTATTAAAATTAGTTACTGCCACAAATTTATTTAAAATGTATTGTACAGTATATAATGTTTTGTTTATTAATATTATGTTTATTGTTTTATAGAGATTGCCTCTGAAGGTTTGAAATACAGAGTATTCGAAGTCTCACTGGCCGATTTGCAAAATGACGGAGACGCAGAAAGATCTTTCCGTAAATTTAGGTTGATTGCTGAAGATGTTCAGCATCGTAATGTGTTAACCAATTTCCATGGTATGGACTTAACTACAGATAAATTGAGGTCCATGGTTAAGAAATGGCAAACCTTGATAGAAGCTAATGTTGATGTGAAAACCACTGATGGATACCTTCTCAGAGTTTTCTGTATTGGTTTCACTAACAAGGATCAACTGAGCACCAGGAAAACGTGTTATGCTCAACATGCACAAGTTAGTATTTATACAAAATAAACTTACTATGTTCTATCTGCAGTATTTGCAACTTAAAATGCATGAAAGTGGTATACACACTTTTGTGTTTTACAAAGTTGCATACAATAATACGCATTCACTTACCACATTACTTTTGGATTAGAGAGTAGTGATATTGATATTGCAACATTTTTATTTAATATATGTAGATTATGAAGTTATTACTCCATGCATGAGGTTACTTATGTATACGCGTATTTTGATGTTTAGGTCAAGAAAATTAGACAGAAGATGGTAGACACAATTACAAATGATGTTACAAAGAGCGATTTAAAGGGTGTGGTTAGTAAGCTCTTACCAGATGCTACTGCCAAGGATATTGAAAAAGCTTCACAAGGAATTTATCCACTACACGATGTCTACATCCGCAAGGTATATAAATAATTCTTGTAAGCTTAACATTTTGAGTAGATTTAAATATAAACGAGAAATTTATTACACTACAGGTTAAAGTATTAAAGAAACCACGTTTCGAATTGAGCAAACTCTTGGAACTCCATGGTGATGGTGCTTGTAGCAAAAGTGAAGAAGTGGGTGAAAGTGGCTCAAAGGTTGACAGACCAGAAGGCTATGAACCACCTGTACAGGAATCTGTTTAAGGGAGTAATTCTCTTTCAATATTTGATAAAAATAAAAATCACTTTCCAGTGAGAATGATATTCTCTATTTTATTCTTTTTATTTACCTTCATAATGCTTTGAGAAAGATCATATGAAATGATTCAATAAAATATTACTTTATTTGCAAACACTTATTCAAAAAATAATTGTATAATACAATGTCTTTTATGAACTATATTAATTAATTCAAAAATAAAAAAAAGGTTTGGAACAGTAAAGGAAAAAGGGAATTTATAGTTTATTTGGTCGTAGAAAAAATTTAAATTGCTAAAAGTATTAAAAACTAGAGGTCAATAATTAGTGCGACAGAGTTCGAGTAACAAATAACCAACTCCCTATTAACAGTGCTCTGAAACTTTCACTCCAGGATGCTACCATATAGATTAGTAACACGAAGAAAAGTATCTTCGTAATCACGTCAACCCAATACATGCTGCAACAGAAATATAAAAATTTATTAAAGTTGATAGGATCTGAGAATCATTTCGTAAATAGATCTTACATCCTCAAGTGTCTTCGAGCAGCTGGCAAAGTTTCTGGTGGTTCATTTAGAATGTAAATTCTTGCTGCTCGTATACATGTCTCAAAATATGCGTCTATATCCATGTCTTTCCCGTGTAGCTGATATTTCTTATATTCCACAGGATTAAGTTTATCCCTTAGTTCGAATATATTCGAATTGTCAAAGTCCCACTGGTTGTTGGCGTAATACTCGAATACTTCGAAACCTTTTTGTATTCGGCGTTGTACACGACACATACTGTTTATAGTAAGAGTTTTATGTCCTTTAATGTGGTCAAAGTGTTTTGATTTGCAAATAATTTAACATCTGTAGTTCAATAATTGCAATATTTAGATGTACTTAGGTATACTTACATTGGTTTATAGCCTGCAAGAAAAATAAGTCCGTCTATGAGGTATGCGGGTATCATATGAAAGAGTAGAACACATATATTGTGCATGAGTCTCGATTTTTTCATACTGCCACCTGGGTACCAAACAACCCCATTCAAAGGTACCTTTTCTGTTATTTTTCGACCTCTGGCAATAATCTCTGCCCATGATACCTAGAATTTCCATGTTGGAACAAACTGAATTATTAGCTACATGTATAAATCATTATCCAAAATTACTTTTATTAAAAGATAATACACCTTAAATTCACTGCTACTTGTAAGATTATAAACTCTCTTTTCATGGTCCTTGCAATATATAAAATTCCAAGAACTGGCAAGAATTGCATTTACCGCAATATCAACAGGAAGATAATCTGCATAACTACTGTCATTACAATACATTGTTCGAATAACACCTTTACCAGCACCAATTAAAAGTCCTGTCGGACCATTGATATTGTCTGTCCATCCTGGCACTGGTTCTTTCCATATAGGTATAACTATACTTGGTCTGGGCGGTAAAATAATCTTCCGTGATTAAAAATACTTTATACTCTGCAAAAATTATTTTTGTCTATACCTTAATATAATTGCTGGAATATGTGGCATTGCTTCTTCAACCAAGCTTTCGGACAAAGCTTTGGTAAAGGCATACGTATTGGGAAGGTGTCCTAAAATTTTATCTGTCATAGCTTCAACTACATCATCATCCATCCATTCAACACATTTGATTATCTTATGAGGATCTGCAGGTGGTGGATATGGTTTCTCCCTTAAAATCTAGAAGAAAATTATATATTACTCCAAGTATATATTACCATAAATAAGTATAATATGTTATAGTACCTTTTCTTCAAGATGACAATATGCTGTACTGATATGGGCAAACAGTTTCAGATGTTTCATGTCCTTGGCTAATTCCAACATTTGCTTTGTACCACGTGTGTTCAATAATACTGCTTTCTTCAGCAATTCATCAAATCTGTAACAGTTCAATGATTAAATCGAATATTATTTTCAAGTTATTTACACATAATCCAAATATACTTCATTTTGCACCACGTTACCGTACTGTGGCAGCTGCATGGTACACGATATTTATCTTTTCACAAAGCATCTTTCTATCTTCTGAGGAAATTCCAAGCCCAGGTAACGATACATCTCCACTTACAACAGTTACTGATTTTTTAAGTATCTCTGCACCTCTTTGTCTCCTCACTTTCTCAAAAAGCTAAAATAGATGATTTCTAAATCAGAATGGAATTACATTTGTATGAATTATTTTTCTCAATTTATGAGACTGACCTCTTAAAATTTAAAGTTTAAAATATCAATGGATTCATTTTGAATCCTTGGATTCTTGGGTCCTATTTTACTTTGTTCTACTTATTAGTAAAAAATTAAATTCAACACTCGTCAGAAAATTTTTTCCAAATTCGAATACTATATTGTTTACTGAATACTATTATATATATATATTATTATTATTGAATACTATTCATTACATATGCTTCTACTAAAAAAATTTCGTCTGTAACCAGTTTCTTACTAACTGGTATATGTAATTCACAACTAAATTCTTTAGCCTATGTTGAGTGTACGTGTATATGGATGTTAGAAAGGGGTCCAGAGGCCAGTAGCAGGAAAAATATGATATAATACACCAGTACAAGAAAAATAAGAACTTTCACCGAACACGAGACTTGATAATAATGGTAATAATAACGTTTGCCATCCTCTTCTCTATTATAGGACCTTGACTTAGTTTCTCGGATTTTTGTCTCGTAAGAAAACGCACCGCCTTACTTTTACTTACATGTGGTGAATTTCGTTGTTGGTAACCAAATCCACGAAAATTTCACCGATTCACGTTATAGTCATTACGAACGTAATTTCGAAATATGTTCCACTCTACAGGAAATGAAGATGACTCGACGGATGACGAGTAATTTCTCTTTTTTTTTCTTCAGACATGACATTATAAGTTACACACAAAATATTTCACTGACTATTACGTGCGTTCTTTTATTTCTATGTTATTTACAACCATGTCATAATATGTGATCGATTGACTCTTGGTAATTCATATAAGTGAAAGAAGAAATCTTTCTTTCCCGTGAAGAAAAATTCACGATGTAATAATAATTTCAGGAATGATGGCTGTAATTTCATTCGAAGAATATGTGAAGAAGACGATTCATTGCGCAATATCAATCATCTTGCATCTGTACAGATCAGATTCTTTCACGTGGCCTTTTCACTGGTGTATAATTTTCGTCTGCAGTCTACTACGTGACATTGTTTCGTCATCGTATTTAAGAAAGGTTATTGTTTAAATAACATTTTCTTATTTGACAAAAGTGAATACATAGGGTATTTTATAATGCCTTGGAATTTTATTATTTGTTGAAACTTTAGATATTCCTACACAATTGTGTCTAAAAAAATTGTCTTCCTTTTCCAGCAGTGAAAACAACTTCTTTAATGAAATTTCACACATCTAAGTCTATTTTCATCGCACAGGCGATGAGTAACGCTTAACTAATTAAATTTTCTCTACGTGTTTGTGTTTGAAATATAAATTAAAAACAGTAAAATGTATATTCCTAACGCAACAACAATTGTAACAGATTCTGAGGAAACTGGGATGGAAATGAGTTTCCATGCAATTTTACCAAGACTTGCATTTGTAGATTTTTTAAATATCTTTTGAAGAGTATGGCAACAGTGGACTAAATATGTCTAGCCAAAAAATTAGGTCAGGAAGAATTCTCTTACGTAGAAAACGGGTTACGAGAAACCTGTTTACGTATACACATGTGGCTTAATTGCTTGTTCTTCGTACTTATGCAATATCGTCTGCATCATTTAAATACATTTCGATGTAAAATATTTGTTGAATGTAAATCTAGAATTCTATATGTTCGCTGCTGTTGACTCTGTTTGAAAACATAGATTTCGATATAGAATGCTCGTACGACAATATCGATTTTAAACACTATATTTTCGTTGGTATTTATTTCATTAAAAAATTGAATTAATCAACTCAAATTAAGAATTCACGATCCGCAATTATATTTTATTATGTAAATTATATCTTACATATATAATTATATTTTACTCGACGAAAGAGATATCTTACCGGCGAATTGAAGATTTCTTCCAAACGATGTTTTGGATCCTTTTCCTTCTTCGTTCTGATCAACATGTAAATTTGTTTCGTGTTCTGTACACATCTGAGTAATTTTTCGATGACGACTTTCCCAAGAAAACCAGTCCCACCAGTGATTAGGATGTTCTGTCCTTCGAATGTTTCCGCTATTCTATCTGGGATGTCCTCCGTTTTTGATTCTGCCATCGTCTTGTATCTAACTAAAGTTTTCAATTTTGGCAAACTTTTATTCGCTATATGCACAAAGAAAGGGAGAGACAGAATTATTAAATTTCGTTTGCAAGGGAATTCCTATTTTATGACGAGAAATCTGCTATCGTCCAGTCTTGCAAAATTATGGCGATTTTTCGTTTGCTAAAAGCTCGTTTAAACAAAAAGGGAAAAGTAACAAGTTAACGAGTAGAAGACAATTTCCATGTCAGATTTATGTCAAGAAGTTGTAGAGATATATCATATATATATATATATATACAAAAAAACGGTGACACAGATAGTGCACCGGAAAAAAGAGTTATATCACTGGAACGAAAATTGTAGTGTAAATTATAAATCACACGAAAGAAGCGGAGAAGGCGTGCTAAGGCTGTCAAAATGTGTACTAGGTGTACTAAGTTGTCACAACAACGTGTATTTTCCTGTTATTTTCCTATTCATTCGCAAACTGTAGTATATTCGTATTCGTTCAAAATTCTACTTTCTAAAGCATGCCCAAAGTAGTGTCGTTAATTATTAGGAACGTGCAGTACAATCGTGGTATTTAATTTTTCAATAAAGCAGTATTTCGAAGGATACAGAGAAAGGGAAGTAATAGCCCCAATTTTGTTTTGTAATTTCACGTTCCACTCTTTTGGAGTTATTTTTTTTTTTTTTTTTAATCAGAAAATAGTAATCGAGATAGAGTGGAAATAAAAGGAAGAATTACGCTGTTTGTTAAAGTATTAATTAGAGTATTTGAAGAAACATCGCAAATAAATCTGCGTGCTTGTAACGCATCATTGAAAATTACAGTGATAAATCTTAACTTCGTACATAACAACTCAGTTATGTGACTGCTTCCGTGAAACAAATGACAAAAAAAGTCAGTTTGCATACGATCATCGAATGGGGATGTCAAGATAATGAGTATCGGATGATAATTAGAGTAGATTACAGAAACAATCAGGTTGACTTACGAAACAATCACAGCGGAGAATGTTCGTGATGAGACTACTCAAATGATACGTTTTTCTAGGTTGATCTAATCCGATTTTTATATAAAAGAGCACACGGTTGCATTTACTCGAACGTTCGGTTCACGCTGCATCTTTGTATTATTATACGCTTCTGTAGCTTAAAAATATAAAATATAATCGGGTGATCTTCCGCAAAAGAAAATATCCACAAGACAAAATCAAATAAATTACGTTGAAAGTTTTGCATCTATCCTTTCAATGTTATCTACATTTGCTTAGTGGCTATTAATTATGGTACTCAGGTTAATGTTTAAAGCAATGAGTGTAACAGATCTTCTCAAAATAATCCTTGTATAAAAGAAAGAGAATTATGATTGCAGAATCTTTGGAAGGCGATGTTGCAATAACTTTTACGACGATGCAGAGACGCAACAACGTGTTGACAAAGAAACTGAAACGTATGAAGTTTGATTACTTTAGAAAAAAGAACCTTGGCAATAAGAGGAATGGTAAACGTGCCGCTTTCTCTGTTGAGAATTCTTTTCTTCTTTCTTTCTCTGTTGAGAATATCAGCTTCTGTTTCGTTGCTCTTCGCAAAACGTTTTCTAATGGAAGGTCCGACAATTTCTATTTTTCAATTTTCAAAACGACATTGATCGTTACGTAATCGACAAAATAGCATCGATCAGAAGTAAGTAAAAGCTCGCGCCATTTGAATTTTCTGTTACCGTAAGGTGTATGGAAATATAAATTCCTAAATCATTCCACTGATATATCATTCCTATTCATAGCTTCATGCTCCTTTCAAATTCTCATACCTTTCGTAGATACTAGACATTCCATGTTAATTATACAAAATTAATATTTGTTATTTATTAACGAGACTGCGGATTTTGATGCATCTATGGGAAATGTAAAATTGCAAAAAATATACAAAATGTCCCAAGTGTATAGTAATTGTTGGGTGAAATAAATTGCTACTTAGATTTTGTCTAATCAGGTTTATAAAAGTAGAAATCTAAGTAAAAATCCGCAGTTCATTGAAATAATTGAAAAGATACTAATTTTATATTTAGTCATTTTTCCAGCATTTTTAGCATTCGTCGTTTCATACTCGCTAATTAACCTTCAGTGTTTGGCGCTTAATAAGTACTTAACGTTCAATATGCTCAGGTACTCGATGTTTGACACTCATTGCCATGACTTAGGTAATATTTGATACTCAATACACGTTAAAGATTCTCAGTAATCTTTGCTCGACACATCCCACGATATATTGAATATTTACTCTGTGATACTTACAGGCACGAAACACTTCACATTGTGTACTTAATATTCGACATTCAATATTCGGTATTTATGAAATATTCAACAGCCAAGTCGATGTATGTACTTAACATTGATATCGAGTACTACTGATAGTATTGGTAATTACTTAATCATATTAAGATAAGTACTTAATACGCGATATTAGGCAAAAAATGCATTAGTCTAAAAGTAACATTTCATATGAAAATTAACTTTAACGTTTCAACTACTACTTAATATCAACGCATTTCCAGTATTCCACATTTGGTATCTTGCTCTGTTCGGCGCTTAATACTGACAAGACTATTTAAGTATATAACATTTAACGCTAGATTAGAACCGAATATTCTGTATTTTAAACACATAACTTTTTATAGTCAATGTACAGATCATAAATTTGTCTGTAACTTAAAAGTTCTACAATACACATATTCGTTGAATCACTCTGTTCCACGTTGTAAAATCTCGGTCACTATTACGTTCGAGTATTGCTTCACTTAGAAAGTTTGGCATTCGTTAGTTTTTAGCAGTTACAATTACATTTTTTTTTTTTTTTAATTTACATTATATGTCAGACATCGATCAATTAGATATCATATCAATCATATATCATCTTGTGTACCTATTTCTACTTACTCAACGTCCATTTTCAGAAAACACAGATTTATTTTTAACACGAACTCGTCTTATTACGAAATACACCGTTACGCAAAAAGAATGAATAATTTTGAAAATATAAATGTAACTTGCCAATTTAAACGCCGGTATCATACTCGACTAATTCTTCGTGTAAATTATATGGAGCACCGTAATATGTATAAGATGTACGATAAGCGAAATCGAAGCTTCTTTACTTCGTTTTATCATTCGAAGGACTATCAAGATAATAAGACAAAACCTTTGCGTATAATAAATGTAACTCTTAAGAGTTATTCTGTAGCGACGACTCATTGTCAAAACTCATTGTTATGTGAGTGTATCATTCGAATGGAACGAGCAAAGCAAAAAGGAAGAAAGAAAAAAGCCATTGGTTATCAATGTCAAGCACTTACTTACAGAAATGCAAGAAAATTCGTCTTTATCCGAATCCTTTGTCGAATACGAGTGGCCACGAGTGAACAATTGGAGAACGGAACGAAACGAAACGAGACTTGAAGAGTGACCGGCTACAGTCGATAGGTGTTACCTGAACGGTGAGCTCGGTATAAACTGAGAAGGCATAACGTTGGCCCAATATTTCCTTGGACGATCATCGATGCAGTCCCACATTCAGTTTTCTTTGCTTCTCCCCACCTTTATTTACAAAAATAGCTCAATATTATCCAACTTCGAATCACGTAATTGTTCGTTTTTTTTTCTTTGCTTTTTTTACATTTTATCATACAGTTTAATCGTTCAGAATTATTTTATGAATGTGAAATATAGATTGAATACGTTGTTCTATGTTTTACCATACAGTCAGATCTGTAGAAGCATTTTATGAACGTGAGATACAGATTGAAAAAATTAAATTGAGAAACTTTTTGAGATAAGATGAAACGAAGAATCGAGTGAATTGCGTTGGAAGATTTCGTTTAATGCGTAATCGGTTTTGTTAATTCAACCATTAGATTAGGAAATACACTGATTATCTGTATACTTACTGATATAAATATTTATGATGTTCGTGACTAAGTAAACTATATGCTGAATTATGTGTATTAGACGGAGTGTTTTGTAGTTTAGCATACAAGTTTTGCCAGTGTTTTCTATGGATAGGTAGAAGTATGTAAGCATTTTGCACATCAGTATGTACAGTGAACACTATGTATCTTGTTTTGTCCTGTGTTAAACTGAGAGATGTGTATTGACATTTATCTATACATGCCATATCTCATATTTTTGTGGTAACTTTCTAATGAAGCACCTGTGAACTTTCTGTTACATGATGCTTTTTTCTTATACGTACAGAACATATTGACAAAATTTCTACAAAATTTCAAAATTTCTGTGGGACAACCTGTATACTTTAATCTATATATACATGTGAGATTATACTTATAGGTCCTTTTTTTTTTTCAAGAAGTATCTCGATTATGTTACATTATACGTTAACGTAGGGAAAAGGAGGGAAAATGGAGTTTTGTATATTTTGTATATATATGTAAGTGCGCCGAATCTTGTCAAATTGCCTTTACAAGCCCTTACGTAATTCGTGAAATGAGCTTACGCTGGAACCTCTCGTTCTTCAGTCGTTTAACTTGATATTTTGATTGATATATTTTGATTGATATATTGATTTAACTTGATATATTGGATGCACGCTTTTGTTAATTTATATATATTAAAAAAAAACTACTACA
This sequence comes from Bombus hortorum, assembly GCA_905332935.1. NCBI lineage: Eukaryota > Metazoa > Arthropoda > Insecta > Hymenoptera > Apidae > Bombus > Bombus hortorum. Next base: position 5,606,264 of record HG995198.1, on the reverse strand, counting down.
AGAAAGTATATGACTCGTGCAGGACGTATTTAGGATATTTACTAATTAAGCTTTTAACTAAACAAAGTTTTGTATGTATATTTCAATTTATTATGACTGTATCCTTTATAGAATTTGAATAAGCAAAGCAAATTAGATTCACAGAAAAGTCCTTGGAATATGAATTTAAGATTGTGGTTTAATCATATGTTGTGTCTTTCATGTTAACTTTAATTTTGATATTTCGTTTATATGATGTATTGTAATATGAATTTATCCTCGATATTCGATCTGTTGTTAAAATCCAATATGTCTCGTTAGAAGTGGAAACAGTCATGATTTTATTGAAGCAGAAAGGATCTAATTCCCGTGTATGTCGCGGATATTTCGAAATTCTTTGAGAACCAGAATAACGAGTGGCAACCGGAACTTCATTCATGGCAAATGAGAATTATCTATAAATAACTAGAGGAAAGTTTTCGCTACTTGTTCCCCTTAATTATATCGATTAAAGATTCTGCATCCCCTAATTTTTAATTACAATTCTTTTCGTATATCTACTAGCTTCACAAATATAATTAATCGTATAATTGACACAAATTCATAAATAAGTTACTAATCTCTCACATTGAATTAAAAGAGGAAAAGACAATTTGTTACACCTCATTTTTCATCTTGTAAAGTTTTTTCTGTTTGAGGTGCTTGTTTGTAATATTTTACAAAATTGATTAACATTTATATGTAAGAAAATCATGCCATTAGCAAAAATTTACTATGCTATAGAACGAACATTAAAATTATAGTAATAGAAAATATTCGTTAAATGGTTAAATTTGCGGGGGGGAAATATTTGGAAATTTAAATTCTGGGAAAGCCATGTTTTTATTAATAAATATCTTATTCTTTATTAATACGAAAAAATATTCTTATTAATAAAGAATATTCACATTTCAGTTTTCTCATAAATATTGCGATTACCATTCACAAATTTTGACCAACAATTAGATTGTCGACCTCTATTAATTAATCCAATTTTACTTTCTTAACCAACCTATTGAGAATATGTTAAATTTAATTGAGATTGTCGTCCGTAACGTAAAATAGAGTAGAGAGAAGTATACGGAATGATTTCATAATAGTGGTACACAGCTCTTCTTACATTTATTGTACAAAGCAAATGCTTTGAATTTTTAACTAAATTTGATTTATAAATGCGAAATAAATTAATTAAAGTATTACAATAAGCCAATGCTCGGTTAGCTTTTTCATGTAAAAACTAAAATGTTGATTCAATATTATAATGAACCATTTACAGGTAGCAAGAAATGAAGAATTTCTTACATAATTGTTCGAGACAGGTTAACCTCAAGCGAGTAACGAAAGATAGTTAATTATATATCATCATTACATTACTTATAGCGGTACCACAATTATTGCGAAATCTCTGAAATTTTTGGGGTTATATTAGTTATTTAAGGTTATACGCGTTCTAGTGACAATTTGTCGCGCGTCAATTTTACCACTTACGAAAGGGCATTCGTTTCTATAGACGCTCGCGCATTTGGCGACGTGACTGCAGAACGACTTCTTTCTTATTAGCAGAAGAAGAACTTAATATTTGTTTGATGCGAGCGTTTGATTATAACTAATGCAGACATAGCCCTATATTAGAATTACCTTAGACTAGTTTGTCTTTACAATTATTAAAAATATTCGGGTGATTTTACAAATATTAACGTTTACTTCTATTGGCGGCAACATGACAACGTCATATTTATCTATTGTCATCATATTGATTCAGTTACAGTTAACCTAACACTATATAAATGATCGAATAATTATCGTTGTTTTTTTCACTGTTAAGACTGACAGAATTTAAGCGAAGCAACATTTTCAAGAAAGGTGACTTGACAGATTACTTATTTAAGTATAACCTATCTAGCATTTGTTTACTCGTTAATATTTAAGATGAATTGTTTAATATAAAGACGAATAGAAAGAAACGAAGAATATTACCATATATAAATAATAAAATGTTTATTGTCTTTCTCTTAATGTTAAGAGTGACAAAATTTAAGAAAAGAGAAGTTTTTAGGTACGAAAAGGAGGTACGAAAGACGTAGTAACAAAAAGTAAAAGTGCAATCATGAGGAATGACGCGGAGCGAAAGCGTGCGTGCACGAGCAATCTTTATTCAAAAAGAAACGCACCAGCACACCTGTAGCGATGGCTGAAGAGTGAGGGCTGTACCGCAAAAGTAAAAGTGAAAATGGTAATGTTGTGAGAGGAGGGAGAAGAAGGAACGTACGTGCACGAGTAAGCATGAAAGAGGACGAGTGGCTACAGTGTCATGTTTCGACATCTTTGGGGTATTACCGTGTTCGCAATGTGCTTCGTCATTTTTCGTTTAGTCTTCGTTCTCGCCTGAAGGTAGTCATTGTTATCAGTTGATTCAAGATGCATCGCAAAAATAGCGTCGAATTATTCACACCCATTGACTGGTATTTGTATTAGTCGTTATTTTTATTTAATTTATTTCTCTATATTCAAGGTTAGGTGTAGTTAAAAATGATATTAGGGTTATCAATTTTATTTCAGCGTTATTCTTTCTACGATTACTTGTTTACTTCATTTTTAACCTGTTGACTATACTTTCCTTTAATTAAGAACTTATATAGTCAGAATTTTGATTTCATTAATGCAGATAAATTATGTAAAACGGATGGAAGATTCATAAATAAGAATATTTTTCGTTAGAAATATTAGCAGTTCGAATGATGTTAACTCGTTTTCCTCAGTTTACAGGTTAACACTTCATTGAATATTTATGCCATTCTTAATGCCAAATGAGAATAGTAAATAGATCTAAAATATATTTTACATTTGAATATTTTATGAATTCTATGAATATTCTTATGAATCTATCAGTAGAAGATTCACTGACATTCGTGCAGAATCTTTGTTCGTATCGATATTTTAAGTGGCCATTCTTATGCAACTTTATAGACTAGTCAGGTAATTTCGATTCTTATGTAACGGGCGTAACAATGTAGCAGGCTTTATCGAGCCGATTATGGACTTGGTAATGCCCGAAATGTAGATAGTAGTGGATAATACATTCTTAAATACAGAAATTACGAAATAGAAGCTTCGTCTTAATATTATATTTTTAAACACTTTCAAAAGTTATGCTATATACAATTTTTTCGCCTAAATTTTCGCCTACACCTTAATTAAATATTTCAACCTAGAAATATTTGTAAATGTTTTCTATTTCATCAACAAGAAAATAAAAATAAACAAATATTTCCTTATTGGGTGGGACAATTTGAACTTATTTTAGAACATTTAAATCTCGGGAAATCTAGATCTCGTTAACCTCAAAAACGGCCGCAGTTCGTTCTTCAAACGGGTATATCCACAAATATATAAGCCACGCGAAGAAAATCGTGAGGCCAATTTTAACGAACCAGTCGGCGAAATACAAATATCTAAGAACTTTTCGTGCACGAGGTAAAGTAGAAAGATCGTCTTTCAAACAATACTGTCTGGTGCCTAATATGTAGATTAACATGTATTCATCCCAATTTATTTCTGTTGTATCCATAAAGAACTCTTCTTTGTCGGAGGAATTCATTTCAGAATGTAATTCTTTCATACGGTCGTTCCTGAAAGGAGAAAACGAAAATTTTGGTCATTTGCATCTTATTATCCTATCATTATCATGTTATTTTATAATAAACGTAATTACGGAAAGTTCCATTGTTTGGTAGTATAATATTGTATCAGTTTAATACCAAGATTAATTCTATTATGCACTTTTATTAAAAACGGTCGGTTTCCAGTTAGAAAAACTAAACTATCTATGAAAAGTGCAGGTATATAATGAAATAAGATCACACGCAACCAGTGAAACCACTTTAATGTAGTGAGACTTCCACCTGGATACCAAAGCACACCTGAAACAAAATTTCTAAGTTATTCATTTTATTCTTTTATTCCATACCGTATAAATATAAAACAGATACTATTGAATAAAATAAACGAAAGTACATTTTAGTTAGAAGTGGATAGATTAATTCAAACAGTATATTATTCTTCCCTCACTAACCTGTAAAGGGATACATTACGGCATATTTCTTGCCAGTATCTACAGCCCAACCCCAAGAAATTGAGCTGTCCATACCATTGGTAACGTTCATAAATAGTGGTTTTTTAATGTTTTCTCTCCCTACTTTCCATGCTAGTACGATAATCGCATTAATTGCCACGTCACAGGGAATTATGTTCATTTTGTAATCATAGTTACAAAGCACCGATCGAACTACACCTTTTCCAGCAGCTACCATTAAACCTGTTGGTCCATTCAAGTTCTCCACCCAACCAGGTTTTGGTTCTTTCCATGTTGCAACCACTAAAATTAAAATTGACATAATAATTAAATCTATAACGTACTAGGCATATGCATTATATTATAAACATATTTATTTCGAAATCATACGACGATCATAGGCGAAGAATACAGTAAGTCGTGTTTTCCATTTTTTTATGGAAGAACAGTTTCAAAATTCAGTATATTTAACATATAATAGTACACGTTATCAAAATTGCGCATTTACCTATCGAAGGTCTTGCAATCCCTGTAGGCACGCCACATTTCTGCACCAAATCTTCAGCGAGTGCCTTGCTAAAGGAGTAGGTGTTCGGTAATCCTTGTAGCAGTGTCGGTGTCATTAGTTCCAGAAAGTCATCTGGTCTAGTATTTACCATTTCTATGATCTCTTCGGGGTCCAGATTGCACGGGTAATATTTTTCTTCAAGTACAGGCTCATTGCAGTGACAGTACGAAGTAGAAACGTGAATGAAGGATTTTAAATGAGGCAGCTATGAATAATGTATCTTTAAACTTTCCTTATCACGAATCAAAAAGATAGTGAAACAAATTTTATTATAATACATATTCATGACAATATATTAAAATGAGCAAGTATTTACCTGTTTCACAAGATTTGTAACATTTTTGGTACCTAAAATATTTATCGTTACCGCTTCTTTAAGCGTTAAGTCAAACTTGACGTTTGCTGCCATGTGGAAAACAACAGAGACTTCATCCATTAATCTCTGCTTATCGGCGGTCGATAAGGCAAGATCCTTACAAGTTGTATCACCTGGTATCAATATAATCTTTTCCAATTTCTCAGGATATTTTTCTCCAATTATTTTAAACGGATTTTCCTAAAAAATTATTCGAAAATTGATCTATAATTATAAATTGTAACATGAATATACTAAATTGATAATATATAAAAAAGAAATAGAAATATTTCATAATACATACATGACCAAGATTATCAAATATGAATAAACAATTATTCCAATACTCAATTCTTTCTATTCATTGAATACATTAAGAGGAAATATAAATAAAGATTAGATCGTGAACGAGAAAAAAATTATTTACTGTGTAAAAGTGCATTTTAATGATTTACCTATAAATGTATTTACGTTTTTCTTACCGTGAATGTATTTATTTCTACTGGTTTCCTAGAACACATAGAAAACGTATACACTGAAATTACCACATGCCATAAACTCAACCGTACCTTTCATTTTCGTTGACACGTAATAGAAGTGCCACTTATCGAATTACCAATATAAATTGACAATTTTTATACCGTTGTTGCATAATATAAACTAGAGCCACAAAACGATAAGTTTAACGTAGAAATAGAAATTTATTCTTCTGTTATTTCCCCCACTAGATTTATGATATTTTTTATATAGTCTGTGTTATTTACAGTCGATACCTCTAAAGGAATCTTCGGTGAATAGTACTGTTAATCAAATAGTCAATTTTATGACACGAGAAATAACGCAAACTATTAATTGCATTGGAAAAGAGAAGATTTCAAATAAATTTATATACCATAAAAATATCGTAAAACAGATAGTTGTGCGATTTTCGTAACAATCTGCGAAATAACCTTTGAATCGATTGCGGTGCCTTATAATCGATGAATGATTACAATCCAATGGCCTACAATGTGAATGATAGGTATATACGTTTTCTTCCTATCTCGTGTTACTGGTAACATTAGTCATGCTGCGCGGCAACCATCTACGTGTGATATACGTTGCACATATCACAACAAAGGGTGTCATAAAGAACAACAGAAGCAAATAGACTTTATAAGTCAGTTAGTATTAAATAACCTTTTTAATCTTTTAGCTCTTCGCAGAATCTATTATCTGCAGGTGCAGATTAATGTCGTCGAAAGAAGGTTGAAAAAAAAAAACGATGACGCGAGGCAATAAGACGTTCCCAGTAAACAAGCACACGTATTAAATAGAAATCGACTTGTCTAAGATTGTAAATATCGGATTCCGATAGAATACATGTGCAGAATCAACGACGAAGTCTCTAAAATTCTACTCCCTCCTTAAACGGTAAAACAGTTCGATGTTGTTGCATTGGTTGGTAACTGAAAGTCTAATGAAAAAAATGGACAGAGTTAAGCTTAAAATCTCTAACGTCTCGTCAATTTCTCAAGCAGCATATGCACAAAAAACATTTTAATGTTGCCCAGTGAAACTTTCAACTGCGAAATCTACGCATCTTTCGGAAAAGAAATAGAAGTTATTTGAATCCGTCATGAGTTACGATAACTTCTTAGAATAAATCAAACTACATGATACCTGCAACATGAGCTTCAACCGTGATTGTGGATCGACATTTTTCTTCTTCCTGACCAGGACGTAAATGTTGCCAAGGTCATGGCAGCTCAACAACAGTTTGTAAATTAGAACCTTCCCCATAAATCCAGAACCACCTGTGACGAACACGTTTCGACCTTGGAACCAGGCAGATACGGATGCTACGTCTGATGCCATATTTCGGGGAATGCTGGACGAAAAGATGAGAATAAGACGAAACGGAAAAAGTGGTTGGACGTGTTTATAAAAGATTGCTACGCTCGTATAAATATTTTTATTTTATATCTTCTCCGTCTTGTTATTGTTGAGAATATCTTTTGAGATAGAGCGAGAAAGAGAAAGTCTATTTTTGAGTAAATTTATGGACGAGATTTTTTTTTTTTTTTATCGAGACGTATTCTATATGCTTTTCTCATCTTCATTCGATATTCATTTAAACATATGTAAGATTCGTTATACAATATCGCTACGTTCTTTGAGTTATTTTTGAGTAAATCGTATTTTCCTACCGTTAAAATTTGTTTCTTAAATCTAAGGAAAATGTAAAAGAGTGATTCTTGTACTTTGATATTACGCTAAAAAAAGATTGTTTTTTCTACGTTAATAGCTCCTTGGCGCGTTGAAAGCTTTGAAAGTAAACGAGTTCGAGGATTATGGAAATAGCATTTACGAGTAAAATCTCGCCGTGAGGAAAATTCTCGCCATGTCCCTCATGAACCATTATTCAAATGCAAAATAAAGCGATCGTTTATAGAAATTTACTTGGGTAATAATATTTCTAATTATTTAAATTGTATCATATAGAAAGTAATTTCTAATAGTAGTATTTAGTACAATTCGACTAGGTTCGAATAAAATTAGAATAGTTTAGTTAAAAATACACGAGTTGTATGTTAATCTGCTTCGTTGCCATTGTTTGATCATTATGATTTCCTTTGCGTTTCATTACGCATATCAACGATCAAATCCAATTAATAATCTCAATGTTATTATTCATTTAATCGCTTCGAGCCTGATATCGTTCGATTGGCGCAATTAAATTTGTACATGTTTGCATTTTCTACAAATCGACGATTGTGAAATTGTAGTTCCATATATATTTACAACACTGATTGCCACAAATTGATATATTTTTCGACGTGTTTTCCGCATCTCATTCGTGTTATTTTACAAGGAAACCATACGATTTTCTCTGTTAATAATTTGCACATAATAATATGTTTACCTACGTTCCGATAATATTTACAAATTTTATTTAATCTTATTAAATAATTGGAATTAATTAAATTTTCCCATGCATTCGCTTAAAGAAGAAATTCTTCCGATGATTTTTAAGATGCTAACTATTCTAATCGGATTTTCCAATCGGAAATCCATAATTCATTCGACAAAATGACCGTTCAGTCTTGTTCATTCATGTTAGAATAAGAATTTACGCTTGTTATTGTCGGCAAAATTAGCATACGGATTAAATCGATGGTATTTTAAACGACATCGTATTCGCTTTGCAAAAACGAGAAGCGTGTGTTTTCTTTTAATTTTTATAATTTCTTAACGAGTTCGCTGACCGTGAAAGTTCCATTCAAGTCAAACATTCTTCGAAATTACTATCTTTTCGAGTTATGGGCTAAATATTATTAAAACCTTGCACATGATATACAAGTAACATATTCGACGAACATAAGCCTTCCTGTTGATATAGTCGATCAACTAACTAACGTAATGTTGTTTATTACGTTCAGAAATGGTTCTTTACCTTTTTTCTTTTTCTTTTTTTCTTTTTTTTTTTGAAAAACTAATGCTTTCGAGATGCATCACTTTCGAAACAAGGATATGTAAAGCACGTGCTATTATTATTCATGAAACGGCATAGACGCGCTATAGACCAGCCATCTCTTCACATTATTATTAGCAATTCACGAACATTGTTATATATTCGCGACGTGTTGCGAGCATTTCTCTGGAATCTTGCTTGCTACTGTTCGTGCGTAGAATATCGATGAGAACAACAAAGACGTCTCGATCTGGTTTTTGATTTCGTGTACCGTGTATTATTCTATTATCTTATGCCGTAACGTAATCGAAAAATCGTCCAACTTTTCATCAACTTATTTAACACGCGACTATTTTCGTCACTTGTTATCGAAATTAGAAACACACAAGTTACTCCTTTAGCATAATAATTTTCTCTAATATATCGCAACTGTGATTGATTCTTCAATGATCAAAATGTGCAATTCTTGGCAAATATTTGTAATGAAATTTTCCTTTACGTTCTAACTGTCAGGTATTTTACGTTATGACTGTGGTACGTTTTAAATAAGCGAGATAATTTACAAAGCAAACCTTCAGCTTCGAAACCGGTTATTGAATCATATGCACTGTGTATAGCATATTAATCGAACATCTTCCTCTATTATATCCTTTTTCCTTTTCGAATTTATTAAATTTGCTAAATTTTGCTAAACCTTCGAGTATCAAATATGTAGATATGAATTAAGCAATTGATTCCTATTAATTGTCGATTTGCAGTGAAAACAAAGAAAACATTTTACTCTTTGCATTGTACAATTTAAACGAATCGTCGTATAGCAAGTAAAATTGAGCAATTTCCGTTCACTAGATGCTTTCTCAGGTGCAATTTTAATTTATAATCATCTATTGCCAGTTTTTTTTTTCATTACTGTCTTCTTTTTTATAGCAAGCAATTTCTTATTTAATCATAATTCGTTTTTTACGATAGTTTTTTATTTAACCATTATCGACGATAATCGTGCTAAAGATTGTAATTGAGCAATTATCGACATACACCCCGTGTTCCATAAACAGAACTTTATGCCGACGATACACTTTCAAAGTTAATAAATTCCTCGTTTCGGTTCTTTTAATTTTTTACTGCAGATATCGGAACATGTTTTCTCTCGTGCAGTTGTCATTTATAATCGTCAGCGGTCTTTTTTTTTCATTACTGTCTCCTTTTTTGTAGCAAGCAATCGTTTCTTATTTAACGATCTTACGTTATATCAAACCGATTTAATTTGCGTCTTACTGTAAACGCTTTGCTTTCTAAGATAGTAACATAATTCTTTAATTTATTTAGCAAGCTACGTCAAATACGTATTCATGAACTGGTTTTTATTATTGAAAACCTGTGGTATTATCTAACGCGCTACTGGCTGAAGTGTTAATACGTTTAACTGACGTATACTGGCATCTTTAAATATGTTCTATCAAGTAAAATATTTGGAAAAAACATTACATTATTAACCTTGGATCGGTACACCGAGGTAAAGTCAAATTCTTCGTGTATTTCACTTCATGATAGAACTTCCTATACGAATAGATAGATAATGGTTTGTAGATGTATTTGATGGAATTTATTTGATATTTATATCGTTTATAGAATATATATCATTATCATTTAGATAAATAGGTTCAAGTTACTACGGTCGAAAGGATACTTTGAAATAAAAGTAACAGTGAAAATTACCTCTTTCTTTGTTTTATCTAATGAAAAACTTTCGTTGTAATTTTTGCCAAAGTGTTTCTATGCCTACGTTTTCTTTCTTACGTTTCACACATATCTTATCCCTTATTACTATTTATTTGAATTGTTTCGTTACTCCGGGAGAAAATCTTGGAATATCTCGCGTGAATTTTCTTGAATTTATGTATCAAGTCGTATTCGTTTATACGCGGTAATTTTATTTTATTACCGATTGATGTCCTTCACAGTGCAGTGTCGGTTTAATTATTAAAATTACGTCAGGCATAGATCTGTAATTACAATTCTTACGTAGATTTTATTTATAATTAGTCGAGATTTGGTTATACTTGGTAATAAGCAGTTTAATTATTTTCTTTAGGTTCGATATAAGTTTAACTTTAATGCTTCGCCGATGTTTGCGAAATATCAGAATATTTTATTGCAAAGGACACAGGCTTACATCTAGTGTCATCCACTTTGACGAGTAAATAATTCCATTACTTTTATTTTTAATGTTGTCTTATCGTCCTTTTGTAATCGTGTTTGTCGTGATGCAAAAACAAAAAGCAATTCCTTGTGGGTAAGACCGCAGCATCGATTCTCAATTATCGTAAACACTTTAACTACTTTGGTTTCTACTGGTCGCAAACGCTTTTAAGTTCAACCTACGCAATGGTATTGAGGCCACTAGAGGATTACCTCAGGTACATTTCTTTCGACTTAGACATTTTGCAAAATTTCATTCAGCCAATATATTGTTACACGATGCAATTCATTGGATTAGATTCACCTAATAAGATCGAATAAGTCAATCGTACTATCGACTTTCCTTAAACAATTAATAGAACAAGCGTTGTATAATTGTTGATCAATGTATCGTCCATTTAAAAAGCTGGTAAAATTATTCTATTGGAATTGTATAGGATAGAACCAATGGAAACGAATAATCGTACCATCGATAAAATTCAAAGAATTGTATCTTTTAAGAAATACAAATTTCCATACTATATAAACTTGTTTCCTTAACATTGTAAATAAAATTATACGAGAAGAATAAAATAATAATTATTAATAATTAATTAAATAATTAATTTAACTATTTAATAATACTAATAATATAAATAATTAGTATTTCAATCTCAATGAAAAACAATATGATTTTGTCAAAGACACCTACATTTTCTCGGTAACTGACGGTTGCTGTATTAAGGGGCCAGCTTCACTTGTATTTGAATTATATGAATAATTTGAATAATACAATAAAAATAAGCTCAGGATCAATGAAAATCGAATCACTTTTTGAAACTTTATAAATTCATGTTATAAATTTCAACTATAAATTCACAGTCAATTAGTATCAATAATAAACTTCTGTAATTTTGAATTTAAACCCTGTATCTTTCTTTCTGTCAAATCCTTCGATCGTAAAAGGCTAATACTTATTCTCGTATTAAATCAATGCAATTTATATGATCCAACCAATTACTTCATGATGTTCCAAATTTCCCGATTGATTTTTATTCATTATATATTATCAATTATTCTCCATAATTTACCAAACATAAATCTTAATGTATATCTTTCGTTTTAATTCGATATAGTATCGTGCTGTAATACGTACCTAGTATATCACAGGAGCTGATTGGCACAAAAAGTCCTCGGCACGTACCGCTTAAGAACCGTCTTTCACAATTTGAGTTTATTAATAATATTTAAAAGCGACAAGAAAAGATGGAGAGTGTCTACAACAAAGAAGTTACTATATACCATAGACTAACTTAAATGAAATAAATTCGAGCATAATAATCGCGGTGGCAAAACTAAAGAATGGAACCTTCGATCGCAGAAGAGGAACGAAACGTTCTGACAGACTTGCGTGCGCGTTCACTTAGTGTGCACTCGTGTGACAGGAATTTTATAGAATTCCAAGTACGATTAGGAAACCGGTAACTTTTCGAGTTATAGCAAAGATACGCGATTACCGACTGATCGTATCTGCTCATTTAGTTACAGTTCACCCCGCTCCGTATCTGTTATTCCTTGTTGCATGATTCAACGTTCGCCCCTGAAGAAGTCATTGTTTTCATATACTAGTTTTGGAGGTTACCTTCAAGGTAAACTGACCGAACAAAAGTAAACGCGCCAATCCAGTCGAGTTGAGCATTGTGGTAAAAATGTTTTCGCGTGATAAGATCGGGAACGATATTTAGGACGAAATTAACGAATTTCGAACAAGTTTTCTCCCGGGCTTCATAGACAAAGTATCGATTAAACGAAACAAAACACGAGTTCTTTTCATATTTCGCTGTATATGTTAAAAAATATTTGTTGTACGTGAAAATGTTTCGATAGAAAGTTGCAGATAATAAAATTATTCGTAAAATGAGATGTATTGCGTTACAATACGTCTAGTTTTTAGGTTGCAAATTAGTAGAATGCGCGAAGAAGAGGCTCTGTGATAAGTATATACTGATCATACTAAAATATGGTAGCAAATTTTGGAATGGTGCGTTTGGTAGTTTTCGCACAATCAATTTGTCAACTTATGTAATGAAAAACCTTAAAGTTGCAATAAAAATGTATGAATTTGTTTCGCTTTAACCTCTGAGCTTGCACATTATTTAGATGACCTATATTTTGATATGTGGGTGTAAAAAGATTTTGTCATTCAAATACTTGGTCAAAATACAGTGATTATCATTTTTTAATTCAAAATCATTTGTTGCAAAATTATATTGTGAATAATAAATTATTGCTATAATGTTGATGTGTTAAACTTGCGTTGATATTTCTGTCATTATTTATTTTATTCTTTATTATTATATTACGCTAGAATTATATTATTATTTAGTTTAATTTATTTCAAAATCTAACGTTTAAAATATTTTATAAGTATAAAACAAACAAACTGCGTTTCCTATCTTGTTTTTACTTTCACTACTCTGTCCTCCATTTCTTCTCATCATCTTAATTGACTGTGACTAAAGAAGAAACCTTACATTACCTCATTAAGGACCAACGTTGTATTAAGATAACATTCTTTTAGAATTCTTTTTGACTCATTTATATTATTAAATACTGTTTTCTAATGTTGTGATGTGGATGGGAATCCCAAAGATGTGCTGAATATTTTTTTGTCAATTTCTTTTTTCACTTACATACCATGATTTTATAAAGTTCAAGATTATAATATTATCGTATCAGTTTCGAATTAATCCAGGTAGGCCCAAGGGTCCCTCTTTTTCATAAAACTTCCAATATAAATTGAACTTATTAATCAAATTTTTTATTAAGGTATTGTTTGTTATTTACTTATTGCTCTAAATATCCAGAAGAATAATGTTAAATGTTTTATATAAATAAAAGTAAAATTAAATATACTATTAAAGATTGCGCAAAACAATTGTCTTGTAATCATACTTCTGGAAGGATGATACCAGGGGATTCCATATCTGAATTCATTTGAATGAATTGGCGCGGAATTTGAATTACGCGCAAGTTATTATTGACACTGTCCATATTTACATATGTGTTAGTTTCGTAGTCAAAACATGTTGATAATTTTTCGTTGCCTGCATTTTCTTCCAACATTTATTAGCTTCGTCTCGGTCATTTTTACGATCATCTACTGTAAAGTGATTCAATCTTTTTGTTTTATTGAGTAATGTATATATATTCACTGTTCATGTCATTGAAGTACCGTATATTATGTTGCATTTCATGATAACGGTCACGATTATAAAATGAATGTATTTCGAAGAGAGACTACTTATGTATTGCGTTTCACGTAAAGTCTTTCTCATGCAACTTTATTTGATGTTAGGATAAGGGTATGAAAATGAAGGAAAATAAAATATAATGCACATACATAAAGACTAATTTTATTATGGTGTATTTAGATTACACGTTATAAAAGTTTACACATAGAAATATTTGTTTGAAAACTAATAAATTATGAGTCACAATTTTGTAACTCCTAACGACTAAATGAAGTGGTACAAAGCAAATTTTATCTTGCTGTCACAGAGCAATGAATAAATTTATAATATAATTTAAAAAAAAATATAATATAATGTCTCCAGCATCGTTTACTATCGTATGAAACTATAGAAAAAGTTATACATTTGATAATAATGTATAAACAATTGTCCTTCCCAACACCGCACTGATCGTTCAGTATATAAAAACCTGAGTGTATTCTAGATGAATTACACTGAAAAAGCGCGAAGAACGTATCCTTACCCGATATATGCATGTTTGTATATATATAAAATGGAGATATTTATTAATTTTAATTAAATTATGTATGTAGTCTATAATTCATCAAAAAGAAGATAAGTAATAGGAACGACTAAACCAGCAGCAGTCCAAGAAGTGGCAAAAATAGTTTTGACCAGCCACCAAACAAGTCCTAACAATACAGCTTGCAAACCAATATGAGCAACCAGTAGACTAAAAATATAAAAAATAGGCAATGACTTCTTTATTGACATATATTTTGTTTTTAAGGAAAGAAAAAATTATATAAGTACTTACATCTTATCTTTGGAACGCGCTTTTTCCAATGATTTTGGGGGTTCGTTATTCAAATATTGCCTGACTCCCTGTATCAAATCAACAAAGTAGTTATCCCATATCAGTGGCTTAATATCTAAATTAAAGAGTTTTTTGTCAATCTCTGATAGCGAATCATATAAATCTATCGTACGAGGATTATAGAACTTCCATTCAGTAAAAATAAACGTTTTTAGACGATCCAATGAGTTATTAACATTCGTGTGTAATCGTACCAAACTGAAAAAATATATTTTTTATTGATTTGATATCGTGAATATAGTTTACATACGTTAAAAATTATGTATTAAAGTAATTATAATTTATAACTTACATTGGTCGACCACCTGCTAATCTTGCAACTGTATCCAAAATATATGCTGGAATTAAATGTACAAAAATTGCAGAGAGCCTAAACATGAAGATTGAAGGTAGCAATTTAAGATACGGATACCAAACTGCACTTTGTAATGGATATTTATGTAAATAATAATTGATTTTCGGTTCGATGTTAGCC
This sequence comes from Bombus hortorum, assembly GCA_905332935.1. Taxonomy (NCBI): domain Eukaryota; kingdom Metazoa; phylum Arthropoda; class Insecta; order Hymenoptera; family Apidae; genus Bombus; species Bombus hortorum. The sequence continues at coordinate 5,591,013 of HG995198.1, read as the reverse complement.
CATTTGAATGGATTGCGTGTACCTGATGTACAATGGTACACTTTTAACTTTCCATTACTGAAACAAGAAGATATTATTGTATATAATAGTTAAGTGACTTAAGTGATAAATTTTGCCATACCGATCTTGATTCACAGCGTAAGCTGCAACAATGAGATTGTTTACAACCAGATCCACTGGAATGTAGTCATAAACTATGTCTTTTACAACTGGTAATCTTCTTACAACACCTTTGCTAGCACCCATTAAAAATCCTTGTACACCATTCTTTGATATTGTCCATCCAGGAATTGGTTCCTTCCATGATGCTGTTACTGCAAATATAAAATATTTATAATATATAATTTTTTTGGAAAATAGAAATATTTTTACATGTAATATACATACTCATTGAAGGACGCACAATAGCAGCAGGAATACCTCCATTTTTAACTTCATGCTCAGCTAAATGCTTTGTGAATGTGTAAGAATTTGGATGATCCTTTAATATACTTGGGGTTTCTTGGTTTAATGTTTCAATATCCAATTTTTCTACTAACGCGATTAATTCATTTACATCATATGGCGCAGGATAGACTTCTTCGTTCACTTCAGTCAACACTGAGTTTACATATGCACTAGAGACATGCACTAAAGCCTGAAAAAAGGAGTTAATGGAAATTGTATTTAATAAACAGAATGCTATGAATTAATTTATGATATATAAATGTCTAAAAATACATTACTAGATAACATATAGGAGTAATTTACCTTCAAATCTCTTATTTCTTGGCAAAGTTGTACAACTCTGCGTGTACCTAATAAGTTAATATTTGTATTAGATTTCAAATCTGCTTCAAAATCCAATGTTGCTGCAGAATGAAAAACAATGTTAACATCCTCAACAAGAGTCAGTCTATCTGCAGATGATAAGCCTAAATTTTCTTCTCCCACATCACCAGCTATAGGAATCAATTTCTCAAAAAGATTTGTCTTGTTTTCTTCCTTTAATCTGTTGAATACCTAAAATATTAGAACAAACAGAAATATGTTGTTAGATGAACTTCTCAAAAGCCAAACTAATCAATTCTATATTTTATTAATATCCCAATCAGATAATTCATTGTGAATTGATTTAAAATAAATTAATTCTAAGATACATTTAAAAAACTATGTTTTTGTATTATTATCACTTTTTGTGTTTTTGAATTTATGAAGTTGGGAATAATGTATACTACTGTAAAATAATGTACCAATTTTCAAATTATAAGTAAACAATTCTTAAATGGAAAAAGTTAGAAAAATGCAGGGTATTTCATAATACGAAATAAAAAGGAAATTACGTTTGTATCTAAATATTCTAAGTAGAGAAAGTATTATGAAACAAAAAATTACATAACTCTCGATTTTTCTAAGAAAAAGAAATTACATACTTGAGATTCAAATCATAAATATGTGGTTAAACATAAAAAAGAAATGCATATATATCAAGAACTATTCACATAAAAAGTGAGAGTTTATATGACGATTATGATTTAAGATAATAACATATGTTGAAAGAAAACCGTACAATAAATAAAATTGATTGTGCGTTCATTAAGGAATTAATAAGTTAAAGATATTTAAATGCCTTAATATCTTTTACTTAAAAAATTAAATATTGGTCAGAAATAAAATTAAAGGTTATCATCTCAAAGGTTGTCTCTTTCATTCGATAAGATAATGATGAAAAAAATCTATATTTCGAGTATACATGTATTGGTATACCGAATTCTTTTTAATGTCTTCCAATCTTTCCTCTATTTTTTTCCCTTTTTTCGGTCGGAGAAGCACATAAATGTTTTTCAAGTCGGGCATACACCTCAATAGTTTTTCGATCAGGCAGACACCAACGAATCCAGTTCCACCGGTGAGAAACACAGTTTTACCGTTATAAAGTTCTGTTACGTTCGATGCCATTATAATCTAAAGTTATACAATGTTTTACTCGGTAATTGCTTCGAAAATCGATGGAGAAAAGGATTGAGAAAAATATATCACGTTAGTGTAAAATATACGACGAAACGCTACTGGACAACGCAAGTGTACGACGTGTCGTACCTTCACCAGTGGTTCGTTGTAAACTGAACTAGAATGTTCGTAGAATTCTGTTTGCTATGTTAATGGGAGGGATAATAAGACGTACACGTTACGAAGTTCAGAAAATACGGATTTTCTGATTCTCTGAATTATTTATCGTGCGAATTATTACAATATTTTATATGTACTGCAATCGTGTATATTAAAATATAAAAATAAGTGAATTTGTACGCGTGAAAACTATTAATTTCATCACATGTCACATGACCATCATCGACTGATGTTAAAGAATGTAATTAAACATTTGCTGACACATACATTTCATGTTCCATTAACAAGATTTTATCCTGACAGTACATTTTCAAAATGAATAAATTTCTTGTTTTAGTTCTTTCAGCTTTTCCACTATAGATTTCGAAACTATTTTTAATTATCGAAATTTGTTTTCACTTACTCTTCACGCTTTATGAAGCATTGAAATAATAATTAAACGACGAATGAAGTATGAATAGAAAACTTGTTTTTAAAATGGACTTTAGCTTCCCACTTATTGCTAGTAAAAAATAAATCTTAGAATTATGTTATAATACAATTCTAATCGAGTATACAACATTTTTTTAACAACGCTTTACTTTCTTAAAATTACTTTACATATGAAAAGATAAAATTTAGTAATTAAGATACGTATATGCGCTGGGATTGAATATTTAAATTACATAAAGAAAGTGCTCTTCGGTAAAATGAATCGTCAGTAAAAAAAATTCTATAATATATGTCTGCATGACATTTAGTTAGGACGAGAGTGATATGTTTGGATAAGTCAAGATTTTCTGTCCTTGGCCGTTATGGATTTATGTTACACAAAGTAATAATGATGAAAGAGTACAAAGGTGAGTATTTATTTATCCTGACCAATCCTCTTGAAATGTTTCGATTGTCGGACGCCATATCGGTATATACTGTTCAACGTATCTTTATACATTGAACATTTGTTACATTACAATTTTGTATGGGCGATTATAGTTTACTCGTATTATTCAGTTTGTATGGCAATTTACTATAATTTCGGATTTTTTGATCGTCCTCGACTGTGTAAAGCAAACTTGTCAAACGAGTGTGGTACAATAAACTCGATCTTAGTAATTACATACTACATATTACTGTTACATTCTATTACTATTTATGTAATTGATTTGTTATACTCGATGTATTGAATGACCAACGATATTATTAAAAGTAAGTTCGATTATGTTCAACACATGGGTCTTTATATCGTGAAACTTTACATATGTATGTGCTTATATATAAGTTAATCACGTGAAAACTAATTAATTATTCTACGTGAAAACAGAAATTATAATATCACAATTCATAAATTCACTAGCATATATGTTTATAAAGTCTCTCTCGTGGTTTTCATTCAGATAACATTCATTCAGATAAAATTATATTTAGTGTTTCGATTGTTTATATTCTATAAATGACTTTCATTAATAAAAATTACAAAACCGAAAGTATAATTATGATAACACAACAAATTGTTAATAAATCATACTTTTTGATGATAAAGCGAATTCAGAAGTATTTATCAGTTATTTTCCTTGTGCAATTATTTTGTACGTTTCTATTATTAAATTCGTAGTAAAGAATTTTACTTTTATTCTTAAGCAATTTTTTATTAGACAAATTATTTTGAAAAAAGTGAGCTTTGTCAAATTTCGTGTAATTAATAAATTTAAAAAATATACGGGATATTTTTCGTTAATGTGCTCAGGCAGATATCTAAAAAAGAATGGAATATCGAGCTTAAGAATTGAACACAATTGAATTGAACTTCGGCGAAAGTCAATTTTAAATTTTGAAATAAAATTCTCAAAGCTCTATTTATTCTTGTTGTACTATTTTTTTGTACTATTTGTTAAATAAAAATTTCTTACATAAATGTAAATTACACATATAATTTCTAGTGTACGAATCAATTATTATCTTGCAGAACATAACGATTTAATTTAAGTTACACGAAAAATATTCTATTCATGTCTGCGATATCCTTATTGTATGAAAATGAAGAAACACTCTAATTTTCTAGCACCAGATTGAGTCACTTTCTCTTTAATAACAGAGTAATTTACTAAAGTTTATTATGCTTTATTGCGTATTCGTTTACTTCTATCTCATTTCTGTTACACTACTAAATTTTGAAAAATATTTAATATAAGAATTATGCAGTGTGTTCCAGTTCTTTTCCGGCCAAACGTTATTAGTATATTTTATGAGTCAAAACAACTAGATATAAACATATTTCATTTGTAAATATATTTTCGTTAAAAATTTATAATAAAGAAACGATATATATTGGTTTCTATATAACTTAACTTGGACTTCTATGTTCTTTATCCGAAATAAATACAGATAAAAAGCAACAAAAATGTTAAAAATTCAAAATTTCTTATTTTTAATAAAATACAACATCTACAGACTGTATTGCAGTCTATTTTCGATTGTCAATTATTTATGTATTGCATAAAATTGGGTATGCGAAGTTAAAACTTTATGGAAATGTAAATTTTCTTATTCTGAAAATGTGTGGAAAACTTTATGCCCAAATATTTATTAGCTTTTACAGAAAACTATTTAACAATTAAAAAGACGTCATCGTAGAACTTAATTTCTACGATTTTCGAAAGTCGCACAGCAACTGGAGGGGTTTTTTTTATATTCTTGAAGAACTGCACTATAATATACAACACAATACTGATCGATTTTCTAATCCTAAATTAGAGAATGTTGTTAAAAATTATGCATCATTGTACTTTTCATAGGTCAGTTATAAAATATCAATTAACATTGATAAAACACGTTTGTAATATAAAGAGTATTAATTTATCCTTAATATTTATGTTAAGTACGTAAAAATTATTAGAATTCAATAATGCAAAACAAAACTAATAACAAAAATAAGATCTAACTCTAACCTAACCTTAATCCTAACCATAACTGTGATGACAATTATTAAAAGTCCTTAATTATTTAATAATAAAGTAACAATTCCATTTTTCTTGATGTTCGTTATAGAAACATATAGAAGTGATATCGATGATTACGATTAACAATAAATTAGTGACAAAAATAAAAAATTGAATGTAAACGAACAAAAGAATTTCTATTCTGACATCAATTAAATTATGAATTTGTAAATGTAACGTGTGACGTCTCATTTGACAGATATTTTTCATATCTATAACTTTTATTCTGAACTTTTTGTGATGCAATTCTTGGGTTCACTGTTATATGCAAAAATGTTGTTTTCCACAAATCTGGAGATAGTTTACAAAGTTCATGCAAGAAACTTCGAGTGGCAAATATACAGGATTTGTGATTTCTATGAACTCGTGCAAGAAAATGTTAGATACTATTTAATATTACATAACAGGTTAATTTATCTGGATTGAATATCTTGAACCGAATATTTTTGAAGTCGACCGTACGAAATGAGCGACGAAATAACGATCGTGCGTTACCATGATACATAGTATCAGAGAGGAAATTTCCTACTTGATAGTATTAATAGACCAGGGATAGTTACATCTAATGGTGGTTAGAAGGTGTCATAATAGGTTATTTTACGAGTATGTATGTAAACATTGAACTACGTAAGAGGCGACAAGAAGTTGGATGAAGCTGTCAAAAAACCATAATCTCCGATTTCGATAATTCTGAAATATGTTATGAAGTGAAACATTTCGAATAATCTTTTCCCATACATACAATCGACGGTCGGCCTTAGTTTTCGAGTTATATACAAAAATAACCTATCGCTTAACGTCAGTTTTTAGGTTGGATTGCCATCTTTACGTTTTCTCTTAAAATGCAGATGCTTTGAGACTTGAATAGAAATTTGTCTTTAGAAATTTTTGATTAATTCGCTTTCCAATTTTCATTGTTGCTTGCTTTCTTTTTCAATGTATGTAGCGGTATAGAGCGCGTTTCGTGTACGTTTATTTTACATAAACGACACAGACATCAGACATCAGTACTAATACGGCAAGTTTTTACTTCGGAAAGGTATTGCATAAATAATTTTTTACCGCTCTAGACACGAACACTCTCCTCTGGTATTGTTAATCAGTGATGTTATTATTTCGACATTGGGAAAAGTAGATATAATTTTGTTTTCGATTATAAAATTAAATATTTCGAAAACAATGATTACGTTCTCAATCTTACTTAATATATTAAGCTGCTTCATTTCCACTTTCATTTTATCAACATTTAAATTTTTATTATAAATGCTCTCAATATAAGTTTTACAACTTCCTTACTATAATCATATATAGGTACATAAATTTAAATTTATTCTTTACATTTTTATATATCATCCCTTCTGTACAAATCAGTAACTATTCTATGACGAACGATTTAAAACATGTTCTCTCCAAAACTTCAAAACTTTTAACTACACGTTGATCTCATTGTTATCGTCGAAAAATATTTTTTTGTAACTTGGAATCTTTTTCTACATTTAATTGAAATAATATTTACAGCTTTATTCTTAAACTCCTTGACATTATTACGCGTATCTTTAATAAAGTTGATTATGCTCAGTAGTATCATCATCATTATATAATATAATGGTACTGTAGGTATGAGAATGATATTGAACCTGTTAATGATTGCGACGATTTGCTAACAGCATTTATACTGTATAAAAAATTTTCTGCATAATCATTAATGAAACAAGTTCGAATTTATCCATTTTAGTAACTAACGTTTTGTTCAAACAATTGGCTTTTCAGTTTCATTTATGGATAGTTTGTTTAATGCTGTTTCAATATTAACATAATTCTCCTTTAAAGCATTTACTGCATCAGCTCGTGCAGACTATCTTGTATGTAGCAAAGATTTTTTGCAACAAGTATTATTATTGGTATATATTTTTTAATTAAATTTGGAATTATTTATTTCATGCAATAATGACAAATACCTCTGTACTGTCGGCTCTTTTCAACGGACCCTAAACACGCGCCTATTTTGCGTAGTAGTCAACACGATCCTGATATCATGTAATATCGAACAGTAAAGATATGTCAAATGAAATATTAAATTTGAATCTTAAAGGTTATCGATCAATTACTATTAATATAGGAAAAAAGTGTTTATCATTCATTGAAATAATAAGACTTTAACATTGCAATGTTTAAGGTTATCAATTAATTACGATTAGCAGAAAAGAATATTTATAGTTTATTGTAATCATCAGGTAATTTGTATCGTAAGATTTTAATAGATAGAAATCTGATTATTATAAGATATTTCCCGAATTTAACATATGTTGGTAGATTTCGGCTTATATTCATACATTTCTCGTGTATTTTTCCATTTATACAAATATGAATATGGATGTGCGTATGTATGTATTTTAAACTATTTCTGCAATCAACTTATCATCATATAATCGTAAGTTTATCGTTTGTGTTTAAACCGATAGATGTCAGACTAGAGCTCATTTTATCTAGCCGCCATAACTGTGTATGTACATATGTAATAAAGAAAAAAGTATGATTATACACTGCTTCATTAAAATAAAAAGTTTCATCCAGATTAAGAATTTAGTATCTTTCTAAGTTGTGATATCAGAAGAATTATCACAAAAATGTGATTTACCTAAGAATATATTTTATTCAGTTCTATTCTTCTTTAAGGCCCCTTGTAATTGATATCCCACACTGCTAGCGAGTTGATTGGTTCCACGATGTTACTTTGATTTTAAACTGATATATTTTCCTTTTTATCTTAATTACATATTGAATCATTACGATTAACTAGAGTGAACTAAGTCTTGTATTCGTGAAATTTTAGTAACGTTAGTCTTTACGTAAAAATCCCCATTTAAGAATAGTGAGATAAAAATTTATTATGTCTGCTTTAGTTTCTATTTTAACTATATATGTATATGTTGGAGAGAAGAAGAAATTATTAATAACCAGCGCAGAGAAATATTCAAACAATAAAAATTGTAATATATAACTGTCATCATCACATGTAACCTTAGGAGTGAATCCAAATGTAGTATCGCAAAATTTTATTTTTATTGTTTTCGTTAATGATATAAATCAGCATTAATGTTATTATTTATATTTATAATATATGATTAGTGCATATTTAATAAACCATATAAACACCGATAAAAAAGTTTGTTTATATATATAAGTAACACAGATTATAAATTAATTATGAAATTTATTGCGTTAACTTGAAAGTACACATGTGTACTATTAGTACGTACAGGTACATATAAATATTCTTTAGAGATTAGATACAATACTTAAACAATTACATTTTTCATACGAAGCTCTAGCCGAAAAATATCAACTTTCAGTTGCAGAATTAAACACAATTACATAAGTATAGCTAGTAAATAATTAGCTAATCAATTTATGATGAACTACTATTTACGCTAAATGCCAAGTATCACTTGAACTGTCGAACTAATTAAAATGTAATTACGAAATAATCTCAATGTGGCGATAATACAGCAATATACTTCAATATATATCTAGTGAATTTATCAAAAAATAGACATTATTAAGAATAAATTCGAATTAGACTTTACTACACCATTAACAAAACTAATAATTGAAAAATGAATAACATACCTGACAACAATAAATATGAATGTACTAAAGAACATCATATTGGATTATGTTAATCTTAAAAGCACATTTTAAATAAAAAACAAATTTTAGATTACTGTCGATATCAAAAGTAAACTTCATATATTACAGATTTATACAGGATTTTTATGCATTTATAGGAAATTTGTAGATGGAAAAATGCACAGAGTGCACACAATATGTAAAATGTAGAATGTAAAGTATAAAAAGTATAGGACTGTCAAACAATTTTCCATTCAGGTCCCATTTTATTTCATTTCACTCATTAAAATATGAATTTGCACAAATACCACACTAATAATCGCAATAAACACTGATATATCTGCAAACTCTAGTGTATCGAGAAGGTGTAAAACGACTTATACTGTAGTCGGGTTGTCAAGGGTTAAGGGTGAGAGAAGTAGCGAGAGAAAGATGGAAAATCTGTAGAGGTTCCTAGTGACTTTTCATGGGAAGTATTGTCCTGCCTGGGGGGATTTGGCGGTTGCACCAAGATGGCGGACTCGGTTGGCGTGCGATAAGCACGAGCTGAAAAGTGCCGAGAGCACGATTCGTTCGTGATTCTGTGTTAAATCGGCATCGTGAGTTTCATTCGTGGATAGCACGAGGATCGTTGACGAAGAGGACACGCTCGAATAACGTAGGTAGGTGACAAATCACTGACACGAAATCGTTTCTCTCTATACGGGGTGAAAAGCCGCGCCTACTATCGTGCATCTCGATATTGTGGTGAATATACGTCTAACAACTCTGTTTTATAAATTCATAAATACTCTACTACATATTCATGTCGATGTTAGAATCATTAAAAATATTTTTCGTGATTACGACGTTCGTTATTCAGCTGGAAAAGTTTGTGATAGGGATATCGAATTTGGTGTGCAAAAATCGAACAGTCGAGTACCACGGCCGGATACTTTCGTTCAGTTTCTCTCCCATAGATTCTTAATAGTGTTCTGTTTGATAACAGAAACCATGATCGAACTTTCGTTGGTGTAATTTTACGATTTTACCAGATATCGGCTGAACAATTTTCCCGCGTGTCCGTGAAAGATATCGCGAGAAACTCGTCGCGTATGAACGTAATTGTATCGTGTTCTCGGTGGATCCATTCTTGAGTCGTTTCAACTATCCGATGTTTCATTTCTTCTGCAGATTATATTCGGTATATATTCTCGTTTGTTGCCTTGAAGAGATTGGATCTATTAGTTTTTGATATTACATGAAAGGTGAATGATTATTACCGCCTCTGCTTTGACGCATTGTCTCGATCGGTGTGAGCATCAATGTGTATACGTGTGGATGCGTAACTTGATGTAATTGTGTGCGCGCGTTTCTTGGCGTGCGCAACGCGTACCCGCATGCTGTTTCATCGTGTAAAATAGTTGTAATTTATATTCTCTTTAATTTCTTCAGTACTGTCATACTTATAACTATCAATATAAGGATTATTACCATGGATTTACTTTGAATCTTGACGTTTAGATCCGGTGTAGATACATGGACGTATTATTGAGGTTTCATACCGGCGATAGTGTGCGATTTGGTAGCTTTATACATATGTATGTATTTTTGATAGCCGGGTCGCATACGAGTGTACTTGTACTGCTTGCTTGGTTAGAAATACATATCGCTGATTTCTTGGGAGAGTTACTGAAAAATTACAAATTTTCAAGTATTTATTATGATGGAAGTATAATTATAAAGTAATGTAATATTTATCAAGATATAGTAAAGTATCATATTTATAAAATAGAATTGTTTATTTAAGAACAATTTTATAATTCAATAGTTTGTTCTAATTGGTTATTTAATCCTTTCTTTTAGTGCAACCAATATATGTAAACAAAATATGGAAGATCATTAAGATTCAAAGACTGTTAGAGACTGTTAAAACAGTTAAATTGTTGAAGGAAACAGTGTTATGCCACAGATCAATAGAACCTTTTATTCAACAAGTTATTTATTTAATAACGAAAACATATTATTTTCTTTATAATTTTGCTGATAGTTTTTGAGTTTTGACAGTTTCTCATAAAATATTGTTTATACGTATTGTTTATAGTTACAGTAAAAGAAGGGTTAAAACAATCGTATTTTGAATTATGACATTGTTCTTAAATATATGTTATAATCCAACATTTTAAACCTTGTATTTCAAAGTAACCTCTTAAATATCCTAACTATTCTTGGTTATATCACCTTTCTAGGAAATGAACAATATACATAAATGACATAACCTACCAATATCTTACAGTGCTACCAATTGAAATTGCAACCATTTTTCATTGTTGTGTGCATATGGTGTTATTTTACTATATTGTAACATAAATTCATCCTGTTTTTATATTTAGTGCAATACATGCAATATGGGAATAAAAACAGTACGAGTCTATGTTATACAGCTCAATATGTATGATTCGTTGTCCTTGTGTAGAATAGATTTTCCCGAGATTTTGACCGTAGACTATACGTTTCTCTGCCAGTGAAAATAGCGGAGAAAAGATGTATATGCACATCATCTAGTGGAAAAATGTAATTATGTATAATGATCACGTGCAGCGAAGATTATTGACTTGACGATTGATACAAGACAAGTAGTCATTACATGATACTAAAATCTCGAGAGTAAAAACCAAAAACGTAAATTCCTAAATAATTTATTGACAGTCATTTAATTACATTCTTTTTTTTTCTTTTTTCTAAGCGCATTATCGTTATTTATTATGGACGGATCACGAGAATTCCTGTGTTTTCGATCCTAACGCTTGCGATCGTTCACGAGAATTTTCGGGTTTTCATTGTCGTCATATAGAGAAAAACAATTTAATCTGGCCCGTGCGTACACCTAGCAATAAGACGACTGGTCCGTAATGTGTTAAATTGAATGACATACTATAGATGATGCCCTAAGTATATTGTGAATTGTCATCTTAATGTGGATAGTATCGATAATGTTACAATTGATATACAGGGTGTCGCAATAAAAATGTATAACACTGTGTAAACTAATATTTAACAAGAGTAGGAAATGTCTAAAAGTTTAACATAGATTTTAAAGTTAATTCTTTCGATAGCGTACATAATTCTGTATCACGCTATTTTAATTGACATCAGATAGTGTCCGAGTTGAATTTTTAATGATACATGAATAAAATGATGTTCGATAGAACCATAGTGTAATGCATTTTTCTGTGGCATTGTAATATCTTCAGCTACTCGTCATTGCTAAATAAATAAGCTTATTCCCTTTAGTTCTTTTTATAAATTCGAAAGTTTTACATAATGTCTCACAAAAATTTAATGATTGTTACTTAAATAAACAGTAATATGTTATTTCTAATCATAAGTAAAACTACCCTTATAGATAACTAATATTTTAATTAGCCTATTAATTTATGTATGTGTAACAAAAGCTAGCCAAATATTATATTAAAAAATGTTTAAATATCTTCAAAATTTACTTTATAAGTATTAATTCAATCTTAATCTTTCCTATTACCTAATTTAATTTTAATCATACGTATTACATAATTTAGTTTTAATTACGCATGAATTATGTAGTTTAATTTTAATCATATGTGTGACATAAATACGAGAAAAACTTGTATAAGTAGGCACGCAAAAAGCGATTGATTTTGATTTTTCGCCCTGGATGTATTATCTGGCGTCGGTAAATCCGTGAAACGTGATCAATAAACGGTGCGTTGCTTCCGCGTTCAGCCGTTCCGCGTAAATGGGTGTCGTTCGCGGCGACTATTTATCGTGTTTGTACATGTTCATATATGTTCATACACGTTCATACACGTTCATACACGTTTACTCAAAGGGAAACCTTTCGATTCTTTTTTCGTTCGACGTTCCGCTACAACCAGTATTACATACAGTGGCTATAAAAAGTATCGACACACAATCCCTTATTTTCCAATGAAACACTTTTTTTTTTTATCAGGTTCTATACATTTCATTTTCATAATACCAAATTTTTGTGGTCTAACAATAAGGCAGTAAATTTAAGAAATTAGTATGTAAATGCTATAATAAGCACAATGGTGTGCCAATATTTTTTGTAGCCATTAAAGTTGAAAAATTATGAGAAGCTTGCTAAGACTAAGGACATATGTTTACGAATCAAAATCAATTGCGTTTCTCAAAGATATACACTCGTTTTATATTTTGCAAGAATTCTTTTATATTACTCCTGTTATATATTTTCTTTCTTATTAGCAATTGTCGATTTGGATTTAACTTTTCTACGAAAGATTGCTGAAAATTTTAAGTGAGAAATTACAGTAAACGTATATTTACAAATCTATATAGATTCTGGAAGACATAGTAATCTCGCGTATCAAGTTCCTGTTATCCTCTGTTTTCTTTGTCACCACTTATTGACATCTGTTTAATTCTATTTCTAATTATTTCTCTACTTCTTGTTTCTTATTTAATTTTCTTCCATGTCTGACCACTACTGTACCACGTAATATTATTTTCTACAAAGAAATGGGAATATACATTGACAATCATTAGTATTAAGATACCTATTGATATTTAGTACAAATTGAATGCTCATTTGTCATAGCTATTATTTTCTAGTCACTTTATCATAAATATATTACGTCATTCATAACTATGATGTGAAGACTAAATAAAGTAGAATTTACTAGAGTTTCTCAATTCATAAATATAACAAATAGATGTCGTAATACATATAGCTGATAGTAATATTAAAGTAGGCTTTCGTCACATTCCATTAAACTTTCTTCTGAATTTTGCTTCCATTGCTCTTGACAATATTATACAAATACATATCGCTGTTTTGGCTCGTATGACATACGTTATGCGCGCTAATAGAATTTTAAATTTTAAACTTCATAATTACTGATGTGGTGACATCATTCTCACTCTCTTTCTCTCTGTCTCTGCTCGCTCTCTTATTGTACCAAGCTTCTTTAAAAACACTGGATCAGGATTTTATTTGCAAGAATAATATTTATAATTTTGCAATTGCGGGAACTTTACAATTTTCGATTTTCTTAAATCTCTCGCGATTTTTTTCGTATTTTTCCCGTGTATAGCGCATCGATACCGAGGAATCGATATCGAAGAAGGAACTGGACAATATGCAAATGTTTTATGGTCTGTCTGAGCATCGAATGCGTAAGACGAAGTTGTATTAAAACTTTCCCTGTTTGGACTGTTTGATTTGCGTTTTATTTAGACGAGGCATTGATAAAGCACCGATTACGTTCCTATTGTTCTGGAAATTCCACATTTCTTGATTTTCCTTCATTTCCCAAACAAATTTTATCCTCCTGTTTGTTGGCAATTATATTCTACGCTAGATTAGATATACCAAAGATCTGTTTTCTTCGTATTAATTAAAATATTAATTATCATTTCAAGATTAGATAAAGTTAAAGTTTTATCATTTTTCTCATTGTTATTCTTCGTTCAATTAAAAATATCTAGTTATTATCTCGTAATAGAGTGTATAGTATAACTGCTCTTAAAAGATGATAAACACAGGTTAAATGAATGAAGAAAATTACAAGATTAAGCAAGCTTAAAATATTGCAAAATATCTTGAAAAGAAAAAAAAAAGAATGTAAGATAGGGTATTTTAATGAGGTAACTATCACGGTTGGTTATCGGTTACTAAACTTTTCAGAATAATTAAACTAAGATAAATATTTTGCGAAAATGAAACGTTATGATACAGCACATTTCAATCTATTGCGACAGCTAGGAAGAAATATATAAAATTACGTAGCAGTCAACGTGTTAACTAAGAAGGGCAATATTGATATATCTATGTATATATATTTTATATGCATACATAAAATATTACTTCCTATAGTGTTTTTCCAGTTTACTTATTCAGATGGGTTTTTTTTTACATTTTCTAATAGTTCTAATTGTACAAACATACGTCTACTATTGTGTAAATATACGGCTATACATAAATCGCCTGTATATACGTGTATCATTATGCATATACCGAAGCAAACAAAATCATCGCGTTAATTAAGAATTTAGATCGTCATGATGGCTTCGAAGAAAATGAGCACGAGCAAATATTGCCAGCTGGTACTCGATTTTTGCACCGTAACTCCTATGTATTTGCGTATGAGAACATTGATTGAATAGCTCACAAGAACATTAGCTTTTCCTTTCTAACTCTCAGTGTCATCGATTATGCGAAATACTTGAGAATGGAATTGTAGTCGCTTTCGAAACAACCACCTTATTGCCCTCCGTATAATTTAAGAAATTTCAACTTCTAAGGGAATCAGAGCGATAAGATACCGTTTCTCGTTAAACGTACAACATTTTATACACGGGCTGTTCCGTTTATCCTTTTATGAATATATCAGGTGTGTTAAATGAAGCATTTTGAAATTTCGTTAGCAAAGATGACAAAATACGTACAGAGATCGCGCAAGCGTTTAATTCAAAAAGCCAATTATCCATCGTATTTATTAAACTTCAGTATTCGATGGGACCATCTTTGATACTTACATTTTGAAGATCTATGTTTGCAATAAATATCTTGTAAAAAAAAAAATTTTCAGATCGGTTTCAAATTCCAGAAATATAATCCTGGTTGTCTTATCTAATTGCAATGTCAATGAAATCCCAAAATGTTTCATTTGTATAACATACATAATATCGATATACTTTTCCATGGTACACATTTAATCCATACTTTCCCGAGCCTCTGGATGTTTGAAACCATCCTTCGTATTGTATATTGACTTTCCACTAAATTTGCTAAATTTGTAATAAATATCTCTTTAAAGAAGCTACCTTCCCGATCTAAATAACCCTTACGCTATATTTCGTATTTCTAAACGGTACAATGTTACTGTTAACCGATGTTAACCGGTGTTAACTATATTGATAAAACAGCATATCATTGAAGAGATGTTCACGTTGTAGCTTTCTTTGAAAGATTTTCAGATTGCGGAATAACGTTATTGAAAAGTTTATTTGCTCGTTCGTTTTGTCAACTCAAATTAACTTGTCCTTCTCGTTTTATGTGACGATTGTCGTTAATCACGATTGCGGAATGGATCGTAATTTTGCCAAAGGTGTCTGGATTAATAACGTACTATTAGTGACATAAGGTTGTTTTTTGATTTATGAAGTAACCCAGGAATTTTGCTGCTGGTAAGTAGGATATTACTAAGATTAATGGGAAGAGTGAAATCATCGAATAGTTATCACCTCATTTCGATGCTCTTGAAATATGCTGTCAAATTGACAATCCTGAATATTTTCTTTCTATACATATATAAGGCAGTCACTTTCGATTTTCGAGTTGTACAGAAAAGTATGTTTGGCATTATACGTGTGCTACTGTTCTACTGCACAGTTGCACATTTTATGGTAACCAGATATACTTACAATGAATGCATTTCAATAATTCTACCTGTGGGTATTCTTAAATGTGACTATTTTCAGAACGCTCATTTACATATACCATCTCCACGCAAGTCGTTACCACTTTAATAACCTAGTCCAATCTACTTCTTTTCATTTGAAATTCAATAACTGAAATACCTGTCGGTCTTTATACACCATTCTGGTACGTTTTGATATATATATATATATATATATATATATATATATATATATATATCCTATTTGACCTATGTATATACGAAAAGAATTTCTCAGGTTGATGTCCTTGACAGTTATGTCCTGATCAAAGGTATGGCAACTATTTGGTAACTCGACCGAAAATTAACAATTTAATAGGTCCTGGTGGCGGTCTAATAGTTTCGTCACATAGTACGCGAAGCAGAATTAAGAATCTACAAAATCTTTCGATATGTTTCTAAATAAGGCTAGTGAAAGTCTGCCAAAGACTAACAACAGTTGGCTCTTCCTGAGGCAGGTATCCATATACATGGCGAGGCAGCCTCGCGAGTCTGCCTTGTACACACTGTCTTGTACACACTTTTGGATTGTTAATCACTGTCTTCCTTTTTTTTTTTTTTTTTCATTTGTAATTATTTAAAGCAAAGTAATAATTATCTCTATGAATAAAAAGGGACGACGATTACCTATCTAATACTTTAGGTTCTAATTACAAGTATACATAGTTCGGTGTAGGATGTTTGCTCATTACGGTATTACGATTTTCTTGGTTACAATAAACGAATACTATACGCGTACTGTAATGAACGGTTCTTACGACTGTGAATCCTAAAAAGTTGTATCGAAGGATTGGAATTAAACATATCATACATGAAACTGGAAATTCTTAGTTGCATAATGATGTGTAAAAATGAATATAAGATGAAGATAAATACTAAGATAAAAAATCAAATGTTTCATACGTTAAAACATGGGATTACACATGTTTGATAGTTTATTAGCATTTGTATAGATTCAATATTGATCAATATTTTATACATAATTTTGTGCAATAAATACCTACGATAAATTGTTCAAATTCTAAACTAAAACACATACTTCACGTTTTCATTTGAATTACGTTGCAAATGTTATGATCGTTTAATTAATTTAGATAATCGTCGTATCGTAACGTAAATTTATTACGTTAATATTTCTTTTAAATGTTATGTCAACACATCTTTAATCGTAGCTCCATATAGAACTACATTAGCATACTAAGTGTGTCCTGCTCGTGTCACTCACAATCAGGTTTCATTCATTTAAATTTCTGTGGTATCGAAACGCATAAATTTTGCTTCGGGTAAAAGTGGAAAAAGAAAGGATCGTCATTATAATATATTCTTAACGCACGAAATGACCTTGTGTTCATCTTATTCTTTTCCAACATGACGCGATTAATTTGCGATTTCATAGACGTCAGGAAAAATGAAATTTTGCAACAAACATCGTGTTGAATACTTGCAATAAATTTGTTAAGTTAATCTTTTAAAGCCGCTTGTCTTACCATGTCTATTTATAGAATATCCTTTATTTCATAATAACGGATATGTTAATATGTCAAAGTTATTCTTCATTTAATACTTTATTTTAAAGTATTTATGTCGTGAGAGATCTAAATTTGTCACGAATATTAAATAAAATAATAATAAAGTATCTAAATACCTAAAGAAAAATAATAAAGTAGAATTACCTTTAACACATTCGCCGTCGTACGGATTTCGACTGACTTTTCTTTCACATTGATAATATGCATTATCTCAACCCTTAATTGCCATAGTATCATAGATGAAGTTTTATTTTATCATCTCGTAATAATACTATCTAATAATACTACTACTAATAATAATAATACTAATAATACTAATGTTATTCGTAACCGTTCCAAACAATTCTTCCATCTTTTATTTCATGTCGAACAATAATTATTTAATTACACTTCATTGATGTGTCAAATGAAAAGAGATACATTGCGGCGAATCTTCAGCCGCGATATCGTAAACGTGTTCAGTATCTTCAATAACAGCTTCTAAACAATTAATTTCATGCTATTACACGTTGCATATATTCTTATACTTATTACTTATCGTATGAGACGTTCTCTGTGTTAAGCGTTCAAACACTTTAGTGGGCCAATGTATAACAAATATTATCATGTTCAAAGATGTTACTCGAATGAATTGTTATGACGAAAGTATAAAATGGGGTGCAAGTTGGCTGATTGCCCGCCGTCTCCCTACGATGTGCCCCTGTATTCAATCACGCTCTAATAAACCAATATGTGCACGAGCTGCTTCGGAGCAATTTTCAGTGATCAATGAACCGACTATGAAAATGTCACCCGCGCTATATACTCTCCATACATATGTATACGTTATAAATAAATTTCTCTAAGCGACTTATCTCTTTCTGGGACAAGCGCTGATCTGTTCGACTTGCGATCTCAGTCCTCCCGCCAAAAGGTTCGTCATCCTCCCCACCCCGTAGCCAGGATCTTCCAGGATATTCTTAGCGCCCTATACCCTCCGTGGCGGATCACGACGTCGGTTCATTGGCAAATTTCCTGCGAATTAATTAGGAGGACACGTAGTTCTTTATCGTCATCCTGTGAACATCCGTGACTCTTTCGAATTCGTCGCGCGAAATTATAACATCCGCGACTCTTGAGCTATTTTAGATACTTACAATGCGTACAGACAATACTAGGCTGCCTCGCGAGACGTAGCTGTTACGTGTCTAATTAACGACTCTCGATTCTTTGCAAGATCAAAGTTGTCTCGCAGCTTTTTGCTGTGCATAGTAATCGTAATTGCCTCTTGCACTCTACGTCAGTCTACGGTTTAAAGTCGGTTGAGAGAAACGAGACGGTAGATGTAAATAAGTACACGAGTTTGAAGCATGGACAGCACAGGGCCGGCACTTTGTTCTCAACCCCTTAATTTGCCATGTCGTGTTAGAGATATGGTACGTCAATCGAGCCAAACACAAACAACGCGTACATGAAATTTTGTACGTTTTTCGGGCTACACGCGACAAACACTTTTTTTTAGCCGCATTCGAACGTGTAGATATATTTCCTTGAAAAATATTAGAAAACTCTTCGAAAAGAATATTAAGCGTTGTTAAGTACAGTAAAGTGGAAACTTTAAATCAGATAGTTAGGCGAAAACAAAAAAGAATTAGACATCTTTAATATAATATTTGATAATATATTTTGGAGAAATATTATCCATACGCAAATCAAATAATGAACAATAAAAATAAAAGACTACAAAAAGACGAAACTTGGTTTTGCATAGATTGCGGTGAAATCAAAAAATATTTTGCACTTCGAGATAATAAATTTGTCTTATTCAATTGGCAGCAATTACAATTAAATTACAATTAAAAATTAGTTGTACCTTACACGTTAAAAGAACGGTGCGATTTGCACAACTTCGAAAGCTCAGCCAGCCCGTAAAATGCCTCGACGTTTGACCGACCCTATTGGAACTTAAATCGTAAGACAAAGAGTTAGAGAAATATTCGTTCGGCTGGACTAAGGGTCCGCTATAAATTTGTCCCTGAACATCCACACTTAACGTCAAATAACTGCTGTCATTGTAGCATAGGATCACATGAATATCACGCAATCGTTTTGTTTATATACGCTTCTTCACTTGTCTCGATTAACCGGTTATACGTTAAAACAAGCGGCAGTTCGAACAAAGTAGTTTCGTGGTATTTATACATAAGGTAGGTTTTAGAATTCGTCGGCAAGTTCGAGCTTATGAATATCGATAGCCTAATGGCTCCTCAGAGACCTTGACACGTGTCACCTCTGCAGAGGACGCATGCGTTACTCACCATGCGTTTCCTTTATTTTGTTTCTTTTTTTTTCAGAAAGAAGAAGTATAATGTTTCCACGTTTCGAATAAAACAGAGTTTAACAAATAGCTTTAGGTTAGACAAAAGTTAGTAGGCGTGTAATTGACTTCTCAAATCCGATCTTGTCCAACAGGAGACTTCATGCAAAAGTCGTGCTACTTTACATTTTCGATTACAGATTTTTCACGCGTACAATAATCATCTGTCAATCGTTTTTCCTCTGATCAAAAATTAGTCGAACATACGTACACTTGACGAGTTTCCACGAATTTAGCCAACGTATTTTTATTGACGATCTCTTCTGATTGACGTTTTCTATAAACTGTGGCATTGCGTAACGACCATCGTCGTTGATTAATACGAAACCGTTTGAACGAAAAGGAAATATTCTTGACATTTCTGTTTCTCTATTTGGAAGGTCGAAGTAAGGATGAAATGACGCTACGATAATTTTAGACATATTGAGATACTTTCTTGTATATTTACATATTTTTAAAAACTTTATCTAGTTCCATAGTCATATTCGTGTCGATTTTTAGATCATTCACGTGAGCTTCTTTAATTTTGAAGATTCGATTGTTGCATTGGATTTTGGCACTTCAAGTGCAGATTTTTTGCGAAGTACACAGAGTATTTGTTCGTCCGCGATATGCCCACTTAAGCGCAACGAAAATTTTCGTTTGACAATATCTCACAATGAAATTATGATCCATGTAATCGTGAACTCTGACATTCGAGCGCACATTTTGTGAAAATCTTTCGCTTTTTAGCGAAAATGAAGAAGAAAAGCTACCTTTTAGAAGGGAAATATTTTTATCGTATTTTTCTGTTCGGCTATTTGAAAGTTATTTATTAAGTTGATAATAAAATTTGTTTAGTTATTTGGTGAACGCATAATTGACCTTAGATATGAAGATTCAGGGCCGAATTTTGTTCTTGTTGCAACTTGTAGTCTCATCAAAAGTCTCGAAGGAACCATGGGTCGTAAATGTACCGTTCTATCGAGATTTGCAATTTTCTTGCGTTTCAAACGCCACTGTACAAGTTTCTTGCGTATTAGGCTGATTAACTATTGTGATAAGTATGAAGAACCGTGGGAAAAGACTATAACAAAAATATTATCACTATGTTCTAAGAACTGTATCTTAACACTGTACCTTAGCACTAATGCTTTGAAAAGAAACAAACGAGAGAAAGTAAAGAAGAAAATGAAGTAAAAATAGGACTAGATTAAACTGTAACGCGTAAATGGGAGAAGAGATTCAGATTAAATAATTAAAAACCCGAAGGATAAATTCCCTCGGTATTCACTGACGGACTGGTCTGGTAAATGGAATTATATAGTTAAAAATAAATAATAGTTGAATGAAATTATTGAAAACAAAAACACGATTTTTAGTTATTCCTCTATAATAAAATAATTAACGATCTGTCTCTTTAATTTAGAACAGGAAGCAATAAATTTGATTTGTTTATAAGTTGAATTAAATGAACGAATAAGTTATTTTACAAACACAAAGTCTCTTTGCTACTTGTATTTCTTGGTTTAATAATAACGAGATTGCAAATAACTTGTAACGTTTATAAATACAAGTCAGCAGTTCGTATTAATTAATTCATTAAGAAAATTAAGTCGAAGAGCCAAATAATCGATTTCTTTCTGTAAATCTCTACGTTAATACGTTTTCGTCACTATATGTTATATCGTAAACAGAAATTAAGATAATTTGTTGCAGAGATTATAGATGCAAAGTTTCACAAAAATAATATTCGCGTCCGCTAACGCACGAATTAAAATATTTGTCGATGAAATTGATTGAAACCTGCAGATGATTGGAGTAAGCATTGTGATAATTTTTAGAATTTCACTTGATCGAAACAGTAATGATTACAATCGATTACACTTCTTTTTATTAATAATTTCACTTTTTAATCTCGCAATGATACACGTACATTTATGAAATAACTATACTTCTAAATTGAATAGAACTTATTGATAGAATAATTGTACTTAGATTGTGCTCTTCCTTCTCGCGTTAGTTATCACTGCTAACTTATTGATGTCTAAGTTAGCACGTTACTTTTACAGTTAATATCACGTTATATTAATGCCTCGTCTACCCATACTTTTCTACTACAAATTCGACTCTAACGGAGACCAAGTTTTTACAAGAAACGAGATTTTACATTCCACGGAGTATACCTATGCGTTAGCGTGGAAAATACGCTTATGGGAAATCTAAAAGCGTGAAATTGTACAGAATGTAGATAGACAGTATAGAAAAATATATAAAGTAGCAAAAGTGAAACGTTCAATTTTCAGCTTTCAAAGTAAATATCTCTATTTAGATTGCATTCTTATAATTAATCATAGAGACATAAAATCCCATAAATATGCAGTTACATATATACAGTTCACTAACTATGCTCGCAAATGATATGCGAATCGTTCTACGCGTGTTATTAAAAGCAAAAGTTAATCTCATCTTGTATGTGTTTTATCTATATTTTTCGTGCGCTCTAAAATCACAGAAAAATCGCCGAGATATTATCGAGACATAATTGCCATAATAGCCAATTAATCTCATCGGAATTATTTATGTTTTTGTGTTGTATATTGTACCTTGAGCTGAATACCATAGAACACCGCACAGGTCGAAATAGAAAGGAAAAATTACGACTTGTACGCGGACATGCATATTCGCGTGCGTAAACTTTTACTAGAAAAATTTTTGTGGAACATAGGAGTACATATGTATGTGGTAGGAACGTTAATTGGTCTTTCATAACATCATGCGGAATTTGGTCCGTTTCAGATGTAATCTCGCTTGTTTTTAAACGAGAAGTACGTATATACTATATACCATCAGATCGGTGAATGTCTGGAAACGAAATCACGAATTTATCCATTTTTTAACTTTGTTGCGCTTGTCGAACATGCTCGTGTTTCAGCAAACGAAAAGACCCCTTCTATTATAGAATCTATAGAAAATCTTTGTCTATGTATAAAATTTATATCGTTCTGGGGACAATTAAAGGAATAGAACTCTGGTAGAAATTCGTTTGCTGTATTAATTATTATAACGAGTATTTTACTCTGGATGGTTCACAGTTTTACGTACATGTATTTCGTACATTATATCGCCTAATCTATGCATAACAACCTTGACCCTTCCAAACTTGACCCTTCGACGTTTACGTACACGTAAAATCCACTAGTGACTCAATTTCTTGACATATCGGATCAGATTCGCAGGCTAAAAAGACATTATCCTTTAGATTCAAGCACTAGATTCAACTAGAATCAAACACACGATAAACACTTTTTAAACACGACATAGTACCACGCCAGAAAAATTTACTTATAATTCTCAATGAGAATTGATTGTAAAATTCATCCAAAGAAAAAAAAAAAAAAAAAAAAAACGTACACAAGACTGTGTCTCTGCCATTTGTCGTCGGCTCCCGTCACCTATATGGAAAGTTTGTCGTCTTTTTTAACGGCACATAAGCGTGATTTAAACGGTTCCGATATCTTCTGTTCGTATCTTAACTCTTCTTGAGAATTCCCAACAATATTACGCTTATCTTTAAAGGAAGTAAAAGGAATCTATTCGTTTGAAAAGTGATACTGTTCAGGACTTTGCATTTTGAAGTAGGTCAACGAACTTTTCGAAAGAAATATAGAAAGTGACGAAATTAAAAGACGAAGATTGAATACGAGGTCAATTGCACTTGTGTCTAGGGCAGGTTTCCATTCCGATGTTTACTTTATTCTTAAAGAAATAGGTTCCAAATGATCGATGAACTATCGTGTTCTAGAACGAAACCTATAATTTGCCTCTAATTAATTTTTCCCTTGGATTTCGCATACCTTTTGGCTCGTTTATGGTTATTTCTTAATATGATCGTTTAAATTCCAAATGATCAAACAGCTGCGTCGACACTATTATAATTATGCACGGCACTATACTACGGTCTTGAGTAAAATCTCCTTTCATAATCTCGGAACGAAATTTTCGGCTCTTATTTTAAAATGGGGATATATGTAACTCTTCCAATTTTAATGCATCGACTGTTGGATGAATTTCGTGTAACGTATAAAATGAAAAATACGTGGAAAAATAATAAGTGAAAGGGAAAACCCGGCAAAGTGACGGATTTCAGATTTTCTCCTTTCACAATTATTGAAACACGTACAGATATCTTTGCCAAAATGAATATCGCCTTCTGTTTAGTTAGATGTATAATTATACGGATAAATATATTTTAATCGAATTTAAAGAAACGATAGAAAACGAATTCAAAAACGACAGAAAATAACGTTGCTTGCTTAGAGTCCTATTCAGGTTAGTCAGACCATTCTGATTCAAACTGCTCAAATAAAACAAAAAAAGGAAGGAAAAGAAATGTAGTCGAGATTGTTCGAGACACCAGACACCAAAAGACATAGTAGCACAGATGACCATTTACCGATAAGTTGACAAGTACTCGCCAGTGAAATAAAGTAATCGAGGAAAGAGATAAAAATGTAAATCCTGAACACGGAATTTTGAAATCCGAAATTTTGCATGTAATTAAACGTGTAGGATATTTGCGCGTGGCAGAGACGTTTCCTCATACGTTTACTCGCGGGCTGATATTTTATATTTTTAAATCTTAAAGTCTCCAAGCGATATCGAGTTCTAACGACAAAGAAAAAGAAAAACGAGAAAAAGATTACAAGATCTCAAATGTATAAAAAGTGGTGCTAAAAAAGAAATCTAGTTGCATGGAAAAATAATATTCTCGCAAGTGTCGACGTAAAATGCATATGATCAGTACGTTCATATATATACATATATATAATCTGGAAATGGTGAAAATTGTGCAATCGATATGCAAGAGTGTCAGCTGTAATTATTATAGAATCAAAGTTGCAAAGTTGTCAGTGTGAAAATATGGTAAACGGCGTGCAGTGCCGCTCATAAGTCACTGAGCACTTGCTAACTTTTAATATTGTATGTTTCCGAATATTATTTAAATTCGCTATAAATATTCTATTATTTATTCACACGAGCTTCTAATAAGTGAATAATAAATTTAACAGTAGAAGCATGCAATTGATCATCGCGAACGAAAAACAAACGACGACGTGTACTATAGGTGTTTTGTAAGCATTTTTATGCAAAGTAAAAATCAATGTTTTGTTTTTCTGATAGTTGCTGAGGTCAGCGAATTAAACCTTTGATTATTTCCCCGTGAAATCAACTCTAAATAAAAGTCATTCGGGGCCATTATTATTTAAACTTAGATTACTTAATTGATGGAAATTTTTATTTAATTTAATACTATTACTAATCTCTATCGCGGTGAATGTAGAACACAAAATGAAATGAAATACCACTTGATCCAACCAGAGAATTTTGATCGTACAAATAGTTCATCGTTTGAATATTTTGTCATTGCAACAGTTTTACCTAAGTAAGTGAATTATGTATAACTTTAGTGTTAATTTATTAGTAGATACTTTTATTTTAGAATTAATTAACAGACTGCCAAATAATTGTATCGTAACAAAGAAGAAACGTCGTAGGAAGAAACAGTTTGTACACCACTTATTTTATCCGTGGTTAGATTGCGATTAGATTCATATCGTAACATAGACGAGAGCAGAATTTATGTAATCTTATCGCAAAAAAAAAAAAAAAGAGAAAATAGATTAGTAACTAGAAAACGAAGAAAATCATGACTTCATCGAAGCGATAATATTTGCTTTCCAATTCGAGACCAAGTACACGATTCATTCTATGGCAGAAAGCTTACTTATTATGTATATCGATGGCAATCGATCATTTACAATAAATGTACAAATTGCTTCGATCGATCATATTTTCACTCATGACTAACTTTCTGCGTATTATAGCCGGGGTGAAAAGAGATCAAGGTATCGAGCACAATGGCAGACATTACAAAATAATTTCAACATGCAACCCACCCTATATGTATCGATTGCACAATTTTGTAAGAACGTAAACTTTGTCTGAATACGAAGTGTACGCAATTTCTTTTGACTCGTGTCGATCACACACTACCGTGCATAATAATATTTGGGTACTTCCAGATTATTGCAAATGTATATTCAATATACTAAATATAACGAAACCCTTTGATACAATTTTTGCCTCTCTTCTTATCATCGGGCTATCGTATACGGTTAGTAGATATTGATGGAAATTGATAATTGATATCAATTAATCGCGAGTATACCCGTGCCTCGATTTAACCGGATTATTCGTTTCATGCGTTCTCTGTTAGAGGAGAAAATCTGTAAAAATAGGATTTGCCAGTATGAAGAAAAAATAGTAGAGGAAATAGGCGATATAAGTTGTACAAATATTTCTGCCCAATAGTCGTCTAATGTGTTTACCTTTTCTTGTATTTCTATTGGATTGTTCCTCATTACCATATCATCTGCGAATAAGAGTAGCTTCATTTTTTCCTCTATCTTGTTATGCTTCCTTATATTTGAAAAATTCTATGATATCGTAGATCGCTGATGAAAAGAGAATTGGACTTAGACTGTCTGCCGTTAGTAAAACCCTCCTTATTTTTATCTCTTCGTTATTATCGAATTTTGTTCCAGTATTTGCGTTTTAGTATAAGCGATTTGTGCTCTTACTGTACTCTGTTACGTGTAATTTCCTCCAGAGAATCGCATGCTTCTCTTAAGGTCGACCAACAGTATGTGCATGTCTCCTTTTCAGTGTTTCGTAGCTCTGTTCTAAAAGTATTTGTTTTGTGAATTTCCGTAAAAAAATAAAAAATAAAAAAAGGAAAGAAGAAGAGAAGAAAAAGAATAACAATAATAATGAAAATTGAGGAAAACGAAAATAAACTCGATTTGTTACCTGTATCGGCACTGCGATCCAAAGGATCAACTTTTTCTTTTTAATTCGCATTTAATTCGCTATCCTTGTCGCTCGAAATATTCGGAAGTGCAACTTCAGTTTCATTATGAATATTTATGCTGTATATCTTCTGAGCGCGTAAGAATGAGGTCACGCATAACAAGTCCCCGTAGACTGAGGGATTATCTACCGCGTGAGATCAAGGGATAGGCGTAGATGAAAATTGCTTGTACGGAAAGCCACCTGCGTTTGCTGATTTTAAATGTACGTATCGGTCTTATACACGGACGCACATAATTAAACGACTACCATCAAATTAGCGAACATTTAGTCAAGTCGTAGCCTATGTCTTGATAATGTTTCAAGTAATTAATTAGCATAGGCATGATGAAGTAATCATCGAATTAATAAACATGTAGTCAAATTCTAGTCTGTGTTTAGGTGATGCTTCAATAATTCTTAGGTTAACATTAGCATACACGACACGAACTCTACCGAATTCATCGTTATTATTACTACTTTATTCCTTATTTCTCAATGTGATCTGGTCTGATCTCTACATTACATATGTAAATTAGCTTGGTAGGATTATCGAATTATCAAGATGATTACTATTATTATTATCATTATCGAAAGCTAAATAGGTAACATTTGTGTGTGTTGTAATTTAATTTCGATTAGAATTAATTTGACTGGACAAATTACAATTATGATATCTGCTGAATTAATGGCTTTCCGGTATAAGTAGGTTAATGCTTTTTTATAGGACATGTTCAACTGATTAGATCGATGTTATAAAAAATATAAGGTGGACTATTAAAAAAATCCGGTCACCTTAATATCTTCGAAAAATAAGGTATAAAAAGAATGAAAGTGTAGTCGTCTGATCAGGCTCCTTAAATACGATAGATTTCAGATGATAGTTTTTACTAACCTGTGTACACAGACATTTATTCCGGTACGCGAACTTAATCTGCGTGCGATTTACTTTCTTTCGTTGAAAGAATTACCAACGATCCGTATGAAGATCACAGGAGCAAAACACGATGAATATGTACCTTTTTGTTAATTTTCTGATTTTATTACCAGTCTGTGATTAAACGAAAAGAACTTGTTAGGTTCGAAGATATAGTACATAAGATAGTTGATAAGTGAACGATGTTTTACCGAAGTCGATGATACAAATTAATAACGTTGATATAACTACGAACGATATTTCGAAAATTTCGAGGAAGGAGAAAGAACATATATTTCGAGAACAAATGAATTTTGATAATACGAAATTGATCGACATTCTGTTGAATTTTAAGATTGTTTCTGTATAAAAAAAAAAAAACCTAGAGAAATGTAACTTATCGTATTCTTCGTCTGTAGTCTTCGCATACAGCAGCGATAGAAAGTAGAAAAATAATTGCGCACTTAACCATAGAAGACGAGTTAACTCATAATTCTGCTAATAATCTGCTTATCAAGAGATTTCATATCTTTCTTCATGTATAATTACATTCCTATTGCAAACGAATTATATCGCATTTAGCATTGCAAGGGCTAAACTGAAATTCACCTATCTTTGCTACTGATTCCACGTTTTTATCAATGATCAAAATTTCTGATCGAATCACTGCCTTCTTAACTTGAAAAATATTTCTTTAATCACTTAAACAAGATAATCGTTCCAGAAACGATCAGAGATATTAATTACTACACACCCATTTACATTCTGTACCAATATAATATTCCGTAAGGATCAACGATAATATTATGTGGGAATGAATTGTTGACATTGAACGAGGACCGTGAAAAGTGATTCCTAATTCCAATATTCGTGTCCCTGCGCGTGCGCATGTATGCGTGTGTCATGCATGCATGCATGCACACATGTACCACGTGTGATGTATTGTATAGATGCATTAATAGGTAAGTAAGTGGGGGGAAGTTGTCTTTCACTGACTCAAACAGAGTCAGGTACAAGCTACTCTGATTGGTCCCAGGTAGGCTCAGTTCACCTTTCGTTAGTTGACTCGTCTTTAAAGTAGCTGGCCCACATTTCGGTCCCTTAGTAATCCTCGACACGCATTGCAGCTCACGTCGACCATTGTAGTCGCCGTACGGGATTATAGAGATTCGTGTTTCATCATTCAAGTCAACGTATCTGTATATCGTTGTTTTCCGATTTGTCGATCATTCAAATCAGTTTGGTGAGTTTTTATCATTTTATCCTATGGACTACATTCGTATGTACATTCGTGCATGAAGTAAGGCTGTGGAATCGTGATGTATTCTGTGGCTGTATATGGTTTTGTAATTCTACTTAGCGGTATCTTGATTTTGGTATTGCATCTTATATCGTGGGTACATTTCTTGTTGCTTCTTTCTCTTTTCCACTTTCTTTTTTTTTCTAATAATAATAAAAAGATAAAAATAATGTTCCATTTTTGTGTATGATTAGCTTGTTCACTTTCATGTTACCGCGAGGATAAGATCGTTTGATAAATTTCGTAGGACTTTCTACGAGGCGGATGATGTACTACAACTAATAGATAGATTAGAATCGAGCAAAAAGTTTCTTTTATAATGTGTACAACTGCAAGTAATACGCGTTTTATTTTACCGCCGAGCAACGAAAACAAACAATTTGCAGGTTTTTAAATTTTCCACAAGTGGGTAAACATTCGCGATGTAGTCATGCATGAATGACCAGAAGTGCGCAGAAATTTTCAGCAAAATTCTTCGCTTGATATTCCACATGCAATCTTTTAAATAATTTTATTCGCATCATACAGTTATGTAAAAGTGTTTTCTTTTAATATTTAACATTAGCGAAGATTCGTGTAAATATCGGCCTCTGAGGTATAAAGTAAGAAGTGTATGGGTTGCAGCAGAGAAAATCATTGTGCCGCGTGTAAAAGAATCAGTAGTTTAGCAGAGAAAGTCATCTGCATAAAAGCGCCGTTTCTAGTGAAAATCAGTGAACTGAATATAATTTACTGCCACATTCATCTCTGTCGCATCAGATTTAGTTGTCTCTTAACTCCCATCTGTTCCCACAGTCGAGAACATAATTTCTTCGTGGGAAGAAATTATTGTGAAAGAAAGAAGTTTAAGTAGCCATAATCAACGAATCTTGTCTCAATCAACTTACATTATTAAATTTTATATCCAGTATTATGATTACGTGAGTGAAACTGTCATATTAAAAGGTACTATGGCGAACAAAGTAAAATTTATTAGAATTCACCTAATCTGATGTGCAACATTATATAAAACCATCAGAATATAGTATATCATACTATAAAGTCATTATAGAATTTAATAGGCGGAAACCATTTCGCCTAAATTCCATATCTATATTTACCTTCATCATTTTTAGGAATATTTGTATAAATTTGCATAAATGAATTTAAATGTGCATAGTTTAGTGATGGGTACTCTGACAAATTTGATTCTCCTTTAATAATTAAATATGAATAAATAATTAGTAAATAGCGAGAAAATAACGCATAGATGTCCAATCGGACAAGTATTTATCTCAACAAGTATGTATTTAAGCCGAAAATTATTCGCGTAAAAATTTCTTCCAATAGAATTACGTTTTAATATATAATATTTACATATGTATAAATAGCTTCATGTAACATCAAAAATAAACAATGTATTCGTCATGAAATGTTATATTTTCAAGCTTCACTGTCAAGTTGTTGCAATATCGGCTATTATAAGTCATTTTTTAATAGTCAAAAACTGTATTAATAAACTTGCACAGACTCAAGTGAAAATAAATGAATAATTATTCGTATTGTTATCCGAATGATTCTACGATCATTATTCGAGTGAAAATAATCTGTTACGAGGCATAGATAACTATTATGCGAATAAAATGTTCGATTAACGTAAACACTTATTCGGATAATTATCTTGGATAAATGTTTATACGAAACAATTCGAATAATATCCAACTTTGATAATAAACAAATCATCGCTCTAGCTCTTAACTGTTCTACCTCCTCTTGTTTGTAAACTGAGAAAATTGAGTTTAAGGTTTATGATACTCGATATTACTGTTAGGACTTAGACAGCCTCTGTTGTTTTCTAAGTAGGATTATCATCATATTATTATAAATTCGTGTTCTTTGTATCAATGGGTAGTTTGGAATTAGCGCGACAAAAAGTCTTAATATTTCTTTGCCTTTATACTCTGTCACGTTGCTCTTCTTCAGAATGATTACCCTCTTTGTCAACTTTGTTGTTAAGTCCATGGGCACTACCCACATGAGAGAGAGAAGAGAGAGAGAGAGAAAGAGAGAGAGAGAGATGCATCGTTCAACGCCAATTAATAAAGATCAAAGCTAGACTGACAATGACCTTAACTCGAAGGTTTCGAGGGTAATTGAAACACATTTTGAGCTGTCCTCTGACCGTCTCAACGTCTCGATCATTAAACTACCAGCATGAATCCTGATAAGATCTATGTCCTAAATGGCACACAAATTCTCTGGAAATTCTGGCAAGTAAAGTTGAAGTTCTTTCAAGTTCTATTCTTTGACTCGAACAGAAACAATAGTTATAGTTATTAGACAACGTAAGGTACTATTTATAGCTTCGTGTTTCTTGGCATTGATTCCTCAAATTAA
This sequence comes from Bombus hortorum, assembly GCA_905332935.1. Taxonomy (NCBI): domain Eukaryota; kingdom Metazoa; phylum Arthropoda; class Insecta; order Hymenoptera; family Apidae; genus Bombus; species Bombus hortorum. The sequence continues at coordinate 5,559,471 of HG995198.1, read as the reverse complement.
GTCAATTTTAGCCATACGCCATGTTAGAAATTCATTTTCCATTTGAATACCCACTTGTAGTTAGATTATGTGAAGTCAAGTTACTTGACTTCTATGAACACATACTTGAGATCAAGCTGTTTAATAATCAGCGACTTGAATTCAAGTAACTAGCTAACACTTTAATGACGGAACGTATCAGTCAGCATCCTAATTAAAACTTACATTACCCGCGGATGATTCCAATTGGTCTTCCACGCGATACATACAATCACATTGCAACGTATTTAATCTTTGTAAAAAGAGAATCCACAGATTTAACGTTCTATGCTCGTACGCACACGCACTTCGAATTACTTAACTTCAACAATAATTCACTTCGCCAATCAGAATAAAAATAAAAATCGGCCAATTCTAAAAAAAGTATTTATCATGAGACGCACGACTTCACGATTTAATTTTGTATAGCTATTGGTATAAATAACTTGACCAAAAAAGGGAAATATATATGGAGCAGAAATTGTTCGTGTTATAAGTTGTAAGTCAGTAGTTATTAGTAAACCGTGGCTTGTTTGCATTAGAAAACCCATAGTAACGATTATAACATTTATAACATTCCTCTAATCGCCTTTCTAAAAATATCAAAATATCAAATACGAACGAATTTATTTCTTCTAAAAGTATTGCTAGCTACTTAGCTAAATAGTTAGTTTAGTTAGTTGCTAGGAAAGTGTCTCGTTAACAATGTGTTAACATTCTTTGTTTCAATGCTCGTGTGATCGTAGCCTAAAATAGAACAGGCTCGGTGCACTTAGCCGAATAAGAAGAATCCTCACGAATTAAACCCGCAACCGGAGGTTCGAATCGTTTAATCGCTAGTTAAAGAGGAAATTTCATCGTGCAACGAGGAAGCTACGTCTGGCCGCCGCGCCGCGCCGAGTCGGCCTCTCTCTTTTACTCCCTCTTTCTCACTGACGAGGGTCATTGGCCACGACATTGATACCGTTCTCGTTCTAAACCCGAATCGAATCTATTATACGTGTAGCCGCCGCGGAAGAATAACCAAATGAATCACGGTCAAATTGGTTTATCACCCTTATCTAACCTATGCGAGACGACTCATCGGCGTTAATTGATTTATTAATTGCGTAACACGATAAAAATTATTTAATCTGATAGATTTTGATATACGTTCGATTCGTACGTACAAGCGTGCGGCCGTACACTGTCCAGCTATTTAAAATAAGAGGATAAGAGTTTTGAAAATCTGTAGATCGATGGGTCACCAGGAATACAATTTTAAACGATGCTTAACGATCTTGATACTCTGTCTCGCGAAGGCTATTTGTTTATATTCTACATATTCTACGTGTTACATAGAACATTTTGAAGTTTCGTTGCAGGATTGTCACGATTATATCGGCGTCTAACACTGGAAACTAATCTGAAAATATATACGAAGAAGTTACGTACAGGTATTTATTTGAAAGAAATATTGAAATAAAAGATTAGCATACTGTATGACTCAGTCTATTTTAAGCATATAATGAGCATTAAATAAGGCTGTTTAAATGTTATTCTGATCTATTGTGCGATCTATTGCGATCTTTGCATAATGTTTACATATTTGTGATCAATATTTCGTAGTTTCCATATGTACATTTCCAGATTTGTTCCAAGCATTTATCGATGTGACGATGGTAGACACCATAAGTGGATGAACATTTTGCAGCAACATGCTAATCTTTGTTGTAGCTTTTGCAGCAATGTACGCTAGTCTTTTTTTTAAACGAAATAATTTTTTAAGACGTCATTTACCTAAATTTACCTGGTTAGAAACAAGCAGCGTGTACGTTTCAGCTATCTTTCTAAAACTAATAGTTTCTCAGATAGTATTACTTATTTATTGTTTATTTGTTCATAGTCCTTCTGCTGCGAGTTAGCATGAGCTCACAATTACACTACTCTTTGGTTCGCTCTTATGGTCTTCCAATCACTAAGCTCCTCAACATTGTTCGTATTTACCTTTAGACTTGAAATCTACAACTTAAACTTCATCTTAGAGTGTACCTCTTGTATTCCATATTCTCTGTGCGTTGCTATTTATATTCTCGCTGCGTGTAAACTTCAAAGACGTACAAATTCGAACACAAAACGTAAAGCATGAAACTCTAACAACGAATATAAAAATAGAGGTGTTTCGTGGAATACGTTTCCCCCTGAACGTTGACCACAGTTTTCCTCCTCCGTCAACGTAGATATGAGCACGTGAAAAAGGGGGAGGGGGAGAAAAAGCAAAAGAAGCAGAAAAAGGGAGATACGCGTCAAATATTTTTTTTTTTTTTTTTCGAAAACCACATTAGAAATACGTAGGTTTCGTTTAAGACGATCATTTACGCTTGCTAGTGTCCCTTGTAACCATATATACATAATCTAATCAAGCAAATCTATTAACAGAGAGTGCAAATTAATGACAGAATATGAAGCAATGTCCCGACAGGACAAAAACGCGGTTGTAAATTAACGGATATAGCTAAACGAAGAAGAAATTCGGAGATAAAACGCGAATAAAATGCGATAAAGCTAGGCATTCGAGCAAAGGTGTTAATAAATCTTGGAGAAACGAGTAAACATGCGAAATAAAACAATTTCGCAAACAGACATTAACTCGACGAAAGATACGACAAAAGATAGATTTTCGCGATACTGGTTTGCCGTATCTTGGCAACGATACTTTTCGTACAAAGCCGTTGCTACGAATGAAACATTGATGCAAATGAGGACATTCAGCGGCGGTACGTGTAATCGTGTTTAGAGATATGGCGTGAACTGGCACCTGCGACAATCACGAGTTATTCGATCGCGTTCGTACGATCACGGTGACCTTTTATAGTGATTTCTCGTGATAGTTTCTGATTAGAGAAATTTGCACATGTTGCATCACTTGTATATTTTATATTAACGACGTCAAATAAATATTTATAATTTTGAAATCGAGATAAAAAAGATGAATATCTTATTCGGTTACGAGATAAAAAAAAAGAAAATTGATGTTAAACGAAATAAATTTACGCCGTACACGGGAAACGTAATGTAATTTTAAATTAAGATTAAGTGAATGCAGATATCCGTATGCGAGCTATTATATCGAAGCGTTTTATAAGAAATAATTCGATCAAAATCAAGAGACTGAGATTACATCGATCGTGAGTGAAATTAGATCGTTGCGATAGTTGTGATAAATGCTTATTAATGATTTTTCGCGTCATCTCTACGATACGCGTATCTCTATGTGAAATCGGTCTTGTCGAAGATGTATGTGTTTCTCAAAATTCATGACGATCCAAACTAATATAATTAAATAATCCTGTAAAAAAAAAAAATAAAATAAAATATCCATAAGCCTCAACCTGGAAAACGGACTCGCTCTAATCGGTCCAGTTCTTGCTATATACGCTTGTTACATATAACTATTCTTATTTATAATTCTTTTATTCTGATCCTTAGATCACATACAATATGTAACAATCGAAGTTGCTGTTCGTGCCGTGTCACAACGTCATCTAATTTGTCGAAAATTTCCACGGACGAGTCGATCGTAACAAACACCTCTGAATAAAAAAAAGAGAAGAAAAATACGCTTCTGGGAAGATCTATGTAAAGTCTAGGGAATGAACGTCAATCTTTGCATTGGACTTCTTCGCGTAAAATTCGACTTTTATGACTTTTCATGGAAATTTCATGGTTCGGATTCTTGTCTTTTTTTTTTTTAATTATTTACCTTTTATTTTTTGTATGTCTTCGTTGCTACGATCAACGTCAAGTGGACAAATATTTTTTACGATAAAACATTGTGCGCATCGGAGATATTTGTCACGCGTTTTCAGGCTGAAAGAAAGATTGCGGTAAAAATCTCTGATAATTAAAAGTGATCAAGTTTGATTATAATGGACGGAAGCAAGGTCATTCGTAACTGTAATCTCATACAAATTAATACTCCGATCCTGAAAATGATTAATTTTATGGATTTAAATTGATTGTTTACATTTCCATGTTCGTGCGGTTAGAACGGTGAATAAAAATAGTATTTTCGCTCAAACGAAGAAAGAATAATGAAATATGTATAACGAGAACGGCGATTGATCGGAATTAACTAACTTTTGTCCTAATTATCTCAGGCGAAGTTCATCGCTAACGCATACAATGGTCGTATTCTTCTTATTGAATCTACATTACAAATCGGAAGATCATACAGTGACGTAAGAAATTTATACGGTTTTAGCGGTGCATTTTGCAAATTTTGCGAGTACAATCCATTAGCCGTATATGTGTCGTGAAGTTTCTCTTGTCTGTCGCTCTGTGCATGCGTACGAGCTAATTAACGTGTGAAAGAAAAGAAGTCTGTTTCTTATTCTGCTTTATCGAGACCCGTTGGGAATTAAAAAAAGGAATAATAACAAATCGTCCTCAAGATTTACGGTTTCAACTACAACGAACATAGTCGCATTATTTTCACCATCCGTGAAGAAAACGCTCCAAAAATCACCCTTTAGAACAATGAAACACCGATGAATAAAAATAGCGAAATACCTGGCTTCAAAAGCAACTTGGAAACAGCGCATATGCAGGAAGATGCAACGAGCAAGAATTAAAAGGAATAACGTGACATATACCGGTTAACCAACCATCCTTCGAAACTACATGTAGAAAACAAGTTACTGATCTATAAAACGATAATAAAAAAGCAGTACTGGCGTACGGTATCTAATTACGCGTTAAAACAGTTAAAAGCTACATTGTCAAAATGGAAGTCAAAATGGTGCAATCGATCGTGTTTCCTACGATAATGAACGTACCTTGGTACGTATGAAGTGAGGGATTAATCAAAGATCCTTAAATCGCCACTGTAAAGGAGGAAATCCAGCAAATATCCGACAGCTAGAAAACAAGAACGATAAACCAAGCAAACGCGCTGGCCAATACACTGTACACTGACAGTACCGTTAGAACACTGAGAATGAAACAACCGCAGGATCTAATGACGCAAAATCCAATTCTTGTAATAGCACTGATGCAATGGAATTAGCACCCACGCCCTACCCTTAACAAGCTAAAGGAACCTGTCGAACGTCCTACAGGATAAATTGCAGGAATCTACTAAGGATTGTTAAAAAAGAAAAGAAGAAAAAATTTTAACGAAGAAGGAAGTTCGAAGGAGTTGGATATTAAAATTCGAAATGTTTTACAGAATTTGCGATGAAAAGTGAAAGTTTACTAGAATTCGAATGCAAAGTCCGACGTACAAGACTGTTTCGAATTACAAATTTTCCGTTTCAAAAGACCCCGAATTCGGAACCTTGAGTTTTATAAGAGCTTAAATTCCACATGTTCGACTTAAAACATCTTCGAATTAGAAATTTACAATTTTGTAAGAATTTAAATAGAAGATTTGAAATTTTCTGAGATTTATTCGTATCGCGAAATTTTTAGTTTCGAATATGTCGATGTTCGAAATTCGAAGCTTCAAACGCATCGTGCAAGCAAATACCGAGTACTTTCGTTTATAACGGCCAAGGAGTGATATGCCCGACATTGGTGAAAATATGCTCCCTCGGTAGATGTTGTTTGCGTGCCACCAAAACGAAAATTGAAACACGCGTCTAATGTAACTAGTAAGTAATATTTGTTTAACGTGGATTAATCGCAAGAAGTGTGTCACGAGGTCATCGACTTTCGATTTGTGATGCCAGAACGATCAACAGGAAAAGCGCGTCTTTGATATGATTCAAATGAAACACCTACCAGAATTTTAATGATCTTCGTATTATAATGTTACGTTGAATAAGCTTCGATCGTTTTTGTAACTGTTCTTCTCTGGCTTCATGGTACCCTGTCCAAATTTTCTTTTATCAAACACTGCTAAATTGCTTGAAAACAGAAGAGATAATTATGCTACAGGCTGAGCCTCGATTCTATATATGTTCCCTTATCTATTATATAATATTTCTTCGTTCACAGGAGAATTTTTCTAGATATTAAATTAATGATTAATAATCGGTTAAGTTTCGAAATATCAAGAAATAGAAATTACTCTCTACGTTCGAATAACGAAACGGATGTTATTTGGTCGAAATATTTAACATCATTCAGAGAAATAGCATCAGAGTCCGTCACAAGCGATTTTGAAAAATAATTGGAACAAAAAGAATTATGAATTTTGATGGTGGTGATGGTAGTGGAAACATCTTCTAGATGTTTAATGTTTTATGTATTTTAACAATTTAACATTCGCGTTAGTATCGTTACGGTTTACAGTGTATAAATTACCTTATCATTGGCGTTTTACTACAATCCTTATCTTAGATGTTTGAAAATTGCTCAGATAATACATCTTCTATTTATAAGCGTCTTTTTAAACCACGTAAGTGTTTAATAAGTAACCAAGTAATTGTAGAATTAAGTTATTCAATATAAAATTTATAATAAAACACAAACGATTTTAAAACACACGACCAATATGAAGAGGTGAGAATCGCAGTAATTAGATTTTAAATATCGATCATTATGTAATGAAGATTAGGTACAAGTCTTTGTCGTCCAAGGTAATTGCAGAGACCTTTTGCATCGTGCAACTGTCCTTACCGATGATCATAAACCTATTATATTTAAAATATATACACAGTTTTAGAATCATAGCGCTAGAGAAACATTGGTGATTCCAAATATTCTTTGAAATAATTAGAAGGCTACTTGACAACGATGAGTATCAGAAGACAGTGAGAATTCTTTATGATAATATCGTAAACATTTATTGTTGTTACAAGTAATTATTATATAAATCGCTTTATTTACATGCCGATTTCAATAATCACTCAGTTATTATTCTTTATCAACGAAAAGATAAGTAACACTGTGTTTTCTTGTCTGATGCAATGTATAAACGAGCGATACACGAGCGAAAATTTCAATACTTTCTGCTTTATTTTTTAAACGAAGTACTCCGTAGTTGTCACGCTTACGTTTTTTGAGTTGCTCGTGGCATTCCTCGAATAGAAGGCCTCGATGCTAGAAACCGGGTGAGTCCAGGTTTCAGAAGTTCTGGGAAATCGAACAAAACCGTACTAAATACGACTTGTTTAAGCAGTCACGTTAATATTCTAAAATTAGAAACTCATTGGCGTGACCGGATATAAGAAATGGTACTTCTCACATTTTTTGTAAAATACATCCAGAAGACCTTATTCGATATTTCCACTAATTCTTTCAACAAACTACTGAGAATTTGAAATGAAATATTTTGCTTCTTTTTACATCTTTATTTCTGATTGGCTTTCTTTCGTCATCGGTGAACAGTTCTCTAGATAAATCAGTACCAATCGGCTGGATGGTCCTTTCTTGTTGGCACATACTTCCTGATAACTGATATATATGTCGGAGATGAAAGGACACCGGGCTTTCCCTTTAGAATTCTTTGGAAACTCCCCAATACTTTAATTTTTATAAGATAACCCGATTATAATTATCCGAGATTTGTGATAAAGAGCTTGGGCTCGAGGCGACAACTAGTCGCCTAACGTATCCGCAGTCACGGGATGAACGTTTTATTTAACAGAGATATAGAATAATTGTATAGCTCTCCTTGAAAGAAAATAGTTCCAGCGGCACGTGGCAGTAAACATTCCAATGGTCTCTACCCCGTAGCTCGCCACGCCCAGACCCTATTCTTCGGGCAAAATGGTTACCAGATGTCGATGCATCTCCACAGTATATGTTCAGATAGCCTGAGGACCCGCTATAAATCATAGGATTTAGTTACCTAAGGTCCTTCAAACGGACAAACAATCTCCAAATCTATCACCTACTATGGGAAATTAAGGGAAATCCGCTTTTCTCACGAACGACGCTTCCCGCTAGCAACTTCCTCTCAAGGGCGGCTAGCATCTTTCTCCAACCACCAACATAGAAATTAACCAATTAACAGCAACGTCCATTTCCCTCACTTTCCGAACGAGGGTTGTCCTCGACGAATCCGATGATCTCGTGCCCTTAGACACACCCTATCATAGTTTTCCTCTGCAGCATCACCGCGACGAAACAGCCAGTCTCGTGCGATCTCGTCAGCAAGGAAAACAAAGTCTTTACGATCAGCGAATATTATCACGCTTTATTTGAACCAGGGCCAGATTTAGACTTTGGAGAAAAGTACATTGACTATCCCGTTGACCGCAGACTCGTTATCGAACCTAAGGCCATTGTTATTCGAGTCTACTCACCGCGGTTACTTGCCGATTCTGTAATACTCACACTTGTGCTAATCGACATTACCTCGATTGTATAACAACCATGGCTAATTCCAGAAAATATTCATTACACGCCCCTAACATTAATCATAACGTTAACCCGACATATATGTCAAAAGATATTTTGAATCGCCAGAGAAGCAAAGACACGCGACTGTCAGAATAGAATTACCAAACAGTTGAAACACGCCGGTTGATAGATCAGCGCTGCGTTAACGCCGTTGACACACCATTAGAAATTTTGAGCTGTACGAGATCGGTTGTTTATATCATGAGAAGACAGAAGTACGTAGTTTATTCTAAAATTTCATCACTGAGAAACTCTAAAGAGTATCATCTTGAAACTTTCGTGGTATTGAATTTACACTATCGTATGAGACATTTGTTATATTCATTTTCAACTGAGTTATAACAGACATTTCTTACAGTCTCGCGTATGCAATTGTGCACGGATCTTTAAGCTCACTCAACTCTCTTTTACATATGTGCATTACAAATAAACGACGAGCGATCGGTAACAGATACCAACGCGTATTCTGTTACAGACGCTTTGAAATGCAAATTAATTGCAAATATATTAATGTAAAGGCTGATAGGACTATAACATTTTTTTCTCAAGAAAATAATTAGTACATTTGAGTATTACACGATGTGACGGCTACTACATGTTGAAATAAATTAAACAAAAAAAATAAAAAGAAGATTGAACTCGAAAATCATGTTCAAGATCAATTCTACGGTACGTTTTTCTCTTAACAGAGCTTCCCTTTGACAAGTAAATTTTTTTGAAAAATTTGTACAATGCCGTGTAGAAAAATTCGAGTGATCTTTTGCTGCATAAAAGGTAGTCTGGTAATTTGGACTATTACAATTTGTTGACAGCGCAAACGTAATATCCATTTGAACGTTCTATTAAATCAAACTTCAAGGGTTAATGTACCCACGAGTCAATGAACTTGAGATTTCTGAAGTCAAGGTCACCCGGAGTTCTTTGCGATTTAAGTAGCTTAACTCGTTCCGCTAGTTATAAAGTCAAGAATATTTACTTCGTGCTATTTAGGACACCAATGATCTCTAGGAATATCAAGAAAGAAATATTTTTCGGCTACTTCATCTGTTCGAATTTGTAGCTGATCCAAAACAGATCAACCTCCGTTTGAAACATTCTTTTCCCTACGTTATCGCAAGTGCATTTTAAAAGTCGTGCACACCACCTCGCTGAATACCTTGTATAAGTCGATTATGGTTTTTAAAAGTGGGACATGTAGCTCTAGTTTTATCCTACGACCCAACAGGGTTCCTATTGTACCACAGATTATAAGAACTATCTGATTATAAGAATTCAGTCGCTCATTTTGCATTTGACGAGTTACGTAAATTTATTAGGAGGAATAGCCCTAAGGAATTTGTAGATTAAATAAATTTATCGACTGTTGAGCTAATTTCCATTCGTAGGCGGGTCCGCAGCGTTGACCAAAAAATGTCACTTTTCCAAAGTTCTTTCACCGATATAAGCTCAATGTTTCTCATAATGTTCGAATTGATATTGCACAATTTGTTATTATCTCGAGGTCTACCCGAAAGGCTTTCCGCATTTCGTGTCATTCTGAACGAAAGTTAAGCTACTCACAGAAGCAGACTCGTTTGATGGTCCCAAAGTTACTAGCAACATATGTCTTTTGGCGGCCCGCCAAACGCGATGCTTGAAAACCGATGTCTACAGCGGTCACGCTTTTTGTATTGATTCTTCAAATTATAGAAGAGCGAGAATAAGAGAGAGGAATTTGTTGGGATCGTTTGGAAGAAATGGATAAAGAAAATCAGTCGAATTTCTACGAGTAAACTTCGGCTCGTACCTCTAACAATTTCTTAGCCATCGTTCCGGAGTCGACTCTAATGGCATATGAACGTTTAATTGAGGAAATATTTTTTATTACAGGTCTAATATTATTACAGGTCGTTTAATTTTTGATAACGAGCTTTTGATTGTACATTCTTGTATCAACCGCATCACGAGTCATTATTCATTTTGGAGATAGAATTGCTTATACTCCTTTCCGCGATTACTTAGGTACAAGATAACTAATAATTGGATCGAAAAGAAAAATTAAAAAAAGAAACCTGACTTTATCTATATGTTAAATAATTCATGATGACAAAAGAGATGGGAAGACCAATTTTGATTCTTCGTTTGAACGTTTTCGCAATGGCATAATATTACGCCCTCGTTTAGCGGCAACGTTTTAGGTGAACTTTCACTTTTCCTGCCTATGTTTTTCGATAATTTCGTGTTCCGATTACACAACGGATAATAATCTAATGCTACGTTCGGCGTCATTATATTGCGTATTCTTCTCGACCTCGTAATACACGATGTGTTAAATTGCAATGCATAATGTGCATGAACGTACAACCATTATCGCTAGGAATTTCCATCGTACCTATTTCTGCGTTGTTGCGTCCTTGTTATTGGTATTTATTCTCGTAATGTGACGTTCGATAGGCCGCCAACTTTACATTTGAACATCAAATTCTCAGATGATCATTTTTAATAGAGAAACCTGACTGACTAGCCCTTAATTACCATTGCTACATAAGAAGTGACCTATATCATATAAATTGAGATGTTCAAGATATTTTCATATATCTTCAGGAATTTATAACATAGAATGTCGACAATACCATTAGTACTAGGAATTAGAAATAAACATTTTCCTATTTATACGTCTGCCGCTGTATGTTCTGGAACCGACGAAGAATATCAAAGTTCTTACATACGAATTTCTCTTTCATATAATATTTAAAACATTTAAACGAAAATGTTTCGAAGAAACCACGTTTCTCTTGTATATCTTAAATTGTCGAAAATTCGATTGACACAAAAGAAGAAAAATAGAAGACTACCGCAACTAATGATCGAATTTTATTGCTGAACCTAAAACTTGATGAATAGAGCACAAGCTCTTACAAGTGCATATTGTGTTATAAAATAACGAAAGACAGAGAGAAAAGCGGGAAGAATAAAGCAAGGAAGATGAACCCTGCGAGGGAGGTAGACTCGATTAGCGGAAGACGGAGAGAAACGAAAAGGAAACGAGTATTTTGTCAGTCAGTCGGCCGGTCGTTGTTCGTCGCATAACGGGTTTTCGTGTAACGGGGTCGAGCGACGTTCCTCTCTTTTCTTCCTTGTTTCTTCGTCCGTGGAGGCCGAGGAATGGGCGGCTTCTCGTGACCGTTTCGAGGCCAGGACGCTGACCTAGAATCGTATCGAAACCGCTTGTGTCTACGTTTCTAGTATTTTCTAGCTTTTGCGCTTAGCAGCGCGCTTCTAAAAGTCCCTTCTCTTCTCATATTCCTCTTCTTCTGCTATTCATCTAGAAATCGTACAATTCGACGAGACGTGAAATAGACCTAAGATCGAGAAAATAATCACGCGACAGGTCACGAATTTTAGATTCGAAGAAGTCTATTGGTTTTAATAGAAACGAGAAATATTTCTACGAATCGTCGAACCTACTCGTCATTGTCGATGATCACGATGCCTATTTAAAGAATGTCGGTGTCGTTTAACGTGGTTTAATCGATATTATGCAATCTTGTTATAATTACGTGTTCCTTATTTGGACAGATTAGAAAACGTTCGCTGGTTTAAACGGAATAGATAAGATTTATATGAACTCTGTTACTTAATTGTTATTATCGCTAATTACAGTACTTCTTAACCCTTTGCACTCCTACGTCGAGCGTGACTCGGCATCAGTTTTCATCTGAGGAGCTCCTTCGTCGAATCCCACTCGACATTCTTTCATGTCCACCTTCTTTTGTGAAACGGGCGAAAGAAAATCTGGATTGCATCCTGGAAAATGTTTCAAGATATATCATACACTTAAAAATTACAAAATACAAGAATAGTGTAGGAATAAAACTGGTATTTAAGTGAATTTGTTTCTTCCTTTAGTTATTTAAATTTCTTATTTTTTAGTCAAAGTAAATTTCAAATAAAACACTTAGAAGCGTTGGCAGCTGCTGCTAACGAAATTGAAATTAAATTCGGAGTGCAAAGGTTTAAGGAAAGTTCCTCAATTTCTTTCAATGTTATTCATTTTGCAATAATTAGAAATAGGATATCTGTGACTTTGATAATGAATTTTCCTTATGATTCAGTATCACTTACGAATGTTTCTTAATAAACTAGCAAAGTTCGCGTGATACAAGTTATTTTTAACGTTGTGAAATAGATATATACGTGTTTAGGAATCAATTTGTCAGCTCGTTTAAATTCTCATGTTTTTATCTTTAGTTAGAAATAAAACGTTTGAATGTGCATTATTCGGGCAATGTAAGCTAATAAAAAGCAAAAGTTAAACACGCGTCCATTCAATGTCGCTCTGTGTCGTTCAGTTTTCGATTCAAGTTACGTGTGTCGATGCTACACACTGTCACTTCATTTATATGCATTAGAATAGAAGCTTGAAAGGAAGGTTCAGCGTGGATCATACGAGATCGTATGACACGTGCTACTGAACATTTAAATCTTCTGTAATATTATGCTCTTACAAGCTACTATCTGCGTGTCTATGTTTTTTTTAGATGTTCTACTTATTCATCACTATCTCATTACACGACATTTCATTGATAAACGACGGATATCAATGCGAATTCGTATTTTTCTAAACGTAATTGGGGAATTGCTATCTAATCATTATTATTGTCCTAATAGTTTGTACGATCCGTTTAACTTTTCTTTTTTTTCTCTTCTTTTTTCAAATCATTATTATTGCCCTGATAGTTTGTACGATCCATTTAACTTTTCTTCTTTTTCTCTTCTTTTTTCTGGGAAATTTTTTAAACATGATTGAAGAAATGCTATCTAATCATTATTATTGGCCTGATAGTTTGTACGATCCGTTTAACTTTTCTTTTTTTTCTCTTCTTTTTTCTAATTATTATTATTGCCCTGATAGTTTGTACGATCCGTTTAACTTTTCTTCTTTTTCTCTTCTTTTTTCTGGAAAATTTTTTAAACATAATTGAAGAAATGCTATCTAATCATTATTATTGGCCTGATAGTTTGTACGATGCGTTTAACTTTTCTTCTTTTTTCTCTTCTTTTTTCTGGAAAATTGTAATCATTCATAATTCTTCTTCTGATGGATAATTCAAATTATACAAACTTCTTCGAGCGAAGATTTAAACAATTACTATTTTTCATAAAATTTAAACTTATTTTTATAAAATTTTGGTTTTCTATCGTCACTGTGATTCGATCGAATAGTACGAGACACACGGCAGATTAGACGGCAGAAATAGACGGCAGATTTTGATGCATTTACGCGAGACTTGAAAAGTTTGGAACGAATAGTTTCGAGCAACGAATGATCCAACTTTCTCCTGCTTCTTCTTTCGAAATATTTTTTTTGATCGTATCACTCTGTTCAATTTTAACATCGTGATTAAAACTAGCGAGAGAATTCGCGGAAAGATAAGTTTCTTGAGTTTCACTTTATCGTGCAACTGCCTATATGGTCGTAAATACGTTATCAAATTTCACTTGTAATAGTTATCTGAAAATGATTGATATATATCAGTTGATAGAAGAAATTTAGAAATTTATAGTGTAAGCTAATAGGGCGCACTTCTTAATTAGATTTTGTGTAATAAATTGCAATAACGTTAAAACTGCCGACACAGAGTAGCTATAATTTAAGATAAGTAATTTATCACAAAGACAAAATATTTCAATTTTCTCAAATTTCCTCATATCGTGGCATTTGGACGAAAGAAATAAGTTACGTAAAAGTAACGGAAAAATACTGAGCAAATTCTCGAAATACTTTGTCATTAATTTATTTTAGTTCTGAATGGATTGACTAGGAAATTTCTATTAGCTAACCAGGAAAGATTTGTCGTTTCTTTTATGACAGGAAATACAAAAATGCATAGAAACGTAATCTTATTTGCAAGATACGTTCATCGAACTAATTTGCCAAAGTTACTCTTTATTTTCAACGCGTCTTTATATTTCTACATTTTTGGCTACCACTTGAACTTCTTTCGTTACCAGTTAAATTGTTAAATTAAATGAAACAGACGCGTCTCAAACGTTCCTAACATTCCGCTGTTCGCTTTTGTTACAGCCAAGTGTATGCCGCGGTCGTAAGGAGGCACGAAATGATTCCACCAGAAATAAAATCCATTCGTAACCCACTTGGAAAACCGTGGAACGGTGTGAACCTGTGCTAGCTATCGTTGCAATTTTCTCAAACTCTGGCCCATCTATAGGGGAGCTGCGTTTCTTCTTCTGCTAACTTGTACAGTCGCAAACGAATGAGTCAAAAAGGAACAGAAGATTAAAAAAAAGGAAAAGAAGAAAAAGAAGGAGGATATACGTGTAAATATAGATCTATATCTCGTTTAAGAAAAAAAAAAAAAAGATAAGTATCAAAGATCGTATCAAGACCAAAGATAAAGCCGAAGAGAGAAAGATTGAGAGAGAAGAAGAAGAAGAAGAAGAAGAAAGAAAGAGGAAAAGGGAAATAATCGAAGAAGAGGTGTTCTTAAGAAGCTTCCAAAAGAAAAGACAGCATAGAACGTCGTATATATTAAACGTTCTGGATATTATTGAAAATAAGAATTTAATTAAGAATTATTGTATTTTGAACGAAGAAGAAATTAAAAAAAAGAAGAAAGTAGACGCGTCAAAATGAGTACAATAAGTGGCAGTCAGACAACGTCCGTCAAGGAATTCTACAGGGATAGAAGCATCTTAGTGACCGGCGTTACAGGATTTATGGGCAAAGTCCTTGTCGAGAAACTGCTCAGATCTTGTCCAATAAAAAACATTTATGTCTTGATAAGAAATAAAAAGGGACAGGATGCACACCAGAGGTTGCGGGCACTATTGAATGGACCGGTGTGTTCAACTGTATTGTTTTCTCCTTAATTAAAGTATTTCTTATTTTCGAAACTATAGAAAATTCAGATTTTATCGTTTTTTCTTTTGCACCGTATTTGTTTTCCTTCGTTCAGTTAAAAATATTTACTCGTTATTTTGTCGTAACAATCAACAAAGTCGTAATATAATTATTCTTGAATGCTAAAAATATACAATGTGCTTCACATATTTTATTTTATATTTTATTATTATTCTTGTATTAGGCTTTCGCGTATTGTAAAAATATTCCAATATAGAAAATTCGTAACGAAGAATAATTTAAAAGGGATATGTTTTCATAGAATTAACATTAATCCATATGATACAACTTAACTTAAGTAGTGCAAAATACAGGAAACTTCTTCCCATCTTACAGTAGATGAACTTATGAAAATAAGTCGTTCCTTTTTCTTGAAAGTTGGAATTTTGAAGTAAGAAATTAATAAAAAGTGGAGTTGATCGATTCAGCCCATGCAGATCTTCCTTTGATATCCATTTGAGAGCAGTATTTGTTCAAACGTTTCGTTATTTGATAGAAATTTGTGATGAAGATAACCGTGAACCTGTTGAACAACCTAATGTCTCTTTGCAGTTATTTTATCTTCCATTAAATAAAAAAATTAATGTATTGAAATGTTTGCAGCTGTTCGATAAACTACGTCGAGACGCACCGAATGAGCTTCTGAAGGTAATTGCCGTGCCTGGAGACATCACGGAACACCAACTGGGTATTTCAGAATCTGATCAGAATGTTCTAATAAGAAACGTGTCAGTCGTCTTTCATTCTGCCGCTACTGTGAAGTTTGATGAGGCACTCAAGATTTCGGTTACTATTAACATGGTCGGCACTAAACAGCTTTTGAATCTGTGTCATCGTATGCAAAATTTAGAGGTAAAGACAGTAATACACTGTAGTGTATTATAAATATAAACACCCTTACATTTCATTCTTATGTGTGACAAAGTAGTTCTTTTGAAGCTATAGACAATATGAAATCATGGTAAAATTTCCTGCATTCCTAATATGTATCTAAAGTTTTTGCCAGGTCGTTAATAATAATCCCTGAACAATTATTATTAATCTTACTCTGACATATTTAATTTATTAATCTATAAAATGTAACGATTAGAGATCTGTGTCACTTTTTTCTTCTAAAGTAAAACTGAAGAGAAAGGATAGCAAAGATAAATTAATCTTTATGTATAGGCGCTGATCCATGTTTCAACGGCATATTGCAACTGTGACCGTAAGGACATCGCTGAAGAAATCTATCCTCTTATAACGGAACCAGAACAAATATTCAGTTTGACGAAAGTAATGGATGACAAGATGCTTGACGATATAACACCAATTTTGATAGGCAAACGACCGAATACCTATACATTTACCAAAGCCCTAGCGGAAAGAATGTTGGAAGCAGAATCTGATTATTTACCGATTTCAATTGTGAGACCCACTATAGTTCTATCATCGTTTAGAGAACCGGTTGCTGGGTGGTTAGATAACTGGAACGGACCGACTGGTCTTATCGCTGCAGCTGGCAAAGGTTTCTTCAGGTATGCTCAGAACCTAATAATTTCTATGTTAGTTAAATAGATACGTAAAGCTAACTCAATAAAGAATATAAGATTCAGTGAATTCTTTGTTTCTTTACAAACTTTATAACTGAAATGATTGTCTCGGTTATTAATAAATAAACATTCGTTATATATATCGCAGAACTATGCTTTGTCGGGGAGAGATGGTAGCTGATATAGTGCCGGTCGACATAGTGATCAATTTGATGATCGTCGCGGCATGGAAGACCGCGACGAATCGCACGAAGACGATTCCCATATACAATTGCTGCACAGGCCAACAAAACCCTATCACCTGGAGCAAGTTCGTTGAACTGTCATTCAAGTACAGCCGAATGCACCCATACAACGATGTGATTTGGTACCCAGGTGGCAGGTGCCACAATTCCGCTATAGTGAACAAAATATGCATGCTCCTCCAGCACATTGTACCGGCGCACATTTTAGACTTTACTCTTCGACTGAAGGGCAAGACGGCCAATATGGTCACATTACAATCGAAGCTCGAAAAAGCTACCAAATACTTGGAGTACTTTACTACGCAACAATGGAGATTCAAAGATGATAATGTTCAAGAATTAAACGAAGAGCTTAGTCTCGAGGACCGCCAGACATTTACATTCGACGTTAGACAAATTGACTGGGCTTCATACTTGGAACACTATATTTTGGGAATTCGGCACTTCCTCCTCAAGGAGAACCCGGACACACTGCCAGCTGCTCGTGTACATCTTAAGAAGTAAGTAATCTTCCTGATAACAAAAATAGAAATTTCAAAAATACAGAATATGAAGTACAATGTGATTTTTATTTGCAAACTTATTTTCATATACACGTATATTTGATCATATTTAATACACTTTAATCCTTCCAATGTCTTGATACAATTAATATCGTTAACTAGAAGAATCAACGTAATATAAGCATACGAAGACAATAGATGAAAGATGCTTTACATATGAAAGCATTTTGAAATCCAATACCTTGGTTCATCAATCACATATTATTAAAATTGTCCATTTCTTAAATTTGGTTGAGAAAATTAAAGAATATTTGTTTATTCGGCATAAAGAATACTAATTTCTCAATCTACTGCTAAAAGACTTATGTCTTTACATCGAATAGGCTGTTGCCTCTTTCTAGCTATGTTATATCAAAATATGCCTCTTTCTAAACACTAAATGACATCAGAACTAGAAAATGAACTAAATTGTACTTATCATATTTTCCCTTGTAATCTTTATATTTAACTTGGGAAATATCTTGAAATTATCCTTTTATATATATATTATGATACTAATCTATCTGATATAATCTGTTTCAGATTATACTGGATTCACAAAGCTGTGCAATTCGGGGTGCTATTAGTACTGCTGCGTTTTCTGTTCTTTCGAAGTACCGTGACCCAAAACGCATGTTATTCATTGGTGTCCCTGGTGTTACGCGTGTGCCGTATAATTGTTTGACGGCTCAGAACGCTGGTTGAGGATCGCGAAAAGCGTTATAATAAACAACAACCACTAATCGTACAGAAGCATAATCTAATGGTGCGAGTTGTTCTCCGACTTCATTGCTCGTCGTTTTCAACGAGCAATTGCTATGTTCAAACATCCCATCAGTTGGCCTTTTCGATGTTTCTATTTGTTCATAATTAAATTAGCGTTCGCTAGAGATATTCAATTCCACAGAGAGGTGCAGTTACGAAACTGGTCCAAAAAAAAAAAAAAAAAAAAGAAAAACACACACACACACACACACACGGATGATAAAACGTACATTCGAAGCTTTCGAAGTTATCATATGTAAAAGTCACTTTGTTATAATTCCTAAAACTAAACGGAAAGAGTGCAATCATCTTTGAGTAAATACGTCGTCTTTTTGTTCAACGGTAGAAAAGGGAAAAGAAAGTTCAAATATTTACAACCATACGTTTTTATCTGTGTCGTGTATTTTTCATGACGCCGCCTCAAAAAGGAGTTCCGTTCTTAAATATCGATATTTCGCATATCGTTGATCCGTGGTGACGAGACACTTGAAACATTCGAACAAGTTTGTTGCTGAAAGATTTGATTCTTGATACTTTTTATCGGTCTGTTACATTTAAATCATACTACACGATAGTTATATCGCAAATTGCAATTTTGAAATTATACGACGTGTGAACTCCGTGAGCCGGCAGCTCGAATACTGATCGAAATTATTCGACATTTACCATGAAACCTTGTAATTTCATTGGTATTTCGTTAAATATGTTTCTTTTTACGGGATCTCTCTCTTTACATCACTATATCTTGGCGATCAAAAATAAAAAAATGCGTAAGAAAGGACAAATTATTTGTATTTTTACATTTTTAAAAGTAATCAGCATCGCGTATAATGTCTTTTATTGGTTGACTATATAATTTAAGTAATCGATTCAATCTTCCAGTGAATTTTTGTGATCTTTTAAGCAATAAGGTTCTATCGTGTATTGCGTTATAGAAGACACGTCCTGCTACATTTCTTTTTTGCCAAAATGGAGAAAAAGATTTTGAGAGAAAAGAAAGGAGGAAAGAGAAACAGATTTAATATTAATCGTAGAAAATAAATCGAAGCGATTAGATTATTATTATGCGAGTATGTATTTTACAACATTGCCAAACGATTTTAACGCCCGCTAAATTTCTTCCTTTTTCATAATTTTTACGATGTGTAGAAGTAGTGAAAAATTCCTTCCTGTAAAAGATCGTTTAATCCTTTCAGAAGCAGGGATTTTTTTAGACGCCCAACCATTTCCTTAGAGTGAACTTTTTCACGATTTAACGTAATAAGCTGTAATACAGTAAAACTATATGTATAGTACGAAAGCTGGGAGGATTGAACGTTCAAAATTTAGCATCGAATCCTTTCGAGTCTGCGTGCTACATGATTTTTCTTTTTTCTTGGAATTACAAAATAAGTTCTACTACTTTGTTAACGAAGAACAAAGCATAGACTCGAAATGGTCGAAATGATCGAAAAGGAACATTTTTAATGCCAGTTGGAGGAGTTACAAATTCGTCGTGCCTTTGTGTCGTCGCGATCTGGCATTTTGTTCGTTCATTTGTACTGCGACGTAAGATTCATAGATGGATATTTGATTATGATTTTACGTCGAAGCACACGCTCGGTTCCATCGTTCGATTTCACCATCAGCGAACCAAGTTACTGTTTCTAAACCGACCAAATCAGATATTTGGATGGTCATGTATAATTACTATTTCTGTATAAAAAAAAAAGAACTATTCGTATGCGTTTAATTGTTATTATTTTAATTCGGTTATCTGTAAGAACAGAAAAGGGAGACATTTAATGAAGAAATGTGCTTGTTATAGCTTTGTTTGATATATTTAAGTTAGCTCGAATTTATCGAGTACATTTACTTGTTTTCTTGTAATTAAACAAATAGATGAAATTTGGGATATATCCTTTTTTATTTTAATGTTCCTTGGTTCCTTATCTCAAGATGTTTTATCAAGATTATTTATAAGTTATTATATAAAGTATATTCCTTATGAGTATATATCTATAAGGCTATAACATATACCTATAAGGTTTATAGCCATATATATCTTAGATCTTAGAATCTTAAAATTTTAAGTTAATAATAAACTCGAAATGTGTAAAACGAGCATTTGTACGAATAATTTGCTTCGTTTTTGGTGAAATTGAAGGTGTAAAAGGACATTGACGAGTGCCAAAACATCCAGCTTGTTATAATTGACACAAATGTAATACGATCTCTGCTAAATCA
Organism: Bombus hortorum; assembly: GCA_905332935.1. Lineage (NCBI taxonomy): Eukaryota > Metazoa > Arthropoda > Insecta > Hymenoptera > Apidae > Bombus > Bombus hortorum. Next base: position 5,538,908 of record HG995198.1, on the reverse strand, counting down.
TTCTAATGGAGAAGATTGTCAAAACACGTTACAGATTACCCCATTGTTTTTATTCATGATCAAGTGCGTTGAAACGTTTTTCTGTAAATCAAGAATACCAATGTAGAACTCAACACACTAAGGTCACATGTCATACAGCGTTTTCCAAATCTGCCATCGGTAGACAGACACAACGCATTTATCTAAGTCTTCAAGATGTTAACGCAAACCCTAACCATCAAGAATACCAAGCATTTGTTATTAGAGGTCTAACCTAAAAAGGAAGACAGAAACTTAAAGACAAGAGAAGACAGGAGCTCAAAAGTTTTTATTAAGACCTTACTATCATCTAATTAAAAATTTAAACGATTTTGAACAAGAAATATAATTTCAATAAATATTCAACATTGATACTATTGGAATTGAAGTAACCAATTATTCTCTGAACTGCTCAAACTCCAACCACAGCGAGATATTAATATTAATATAAAATAAATAAAATTGCTCTAAAAACAAAATAGTAACAAAAGATAAAACCATAAATTAGTTACAAAGTACACAAGCGTTTCTTCAAGAAAAAGAAGGAAAATCAGTAGGCAAAAGATTGTAACGACCCGATTGGAGAAATGATTACGTTTAAAACGTTTATCATCCAAACGTGAGCCAAGATACAGAAATATCGGTAGGTATATTAAGATGTATTATAACATCCACAATACGTTATCAAAGCTAAAATTTTGAAGGCATTGGCAACTCGTTTTTCTGTTTCAATCAACTTTTCCACGTGCATGCATATACGATAATACTTCCAGTAGCGGCCGATCGGCCAATGTGATTACATTAGAATCAAATGTAGGCGGAAAGAGACAACAAATTTGTATATATACGAAGTTATTGACGATTAGCGTGAAAAGAATTTTATATGTATGCACGACGATTTGATGCATCCATTTTTGTTATTCATTCGTATGCTCCAAAAAAATATTTGCGTGTTTTTCGCTATGCCCTTAAATATATATATATATATTATGTATACTATATAATTATGTATATTATTGTGTTATCGTATTTATATTTTATTGCATTAACCTGTGTATATACAATACACATTCCAACGCTCTTCTTTCCATAAGATATGCATATATACGTACGCATCTCTACGTTTTTATATTGCTATCAACATAATAGATAAATTTGATAATGTGTGCTTGGTAATTAATGTTTGATAAGTTTATTTCAATAATGCCCTCGGTGAATTTGCATAAATCATATATAATTTCACAGATTTTAATTATGTTCGTTAACCCTCTATAACCCATTCTGTGACATCTTCTATCTGATTATTAATTAATATTTAAACGATATAAAATAAAACTGTTAGAAAATGTTTCTCGGTAAAATTGAAATTTTTAAGTTAATAAATTATATGAAATGGTCCGTGGAGGGTTAATTATGAATAAAAATCTTTTCTCTGCAACACTAAATCCTATGTGACACAAATCTACACATGACAAAGTTTTTTAATACTACATTTGTTGCCTGTGTCTTTAAAACAATTAATTATATTAATCCTCATCCGTATCTCGTGTCAATTTGACACATTTCTCACGTAAAAGGTGATATCATTCGGCTATTTGTAGAAAATTGCTCCGACCTTGTGATTTTTATTTTTTTAACGTGGAATATATATATATATATGTATATGTATATATTTAGTATTGTTAAGGGCAAAACATGAGATAAAAGGGTGTGACAACATTTGTTACAAAAAGGGCCCTATCTGTCAATCTGACACAAATAGTCCTGATCAAGTCTATTGACGACTAGTTTATTGCCTTGTTATTGTTGCACAACAATTATGCATTCACTGTACATCCCCTCCAGAATGCAACTAGACATGCATAGCTTTGAATATTCAAATTTCGTACGAGTATAAAGAAGAGAGGTGGCGTTGTGTCTTCTTTTTGTTTTCTTTGTCGCGAGACAAAGCTAAGAACAGTAATATCGAGGCAATGCGAAGTAGAACACGTGCGAATGAAATCCGATGCCTGTGAAGGAGAATTAGTGTGAATGTATGTAAACGACAAGGAGAAAAGATAATTATTTCATTTCATTGATGTTTTACGATCGTGTCAGTTTGACACACGAGAGACACATTAAATTGTAAAAATGAGGAGCGGATGAGGGTTATGTTAAAACCGCCAGTTTTGAAAACGCGTATATGATTTTTTCGACCAGAAGGACCGACTTCTCCTTCAATTCTCTTCTGAAAAGAGCATATGACATTTTTAAATTGATCATCTCGTGTCCTTAAGTTCGAACGGGCTTCCTTTTGATATTTATTTCATTGCGATATTTATTATCCATCGTTCAAAAATGCTGCCAAGAAACAATGAAAGATTACATACTACATATGCTAGGAAGAGAGAGGAAACGAGGAAAGTATCATGACGAGGAAGAGAGGAGAAGAGGAATGAATAAACCTTTGTGAAAAGAAAGTCGATCGAATACAGCGTTGAAAAAAATGACTAAAAGACGAGGAAGAAGGAAAAACTATGTGAAGGAGTAATGCTACCGAAGGTCACCGCCTGCTAGTCTTGTTTATATTGTTATTCGGTTACATAGTGCATATAAGGAAACAATATTTAATATAATCGATTTAATTAATATTGTACTTCTATAAATTACATTAAAAACAATGAACCATTACAAACGAATCTTTTAACATGCCCTTTGGAACGGTTAATAAAAATAATTCAAAGGAACAGTCTCGCTGGTGTATTGAATAATTCATAAAGTTATAACATTTATAGAATTACAAATTATATTTCGAAGCCTTTTATTATTTTTCATTTTTTAAATTACGTTGTTAATGTAAAATATTGAAGTATGAAAACGTTAATGAAAAAAGCTCTTCGTCTTTTATTTCTATTACAAAAATTGTTTGTCATATAATCTAGCACATGATATTTCTTTTGTATTGGTTTTTTAAATTAACGAATCTTTACATTAAAAAAAAAATATATATATAAATATACGATAAAAATATGCGAACGAAGATTCCAAATAAAATAAGAGAAGAGATAAACATAAAAGTAGAATCAGATAGAAATATACGCGATGGAATCGATCACGTCAAAGTAGAAAAGGACGAATTGTTACGGCCAAATGGTGTAAGAACAGCACAACACGATCGTATAGTACTTAAATGCTATAAAGAATGTAGTAAAACGTGACGGATCGAATTTCGCGTAGCAAAATAGCGTTGAGAAGAAAAAACAAAAAATGAGCATACTTGAAAAAGAAAGGAAGATGGTATGGTACGTTTGGAATGTTGAAATGTAGCAAATAAAATTATGCCAAAAAAGAGTTTTGTTTTGTAATATTTCATACTTCAATTTCAAACATAAATTTTGTTCAATATTTTACAGCATTGTACATTGTACTTTTTAAACATGCAATACAACATATTAAGAGCACATGCAATTAAATATTTGGGATATTTTATTATGTATAGGATAAATAAAAAGTATCTTCTTTTTGGACTTTTTTAAAGATTATTATAGATTCAGAACACAATGAATCTTGATATACATATGTATATTCCTATGCTATACAAGTGATCACAGCGGATAGTTACAGGCTTTTATCTACGATGATACGGATGTTCCCAATTTTACCAATCCAGAATGTCTTATCATGCGTATTGATTTCCATGACCATTACATTACAACTCTTCCATGAGAAATAAATATTTTTATGCTATTACAGAATCGATAATCACGATGAATTCACGATATACACACACATATATATATATATATATAATGTCCTGTATACATTAATAATTATGATACAATTATAAGAAGTGAATGATTCTAGTTGAAAAAATAAGTCGAAAAAATAGAATAGAATTTTTTTATATGAGATTTTCTTTTCCAGGAAATTGACCTTGAAATCCTTATGTAAAATAAGTAATTTTGAAGATTCGCTTTAATAATACAGATAAATAATTGTTCAAAATACTGTCAATTGCTCATCGTATATAGCTGTGTTTTTTTTAATTAAGTTATTACGCATTTTAACCCATGTTGTGTCTTTCATTATTCAAACGCTGAAACAATCCTTGTTTTTAGTTACTGAAAGAGGAAAACACCATATAAATAATTTTATTGCATATTTTTAAATATAATAAGTCACGTTTTCAGCAAATTCACAAAAATCAGCACATTTACCGACAATTAATCTTACGTTTCCAAATTATTTGATTTTTAAATTAAATATGTTTTTTAATTTAAAAAATATTCCTTGTAGCTTAACAATTATACTTTTAACTTTCTTATTTTACTCACCGTTCATGTTTCTCACTCTAATTTAACAATCAGAATCCTATCCAGATCCTATGCCATTTATTTCAGTTCGTGAATCTTATTGTCAGAGTAAGAAACATGAAGCATAAGATAACAAGAAAAGTTACCATACGAGTATATTTCTAGAGTGAAATAAAATTATTTGCAACTTGCAAATAATGCTCAAACGAGAATCCTCAAACTAAATTTTTGCAATGAAATTTTTTTTGATTATCTCAATATCTAGAATTGACCCTACAAATATTCTTCACATATTTTGAGATACTATATATATATGTAGATACTGGTATACACATGTATCTACAGTAGTTTTAGCAGAGATACGAGGGTGTCGCTACTGTCAGTTTTTTCCATAGATCGATGTTCAGTCCATCGATGCCGCTTAATAAACCTATATAATGTCAGAAAACAGACGAAAAATTAAAAGTTATCCTGTGTCACCTTGAAACATGCTATACTGTATAGATATACATATATATATATATATATATATACAACCTACAATCTACAGGAATGAATAGTCGTCTTAACAAAGACGTGAACGTATGGTTATTGTCAATCTTTTCATAGATTGATGCCCATCGACACGAGTTAACAAACCAAAGACCGTTATACAAAAGTGTGGTAAGCGGCAAGCGGTGAGTGATAAGTGACAGGGCGATAAAACAAGTGACGATTGAGCCATAGAAATTAAATCAAACTTATAGATCTACATATATGAAATAGACCATGTATAGTAGCTGAGCGACGAGCGATAAAAGATTGTCGCTTACCGCTTACCGCTTATTGCTCTTCAATCCTAATCGCTAATCGTGGCCTAACACGTAATATCGTAAGACAGACAAAAACTGACATAGTTTAGTAACGATCTCGTGGAAAGCGCCATCCGTGCGTAAATGGTAAAAGTGTGAAACGATGGCGCGTGAATAAACCACACACGGGTGCCATAGTGCCGTTCATTGATTGCGTTTGTCCGGTGCCATATTCCTTGCTCCAGAGTGTGGCGTTTATTGCGCAAAATCCAATCACTAGCGTTTCGCCATTTTTGTTGACCATTCGGTAGTTTCCGCGAAAACGGCTATAAGGCAGCCTGTTCGACAAAAGTGATCACGCTCGTTACCTAAATATCGATTCATCTCGATTCAGATCCAGAATCGCGATTAGGTTCATAGAATAAACGATAGAGTTCTTACCGTTTTTTGTACGTACTTTGTACTGTTACTTTCTACTGTACTTTGGACGTTTCTACGAATTTTGTGATAGAATTACACATCAACAAAACGTGAGTATTATTGCTACTTTGATACTTCTCATTTGCGTAGAAAATGATGCTCTTTTCAATGATTAGGTAAATAAAAATTTCATCTTAATTCTTCAACCGTGTGTTCGTTGATGTTGAGAAAGGCTGTGCCACGGCTGTTTTTAATTTGTAATTTTGTTTAAGTATCTATTGTCAATATATTTCCTTTTTTATAACTTATTTATTATATTATTATATATTACACTTTTTTGGAATTATATTTCTGGACAATGAGAAAAAGGAGCTTAGACCTTCACTTCTACGGAATTTTCCTACTTTCGTATGTACCGGAAGTGTTAGTTCGAAGATGGTGGAAACGAAAAGTAAAAATTGCAACAGAAATACGTCCAATGACGCACGGATTTTTTACATTGATTACTAATGTGTTTTTTTATTATAAATTTACACGTCTCTCAAATTTTCACACTTTGCATAACAAACTGAATAAAATCTTCGAACAGTGATATGTACAGATATCAATATTGATATTGGTACAATGAAGTGACTAGTACTTTGAACCAACTTTTATCTTGTATTTTTCCACGTTTTCCATGAAGTAATACGGAATAATGTGAAGTGAAAAAAGTTACATAAAAAGGTTGTCAAAAATAATATTAGAAAATCGCAAAAAAGCAATACATGTGCAAACATATCCGATAAAAAAGAGACAGGATGGTCAAATTAAATATTCGCAGTGATATGAGATAGAAACGCAATCTAAGCAATATGTACATTTATCTTCTTTCGAATGGAACTCATCATTTATTGCAAAGATAAACTCTTTCAATAATTTATTTAATTTATTACGGATCTAGATATTCCAAATAATTTTAATTTTTCAATAATCAATAATAAAATGAACAATACGAAAATTCTGATTTTTTACAATCAATTTCCAAACTTTTTATTTATTACAATTATTGCAGTCTACTACAAAAAATTTACATCTCTAGGAACTCGATATAATCTTACTTCTTCAATAATAAACAATACGAACATTTTGATTTTTGTTCCAATTAATTTCGAGACGGACGATTTCTGCGCACACTTCGCCGTGAATGCAATTTTAGATCTGGACAAACGAAACAGTATAATCGAAAGCGAAGTGTAAAAAAGACGAAGTAAGGAAGGCAGAGGTTGAAAAAAGAATGGTCAGCCCGCGGACGAACACGAGGCAGACTGAAATTTCTAGCACGCACGATTTCCGAGGTTCTATAGACTCTCTGTTCATTTCTCTGTTCCGTACTATTTTTAGCGCGTGCATAGGTATGGAGACGTTTAGGCGATTTCACAGTAATAGAAGCCGAGCTAACAGATGCAATTGCGCAAATCGTTTTGCCGGTATATCGCTCGAGATCGGCGGCCGTGCAAGCCTCAGATCGAAGAATCGCGTCTGAATTTGGGAGTGAAGCTTGGCACGCGTCGCTATTCTTTATTCTGTACATGATAGAACATAATTTTTGATAAATTTAATGTTTTATGCGAATAAAATGAAATGAAATATAGTTTCATCGCTCACTGCAATATTTTTAATATACCTATATATGTCATAAATAGGATTTTTAATAAATCTTTCATTCAAATAAAATGTGAATTAGTAGTAAATTAATTTGATAATTTAATAAGTTTTGTTTATCATTCAATAGAACTTTTTAATATATTAATAAATGTCTTTTTATAATATATAAATATTACTAATGTGTATTAATAATACAGTTTAAAATACAACACTTTATTAAAATTAGATTACTTATACATATACAGAAATGTTTCTAGTAATATTTCCTTTTAGTAATGCTAATTATCTTTTCAGGTCAGTGTCACGAAAAATAGGCCGTTAAGAGTTTGCAGTACTTTGCACCGGGGAAAATAAAAAAAGAACGAACAGGATGCCACAACGCGTAAAAAGTGCGTCCAATGTAAACAAAACGCGGATCAAGGAAGAAGCTTCCACATCATCCGTCCTTGCCGGGAATTCTAGCGATGATGATCCGAACGTAGCTGAAGTATAAAATAAAAAATTTAAGAATCACTTAATATTTAATTATCAAGTTTTTTAAATAATTAGAATTGTTTGTATAAAGTACAATTATTATTTCACTATTACGCGAGTCAAAAAGTCAAATGTAACTGGATATTTACATAACTGTTTCGTAGTAATGTACATATAATAATATATACAATGACTGCAAAAGGTATTTGAACACGACTGTATTTATCGTAGCAGTCACATATTAATTAAGTAGATCTAAGTATATTTAATTTTATATTTAATAGTACTTTCATATGACTATAGAACATGAAACGTCTAATTAAAGATTCCGAACTCTGCAGGTTGTACTATCGAATAAAGGCGGGCCAAAATTAATTCACCACGGTTACATGTATACATTACACAAGAAGCAACCGTACAATATCCGATGGAGATGTGTTCGCAGAACTATGCATTGTAGAGGCAGTCTTATCACTACCACGAATTGGACGAAACCAAGGGTGCGTATGGAGCACAATCATAAGCCAGACTTCGCGGCTGTTCAGGTTGCCAGGAAACGGTACTTGGCTCTTGGCAAACCTAGCGTGTTAACAAGTAGGTTCACCAACTTTTCCATTGATTATGATTTAGCTCGTTTATCGATTCTTGCCTGAATTTTCAAAAATACATCTGAGGAGATATTTCCATAATGCATAATATCACGTTTAAACTTTGTGTGTTTCGTAGACGTAGAAGGAAATACTGTCAAGTCTATGAACGTACCACAACGAGTGCTTCACAAGGAGAATAATGTACCAGAACAGAAAGGTAGGAGACCGAAGACGCGAGCTACAGCCAGGAAAAGTAAGTGTTTTAAAGACTTTTATAATTGTTAATAATTTATTAATAATCAGAATCCAATCTTGGAAATCCAATATTGGAAATGGTTTGTTATATGTTATATAGTATTGTGTAGAATGGATAATTCTTTTTGATATGTGATTTAATAAATTATTGTGTGTTAAATTAAGACACTAATGAAAGTCATTAAATGATTCTCCAGAAGATTAATAGGGAATAGAGTGATTAGATACAATTAAAAACAGAGATTTATATTTCTAGCTACCGATTTAAGATTACTACGAATGAATTGGAAAGTTATAACGAATTAAATACTGTAACTCTTATTACATTTACAATGAGATGTACAAATGATTCTACTATAAAAAGAAGACTGAACATATGTAGTCGTGTTCAATTATCTAGCATATAAATCATCGCATAAATATTAATTTTAATTAAAACGACTAAGAATACATAAATTTCAGTGTTTGGGAATTTATACAATATATAATTTTAGATTTATAATTTTAGACTAGCATTACAACTATGATGAATTGAATCTTTCAATCAGTCAGGACTAATAATTACGTGGAAAATACATGAATTCATTCTGTTGAGTTAATGTTAATGCCCAGCGTAATCGCTGTATATAAATCCGTAGTATCCCACATATTCAAAAACAGATTATTGTTAGCGATCGTTCGTCTAAAATCAGACGGGAGTATTATCGTGCGATTGATAGCCAACAGTTATTTTATATATACTTACGTACACTTACTCATACATACAGGTGGTCTTTTATATAACATAAAATTCAAAATGTTCGTGAAAATTGTAATTATTTCATTATTTCTGCAATCGTTTGGATCGTTAACTTTATTTTTGTTTAACTATGAAGTTACTAATAAATACTATAGGAGAATATATTGTGTGATAAATATCATATTACACTAATTTATAGAGTAATTTGTTTTCTTTTTAATAAACATTTTATCATTGTGTAAATAATTAAGGCAAAACATAGTTTGTTTTATAATGAGAAAATATATTCTAAAATAGTATTAAAATGGTAATAAGATCTTCTCGCCATTTTTTAATACAATAAATGAAATCAAATTAATAAATAATAATAATAATAAATAATAAAAAATAATACAATAAATGAAATGAAATTTAAAATGAAACACAGTAGCGGTAAAGTAATCGCTTGAAAACCATCAGTGTGAATATGCTCTCAATCCTTGCATTTCTATAGCCAGATCATTGGAGGTCTGCCGAATCTAAAGTAATAACGCATGAAGTTTCAGAAACTATTTATGTTAGTCGTAAAATGACGAGTTAACAAATAAGAGGAGAAAAATTTCTGTTTGCATTTAACTTTAATTTCGTTTATATTTGCAATATTCGCTTTGTACATAATATAACAGTTTTATGCAACAGATGCAGTAAAACTAAATATGAACAAAACATAAAGGAATATTTATCTGCTTTTCTTACAGTAACATTTATTTATAATTTCCCATTTTTCACTCGAGCGGTAGATCTCATGGTGAAGATGGCGAAATACCGACGACATATCGATTATTATCGATAACCCTCGCTATCTAAAACAATCGATGTTGTTTTGTCATTATCGATAATTTCGATATTTTTGTTTTATATTTATTAGCATATTATATTATTATATTATATAGCATTCATTCATAAATATTCAAAATAGAAGTCGATTAAAATCTAACTATCAGATGACAGATTGCAATTCTTAACTACCAATTCTACCATAGATTTCATTGGTTAGAAAAATTCGTGGAATTTAAACTATCGAAAGTAATCGATAATTATTGAAGATTGTGACTATCAATATCTCTCTAGCTCTATTTCAAAGTCCGTACTCGGAGGGTTAATTACCGCGTAAAGAACGCGACCCAATGGACAAGAGATGCATTTCAATTTGCGTGTACAGTGTGTCCAAGATGGCGGGCATCTTGAAGATGCGCGCGAGAAAAAGGGAGCTGTGGTAAGCGGCTCCCGATCGATGAGAATTCGCTCGGACGAGGCTCGAGTGAGTCGAACGTGATCAGGTCGGTTAGTAATTCCTTAGCGAAGAGAGACCCGGGAACGCGCACACGATAGCAACACGAAACACGGTACGGATAATATGCGTCGACGACCGGCGGCGCCGTCGCACATGCGCGCCCTGACGCGCCCCTGTTCGTCCACCGATTTCGATTTTAGTCACTCCCGGGTTCGGCTTCGGGGAAAATCGTTCCGCTCTCGTAGCGAGCCTTACTCGTCCAGACGCGTCGTGAAAAAAACTCGCACGGATTTTAGTAACGATTCTTGGTCGATCGAGTAGAAATACAAACGCGTCCCTACACGAGCCACAGCTCTCTAACATTCGACAATTTTTCCTATTTGCGACGAGTAGATATTTATATATATATATATACACATATACATATATATATACATATATATTTGTACGTCTTCAACGTATACCACGAAAGAGAAGAAACGAGAAAGAGAGAAGCAGATTTTTGGGCGATTATTTCCTTGTGTCGTCGTTCACGGACGATCGTATCCCAATACCGGTTTAATCGTCAGACGTTTACACGGGCCAGCGAGATTAGACACGCCGAGAATAACGCGATAGGAAACCAGTGTTGATCTTTGGTAAGAATCTGATCGAGCAGAGAAGTATCGAGAGAGAGAGAGAGGGAGAGAGAGGGGAGAATTTTGGACGAGAAATCGAGCAATTCATTTGTGTAGTTTAGAATATCACTCCTGGGAATATCGTACGAGGGTCGATAAATTGTCGCGTGGTCGTTGTCGGTACAACGGTTCTCTGACGCGGCGCACAATACCGAAAATCGAACCGGTTCGTAGCCGCGAATCGACCAACGAACTGGATTCAGTCTAAGTGACACCGTAACGAACAAGAGAGAAAAAAGAGGGACGAAAACAGAGAGAGAGAGAGAGAGAAAGAGAGGAAAAAAAAGCACAGAGAGGTAGAGTAAACGTAACGACGTAGCAGCGGCGTGTGCTACTCGATATCGTGCTTGGCCGCAACGGTTGCCATTTTATAGCCAGTCGCTCAAGAGAGTTCTTCGGGGAGGCAAGAAGGAGAGGGAGTACTGAGTAAGAACAAAAGAGCGAGTAAGATAATGCGAAAAAGGTAGAGGGAGCGAGAGAGGGAAAGAAAGAGAGAGAGAGAGAAAATAAAGAAGAGAGAAGGATCGAGGGAACGTAGCGTATGAGACGGGAAACGTGGTTTGATGGTGGGGAGAGGGAGGGGAGGATATTGAAGTAGGAAAGAGAGAGAAGAAGAGAAGAAAGAAAGGAACTTCGCAGATGGAGTAGAACTTCCGTAGATGTTTTTAGATCGTTTTCGATCGTACGTACGTGTAGATTTATGGGAATTAAGCCTTTTCTCTCTTCTTTCTTTTTTCTTACTTTTTTTTTTGATAGTTGTGTCAACTAACACGTTGCAATGCAATATCGATCTGGCCTGCGTAATATACGTGTGGTATACTATCGCACGTTCTCATCGGATAAATCGTTAATACGTATTATCCGTGTGTCGTCTACTGAGTGATGATACGGTGTGCTAAAAGGAGTGGGAGTAATAGAGAGGCATTCAGAGACGAGAAAGATAGTGCGTGAACGCGCTATATACATGTATACTTTATCTACTCAGTATGATTATCGTTTGCGCTTTTTTACAGTATCTCACCATACCGAAATATTTATACCATATATTATAGTATTTCAATATTTATCCTTTTTATGAATTTAACACCTTGTGTGTTATTGTTATTGTATTAGTATTTACAATTGTGAAATGTATTTACTTATACTTGTTAATACTTTCAAATCTAATTATGATATTTATGTTAGAAGATCAGGAGTATTTTATTATTTATAGGGACTTTTAACATGATATAAAAAATATATTATTTTGGATAGAGTTTAATAAAGGGAAATATATTTTTTCATCTATTTATTCTTATTCTCTTACAAAATTGTTCTACACAGTCAGAAATCAGAATTCAACATCATCTGTTTATTGGATAACGATCCTACGATCTAATTTCTCATTCTACTCGATGTTTGAAATAGGTTACATGATATGATAATTCTCGACTAACCAAACGTGGTAAATCAACGAACATCATCATAGATTCACTTACAACCGAGATATACTTACTACTCACCATCACATCATTTTCTTTGTGTCAAAATCATGAATGTGAAAACTTTTACTTTCTCAGTAAAGAAATGGACTGAATATCTTTCTTTTTGTTCTCATATGAATTGTATTTACAAGTGTAATATAACAGATGTGTAGTAACAGGAGCATAGTAGTGGTTAACTCTAAGGCTTGATTCATCATTTCGGATCTACCGAATTGCATATTCATGGTACTGACATAATTTCATTTAAATTAATCTACAATATAATGCCATACATCTTTCCTTTCTTATTTTTCAACTTCTCGCTCGTCTATGGAGTAAAAGAAAAAGTATGATTAGGACGCCAATGCCAAGATGTTGTTGCGAGTAATCGATTTGTGAATTAATGCGGGAATATGTCGTTTCTTTATGTTGTCTTAGGTCTTGTGTAGAGTGTAGAGTACAGCTATACTTCTCTAACTAGCCAGAGATGGGAACCTTATTTGGCCAATTATTCAGAGAGGTAGATCTAGGAAATCCCAAATATCTTCTCCATTAACCTATTAAGAGTCAATTGCATTAATACGACATACTATTTTAAAGTTCTTATTTTCAACAACTTTTCAACTTCTCAGATTTTTAGATCTTCAAATGTTCAGATCTCCAGATTTTCAAATTTCTGCATTTTTTAGTGTTGTATATTATTTATTTTTTTACGCTATATTTCATAGCTTGGTCCTTAATGGGTTAAGTGAGAGTGAAAGATGAGTATCTAACATATTTATTCATTTTACATATATATCCATGTTAGTATGAACTGACCGTCGCTATCTCCATCACCTCGCGAAACTATTATAATTTCATTGAGCTTCTAGTGTTACGTACTTATGTAAAATAAACGAATGTGTCAGGTATTCTATTTTATTCATATTTAATGGAGAAGAAACGTATCTCCTAGAAATAAGGTTCCGATCCGTGGTCAGTTAGTGGAGCATTACCCTGTCCTCTTTAGTCAAAAAATGTTTTACCTAGCATTTTTTCATTATCCAAACTAAGAAGAGAGATTTAAAATTCGTTAATAAAACAAGTTTCCTTCCTGGTATTGTAGTGCCATGGATTTCACAGAATTCTTTTTTCATAGCCACAATACCTGTTTAAGTACCGAAATATGATTTATCATAACTCATAACGTTATGAATATCTCAGTTTCTTTAAATTTCATAAACTCGTAGAATACATGTGGACAAAACAGCACTGAAAAAAGTACCAAGAAAACCCTTGAAATTCTTTCTTCGTGTCCACAATGTTAAAAACCAAAATTTAATAATATAAATTGATTGAAATAAAAATTGCATAAATGTTGCATTAACGCAACATTGGCTCTTAGTGGGTTAACGCGGCAGTACTGTATCGCGTTTTCGTTCCACAGAGAAAACACGCCATTGGAACGAAAATACGATCAGCGTGGAATTGGCGATCGACAAAACAGCGAGTCAAATACGAGCACGACGGCTACGACGGTGGGTCGGCTTGTACTGGTGGCCTGTAAGGACACCGTGAAGCTGACTACCCGCCGTCTCCTGCAGGAGCGTCAACGTGACCGAAATTGCGCGAAGGTCATCACGTCTTCCAACGCGGATATCGTGGAGGGCATCCGGCTCGAGGACGTCGCCATGAAGCAGGAACCCGAAGATGAGGAGGACTCCTACCTGGAGGCAGTCGAGATGTCGTCTCTATCACCCTCGTCGTCCAGCAATAGGCATGCAGGTGCAGCACATCGTGTTCGGTCTCATGCACGTAGTCTACGTTCTATGACGAACCCAAGCGCGGTTTGGGCACATTTTGATCTGTGTGCTAACGATCCTCTACGTGCACTGTGTCGAATCTGTGGGGCAGTGGTGGTTAGAGGCGGGGCAAATCCACGACAGTGTGGTACAACGAACCTTCATCGACATCTCAGGGTACATCATGGTGGCAGACTCATTGGCACTCGCTATCACGGTAATAGTTGTTGGTCGAACTTTTCAAAAGTCGAACTGATGATTATATTGTGGATGTTTATACATTTATGATAATGCACATAATAGTTATATACTTAGTACCATAATTTAGTCCCATTATTAATTTCAGCTCTATTCATCTCGGTAATTCATCAGTATGACCGAGTATCAGTATATCAGTATCACAATAAGGAACAAGTTATAAGCATCTAACAGTACAAGTATTCAGAATCAGTAGCGTATTGTTGACTGAGCCAGTTATATTGCAGTAAGATGATGTAAACAATCCTAAATTCCAAGATGAATTCAGGGAAATAATGCTTGTAATACTCACTTTTCTCTACTTTTCCATATATGAAGTTGATCAGAGTGGTTTCTGAATGATTCGATCATTTGCTAGTACTTCCATATTAAGAGAGTGATAGTATGTAATTTGATAATTGTATCAAAGCTGTTAATGGTTATTGCTATAGTGTGTATGAGTTTATGTAAGATAAGATTCAAAATATGGTTTATATTTATTATATGAATAATATTGAGATCTCTGTAATCAGAGGACTTTTTATTACTTGGGTAGTGAACAATCTGGGGAATATATGCATTTTTAATGTATCTTGTTGATATTTTCTGGAGAATCATTTTAATGAACATGAATGAACATGAATTATTTGTATCTTCATAAGCTGTAGTAGTTATATTCATGAACTGAAAGTAATAATAATTGTTTTTCACAGTACTACAATCACCTCAGACCAATTCAACTGGCAAGACTATAAGAATAGCAGCACAGTCCTTGGTAAGATCTCATATTAGAAATATTGCACCAGCACCTATATCACAGCAACAACAGCAACAGCAGCAACGACAACCAAAGACCCTTGTGTTAAAAACAATACCCTTAAAAGTAAAGCAGGTTGCACCTACGACCATTAAAATGCCATCCCGACAAATAAATCAGGGAGTGCCTCATAATATTGTACACCAACAGCCTACAGAGGTAGTGACATTATTACGTATCAGTTTCTATAGCAATAACTTAAATATTTAATATCTTTGTTTTTCAGGTTTGTTTAAGATGGAATAGTTATCACAGCAATATGCAGAACAGTTTCCCATCTTTATTGGATTCTGAACAGTTCGTCGATGTCACCCTGGCCTGCGAAGGCCGCTCGTTAAAATGTCATAAAATGATACTGTCAGCATGCAGCGATTATCTCGCGGATCTATTACGCGAAAACCCTTGTCAGCATCCGATCATTTTAATGAAGGATCTTAAATTTTGGGAGGTAGAAGCACTAGTCAAATTCATGTATCGCGGAGAAGTAAACGTCGCCCATGATAAACTGCCACAATTATTGAACGCAGCTGAGGCTTTACAAGTAAAAGGATTAGCTGGACCAAATCCCTCTTCACGGGTGAATGATGTTTTTTTATTGTTTAATGGATCTAGGATTCCGTTGATACAAGTTTTTAAAAAGCATATTTTTTTTTTTTTTGACAGAATCCAAAGCCACCTTTACTTATTCCTCAATCGAAACCGGTAGTATCTCAACAAGTTCCTCGAGGCGCTTCAGAGACCAAAGAGAAACCTTCCACTTCTGGAATTTCTACGCCTTCTAGTCCTAAACGCGCGCAAAAACGACAACACTCGGAATCGAACGAGCCAAAACCCTTTACAAAGATACGCTTACAACGACCTGTTACACCGTCACAGATTACTACGGTTAAGTTGGAACCCCTAGATATCCCTCTCAGTCCTACGGAGATGTTCCCCGAAAATAACGAGGACAGTTCAACTCCGTCGAATTTTGACAAACTCATGAGTTTACACGAGGAAGATGATCCAGGTGGCAACGAGGCTACCGATGGCGAAAGAGAAATTCATTTCTGCGAGATACCCGACCCACCCGATATAAACGATAGCGAAGATCAAATGGAATTTGTACCTACGGACTTTTTAGAACAAGAACAAGACATAGTCGAAGAAGCGGATACAGCCTCGAACAAAGATTGCAAAGAAGAAGAATCTAGGGAGGATTATAGTTCTGTTGAACTCGAGATCGGTGAAGGAGACGGAGTCGAATGTTCAAAAGAAAAGAAGCCGGTTTAGTGAGATGTTCTGAATTCAGTATTTGGTTTATTTGACGGAAATGGAGTAAGATTGTCGTTTCGGATTTTTAAAAAATTCTTGGAATTATCCAGTATTGCCACGAGACTTTTATTTTATTAATCAAGTATTGATTTCAATGGTTTCCTCTTTTCTTCGAAATTAATACAAGAGAGAATAATGTATATATACATATATCTATATATTATTTTTGTGATAGTGTTTGTCTATCGTCGCATTAAATCATTATGCAATATATGCAATTTTAACTTTATTTGTGTTTAATCAGACGGAACGCAACATGAAGTTATACATATATATGGAGATTTTACCGTTTGTTCTCAGAGTAATATGATATAATATTTCATCGACATTGTAAATAGAACGTAAACGATAAAAAGTAAAACTATTTTTATCACTTAAAGTATGAATCGTAGCGGCTACGTATACCTTTCGAGTATTTTCTTCAAGTTCACTGTTCGAAACTGATATTTCTATACAAACAACTATGCCAGAAAGTATGAGAGAGATATTTAAGTGAATATTATTAATTAATTACACATATTTACAAGAGTACCTATAACTACTTTTCTTGCATAGTTTTTAGAAATTCGAATACGATATATAACTTCTACGTTGTCAAACAATTTTAATTTATTTGTTGAACGAAAACTTTTATATTATACTTCTTTAAATCGTAGATCGATTTCATTAGTCAAGTAGAAATTGATCGATTATTTTAAATTCGAATGATATTTGAATCTGATGAAAATCACTTTAAATCATTAATGAAAATTCGGAGATTACCTATTCTTATTTTAATCACAAATATGCTAACAGCATAAAAAAGATATAGCTTCTTGAAAAGAAAGTTGTACCTGTTAACATTCATGGTCGTTTGCAGTATAATATAATGATAAACAGTACAACGGGTTAATATTTTTTGTTATTTGTGTTGTATGAAATTTGTTTATTTTAATAATATCCTTTTAAATATGTACGTAGGCATTATATGGAATAAGATGTCTGAATTTACTAATACATTAATGAAAATCAAATACATTCATGCGTTAATCGTAAAAATTCATTATTATTAAATAAAATTGCAAAATTAATAAAGTGATAACTCGATATATCATACTTTTTATTACATTTCAACCTTTTCTCGTAGGTTCCTAAAGATCATTGCGTAAATTTTACTTCGAAAAAAGAAGTATCTTTTTAGATTTATACATGTATGTAAGCGTTATGTAAAAATAACATTCTACGTATATGGTATATATTAAATCGAAGCTAGCGGCAAAATTACGTTTGTTGTAAAGATCCATGTATGACTGAAAAGTATATGTACATTGTATAACATGTGAAATTATGTGTTATAAATAAACTGCTATAATAGTACATAGCGAAATAATATGCGTTAAATACGTTTTATTCTAAAAGATTTACTAGTTTTACTATTTTTCTATGACAAATTACTTTTCTTTAAAATAAAAAATTATAAATAAAATTGAGAAAAGAAAAACATTTTATCGATTATTTGAGAAAATTCGAAAAATTATTATGTATCGTAACTAAATATTGATGGAACTGTAATTCTATACAAGTTCTTTCTATATTCAGCATCTTTATACATATATTAATATGTTATATTCTTTGAATAGATAGAAAAATTCCTTGTTATCATTTTATTGCTAAAACTATTGTCGAGTTTCAAAATATAAACATAATTAATCGTACAGACATTATTATATAATTTCAAGCATTCAAGTTCAATACTCCCAATTAATAAAAAGCACAATTCCCAAGTTTTTGTTTTATTCAAACAGTGTTCGAACTGTAAGTTATCAATGATTCATAAAATAAATTTCATTTGAATAATTGAATCTACTAAATAATCCATCTCATTTTGTTTATTTCTAAAGACAGTTCTATTATACATACAACAGGTACAGATTAATATTCATGCAACAAATAAGTTTCGGGGGTTACAGTATCGTTATTGTGCTCCGATGTAAATCGAATTTCTGCATTTATGCTAATCCTATATAATTTGTGATATTTATTTTTTTCATTCATCGTAAACGATATTTCGAATAGAAAATTATTTCATTTTATAGAATAACTGTTTCTATTTTGAGTTGTTTTAATATTAAAATTACAACACTGAGATTGCTGATTTGATCCCGAAGTGGGTCGTGGACTGTGATGGCGCCACATTATCTCTACCCGTCCCACCGGACTGTCAAATCGTGCAACATTGTTTGTATACGAAATTTTTATCAGTTTTCAACCTTAAGTACGATCCGGGGACTTGGAGCAAGTGAATAAGATCAGGTTCGTACTCGCGCCTATTTTCATGATGAAATATGTCAATGTTATCTTACGAAATTGTTCGTTCATCGCAAATGAACGAAAATGCTAAAAGCTGGATGTGACCGGCGCTGCTACTACCTTTCTGTCAATTTCTTCTCCTCCCTTTCTCATTTTTCTTCGTGATACTTATTCATTTTCTGTTTTCTCATGCACCACCGAAAATGATTTTATTCTCATTTCTTGCACGAGATAAAGACATTCGAGAAAAGTCAGTTCTTGAATACAATCCTGTTTTGGACTACGTGTAATTGGTTTTGCCTTATTTCTCTTAACCTAACTGGAAAGTTAACAGTAGCTGAACGACCAGTAGCTTTCGGAAACGAAATTTCTCAAATGAAATTTCTATGCGAATTAAATTTAACGTTAAGCATAAATTCAACGCGGTTGATGTACTGTGTAATAAAGTCAATTTGGTTTATAAAGTTCATGTTGCAAATGTAGAATTTATGAATTAATATTTAATAGTTTGTTGTAATTATTTCCTATGTAAATTGATAAAAGAGTTAGACTTATGTATTTTTAAAGTGCTTTTCCTTTGCAGTGTAAATGTTTTGTAATAAAGCTTTTATACCTTAATATAATTTTTTCTAACAATAACAACATTATATGTCATCATTGACTTTTTATAAAGACACTTGTTAAATAGTTTTAGAAATATTATTGAATATAAATATTGTTCTAATAAGGTTGTATAATATTAATTTTTGTTAATAAATTGATTACGTTAAAGAATATAAATTTAACTGAAACATAGTTTAGAGTTTATAGATATCAAATTAAATATATAGAAATCTTTCAGTGATGGATGACTTTTACTTGAATTAGTTATTATTAATTTTTTAGGATGAATCGTACAATGGATGAAAAGGAAGAGTTGGTCAAAAAGTCTTTATTTAGTTTTGTGAGGAAGGAGGTACCAACTGCCCAATTAAGGTAAAAACAAGAAAGAAAAAGTGATGGAACTTATTTATAATTCAGCAAATGTATATGCGGAACTTATATAATAACTGCATTTAATGTGTTTTTGTACTTTATAAAGATATCCCTTCCAGCTTAATAGATGACATTGTTCTGAGCTATGTGGTGAGCATGGTAGAAGAAAGTGCACTTGAGGAAGACTTGGACGTTGATGGATTATGTGAAATGGTTTCTGCTTGTCTTCCTGAGTTTTCTACTATTGAAAAAGAAGCAGTGTCCAAGTGGTTATTAGATGTTGAAAGTAAACTACGACAAGAAAGCAAAGGGAATGAAAATGGCCAACCTCAAGATCCCTTGAGTCATATTAGTTTAACAGCTCTGTTACCTCCTGGTACACAGAGAATGAGAGTTCACCATCTCTCAGAAACTAGTGATGCTGGAAGTGATTCTAGTGGAGAATATTTTTCAGAAGTAAGTTCCTTCTACTTTGTTTTTGAAGTAACTATTAGTTATTTTAAACCATGAATGTCTTATTTATCAGGAATCATCTTGGCATCAAGTAGCACTTTTACAAGAAATGTTCCCAGCTGCGAGTCCAGCAGAAGCCAGACATTGCTTGGCGGTTGCTGGTGGCGATATAGCAAAGGCAGCACAACTCGCACTTCATAGACAAGAAGCAGGGCAAAGTATTGTTAGTAATCTTACTTTTCTAACAGTAAGTATCTATTTTTACATGTATGCACTTTTTATAAAATATATTATATAATTTATTTTTTGTATGATATTTGAAACTTATACTATTAATTTAAAATGTTGTTAAATTTATACATGTATATACACATGTACGTGCATTTTCATAGTAATGAATCAACTATGAGTTAAACGATATAAAATAGCGTAATTATCTTCTACAGCCAAACGGTCGTAACAAGGCCAGAGTGAACGACGAGGAATTGAAATCACGTATCATTGCACGGTATAGTTATGTTGATAGAGACGACGACTCACGCGAGCATCGTCCAGTCGCACCGAAAACAGAACCAAAAAAATTAGTGCGTTACTTAGATAATAAGATCGTAAGTGTGAAGGGTGAACGATACACTGAAGTAAGAAGGGGTGGCGAAGAGGAGGATGGCAACGAAGGTGGTAGAAAAAGAGGTCATTGCCGACCGTAACCAGTCCCTTTGCCTCCACCCCCCGATCCACCCCCTTGGAGGCATCTGATTTCGAATTAAAGCTTTCGCTTAGATTCTCTTGTCTTGCTTATAAAGGAATACGGACAGGGTCTTGAATTTCTATATACTTGCAGCACTATCAATTTTGTACCTCTCTTTTCCAGTTGAATTTGTTTTATCCACAATGACATTTATTGATTTTAGAATTATTTTTATGCGTGATATAATCATTGTGATCTGTCGCAAAAGTCTTGGAGCATTTTAAAAAACCGCAAATAACTTGCCGTTCATAGTGTGGACTAATGAAAATTTCTCCTTAACGGTATATCGCTAATGTTATTAATTATTATTATTACGTCGCAGTTTAAGTACCTGTTAACGTATAATTAACTTACGTTTGAAACTTTTTATTTTTTACCGAAATAACTTTATATAATGATCACAAAATAAATTTATGATTTTTAGCTTAGAGAAACTTTTATGACAGCGAACTTATAGGTAAATGTTAAAATACAAGACGTAATTTCGTAATGTTTTGTTGTTTTTCAACAGCTTTTTAGATTTTAAATCTGCTTTAATTGAAGGATTTCATTTATGAATATGTGATTACATTATAAGTTCGTTTACTAAACTTATAATTCAATTTCTGCGATACAATGTCGATAATTTTACTTATTATTTTCAAACGCATACACTTCTTTGCTATTAAAATAATATACACATTTTATTTATTAAACATGTCGTGCGTTCCATGCTCTTCAGTGAATATCGAACTGTTGTTATATTAACTATTATTACTAAGACTATGATATGTGCTGATATATCTTGGAATATATTACAATTACATATTTTATAATGTTAACTAATAAGATTAGTTCAGTTGTTTGTTTCTAAACGTTACTGAATTTGAGTAAAATCTCTGTCTCTTTCTCTCTTTATCTCTCTCTCTCTCTCTCTCTCTCTCTCTTAGACTCGTACTATTTATGTAATGAAAAGTACGTAAGAACGATAAAATGATAAGTGGTATATCTTTGCAAGGAGTTCGGTTTCTTGCAAAAAAGCTAAAAATAAAATGATATATAACAAAAAAAAGTTTAGGAATTTTTATGTGCACACTTACTTGGAAAAAAACCGAAGAAATTCCAAATAAATAATTATTCCAAGCATGCATAGTTATAATTATTATCTACAAATATAATCGAAATTCATCAAAAGTTTAATACAATATTAATTGTAAAAAGAAAAAATATCGTGCAAGTGAATACTGCGTGCATACTGAATCTCTTGGTATCGCAGAAAAAAAATTATAATCAAGTTGTAGATTTCGGATAATAAATTGTAGTATATGTATTAGGTAGGAAGAAATATATATAGTATATATATACATACACACAAATATATATACATATATATGTATGTATTATACATACGTATATATCTATATATATATATACACAGATATTATATATACATACATGTAATAGATACGTAAGCGGGATGAAAAAATTGCTTACCGCGCCATATAATTTACCAGTATTACTATTGTTATTGCTATTATTGCAAATTTCAAAGTGTAGATGGATATAATCCTTTAAATCTTAGGATATTAATAAAGTCGAGTGATTACTTGCAATAATATATGTATACTAGAAAGCGAAGTTGAATAATGAATTCATAGAGACACCAACTTTTAACGATCGTATATCGTGATTTGACACAACAAGAAGCGTAATTGATCAGAAATATAAATTTATATTTTCATATTTTTTAATTGGGCCCATTGATACGCTGTTTAAGGAGTCACTGGTGTCATTGAATTTTATTTATTACATTTATTAATTCATTCTATTAAGTGCGTGTCTTTCCTATTAATGTATTTGTTTATAAAACTCTTGTTTTAATTATTTGATAATTTTAATAAAAAGAAAAAGAAGAAAACTATATATATATAACATATATATGTAGTTTTAACTTATATATATATATATATATAAGTATATTGAAACAACTTGAGCCGCTCCTTGCCATAGGTAATTTATAATAACGCTACAGAGGAGTCATATTATTTCTAATAATTGTAATTACCGAATGATGAACATATAATCACCGTAAACTAAATATACTGTACTGCCGATTAATTTCAGACAGAACAATGTTGCTGTAAGATTTCCGAAAGTATGTGTAATAGAATAAGATAGCAATATATTAAAAAAAAATATTAAAAACAGAAAAAAATAAAAAAATATAAAGAAAAGTGACAAAAATAAAAAGAATAGGATAAGATGAGCAATTACTATAAACTGTGGGACATTTCAGTTTCTTGCGAATTTTGCTCTATTCCCTTTGATGTAACATATGAGTATTTTTAATTAGCAATATTGATTACATGTAATCTGTTATTATGAATGTGCAATTAAGATCGTATATAAAAATTAGGATTTGTTCATACGTTTATACGAAATTGTTTGCTTATAAATGATCATTATTGTTTAAAACAATAATTCTGTAGCTTATTTTGTTGTCTTTGAAGCATTTTATTGATAAAAAATGGTGGAAAGTTTACATCTAGAAAAAGACGGGATAACAAAAATTGTCAGCTGCATTATTACTCAAATGATATTCTACATTGTTACAAAATTAAAGACAATGAAAAAAAAAATTGTTTAAGGATCCCTTTTGTTTTATGAATTCAAACATAGGTATAGAATAATAAGAAGAAACAATTATGGTTTTTGATTATTTTATTTGCTTTTTAAGGAAAGTCGTTTAATTAAACAGAAATTTTATTATGATCGGAAAGAAAAATAGTTCTCTCAGTCTAAGTAGATTTTAAATATGACACCGAATTCAAGACACATATATGATTATATTACATATATTCCGTGGTGATAATGACGAACTCCGGGGCCTTAAAAAGTGATCCAAAAAACAAATAAAAAAAGATTCTATTAACAGTTTATTTTGTTAAGTTTATTTGAAATTTATCTCTCTTAACATTGATATAATGCAGCAGTAAGAACTCTGTTTTGTTTTAAGAAAAATAAAGTCATATTTCTATATGTTTTCTATGTTTCTTATAGTACTTTCATAAATTCATTATATAGTTAATCAATATTTTTTAATAATTAGTATGCATTTATAAAAATATATAACTATCTTATTGATATATATACTAAATTATTCATGAAATTACGATATTATTATCATACTCGGTAAAATATCTTCTTTTTTTCACCTTGTAAAATCAATAATTTCTAGTAATATGTCATCAAATATAGTTATAAAATACTAGTATAATTAGTAGAATAATGATTGTATGTACACAATGAATGAACAATTTTTTCTTGTTAAATTTACCACGAAACTCTTGTATGCATATTTTACCGATTATCGGTTAATTCGACTTTCCGATGCATTTAAAAGTAACAACGCTTTGTTCTCTTGTATATCGTATCCAATAACTGGATTAATGAGAATTAGAATATAAAAAATTCTTCTAGGAAACGAATAAAATAATAATTTTAAAATTGCTTTTTAAGCATTTCGGTATAAACGTTGATATATATGTTATAATACCTTTTTCAAGTTGTTGTACGAATGTAAGTTTTTGAAATGTAATCGTATTTATAATCATTTTTAAATGTTTCATCTATATACTTTAAAAACCGATGATTGTTCAACAAAGAATTTGTGATTTATCTCATTTCGATAATCGATTTCCTAAACTATATGAACAACAATACATTCACCGTTTAAATTACTATACGTATGTATGTGTGATTACGATATTATATTATTCATAATTACATTTGATTTAAACACAAATAAACCTAATATTATATATAAACCTAAATATCTTTTCCTGACTCAGTATTAAGAATTCTGAAATACTATACATATAATTACATATTCAAAAATACGAAAATAGAACTGATTATGTTTTCCATCATTCATAATCTTCATATTCTAGTCCACTATAATCGTATCTTAATTATCGTCATTTCAATTTTACATAAGGTGATTAATAATCAACAACTAAACACTTTAGATTTTCATATTAAACGGCACATGATATTTTATTCGTAAAACGAATTACAATGCCTTTTAAAATCATAGCAAATAAATAAAATCGTTCATGTAATATTGCATTACAATTATGTAAAATTAAATCAAGGTACGTATGTGGTTTATATGCAATACATACATGCTGTTCAGTGTAATGCTTCTATGATAATTATAATATATATATGTATAAAAAAATCTCGCTTTCCTTTAACTTCATCAGTGTCAGAAACAAGCACCACTTTGACATTCATAAGATGAATCGAAATAGGTCATTCGGTACATATAAATATAAAAGCTATCATTCTTAATGTCACATGTGAAAATCCATTTATTACAATAATATGTTTATTAACGATATTAATAAATACATTCTCTGGCTGAACTTCGTTTTGGGATAGACTGAATTTCTGACTTTTTTTTCATGATGTATGATAGGTTTTGACGAGTAGAATTTAAGAATAACTAGTTTTAAATTGAGGGAGGCGTTACTTTAAAAGTTATGGATATATAAAATTAATATTTTGGATACTCTCGCCAGAAACTATTGTACATTATAAAAAAGAAAAACAATGAAAAATTCGATGTGCCACAAAACGAAATTTAAGCCATTTTTCTGTTCCATTCTGTTAGTTGCTTGCTTCCGTTAACCAAATATTTATCGATGGTTATTAAGAAAAAGCGAGTCAAACGTAATCATACTGAACTGTAAATCTCGCAGGGAATGAAAATGTGACGAAACTGCAAAAAAGTTTACAGGTTCTCCTTAAATTTAAACGATGACAGATCGTTTTAATGTTTGGAGGATGAACGACGAAAAGATTATTATATCGTGGTTAAATTCGTTTTTTCATTGATAACTGGAAACGTATCTCCGTTTAAGTTTTTTATTTCTTCTTTTTCCGCGGTTTGTCTTGCGGAGCTGGTAGGTTCTCTTGTTTTCGCTTGGACGCAGGTTTTGCACCAATACTGCCGCCTTTCTTTCTCCTTTCTTGTCTCTCTCGCTCCTCCAGCTCTTGATTCTCGCGCTCGATGAGTGTAATCAGCGTGTTGCATCGCCGCTGAAGTTCTAAAGCTGTACGAGACTTTACGAACCAGTCAAAACGAAATTGTGGCGCCGATCTGACCGTGGCACGAAGTTCTTCATATACATTTTCCTTGTCAAAGCCAAGTTTGTGCAACATACACACAAGGAATCGATCTTCCTCCTCGGTGTAATTCTTACCTTTGTTCGTTCCGTACGCTATCCTCAACTGATGAAATGGAGCACGGTACCTTGCCATTTTGGCGTCCAAGGCTTTCTTAATCCCGGCTCGTCTCTGTATTTTTGCTTCTCCTCGTTCGATTTGAGCCATTACCCTATCTATATCTTGTAACTCATGACATCTTTCCCAAAACACAGCCGAGTACTCCATCACTTCTTCAGGAGTTTTTCCTTCTACTTCCTTGGCTATGTTTTCAATATCATCACGACCATATTTTTCATTCGCTTTTATGAATTGATTAAAATCTCTCTTTGTCCAGTTCGTGAAGCCTTGAGTAAGTAGTTTCTCTTTCTCGGCAACTTCTTCGTCAGTTAATGGTTGAGCTTCGTCTATCTTACGTTGTTCTTCTTTCTGAATTCTGGCAGCGTCTGATCCAAGCTCTGGATTTTTTGGAACTTTATAACCTACCGTTTGCCGGAAGTAGTATATCTCTTGGTCGAGTAATTCGAATAATCGTGGCGGGAAGAACTGGAAGTCTTGGACTATCGGTTGCTTTGGTGGTCTAGGTGCTTTCGGGGCTTTTGGCTCTGACACTCGGAGAGCTTCTCTGAAGTAAGCGTCGACCGCGTAATTGGCTTTACGTTCGCGTTTCGGTGGCTCTATCCAGTTACCTATTCCAAGAATCTTTTGTTTCTCACGGTAATCCTCACCTTCGAATTGGTAGACGGAATCCGTGGGTGCGTCCACAGTGAAGTTACGCAGAGAAGATTCACCTAGACTTTCTAATTTCTGTTTCATTTCCTCGGTTTTCGCTTCACCTTTTTGAAGTATAGTGTCTATATCTTCGTCCGTAATGGCGCTGTCTTTCGATGCAAATACCTCGTTTGCACCGTGCCTGATCATGTTCAACATTTCGTCCTTGTTCAACGCTGTCTGCTTCGCGTCTACTAATCGCCCCTGCTGAATAACTAGCTTATCTAAACGCAATTTAACTTCCGCACGTTCTACGATTTTTTCTTCTACGGTATTTTCTGTAATAAACCTGAATACACGGACTTGCTTCTGTTGACCTATACGATGAGCTCGATCCATCGCCTGCAAGTCCATTTGCGGATTCCAATCGGAATCATAAATAATTACTACGTCCGCCGTTGCTAAATTAATACCTAAACCACCCGCACGAGTCGACAGCATGAAAATAAACTTCTCGCTTCCCGGAGCGTTGTATTCGTTGATTTGACGTTGTCTATCCTCGTGTGCTGTGTTACCGTCTAAACGACAATATTGAAAACCTCTCCAATGACAATAATCTTCTAAAATATCTAACATTCTGGTCATTTGACTAAATATAAGAACGCGTGACTCTTGTTGCTGCAATTTTGGCAATAGTTTATCTAAGATAACCATTTTACCACAATTGTAGACAAGATGTTCATCAGTCGTGTAAGGTGGTCCAGGCTCTGCACCATCAAACAAATATGGATGATTACAACATTTACGCAGTTGCATCAAGATGTTTTGCAATCTCATTTTTTCAATTTTGCCAGCACCGTTAACTATATCTATGTCCTTCATAAGTACCTTGGTATACCATTCTCTCTGCATTTTACTGAGACCAATGTAGACCTTGATTTCTTTTTTAGGTTTCAGTCCTTTTTCTACCTCAGATTTTAAACGTCTCAAAAGGAATGGTCTAAGGACAGCATGTAATCTCTCGACTAACGAATTATCACCTAAGAAACTATTAGTGTTAAACCAAGAATCAAAATCATCTGAACTATTAAACACATCTGGTAATAAAAAGTTGAGCAAAGACCACAGTTCATGAAGGTTATTCTGTAAAGGTGTTCCTGTTAACAGAAGGCGATTAGCAGTTTTAAACTCCCTTAGAATCTCAGATAGCTTGGACTTTTCGTTCTTTATTCTGTGAGCCTCATCAATTACCATGTAACGCCAATTGAACTTCTTAAACACTGATTTTTCCTTTATAACCATCTCATAGGATGTTACACAAACATCCCATTCTCCAGGCATCATAACCTCTCTGATAAAAGTGTTTCGAGTTTCTGCATCTCCTATGAGACAAACTGCTCTCAACGACGGACACCATTTTTTAAACTCATTCATCCAGTTAGCTAACGTAGACTTGGGAACAATGACTATGTGTGGGCCAGGAATGTTTCTGAAGTGTTTCATATATCCCAATAATGAAATAGTCTGTAGAGTCTTACCCAGGCCCATTTCATCAGCCAAAATACCATTGATACCATGCTCGTACAGAGATATCATCCAATTTAAGCCTCGTATTTGATAATCTCGTAACTCACCAGATTTAATGTAGTGTGGAGATGATTCAAAACGAGTGGTTGGCGCGACACTGGCGTTACTTTCAGCCAACAATTCCTCATCTTCTTCTTGTTCCGTCTTACGGTGCCTATGGTCACCAGAATCAAATTTCACTTGGGTCTCTGGTTGTTTTCTGGGTCTACCAGCTTTGATCTTTAAGGGGCTCCCAGCCTTGTCCTTCTGATTATTTGTCATAAAGTGTGAGAATATTTCAGTTTGCTTTAGTAAATAATCGAATCGTTTACTACGATCGGTTTCAAGTTTTGTTTCGAAGTCACCACCTCGGGACGATGTGGTCTCGGCCGAAGATCCATTCGAATTGTCTCCTGTGTCTCCTGTGTCTGCATTTTCATCTGGTTTCGACATTTTACTCTTTTTTGTTGGAAAATGTGTATTTTCTTGTATGTATAAATTGAATCCGGTTAATTTAATGTGTATGTAAATACGCGCTTAAATTAATTACGAATATTAGTACATGAGACCCGGTCTTTTCACTGTGACGTTCACAAACGCATAACACCAACCGCTGCCATGTTGAATAATGTTGTCCCTCCAAAATCATGAAAATGACGCCATCTATAAGCATCTGTTTTTTACGTCACATTAACAGAGGGAATATTTGAACTTATTTTAAACGAGTTATATTGTATGCAAGCATATCTGTAAATAATTTTGTCACTGGATAACAAATGTCGTCTCAAAGTATTCGAAATAACTCTTTTACGTTTATGATGACTGATAATTCACATGTACATAAATCCGAATAAAATACATTTGCAGTCAGTAATTTCATAGAAATTCTGAAGTAAAAAATTGTAATCTTTTTTTCTCTAATTAAGGCAATAAGATTAAATAAGTTCGATTTTAAATGTAAATACATAAACATATATTAGTTATATTATTATACATTAATAATCGAAAAATATTTCTACTAGTTATTATTATTAATTTGAATAAAAAAATATATATATAATATATAATTATATATATATAATTTAATCTTATTATTAATAATATTATATATAAAACCAGAGGATAAAGCTTTTTAACTTGACGAATGATAACAATAATAAAAAGAGAACTTCTTTATCGATCGATTCTTCTTAACGTACCTCGTCGGTATTCTTAACGAGTTGTATATATTTAATCTAATTGTGATCGTCGAATGTTTATATTTTAATCTTACTCGTACTTTAGCAAACGAAAACGTTTATCAATATTTTAAGAAAATATTTAACATAAAATTAAACGAAAAAATGATACACATCAATAGCAATTCTTTCATATCTATTTTGAAATATTTCTTAATATTAGAAAACTACAATTGGATTGAAGATGACCGAAAGAATACAAGCGGGTTAAATAGAATGCAAGTGAAGGCGAGCAACACTATTCCTACCACGAATTGATCACTTTTCATCGATGTTGTTTCCTAGACGACGAAACCCCGCCAAATGGCAACAAACAGTATACTTGACGTAATGTACTACGATATTCAAGTTAATCATAGTTTCACTTCGTATCAACTAGCATTTCCCCTTAAGATTTTATTCTCGTTCCTTTTTCAAAAGTTACAGTACTTAATATACGAATAATTTGTTGAACTTTGAGAAATTGAAAAATATGTCTGTTGCAGAACAATCAGTTTCAGAACATGAAGTTATCGTGCCACCGAGTTTGCCATTAATTCTGAAGGAATTCTGTAAGGCGGCTATTCGAACGCAACCGTACGATTTACTTCGGTGGTCTAGCTCGTATTTTCGAGCGTTGGCCAATGGTGAGGAACCACCGACGAAATTAAGATTGGAGTATCCACCACCGAATACCGCTTCCGGTTTGACTCTCGGATTTCTGAGGATTTTACTTCGACAATTTGGAGGTATCGATAATAATTATTCGAATACATATGTATAAGCATATGAATTTTTGGAGCAACACAGAATTTTTTATTAACTGGTTGAATATATTATTTTTGATCGATTATCCATATTTAATATTTAATACCACTGGTACTTCTTGGTCTGTGTTTTATATTCATACTAATCACTAATACATACAATTATTCTAATTACTAATTATTGATGCTAATGAATAAAGTAATCATATTAAATATAATTACTTATTAACTAGAAGTAGAATTATCAATTATTAATATCAAATATTTAGATGTTTCTAAGCTATGTTAAACAAAATATGTAATATAAAATAACTCTTAGTTATTATTTTTTAAAAGTAGAGCTTTGTGATCTGGGTGGAGAAGTTTTTAAACTGTGTATTTAAATAAGCATCTTTTACCGACATTAAAAAATAATATTTCTTGAATAGATTACAATAAAACGTTGCCTGTGGAAACGATACTAAGGCTATGGGACTGCTTGTGTTTGGATCGTCGGGATCTAAATTTGATCTTGATGATCGGGAAATTTCGACGAAAATGCCAAGTGAAAAAATTCTTGGCTATCGCTGTTGGACTTTTAGGTTCCAGCCTCTTTGAAACAATGACTATGATTTGCGAGTTATTTACTCACGAACCTGATGGTGGATCTGCTATGGTTCCAGTTACATTCTTTCTGGAGATATATGGGTATATACAAAACTTACAAAATGTATAATACATATTGATATAGGTAATAAACTGTGCAGCTATAAAACACACAATTGAAGGGAAGAAGAATGTACCTATATAGGGCGTTGAAAAAGATATGAATGATATTTATAGGATACTTATAGGATTATACATATAGGAATTTATGGAAGATATACATTAAATTAATTTATTAATAATAACACTTTTCCAGATATTTAGCCGGACTTTGTTGTGACGGGAGCGAAAGAGATCCTGGCGACGAGGATCCGACAGAATTCATTATATACGATTCTGAATATTCAGAAAATCAAGAATCGAGCAAAAGAAAATTTTCTATAGATCGGGTCTGTTCAGCTACGAGCCAAGACACGGAAGCTGACGCGAATTTAGACTTAGAATTGATATCAAGAAAGGACATAGACTCTTCGAGAAGTATATTCTTACCAGAAATTATGTCGTTCGCACATTTGTTACATAATTTACAAAAATATTCTTCTACAGCTGATATAACGCCGCAATTAAGCGAAAGTTACGCTAGCCAGAAGAAGATGGTTGAAGATGAAGCGAAACAAGATTTCTCTAGCAAAGAAACTTCTCAAATAGAACCTATATCCGCTAGCAATGTCGAGTCAAGCAAGAGACCGGGATCTAATGGACAAAAGTTGAAAGGTGAAAATGCATCTGCAAAAAGTATAACTAGTAGTACTTCAGCAGAAAGTTATAGCGAGAAACAGAGTATACGAAATATGGAAGATCGGGTTGAAAGGAAAAAGAAGAAGAAGGTTATAGACGCAAAATTGCTCAAGTACTATCCGAATGTTCCTGGTGAGATAACAAAGAATCTTTAATTATACTACAAACCGATATACATACAACATATATACAACCGACATACATACATATATACAAGCCGAGTTGTAAAATTGCTCGGGTTTATTTGTCTTACGTTTATGATTCTTTGTAAATTTCAAGTTTCTTACAAAATTATCTGGGGCTTTTATGTTGCGATTTCTTTACAAAACCAGTTCTTTGCTGTGATTATTATTACATTAATTTTCATAAGATTTCTGTTACAATTCGATACTAGGTATTGGATCTCGTCTATCAGCTGAAGAAGTAGCTAGTGTCGCAATATGGTTGAGCGAATGCGCAAGAGTACAAGAAGGCATGGTTGGCCCGCGAAATCTCCGGCATATGAATTGTCCTCCTTTAGACAAACAAGAGATATCGGAGTCATGACAAGACGCAATATGATTGGGACATGAATCTGCGAAAGTTTTCTAAATACTAAATATATGGCACTAGCGAGTGGAAACAATTAGAAATATTCAAAAGTAGCGTTATTTAAAGCAAATTTTAGATTTATATCTTTTATGCTTCGATTTTAGGACGCCTGTGTTTACACGAAAATACACGAAACATCCATATATGCTATTGTACAATAAAAAGCAAGGAATACAGAAATCGTTTAGTATGTATTTGTTACGACTTCGAAAGCGTATGTGTATAAATAACATGTTATACCTACTCGATTTTTTTCGAAACATTATCGAGGAAACGAGAAGTGTTAGACGTTTAGAAACGATACGAGTGAAGTAACAAAATGAAACAAATGTAATGAAATTATGAAATCTTACTTCTCCTTACTAAAACAAAAAGGAATTAAAAATATATATATATATATATATATATATATATATATATATATATAATACAATTATAGAGTAATATATAATACTATAATTTATAATACCTTTAACCCTCTATATACTGAGAGATATCCGACTATAAAAATTCTTCAATAATTTTTTATTTTCTTCATATTTTTAATTAAATTTCGCTTTGCTCTTTTTTGAATACGTTTTATCACTTTACTGTAAATGAAACCAATCTCGAACGTTCTACACGATTTCACAGGGACTTGAGAAACGTATGGCTTCTTAAAAAATTATTATTACAAGAAAAAACAAAATAGATGTCATCACAGCTGATATAAAATGGTCAGTCGAAGGAAATATATTTTTCCAGTAATAATAAAACGTATTCGTTGTAATGTAATAGAGAATGGCGATGAATGAAGCGTAGATTTTTGAAAAACATATTTTTCTGATTTTACCAAAATATTACAACAATTAATGGAAACTACAAATAATGGAGATCGTAAAGTAATTCATCTGTGCGTCGTTTCGGAAGAACAAATTTAAATTGAAACCTTTTTACCATTTAAACTTTCGGTTATTTTAACACAGCTATCCTATCGGTTCATATGATGAAAGCTATCGTATTAATTCTCGGACAACGGATTCTCCAGATTTTCATATGACAAGCTTCGTGAATTCTGTTTAAATCTACGTATTTGTTATAAGTGAACGATATTTCTATTTACTTAATAAAGCAACAAGTTAATATCAAATCTTCTAGATGAATACATCTCATAATAGAAAGATTAAAGCCACCAAAATCCCGTCCAGTTAGATACAGTTAACCACACCTACATCCTCAGCCCTATCCCAATAACAGGTAGGGAACCAAACTTTATGAATCGTAAGCGAGACTGATCTACTCTCAGCCAGTTCTTACTATATGATTATTATTGTATTGTAGTAAGTGTTAATAGTAATGTGGGTATGAGAGTGGAGAGGGGAGAGTTTTCATCCCCAATTTGACATACTTAAGCTACATGTAGAACGAAAGTTAGACTTAGACATTTCGAAGATCGCCCATCGTTAAATAACATATTAGGTTAAATGTCTTGTGATCAAGTGGCATCGACATCGAATGATGCGAGTACGATTTCCATGTTAAATGAGAACGCTGTGATGAACATAGAAAGGTTCGAGGGAATCTCTTCGTCTCAAAAGTATTTTGATCGACGCAACGTGAGAGCTGCGGGGCTACTTGAAAGAGATTCTTCAACGGTAGTGGTTGATGTGAGTGAACTATCTCTGAAGAGTACATCGATAATTCAATATGTAAGTAGGAAAAATACAATTTTCGTTAAAATCTCCTGAAACAGAAAAGCCGTAAACCGTATAAATAAACTGTAGATTGAAATTGACAAAGCGAATGGATATCTTTCTTGCGTAAACGGTCCAGTAAGTACTGCTTGTTGGATAAAAGTCATCCCATTTGCAAATGACTGTCACAGCTACAACGTGTTATTGATGCTTACCATTGATGGTGTCATAATGAAAACAATACGAAACATAAATTTCGGAGAAGAATTGTTGATGTGGTTTGATGACAATATCCTGACCATGTTGGATATAGCATTTCTGAGACCATTTAATATACAAGGTAATCCATTTCTCTCCGAATACATAAATGCGAATCGCTTTTTTGGGTGATCCTGCCAGATTCTACGTAAATAGTATGTGTATATCGTTTTAAGGTTACAATCGCTACGTTTGTCATATATGCAACAAGTGGTTCGAGTTTCCAAATCCCTTGAAAGTGCATATTGCTCTAAAATGTGATCAACTAGACACTAATCATTTCTGGACCGAGCTAGAGAATGAATTCAATTTGATGATGATGATGAGCCTGGACGATACTCAAATGGAGACCAATGACTGTCTTTATGAGGAGGAGTTGGAAATAATAATCAGCAATATCGGAAAATCGAGACTAGGCTATTCTTGTTTCTATTGTGGAAAAGTTTATTCAAAAAAGATTAATCTAAGGATCCACATCAGGTTAATATCCCACTTTATTTTTTCTGTTATTTAACTTACGCATCAAGATGGCTACTTTCTTCTCAAAGTTATATCATTCTTTTACTTTAACAACTTCCTCAAATAACGACTATGATCTGGGGAAAAAATTCCAAGTTTTACATCCTTTCGGTTTACAGAACTCATACTGGCTACAAACCTTTAAAGTGTTCATATTGCGAGCAATCGTTCGCAAATCCCAAATATTTTGATAAACATATACAATTGCACAAGATCGGCATCACTTCACATATATGTGAAATATGTGGCACAATTTTCATTATAAAGCAACATCTTGAAAAGCATATAAAGATAAAACATCAAGAAAATATGAATCACAGTTCGGACAGCTTATCCGAAGCAATTAACGTCGAATCAGAGACCTGAGTAGATTCTGCGATTGTCACCAGAAGAACCCATCTCTGGTGGTGATTCTCTGCAATCCTTTTCTTATATGCTGATTGTGGCTTGTGACACTGGACTTGTAGAACTCTGATCGAAATCGTTACTGTTCCGTTTTAATGACTTTTAGTATTATTCAACAAAAAATTGTTTTCGATAACAAAGGCAATTTTGCTGTAATCATAAACGAAATCATAAAGTAGAACGTTATTTATCTTGTAAATAGTCATGTAGTACTACAAATAGACGAGTTGGTACTCTTATGGTAGATTATTTGATAGAAATAATAAAATTATTATATGTATATATTTTTTTAAATATTTAATAGAAATATCGTAATATTATTTAAAGCATCATAGAATATTTTCAGTGAATTACGCACAGGCATAGAACTAATGATACGAATGACTGTATCTATAGTGTTAGATATGCCAATCATTGTTCATTGTAATAATACAGAAACTTTAGTTACAATGCACGTACTTACCCTGTTAAATTTTAAGAATAGGGTCCAGTATTATGTTAATGATAACTGAGACAGTGAACTCCTCGTAAAGCCAGCCACAATTTAGCCTTCACAGCATGCGATACAACCAAGGTAGTTAGATTATAATAGAATCTCGTGGAAGCGTGCTGTGTAACAAGATTTGTTACGTCTCTGTGTATCAAAGGGAGCGCATCCACGTTTTCGGTGCTACCTAAAATTTGAAGCTAAAAGACCTGCACATTTCTCCATTTGGTACTGAAATTTACGCATAAACACCGCTATCTAACGATCGAACAATATTCCAAACAAAATTAGGACAACGCGTCCTAAAATCATCGTCGAAGATCTACTGAAATGAACGTAACGTAAAACAAAAATATAATTATATATAATTATAATCCATAGTTGGAGTTTCCCCATAGTTGAATTCCATGGGTCTAAACAGGTTTTAATATGGCTTTATATAGCATTATTTTACTCTGCATGCTTAAATTGGAACGTCTGCCAATGAGCCAGTAGAATTTTTAAAATGTTAATTTAAGTTGCTTGGATTTATCTACGATGTGTCGTTTCCATGTCATTCTTCTGTCTAGAATCATGCCCAGATATCTGACTGAATCTTTGTTTAAAATTGGAATATTATTTATTGTTACCTGTGGGCAGAATTGTTTTCGCAGCGTGAAGATTATATGACTGGATTTATTTTCATTTATTTTGAAGCGCCACTTGTGGAACCACTTTTCCATAGTGCCGAGACCTCGCTGGAGAGTTGAGCAGAGTAGATGATAATTGCGATAATATCGCATTGGGAAATGCGCACATGCGTGCACGGGACATTGGTTACGTAGAACACCTGTTCGTTGGTTGGCATGTGGTTTTTTCAATGCATCCCGATTTTAGCGACAGACAATTGAAAGGGAGAAACCCTAAGTCTAACAGAAATTTATCTAAGAGACGAATTAACTCATCGAAATTTTACGCTAAGGCAACTATATCGGTTACGCTTTGAGTTCGATACATTGTACATTAACAAATTAATCTTTCTTTGAAAAAAGATTTCAAATGAAATAGTATTTAACCCAAACCTAATTCTTATCCTTTGTTTATAGCTTATATAGGCTATATGTTTGGATTAAGGGTCATTGTGTCGTGCCACAAAGCCGTGGAGAATGTACAATTATAATCATAGTTGAATGTAGTGGAACCAACAGCAGCTAAGTTTGTAAATATCTCGGAAACTAAGGCCAATCGGGTATTATATCTATAAGAAAAAGTTGGTAATATATCGATTTCTGCAATATATGAAAAAATCAACCAAATCAATATTTCTAATTACATAAATACGTCTAAATAATATTACCCCAAACTTGAACAAAATATTAGTTTGCGACACTTAAAACTATCGTACTTCGTTTCTATTCATTGATTACTATCTACTAAGAAAAGTGGTGCCCCAAAACGAAATTTATTTTATATTATTATATTATATTTTATTGGCCAATGGG
This sequence comes from Bombus hortorum, assembly GCA_905332935.1. NCBI lineage: Eukaryota > Metazoa > Arthropoda > Insecta > Hymenoptera > Apidae > Bombus > Bombus hortorum. The sequence continues at coordinate 5,501,389 of HG995198.1, read as the reverse complement.
ACTAATCATTTGGGGTCAACCGTGCTTTTCCATTACCAAGGACACTACAATCGACGGAATTTTACGATCATTCCTTACCCGTTGTCCACGTGGTACTGTCAAACATCTAGGTCTCTGCTTTTGTATCTACCTACAATAACAGATTGGAATACTAGCACCTTGCACGATTCATCAGAACACTGTATTGAACATATTAATGTACAGATCAATGGAACTGCATTTAACGAGGGTAATAAAGTAATTCATCGCGGGCGCCATTTTGGAAGAGTGAATTTAAAGAAAAACCGTTTCACTGAAACGACAATCCTATTTGCCAAAGTTACAGAAAGTGATATATTAGTCCGTGAATAATAAACGTGCACAACTTTGTATTTTCACGAATATGTTTAAATTTACTTATCATAAACATTACTTGATAACGAATTAATCGGAAACATTGATATTTCGAAAATGAATGGAAACTACAATTAGTTATTTTTTCAGTTATTTTCCCCAGTTTAATTCCCACATAATACGCATGACTCATCATGAGCTACGCTATGTCAGTCATTACAAGGAATTAAATATTTTGCGTATAGGTCTTTAATTTAATTATTAACATGGCGTTTCACAATCCCTAGAATATCAGTCATGTTGTGATAGTTATTTATTATCGGTATTTGCATTAAAGGAATAAGAGATGTAATACAAAAACATAATAGAAAATAACCATAATCAATAATTGACAACTATAAGACAATAATCATACGGATTTCTATATTATTCAACTACATAATTAATGCAAAAAATCGTAAGGGACTATTTAAAAAAAAAGTGCAACTGCATTTTGCAAAATATTTCTAGGAAATATTCAGCAATCCTGATAAATTTTACACCATTCAATTCATCTTGTTGAGTACATTATTATATACTCAATATATGATTCAAACAAACATTAACATTTTATAGTTTGTAAGATATCTTTTATCTCTTTTTTTGAGTTGTGTATAAATAATGTACAACTAGTAAGACGTATAACTTTATTCAAATCAAATTATATACATACACGGTTTTCTGGAAATAAAATAAATACAAACTGCGAAATTAAAAAGATATTCAGTTTAATGGCATTCTACTTCAATAATTATATACTTATTATTTTAACAGTAAGTACAAATTTGGTACATTTCATATCTTCAACAATTATTAACCGGGTAATTTTCTAGTAAAAAATTGTACTACATATTAGAATAGAGAAATATTAAAGTACTATAAACTAATAACACTTTAAAATTGCTATACATTTTTTAAATCTTATATAACTTCTCGAATCTCAGTGTAAAGTTAATATACATATCATGATACACTCATCTAGGAGAAAAATTTATGAGATCTAATCTTCCATTTTGTTAAGAGAGAAACAAACAAAGACAATCAGTACTTTATCAATATCACAGGAACGTTTTACTTAATTTTAACGCGACACTAAATATCTATTTGTTCATACCTTATTATACATTATACCCTATAAAGTATCGATTCTTAGCAATGAATGTTACCTTCTAAATGAATTTTTTAAAACAAACAAAGAGATTTGTATTTTGTTCAAATATCACTTCTAAATTGTGGATGGACTTGTAGATGTAAAACACACAATAAAATAGATGAATTATCTGTTAAAATAGTACAAATTTGTATGGGAATTATCTGTATAAAACACAATCCTATATTACATAAAATGTTTAGAAAATGTTGCCCTGTTTAAAAGATATCAATATATTTATCCTATTTTTGCATTTGTACCTTAGACTTAAACGAGTAATATGGGTAGTGCTCGTATTCTGAATAATCGACGCACTTGATGATAAAATAAGTGATAGAAAGTCGTAAGAAGTAATAAAAGGATAAGGCATAACAACAAATTTCTGGCCCTTGTTCGATTAGTTCTCCACTCAAGGAGCTTGTGTCGATGAGTGAAAAGATTTCGATATTGCAAAGGCAATTCAAAAGTACTGCGTAATGGATAGAGTGAGCGATAAAAATCGTTCAGTAATGCCCGAACTATTTCGTTCTCAGAACGTCGAAGGGGGTCCATATCGTCATTTAAGCAAATAAATTTTCTAAAATTAAAATAAAATTATTCTATTCTATTTATCGTTAAATCCTAACAATATAAAAATGATTACAACTACTTACTTCGGATCTCTACGTATCTCGTCTAAAAGTTGTACTGTTAAAGACACGTTGCTTGTTAACATTTCGAATATTTCATTTCTTCCAGCTTTAATTATTTCGTGTGGGTAAAGTTTTTCTTGACTGAATTTGTCTTTAACTTTTCGTGAAACCGTTTCGCATTTTGCTATCAATTCCTTAGTTACAATCGGCTATAAAAACATAAATTATTATTATAAATAGAAGATGTTCTTAGATTTGAGTATTATGTAAAGTTTACAAATTGTTTGCTTACGAGAGACGAATCCAAATATCTTTCTCCAGGTGGTGGATTTAATACTTTAGTAACTTTTATATGATTTGAACAATTCGTTATTGCATTTTCAAATTCAACGACTAGACTGTAATCAAGAGGAAGTGGATAAAGTCTAGATAGAAGAGTCCTAATTTCTCTATCTGACCAAGTGCTGAAACAGAATTACTATTTTGAATAATACTTCTGTTATTTTCTTCCTTTTTCTATTACTATTATTTTAAAATAGTATAATTACCCTGATTTATCTGTGTCAAATGTATCAAATATTTCTTCAATTGGTACTTTCCGTTTTTCACTAGCTAGAAAGTAAAAGTAAGAGAAAGCAAACTGCATATCCTCAGAGTTTCTAACTTTATGGCTAGATGTTTTTCTAAATTCGTGCTCGAATTTTTGTTGCATATCAGCAACGATCCATTTATCTATTAGATGAGGCATATGAGCGGGTACTCTTCTACGTTCGAAACCATATGCCATATTATATATTCTATTCACATATAGCAAAGATTCGGCATATGTATCAAGTTGTCTTGTTCGAAGTTTCCATTGATCAGAATGAGTCGATTTATGATTAGCTTTTGTGGTACTACTAACTTGTGGTAAGTTCATGATATCATCATTTAAATAACGTTTCAATTGTAGACGTTTCTCAGTAACGTTCAATGTTTGATGTCTTATCTTATTTAACATTTTTGATATCATCGATTTTTGGGTTGGTATAGTTTGATCATTTTCATTCAATTGTTCATTAAAATATCTTTCAATGGAACTCGCGTAATTATTATTTTTGAAATTATAAGATTTATTTACATGCATCTTTAGATTTGTGACTGTGTTTGGGAATGTTTGTTGAATAGACAATTGTGTATCATTCCACATAGTACTTATACTTCTGTTTCTAAAGATATTTAAAAATTTTAATCCATAGTTAGTATCTTCTAGAGGATCTTGCAAAAGTTTGTGTGGGTAGTCTCCCTCCTCCTCGAGAGCTTCACTGTCAGTAGGAACTGGTGTGCTATCGCAATCTCCTCCTGTAAAAAGAATTAATAATACTAGTTTAAGTTTACACATATTGTTAGGTCATTACATTTTTTAATAGTTGTTATTTCAAAACAAATATAAACAATGAGTGCTACCATCAAATTCACATAATGTTGTATTACAAGCAGGATCACATGATCCATCACCCACCCAGGCCCAAGGACAAACATCCGAACAATCAGGAACCCACCATGCAAGATACACTTTTTGGCCACTTGCTTGCGTAATAAAATCTTCTGGCCACACTTCTGCTCCTAGCATTACATCATCATTAAAATATAAAAATTTATCTGAAATTCCAGGAATTCTGCAAAAGTAAAAAATTACATTGTTAAGAAGATTGCAAATAGCTATTAACTAGATAATATAAACTGTTATGACTGCTACTATGTAATGAATTTGATACTACCTATGAATATGACTTTCAATAGCTGGACTAGAAAATGTTGGAAGATCACTTTTATTTAAAAATATATCCTCATGAGTAATAAGTGTAACTTTAGGATTATCCATATCTAACCAACTTGGTATTTGACCATTTGTAACAATATACACGTGTCTCACCCATGGTGCATACATTTCCAATGAACGTAATGAATATCTTAATTCATCTTTATCATTAAATCTGGAAGCAGCTGTGTTAACGTCCATGATAGGAACATGCTCTTTAAGATTTTTTAAGAAGACTGGATCGGAACCATTGACCCACGTATATACAACATCTATTGGAACATGTTGGCATAATTTTTTTTGGAAAGAGATACCTAATATATTATCATTGAAAGAATGGAATACTGCTTCGTATTTCTCTTTACTCCATGTTATCCACATCTGAAAAGTTAGTATTTAATTAGAATAAAAATTTTTATTTTGAATTTAAGAAATTCAGTAACTCGAAATTTACATGCAAATTTGACATTTGTATTAAAATATCATCTCACACTTAATTAATTAATTAAATATATTCTATGGATAACAATAAAACACAAATTTTTAATAATCAACAAAATAGATAGATAGAAAAACGATGGGGAAAATGAAATTCCTAACCTCTCCAAAATGAACAATGCCGATAAATATGCAAGTAAATGCTGTTAATATCACTAACAGCGAATATTTATATGAAAGTAAATCGTAACACCGACGCTGTAATAATTTCCATGTGCTCATTATATTGATAAAGATTCTGCATGCGATTAACATTGCTAAAGTTACAATACGAATTCATATAACACTGTTTACACCTCCGGCTGATTTCAATCATCGGTAAAAATGTACTGATACCGGTATAGACTCGTTGTTATCGTATACAAAAGTCTGGAAACTACCGCGGTAAGGGGTAAGTGGAGCCAGACTCTTAGCGATTGGACAATGTTGGCCCACTTGTCCGCGGAATGGCGCCTTGATCCGTTTGTTAGGATTTGTTGTGTAGCGCTATCTCGTGTCTACAATCTGCAATATCAATGTGTTATGTCGGTAAATCTATGTATATATCTTCAGTTGGTAAGTAAGCTGAAGCGTGGTTGCAGTTCCCCGCCGTACAATTATAATACATATATTATAATCGTAATTATTTGATAATAATAAATTTCAATTCAATACGCCATGGCCATGTATTGTGCCAAGTTGTCGGCCAAATTAGAGCGAATATAGTAAAAAACTATCTGTTGTCGTAGTGAAGAACGAGCATCTTCGTGCAAAACGGGAAGCATTACATAGTACAGTATTAATAATTACAACATTTTTAATGAATTAAACAAAACTTAAAAACAAATTTATTTTCCAATAGATACGTATAATATATATATAATATGTACATACAATAAATAAATTAAAAATATATTTGATTCAAAAATTGTATTTTTTTAATCGATAATATTTTTTTAATAATAATACTTATTGATGGTCCACATAATTAATATTTAATTAAATAACATTTTTCTGTATCGGACGAAATACTGTATAAGTATTTTAAATAAATTATGGAAGATTATGAAGTCATTTAATTTAGTTTATATTCTTTACCTTCAGTGTATGTAGTTATTATTCTCACCGTAGGATGGCGCTATATGCAAAATTCTAAGAAATAGATCGACGCATCATGGTAGCGGCCGACCTGTAAAACACAACTTTTGAGCATCATGAGCTTTACTCCCACCACTTCCAACCTCTATATTCCAGACTGTGGTCTGTGGTATTCGTGGCCGTGGCCTGTGCTACCGGTGTTAAACCAATACAATTATGGATAAGATAAAGAACATATAAAGTTAGGCTTGATACACATAGGCACACATGCGATGCAATGTCGCGCTATTCCACAGCAATGTGAAGTTGTGTGCACGAGTGCGTTGGTTCTTAATCTATAATGTAAATATTTTAATGTAAACTGGTCAAAGAGTTACAAGGTTTACAAACAAATAATTTAGAAACCAAAGTAAGCTTTTAGGATAAATGATGACTTGTTAGAAAGAATTTAATTTAGAACGATCTTATTTTAAAAGATATTTATTCTTTATCATCATTGTTTATTCTTCAATAAACTCTTCATGGGGAAATTTTTGTTGTCATCGAATAGTTATTCCTCGTACTTTTGCTTGATGCTGAATGAAAGAAATTTGTATTATCATACGGAAAAATGTTTATATTTCGCGAATAGATATAATATACAAAATATTAGTTGTACATATTATTATCTTTCCCTATATAATTATATTTTATATTGTTTAGCGTTACACAAAGGCATGACGTAGAATCTTTGCGAACAAATTAATAATTAAATATTTCAGCATATTTTATTTTATGTTTTAATTTAATGGAAGGATCTTCGAAGATACGTGTATTCAAAGATAACACACAAGAATTCGCAAATATTGTATAACAAACAGCATGAAGTATAGAAATTGTTATGTATGAATTGTTTACAAATTTCAAAGCGCATGCGTATAAATACATATATCCTTATTAAAATTTTATAGACAAAACAAGCAATACTATAAATGAAGTGACCTGATTATAAATGAAACGGATGATAATTCCTTTTTTCATAAAATCTTATTTACTTTTTTTTTTTCGTTTAAGTAGAAGGAATAACATTCGAATGATCAGTACGTAACGCGTAATATTATCCATAGTAAAAAGCTTATAGCGGATATTTGAGTTGTCTGATGTATCCAGTACAACCTGAAATAAATGAAAATATAGAAATATTTATATTAGTTCTCATTTTTTTTAAATACGTAAATACATTCTATACGCACTTTGATAATCGTTGTCTGGCAGCATCCATAGATTCAAGATCTTCTTTCAGAATGAATTTCTTAATTCCCATCATGTATGTTGCGATATATTTCTCCCAATTCATATCCTGCAAGTCTAGTTTCACGACATTGCCATCTTTCAACGTTTTCACTTTCTTTACCATGTCGGTAATGTTATCCCTTTGGAAGGTCCATTCGTGCATGGTAAAATACGCTGTCACTGTTACGAGTTGATAACAATATTTCACAATTTTCATCATTCTGAAACGCCATTTTTTAATATTATTATAGATAGGGACAAAGATTACTACTACGAAAAGAAAAACTGTTCTCGTTGTTGCAGAAACAATAAAATACTCACATTGGTTTATTACCGCGAAATCTTAAAAAGATGTCTATGACGAACGCAGGCAGAACGTGCAGGATTAGGTTGAGGGCGTTGTAAATATATCTGTTAGCTACCATCGGACAACCCGGGTACCATAGTGTACCGTTCAGCGGCGTTTCTATGCTACATTTCACAATAGCATCTTTCATCTGACCCCATCTTGAAAATTGCAACGTTTATGCATATAGAATCGATCGAATTATACTTGAAATACAGTTTATTACCATCAGAGTAATTTGGAAATAAGAAATATCACATAATTTTAATTATCTTTCTAGTCTTCTAAATTGAGGTATTGTGAGTAAAAGTGAACTTTTGTATTTTACCTTTGCTCGTGTCAATCGAATGAACTAAAATTTTTCGAATACTCTGATGATAATTGAATCACATTAGCCGATAAGAATTCGTCATAAAAATTACTTAAAAGGGTACGCGTTACTCGTGCAGTTGTAAACCTTAACTTCATTATCGCGATGATGTAGCGTGACATGCCACGCGGCGCACATTATCGTGTCGACTACGAAATCCACAGGCACTAAATCCAATCTCGCGTCCTTCCTGCCCCATATAGCTTTCGCAGAACCTTTGCTGATTTGCAGAAAGATATCTGTAACATTAAATCTCTGTAGAAATTACACGCGATTCTCGACTATCGGAGATCTAGCGATAAATAGATATCTAGAAAGGATAATTCCAATTGTCAGAAAAAAAAAAAAAAAAAAAAAAAAAAAAATGAAATACGTATATATACATGATAACAACAATGATCTTGAATAGGTTCAAATCTTTAATAACGACGTGTGGAATGTCAAAGCTAATTTCTCTCGTGCAGAGGGCAAATTGATTAACTCTACTTGTGCGAGATGCAAAGAGCATCAAACAAATTATCGTCGTTAAAATCTGTGGAAATACTTGTAACTCCAAAGATATTCTCTAGCCAGCCAGGACACGGTTCTTCCAGCGAGGCACCGATTATACTTGGCCGTACTATCGCAACTGGCAAACCTTTGCTGTCGCTAGCTACAATCTGCTCTGCTAGATTCTTCGTGAACGTGTACGTGTTCGGATGAGTTTCCAAGATCTTTTTCTCTAACATGTTGATCAATTCGATGTCCAGTTTGTCGCACATGTTGATCACCATACTAGGTTCCAAACTCGTGCTGCAAAATTACCAATAAGCGAACATACTCGTCACATGCCACGGTCGCAAACCAAACCGCGGAACAACATTTGCTCGTCATTCGTTCTTACGTGTATACTTTCTCCTCGATTTGCGGTAGATTCGCGTTGCTGTAAGCTGTGCTAACGTGGACGATGCTGATTACGTGTTTCAGTTCCTTGCACAGTTCGATGATACGAGCAGTGCCTTTCGTATTCATATTAACAGCCGAGCTCAGCGGCTCGTTGAATCTTACCGTGGCAGCGATGTGGAACACTATGTTCACTTTCTTCAGCAACAGATTCCTGTCTTCCGGCGAGAGACCTAGATTCGGCATGCTCACGTCACCCCTTACGGGCTGTACTCTGCCGAGAACCGAGGGATATTTCGCTCTCACGCCATCGTAGATCTGAAGAAGAAAAGAAAGACGCGGAGTTGATGAGTTCGGCTTGGTAATGGCGTTCGAAGACAACGAGAACCTCATTTACGCACGGGATCGTTTATGAGCTTCTTAAATCGTTGCTCTATCGTTTGGTTACTTTTCGGGCGGATCAGTATGAAGATGACGGTGACACGCGGACAAACGCGCATCAATTTTTCCAGGAGACCTTTCCCCACGAAACCTGTCGCTCCGGTGACAAGGACGCCGGTACCGGCGTAGAATTCCTCGATGGAATTCGCCTTGTTCAATCTTTCGTTAATCTCATTTTCATTGATTTCTGTATTCATTGTACCCATATTACAGGACTCTCTGTCTTTTGCGCGAAACATTCCATTGTTCATTAGCAGTCAAGTGGATGGAGAAACGTTTGAACGAGGATTACGATGTGCTTGCACATTCTATCGTAAAGAAATATCTGGATATAATGTTCGCGTATAGATCTCACGAGCAAATATCGAAATTGTGCATTTCGTTTGCACGTGCGATCTATAATGCACAAGATACGACCGTTATGTGGAGGCACTGCATGAATGCTTAAGTGACCGATCGATTTATATCGGCAGAACGAAGGTCCTCGGGGGAAATAGTACAGCCGAGTGACCATGCTCTAGAAAGAAGCTTCGTATCGAGTCTATAAATGTTTTACTTTCTTCGCGTGTGATAATCGAAATTCATGCGGTTAAAACACGTATGCAAATCTGTATCAATTTCTCTTTTAAACGGCTGTGCTTCTTTGTTCGTTTAATTCGGAGAGTTGGATTTCTTCTTTTATTCGTATTTGACCGATTTAAATTGAAATGACAACGGTGATAGATGAAGAAAAAAGAAAAAAAAAAAAAATAGAATAAGAAACAGAAATGTCAGATAAAAGTGTTCGTAGCTATTGAATCATTTGAGAATGAAAGAATTAACGCGATTAATTATTTTCAAAAGGATTCACTTAAAAGTAACAACAAACATCAAACGAAAGGATTGACAAACCAGGTACGTATATCTTTAGAACTAATCATTCTACCGATTATATATTCCTAAAGCGAACTGCGAATAAACGTATCCATCTGAAGGAAGGGAAGAACCTGAAGAACATTCATTAAACTTTCATCTTCGTTCCAATATGCTTTTGCTGACACCAAAAGAAACAAAAAAATCTAATTAGAATGAACATGAAACTGCTGACAACGTGTTAGAGCATGTATATTTGCAAACTCATTTGCGATCTGTTTCGCGATATTCGAGACGGATTTTCGCGTGCACGCGTGTTTTACGATCGACAACGTTCCGCAACGAAGGAAGAGTCGAGACTGGCTTTGTCGACGTTTGTCGAACGATCCTGGCTGGCTACACCGGTTGATAACCAGCAGATGACGACACTCGCCGGGGTTGCTTTCCCAAAATATTTATACTGAATCGCAATCTTCCAGGGATTAATCGCGAGACTTATTCGTTTCTAAACGAATTAAGAGGATTTTAGGGCGAAGGAGACTCAAGATGAGACAAGCGACGTTTAATGAAATTTGGAATGTTTTCTGTCGTATCATACGAAGGATCTAAGAGAAGAAGGGAAAATATCGAGTTTTAGCATTTTGTTGGGAATCGAGTATTTATTTCTTTACACAGAATGTCACAACTTCATACTTTTTCGCACGTATTATGTCAAAATAAAACATTTTATTCATTATTTTATCCCGCATTATTTTTCCCATTTTTACTTACAGTCTTAAGTAATACATTAAACACACATTAAACTGTGAAACGTGGAAAGTACGTTGTGCATTTTAATTTCCTATAACTACTGTAAAACTCGAAAAAATTCGAATTCAAATTAACGCGACATCGCCAGTGATAGAAGGCACACACCAAAGCATGAAAGAAAAAAAAAAAAAAGGAAAAACAGGAGAAGAATTATAAGTTTTTTAAGAAACTTATCTAAAACGTTTAAATGTACGTATCGAATTTTTGCTGACAAACTCCAGCAGCACGATTATGCCGATCTCATACGTGCTAAATTTTCAAACTCGATTTTCTCAGGAACTAAACCTTAAATGAACAAATTTTATTCCATACTTTGTTCTTATTTTTTCACAAGGAACCACCTCGTGCCCGTTTGTACGTGTTATTCCGCCGCACCCTGCATATATCTTCTTCTTCATCATCATTTCATTCCAGATTCTCAAAGCAGTTTTCGAGACTCAACAATACTCCACGATGGTTTAAATAGAAAGTATTATAATTTTATTCCTAAATGGAAATAGAATTCGTGGAAATAACGGGAGGCGAATATTATGTACTTTTTCATACTGACTCTACACGCTCATTCCACTGCGGCATACAGGCACGTTGCATCGTTGGTACGTAATTTTAACGATCAGGAAAAAGCGGGACAAAGGAAAATGTCGAGACAAAGTGAGATATTGTTTTATGCATGCTACTACTGGTGCTATGTATTCTGGGTCACGAAAGTATTTTAACATTTGCGATAGAAAACTACTACGTACGTATTGCGTTTCATTTGTATTGCGCTGTATATTTGTACAGGGTGTTTCACGACATGGACAACCGATTTCAGGCGTGGACAGGAGGTATGGAAATAACGAAGACATGTATGGTATCTCCGTCTGACCTTGTTACGAAATTTATAGCCATTTTTCTGTATCATTAATTCGCAACTGCTTATCTTCGTAGAAAGTGTTCGAAGTGGCTATCGTCTGTATTATTCGACATACCCTTGGAATTTTTGAAAGACTGCGAAATTCTCTGACACGATAACTGCAATCTTGCGTGTGAACCGTGGTTGGTCATTTCGACCACCCTCTATGATGATAAACTGTCGCGGATTATTGTAATGCAAAAGTGACTATAACTCTAAAACTAGGTCAGATAGGACATACGTTCGTACGAAGACTTCTCATTGCCCTTATGTCACCTGTCCACTACCGAAACGAATCGCACGAGTTATGAAACACACTGTATAGATTTTCGGTCTTGTTTCCAACTTGCACAAGTATTAGAATGTCCCAAAAGTTTCTTTCGTTTTATAAGGAAATAACGAATGAACAACATTTTTTGTTTTATATTGTTTTATTGAATTATGTGTGATTCATTTTGTTCTGTTTGTTATTATGATTATACATAATTCAATAAAATAATATAAAACAAAAAATGTTGTGCGTCTGTTGTTTCCTTATAAAACGAAAGAAACATTTGGAACAACTTAATACTTAAATAATAATTGCAAGAAATTATATGGTCCTGTAAATGCATTACAATGCCGTTTGCGTCGTCTTCTTAATCATTTAGGATCTTTTAGCAAGATCCTTCGCAGCGAATAGGAAGTGACACGAATAATTTGAAGAAACGCTATTTTTCAAGCTTCAAGAAACGCGACTGAATCACCTGTTCCATAAATTTAATTAATGTTCTACGCGCTACCTCTCCGCTTTTAGAGATTAATTTTGGCTGAATTTACTTTTCTTAATTGTAAGCAAGTTTCTTCATCCGAAAACAATCTCATTCATTATCACAGCGCTTAATTCTTTCATCCCGTGTTTTAATGATATTCTGGAAATATACTTCGGGTAACGAGGCGACGTAATCGATGTTTACCTTCTTCTGCCTTTTGATATCCTCTTTTTCGTTTTATACAATTTAAAGGATCCCTTTTTAATGATTTGTTAGTTCGCATCTCACAATTAACATTTCTTTCATCTAAATACGCATTTAATTTAGTAACGGAAATACTCAGATAACTAGTTTTAATAATGTTCGCGTCGGTGAAACTTTACTTAGGGTTTTAGACGCTTGACTAAACTATCGATCGATCGAAGTAATAAATGGGAAGAATACGTCAGCAAAAGTATAATAATGTACTAATGTACTACAATGCGGTAAGATAAGATTGTTTCTATAAAAGTTTTTCTACGATAAATATCCCAATACTTTTGCGTATCGTTGTGAGGTAATTCATATAATTAGTAATTGCAAAAGTCTTGAACAGATTGTAACCGTAACTTGGGATATCCAAAAAAGTTCGAAGTCCACTGGGAAGCTTTAGACGCGGTAAATAATGATTTTCCTTAAATCAGATTCTTCCTCTACGAGGCATAGATCTTCAACAGAGAAAATGCAATCACAAGATGAACGTTAATAGAACGATAAATAAAATATCATTATGCATACTTAATTAAGAGATAAGTATTGCTTTTTTATAAAGGAGAGAAAAATAAAAAATAAAAGATATACACAGCACTTTAATTAAAATCATTCATGTAGCTGTTGTAAGAACTATGTAAGCGTTATTAATAGACTGCGGATTTTTATGCGGCTAAAGCGTATTTGAATATTCATCTTATGTGTAGAAAATATACCATATTATGTAAGGATATACGCCACATAATGCAGAATGCATATACGCACATAATCCATATTATGCATATTATACTTATATTTACGAAATACGAATTATCATGTTCTTACGTATCGGCATTTAGTTCTCACAATTTTCGTTGCAAGAATCAACGATAGTTTTTCAAGGTTCTCTGCCGTAAATTGTTACCGTTTATCTGACCAAATGAACGTATAGACCGAAAGAAATCGTCACAAAACGTAATTGAAATGTACATATTTAAATCTGATCTTTTCCGGCCCTTTCACGGACGTATCTATGTCTCAAAATCTTTGAAATCTTCAATACTGCATCGTGACCAAGATTTTTCTTCCGAATATGGCTAAACTCTTCTCCTATTTCTCGTTTGAGTGACATAAATCGAAGTAGAATTCATTCTTATCTGATTCTTACCGTTGTGTACACTTGCTCAAGGTACTATGAATATAGGTTCAGATTATAAATGATTATATTTGATATAAACTGATAAGCCGATTGCACGACGATTATTACACCAAGGTATCGTGAATCACATTCATGAATCATACATTGCAGCAGATAAAACTCGATTTAGAAAGAAATATGCAAAAACGTGATAACTCGACATACAAAATCTATGTATCTGCATAAAAATCCGCAGTCTAATTTAACACTTACACGTAATTAGTTAGAAATTAGTAGTTTCGATATTGGGTAACACGTTAGTCGAATAAAACCGTCCTTCTTTTCGATTCTCGTTATTCGCTCGATTCTTCGGCAGAAGAGAGGCAACGTAGGCCGTCGATCGGCGTCTCTGCCAGTCTACAAGTTTCACAGTCTATAAATAAAACAACGCGAATTATTTTTGCGTCTTTTAGTTGCTACTTTCATTCTGAGAGCGCGATCCGAAAAGAAGTGGGAGATGGAGATTGCTGGAAACTGACCTTACACCTTCTCTACGAATCGACGAGCACGTACACGGAATCACGTAGGCCCTCGTTCGAATAATATTTCGTACGAGTATCTTCGTCGAACAGTCTCTTGCCCACGTTTCGCCCGATATAAATATTGTTTTTCGACATTCCGCGCAAATCCGCTGATTGTAAGCTTCCCTACGATTGGTAAGCCTCCTGTACGTAACTTCCCAGTTTCTCGAAATTTTCCTCCTTCTCTCTCTCTTCGTTCCTTCACCCTGCAAACGATCGAATTGTTCATCTTCTTTTGCGCATTCACGGCGTTCGAAAGATCATCGTTTTACAGAGTTGTTCGTAACAGCGTTATTCAGCTAATCGTTTCTTTTTTAAATGTGTCAAGACACCTGTCGTAATTAGCAAAGATATGAATATTTATTCATTCGATGCATATATAGTTTGCCTTATTCGATAAAGAGTAAAACTGAATTATATCTAACGTCGGCATAGGGTTTTCTACGGTTTAATAATCAACGTCTTGATTACTATATATCATGATTTTTATAAGTTGTAATAAAAGTAGGAAGTATAAAGAGAGAACAGTACCTTGACTTCTAGGGTCGTCTTTAATTTTACGCCGTTGAAATGTTATACGTGGTTAACTTTAAAAAAGTGCCAAGATACGTGAAAGTATGATGGATGAGTATTAACGCGTATGATAAGGAGCAAAATTAAAATCAGCTTCCTTGAGTAATAAATTCAATCTTTTATCAATTTCTTTATTGAAATGGGATATTAACAAGCAATGATTACGTTGATGATTGATGATAAACCTATTCTTGTTTTGCAGCATGATAACCTCATCTTATAGCATAATAAATTTGTTACAGTTGCTTTCGTATCTGTGGCATTTTTCGTTTCACTGTTACGCCCAAGAAAATGGATAACGGAATATCTGAATAAAGTGTTCGCAGAAGTGATAATTTACGAATGTCACATATTGTATAGATTCCGATATCTGTTTGATATGTGTCATTCGACGCGTGTAATATTCTCTAATATAAGAGTAAATTGTAAATATCATTGAACGAAAGCTCTTATTTGTCATGATGAAACCGCAAAGCGATCAGTTATTGCCTTGCATCTGGTCGTGATTATTCATATAACCGATATCGGTTTCTATTGAATGCTCGTTTTATCGATGCATCGATGTTTTTTTCTTTGACGAAAATTTTATCTCCTACTAAGCCATCGGCAAATAAATCAGAGCATTGCATGGAAAATGAAATATTTACTTTATTATTTACTTATTAAATATTTACTTATCAAAGAACGCGCGATACCGGTGACAAATATTCCGTGTTTGTATTTAAAAAGCCATTAAAAATGGCTTTTTTACTTTTCTTTAATAACGCTTCGAGAGAAATACGTGCGAATGACTGATCTCGATCTAAATTTTATTATTCGGGGAGGCATAGGGAAAAAGAATCGACGAAGAACTGAAGTTTTTCAAATTAGAATGTCTAGCAAAGTGCGAATTCTCGGGCATTTAGTGGAGAGTTAAAATTGTAAAAATGCACGTTGTACGCGTAAAAATGTAAAAGATATTTCGAAGATGAAACAAAGTGAAAGTTCGAAGTGAAACGAAGATCTGCTCAAGTTTCGTTTCTTCAATTCGTTCCTTCGCTTTTGTGGATTTCTCAATTCCGTTGCCCAGAAACATATTATTACTGTTTCACTCCGTATAAATAATAGTAAATTTCAATGAGAATTTTAAAGAATAATTTCTAATTAAAGAATAAGTTTACAATGTCGTTACTTTTTCTATTTTTTTTATTCTATAGAGTTGTCTAGTCAGTTTATAAAATCACGAATCCCCATAAATATTCATATGAAACATATATGATCTATATGCATATCTATATGCATCGAATAATTAATTGCTTCAAATAATGATCACGCTGTTTTTCTATGAATATTTCTTCTTTGCTATCTACCGTTCGTTTCTTCAACATTGTTAAACATCGAGTACTTGCACGACAAAAAGTGTTATAAAAATAAACGAAAGCAGATACTTTAAATGGACTCCCCAATTTATATCCATAGAGCGAGTAGTCGACGTAACACCAACGCGTCGATTTCATTAAAACGCGTGAGAATCTCGAATTTGGCACGACGACACATTATTGGAACACGAGTCTCGTTTCGAGGACACGTATCCTTGAAAGTAATTATTCCACGTAGCATTTGAGTTGATTAAACCTCCATTATATTCAACACTAGACCACGCCTGTGGTTTAATTATTGGTAATTAATGCGACTTAAATTCGATTGAACTTATATTGGATAGTTGGGAATTTAATTTCGTTAGCCTTTTCAAGACGAACCTCTCGTTTAAATTCTGCTACTTAGATGTTTATCTAGTAATTGCTTCACGCTCTTTGTTTCAATTTCTTCGAACTTTGGATAATTTTGGAACTTTTAGAGAACCAGACAAGAAATAGCGACGAAAAATATATTAAACAAATAAAATTCATTTAGAATTTCCTCCTCGTAATCGTAATATTAAATTCAACGAAATTGGATAATGTCAATTACAAGAAAATACCAGAAGAAATATTGCGCTCTGTCATTTCTTCTTCTTTTCTTTCTTTCTTTTTTCTTTTGCAGGGAAGGGAGAATAACGTGGATATCTAACACGTTATGTCATTCTCGTCATCGAGTAGACTCGGAGATCGGAGCCCATCGATAATTCGAAATTCCTAATACGGCTCGATGCTTTTGATTCGCACATGGATTCAGAAGATGGTTTTTATGAATCCGATAGGATCGTCTGGCTTCGAAGTTTCACATGGATCTAGGACAGGTCTTCGACCTTTTACAGACAATGGATCGAAGTTAACATCTGTGGCTCGACTATATTCGACTTTCGTACTATTACTCGAGTGACCAATCAAACGACGATTAACTTCGGGAATTCGAGAAATCTTCAAGTCGATCGAAATTGTTCGCGCGTAAAATATCCACCTTTACAGTCTGAAGATTATTCGCGATTGCAGCGTCGCGACAGTAATATATTTGTTAACGGAACTTGCTCTATGGGTACGCCTCGTATTATGTGTATATGTCGTCGAACGATCGCAAGCGTAATGGATGACGTAACACGGAATCGTTTTTTCAAGATTCGCATGTAACGTGTCTTGGGAAAAGTGTAAAGTCATTGCGTTCTAATCTGGAGACGACGATTATCAAAGACGGCAGTCGAGAGGCGTCGTGACGTAGGTTACTCTCGCGCGTCGACGTCGATCTGCTTTCTGCGTTACCTAATCGCTCCTTGTCCTACTTCAATGTTTGTTTTTTCGAGCGCATCGGCCGCGTAAAAAAACATTAGCAGCCGTGCTTAAAATAGCCATTTTACATGAAATCTGGTAACATTGGGAACCGAGTGATTTTGCGATCGAGCTTCGGTGCTCGAGTGCCACCATTCTGACCTTATGTCTGCTTCGAAATTATGGTGTTCTTCGATCCCATTTTCTACCTCATTTTGCATAATAAAGGCTAGTAATTATATAATTAAAAAATGACAAAAACTAGTTATAATGAAGATATAACAGCTGGTATTATACAGTTACTCGCGAATGTATTCAAATCTTGTAGAAATCTTTTACGAATATATTAGATACGTATGTGAAGTGTACACGGGATAAAAGGGGAATGTCAGTTTTAACGAATTTTGATCTTGAATCATACTTTCGTATGCTCTTGTTCGTGTTCTTCATCACTGGCTACGTTGCATCAATTTGAATAAAAATTTTCCTGAAGTTTACCGTAGTTGTAAGAAATTATATTGTGTATAACGTACTTTTCATTTTTTACAGTTTAATGTGTCGTGTATTACTTAAAACTGTAAGTGAAAGTTGAAGATGATGCGGAATAAAGATTGGAATAGAATTTTTCATTTTAATATAATGAAAAAATATTATCTATGAAAAAATATAAAGTTGCGACATTGTATACTAAAAAATAAATTTCCGTTTTTTTGAGAAATACTAGAACTTGACATTTTCCATTTTTCCTGTGGGTTTTTCATATATATAATATAACATAAATTTCAAGATATATGATACAATATAGATAAACTATATAAAATATCTTGAAATTTCATTAGCGCTGTAACGAGTCTTGCCTGTCGTATCTCTTCTACATAAATACGTTTTATTCTTAGAAGATTAGAAGTGTAAATAATTTTTAATTCTTCTTTTGCAATTTATCTATTTAAACATCAGGTGCAA
Organism: Bombus hortorum; assembly: GCA_905332935.1. Taxonomy (NCBI): domain Eukaryota; kingdom Metazoa; phylum Arthropoda; class Insecta; order Hymenoptera; family Apidae; genus Bombus; species Bombus hortorum. The sequence goes on along the minus strand of HG995198.1, from coordinate 5,483,075 downwards.
AATATCTCGAGGAAAATAATTTTTAGATATAAGGGAAATAAAGAAGAATGAACAATCAGACGAGAATTACGTTTTTCATGTAATAAATTTCCTGGTATTTTGATTCAGTCGAGATTGCACGATTATCAAAATCACGTACGCGACATATTTAATTTCGAATATTTGGATAGTTAATAGACACTTAAGTACATAAATTCTTGTTACGACATCGTGGTGTAACTAAACGTAATTGGTCACGTAATATACAAAACGATAATGATCATCACATGTTACGTATCATCGAAATGGAAGATCGTGTGTATTTCACACGTCGTTAATTACGTATGTGTAACAGTTCGTTAATTACGTGTAATTTTAAGCAAAAGTACATTCGCATACACTTTATTTGTCATTGGAAATATTTAGATTTTGCATACGAATGACGTTCTATTATTTTTTATTATTTTACAATTACCTACGTAGAAGATGGAGAATAAATGAGAAATGTAATCACAGATCTTTAATGTACCATGTCAATTACTCTTACAAGATTAATCGATTATCCTTGGAGAATTATACAAATGAGTCTTATTTAGAATTATTTGTTGGTTACAAGCGTTATATAAAATCTATACTGCCGAGATGTTCCATTTTACTATATTCCTTCGATAAATCGAAAAAACAACAAGCGTTGCAGCTATTATTGTAAATATTAAACACAGCGATATACATGGACCTATTTACCATTTTATCTGCAACGCTGGGGGTTATTCTATTTAATCAAATAAACATGCACTCCGACTTCTTTGTATCATTCGTGTGATAATTCAGCTATGATAACGTCGGTATAAATAAATAAACAATAGAGTCTAGATGATAAATCTCGCTCTATTTGCAAATTTCCACGCTTTTCCTTTTATTTTGTCATTTTCTTCTCGCGCGATGCCAACATAAATGGTTACTTTCAATTTCTTCTTCAACGACATCGTAGCTGTTCTGTCATTTAGATTTTTGTGTATTAACAGGAAATTTGAAGATATTGCGATTATGTTTTCGGTACGTTGTTTTTCGCCTATTTGAGCTTTATGTGTTGTAAAAGGAGTTATTATAATAAAATTTGCGGTGTAACGGTAATCGTGCTATTATGTACGATTTCGCGAAAATTTATACGTTTATGGGTTTACCAAGTTAAATAAACCAGTGTGCAGAATTTTCTTTTTTTATGAGAATCGAATGTCTCTACGACTTTCATTTTTGTGATCTCTATAAATGATCTACAAATCTGAGATTGCTGAGTAGTTTTGGAGCAGGCTTCGTTGATAATAAAAAGCTGAGTATCTGATATACAAGATGCTCTCTATCTTTATATACAAAATATTTCAGCTACTTCGGTTGAAGTGATCTTCAGATGGAAGAAATATGGCATCCTATATTCTAGCAGGATATTAATTATTACATATAACAATATTTTTATATCAATCGCTGCTTTAGCACCAATCAGAAATATATATCTCCCATTCTTCGAACATTCTTATCTTGGTCACTAATAATCTTAGAAAGCGCATGTGTTTTTAAACACTCAATAAAAAAAAAATTCGTGTGTATTATCACTGAAACATATTCATATTGTTGTGTAAGCCGCATTTCTCAGATACTTCACTTCAAACACTTGATATACTTTAATCGTTTAATACCTTTAATCCATCGCTTCCTAATCTCAATGAATTATAGCTTTCGACAACAATCTTTTCCAATCTCGTTACGCAATTTAATATCGCTCTCGTATATCAATCAACACAGCTGTCAACGTCAAGTGCAATCTGATGCAATTTATTTAGTTATTTTACTCAATTTTGTACATCATTGCAAGAGACCCATCTTGTTACGTTAGAATATCTTTAAGTCTTTTTATACTGCTCAGAAACAATCCAACATTTTCAAACATTTTATCAGTTTCAAAATTGCCAATTTGGTCTCTCACAACTATTAGCAACACCTGTTAGATACTGAAAATGGCCATTCATGCTTTACAGTAATTTTTACGCGCACGGGATGACAAGAGGAAGAATCTAAGATTATTAAGATTGCAATTTTAGTATTAAAAAACGTTTGTCAATATAACGAAATGATTAAAAGTACACCATGATGGATACTTGTCTGAGCACATTGTTATATCCATATAATAATGTTTCCCACATTACAACGTCAGTTTCTGAGTAAGATCGGTAGCTTCCACGTCGTGTGACGCCAAAGTAGTCACGCATGCCGAGAAATAACACGCTGCTGTTTGTTGATACGACGTATTAACGAGACTACGTATTCTTACACGTCGATACTGCTAAAACTGTGACGCCTTCACGCGTGCAGCGTGTCACTATGGCGGTTTCTCTCTGTTTCACAAGGATGGTATATTCATGAATTTCCAGAAAACGGAAAAACACGAAAGTAAAAATAGGTTGGTTATTTTGATACAAAATAAGGGTAAAAGGTCCAGATTTTATTTTCTATTAGAGATTACTGTGAAACGAATATGTAAATATTATCCAAAAATATAAATTCGTAAAGTCGTGTTTCAGTTCAAACATTATAATTCTTCCTCTTGTATTTTTGTCTTTTTAATTAAGTCGTTTCTTACACACATTGTAGGAAGTAATTGGTCGTTTCGTCGCGAGCTATCAATCGATATTTTGCACTATAATTTTTCGATGGCTTTGATTGAACCGTCGATTTTAATGTTTGAATTTGTGTTCCGTTTAGCAGTCAATTTTCCAACGAGGATACCACGTGCGCCAATAACGGGCCATCAACATTTTCGAATTCCTTCACAGAGCACGCCTACGAACATTTTCACATCGAACAGTGGCGAGTTCCAATACGATGTTTCACATCTTTTATTAAAGTTTTCTAGGAATTCAGCCGAATATGGATCGCCGAATATATCTCTCTAAATGTACTTTTCATTCAACGTATCGAATCTTATTGTTTCATATTTTTTTATTTGCGTCTAGAAAGACGTCAATCGAGGAGGAATTCTCTTGTAGAATTTTAATCAATATCCAAATACAGAACAGATATTTTAACAGCTTGTACTGAATCAATTACATCAGAAATAAAATTCAGAAATGGATTAATGTCATTTGAAATTTCCATTTCAATGAACAGCGTGTATAGAATATCGTTGAAGCGATCTGGAATCACTTGACAGAGGTATAATGAAAAAATAACGCTACGAATTTCGAACTGAAGTGCCGTCTTTTATCTAAGTCGAATGAATAACGATTGCGTATTCCCTAGTTACGTCTAGTATACGTCTAATGAAATATTTCTAATTATAAATCGATCGATAGATAATAGGTATTATAATTTGATGAAAATCGGTGATGTACCAAAGATCAAAGAGACTAGTCCAGATATAGTTGAAACTGAATTATTTTGGACAGTGAATAATTTGAAGCAAAGCAGCATATATATATGTGTATATTTTACGTAATTACTATCTTCTACATTTTTTCTAGTAGCTTATCAATCGACGTTCCCACGGATAACTGACCGAGTTGAATGAGTAAGACGTGACAAATCTGGATATTGTGTAAGAAACAAGAATTTTTAACCTAAGAAGTTTCCATGATCGTGATTTCCCGAAAAATTGCGATCAATTGGGATTCACCATTCTAAGGAATCATTTAGAGATTGAGTAAAATTCGAAGATTGAAAAATTATGTTTTCTTATTGACGGAAAGATTCGACGGAATTTTCCAAATTACTTCCCCATTGATCCGAAAGAAATTCAAGTTCCAAATAGATGAGAATCATTTCTTTCGATTTTTGGAAAGTAATCCGAAGATACCACAAAATTTGAAGATTGGATAATTGTTCCCTTGTGATGAGAAAAATTCAATAGGATCTTCCAGAGTCAATGATAAGACAAGAGAAAAAGATCGTATAAGGTTGAAACGTTGCACTGAAGGGGAAACTACGTTGACTATTTCAACGTTGTAAAGTCGATCGGAAACTTTTAAATGGAATAACTTCACATTCCGGATGAGTGTCGGTCGACGAGCACAACTTTTCCGAGGCATTCCTTCTGTAAAATTCCAATGTACGAGACACTAGCCTCTACTATCGTATTTTTCAGTATGTTAGTCGTGATATCTGTCTAATACGAAACTTGAACAATAGTCATAATATGACGATTTTATTTCAACAATTTTCGGAAGTACTCGAGAAATGGAGATATACCGCATAACAAAAATGTAGATAACATAAATTGCCTCAGTGAAACTCCTGTACGTCATCATAGTAGCATAAATGATATTGATATGAAATTTTATTATCTATCAAGTTTCAAGATTGTCTTAAGATGATTGAATTAAAAGATAAAGTTAAGATTTCTACCAAATGATCAAATTTTTGAATAAGTACTATTTTGTATGGAATACCAAAGAAAATTAAGGAGAAACACACAAAATTTGTTAATAAAATATATTTCTTCCAAGAAGTTGGATCTTAATTGAAATATTCAACTGTATCTATCCCATTCGCCGAATATGGTATAATCGCATTATTACCACTATGTAAAACAATTCTCGATTCCATTTGTCTAATTACATATGAAAGTATAAATTTGCCTAAATTTATTCTAGCGATGACGTTACGAACATTGTTGCTCAGCATTTATCACAGAATACCTACAATTATTTATATTTTTGTATTAAAAAGACATGTGCACAAAAATATTGTCTTTTGGACAATTAAACGCTAATCACGTATATAAGCAGATAATAAAATTAAGGAATTTCCTAATGGCGATTAACTTACTTCATAAATGTTCGCTTAATAATCAGCGGCAATAGATTTCTTCTGGCGAGAATTACGATGTGCATGGTTCATCGAATACAATGAACAAAGAAATTTCCAAACGCAGTCAAACTTATCTCGAATCTATCAGATATTCCTGATATATACTGTTATAAACAACGTATAATGATAGCCAACGTGTTAAACATCTGTGACGGGGACTAATCAGATAATAACGTAGAATCTTGAAAAATAAGAAAAATGAAGTATGTGTAACAATTGTTTACTTGATTATCACTGATAAAATGTATTACCATTATCGGTGACTAATCTCACTTGAAATTTCGAAGGATTATCGAAGGCTAATCGTGGCGCCTGCTTAAAATCGTCGGAGAACCATTAAACGAGAAACGGATGTTGCTTATCGTGCACGTCGTATGTATGTAGAATACGAGTGCAGCAACAGGTAAATAACGGTGTCGATTTATCGTAGACTATCCCATATCTCATTAATCACACAATCGGCTGGTCATGATTCCATCGAAGGCAAACCGGTGATTTCCACTCTTGTCACGAGGTCTTTTACGTCATTAATCATAGAGGAGAAACGGCCAGCGGGATAGTCCGGGAGTTTCGCGTTAAGCTTTGCTGACGTTGTTACTCATTGGGAAGTCCGGGTAGATCGTTTGAGACGCCTTAGGGAAGGTTGAATATGAAACAGGAATTTCGGAGGCGCTTTCATTTCTCACGAATTACCAATCTCTTTGAACAGATATACTACTGTACATAAGTATACTTAAAAATCCCAAGTAATTCAATGAAACGTGATATTCTCCGTTATATTTTCAACCTTATGGTAGAAGAATGTTTCTCTGCGATTTAAGTCTTTTATTCCTTGCCTTTCTTTTCATAACTGGGATCAAATGCTTCACTGAATTTAAATTGAAACGAGGAACATGCCTAGATCACTCATGTGCATTTGTATAACTCGGTTCCATGCGTGTCTATGATGAATGACAGACATTCCAGAAAATTTATGAACTGTTAGAACATAGCTGGAAACACATATTTAAAGCGCTCTAAGATTCCACCATTGAATATACATGCTTAAAGTCAGTTCATCCATCTTTACGGGACTAGCGTTTGACAATCCGTTGAGAAGTTTTATCATAATTATCTATATAGTTATCTGTATTAGTTTCGTGCTGACTAATTTTTTTAGAACATCGATAAAATAGTAAAGGAATATGGATAGCAGAAAGAGAATCAATATTTCTCTAAGAAAGAATAAATAATTTAAAGAATGTTTTTTTTTTCTCGATTTTTTGACTGACGAAAATATTAACAAGATAATTAAATTGCAAAGAATTTCGTTAATTATTTCTACGCAATTCGTGTAATGTTACTAAAAATTGAATATTATTCGAGATATTTGTATCTATGTTGCGTCGTGATTATTTTTATTTCATAATAGGAAATCATTAAGCGTGAGCTGTCGTTTAAAGTATCGAAGTGCAACAGTGTTACGTCATGAAATGTTAACACAGATCATAGTAATCGGCGAAATTAACGATTTTCAATGCTAAAAGTGAAGCAGATCACGCATGCGAGGAATTTCAAGTACATCGCCGGCTAAGAAAGCCATTGCACAAGACTTTTATCCGATTTCTAGTTCTTACGGAGCCGGTTGGAACGTTATAAGCTTAACCATCGAACTTCGAACTTCGAGCAACTCCTCTCGTTCAAGTGAATTTCGTTCGTAATGGTATAAAACCATTTTTCAAAAGAAACGCGTTAGTATCGTTAGTTCGTACCTTCGTACGGTCGCATTAAGGATAACATGGTCATTTTCGACCCGTTATAATCTCGTTTTTAGAAAACAAAATATACTAAGATATAGCTTCTAAATATACTATCATTCGAGCATGTAAACTTTATTTGTAGTAATTTGATTTTTGAAGAATTTTATGGTAATTTGAATTACCACGCTTTTGGGATTTTCTATAGTTTTAATTTAATGGTTTAATAAATATGAGATACAATGAAGGGCTCGCTGAACAAGTATAAACGTAAAACGTAAGAATGACACAAATGCATCTTTTTTTAAGAAATAAATTAATAAGGAAACACTATGCATATAGTTAAAATTTTGTATTTATAAATGTCCGGAGGCACAAATGTTTCTGTTATAATTTAATTTTCAGTTCTATCTGTAGTTTAATTAAATACACAAGTTCATTACTTTTAGATATTCCTTTGGGGTAATTAAGTAATAATGAAAACGACAATTACAGATACAGTTAGCTTTCAATAAACTAGAAAAGAAACGTATGTTTTAAGAAAATTGATCGGATGCACTGGAATCTAAGTACATTTTTTCTATCTTCCAAGAGTATTTGCATTTATCGGAATATAGTATTCGAAGAGCATGGAAGAAACCATTATAAGCAATTAGTTAATCTCGAAGACCTTGTGAAAGATAAAACCGAACTACGATTATGAAAAAACTTTATCCGTTATATACATTTCAGAGGATTACTCAATATTTTATCAAGTTACGTGAAAAACGTATGTGATTTTAGCTACCTAGTTTGAAGAGTAATGTACTCAATCAAACGTTTACACGTAGTAGATATCGAAGAAAACATTCAGATTTTAGCACTTCACTATGTACGCAATCGAGAATGAATCACGTCTATGTAATAGCAATGACGATAATTTGCTTCCAATAATTTAGGGAATTTTCTCAAGTTTTTCTCAATGACGTAAAATTACGTGAATCTCTCGATTCTGAATTCAATTATATAAGATTCATTTTCCTTACTAAAAAAAAGCCTGAGCTCACTCCATCATTCTAAGTTCATTGAATTGCCTTTAATCATGCATAATTGATTGTACTGTTGAAATTGTTTTATGTAAATACTCGTAGATTGCTTGATACCGATATAATAATTAAATACAAGACTACAGTGATAAGTAACTAATAATATAAGATATTAAAGATATAAATACACGAGTATGTTATGTTGTTAAAAAAATGGAGTGTAAATTACAACAAGGTAAGTGACAAACTTACATACTAACATACAGTGTATGTTAGAGTTAAGTACTTAATTACAAATTAAGCTTAGAATATCGCAATTGGTGATACAAATTAATATCTTTGAGAAAATGAAGAAGATTTTTCGCAATGTCTTTTTGATGATTTAGACGCGTCTGAATATCGTTTGGAAGAGCGAATTTAATTTATAATTGATTAAAATAATTAAATAAATATCATTTTTAATTGTACGATGCATTTATACAACACGAAAGCATTGTTCATGCCAGGTTCGAAACAACACAGACGATTTAAGTCCTTTAACACGATTGACGAGATCGCTAAGAGATTTCGCGATCTCAAACGATTCTCCAAATTGCCAAAATTATTATCGTTCTCTCTCTCTTAGCTGAAATCCGGCACTGAAGTATTCCTATAATTATTGCAGTACGTTCCAAAACCAGATATCGTTCCCAGGAATAATTGCTTAAAAAGTTACACTGTTTATCGGATACACAGAAATCTCTCGGAAGGATTCATGGGGAAACGCCCATATTTACCATGGATTTCTCGAAAATGGAGGAAGAAAATACAGCAGAAACGCAGATGCCTCTATGAACCACTGAAAATGCACGACGTCTCCAAGTTCATGGCAGAAAGGTCATCTGGCAAGGAATAATGTCTTCTTTTCCCCCAAAATAATCTACTTTAAGAATATTTCGTCGACCACAAGGCTGGACGGTTCTGCATTCGCACCTATGCGTCATGATTGCCCATTCTACTTACTTTTCATTCGGCACGCAATATGAAACGTTATCATGAGAAATGTAATCAAAGGTAATGAAGATATGAAGAAGTGAAAAAGACAGTGGAATACAAAAATAAAGGAGCAGCGAAATAAAAAGGGAAACAAAAATAAGAGAAATAAAAAAGTAACGGAATCATATGATAAGGAGTAATAGACCAATAAAAGAGTAAAAAGTAAAGAAATAAGAGTACAGGGAAAGTCTATATATAAGAATAACGAAACCGACAAACAAAAACTCAGCTGGAAGGATGGTAGGTGGATCAATGTATATGTACATCGAACATCTGATTAATGGGCAGTGATTCCCCTAGTTCGTAGGAATTATTCTCGAAGCGTTTACATTAGTCGATCGCTGAATATACGGAAAACGATTCCGAGAAACGAACGGATCTGGTGCAACGTGGTTGAAATTTATGAAGCATGGAACGTCACCACGGAATCCCCGTGGCTCGCTGCTTTAAGTCTGATAGAGTGGTGCTCCTAATGTGAAACAGTTTAGCCCGCGACTGGAGTAGAAAAATGTCTCGGTTGCATTGAAGGTTGCTATATATTACTTGTGATTATATTTATAAACAGAAATTTATGGATTTATGAGAAATTTATGAAAGTATGACGAATAAAATATCTGGAAATTTAGAAAATAATGTTTGGTCTAGAAATTTATGAAAATAATGATTTAGACAGATGCTCTTAATTATTACCTGCGAAATTTTGGACCTGAGTCTTTAGAAACTTAATATTTTAATATCGAGAAATTTTTTTTATTTTGTCACGTTATGTTAGGTCATTGTCTTGAACATAAGGAAATACTGAGACAGCTGAGTGTTGACAATTAGAAAATGCTATTTTAAGTAAATGAGTCGGAACTAAACATCAGAAGCTATTGGAAAACATAATAACAACTATGATTGCATCATCCTTACGTTCAATGGAAAAATACGAAAAATGAGTTAATTAACAGACGAGCAACGACAATCTATCTCAACTCCGCATTCCAATTCTATGTCGTATAAATAATATAATGACGAAATGTGGTTGTTTCAGACGAATTTATAAATCATTCACGAGATTCTTCATGTGAGACACAATGCATTTACACTGAAAAATACAGCAATTGTATTACGTACGACACGTAATTATACTTTTTTCCCAAAGAAATTTTATCAGGGCTCTGTTGCACAATAGTTTACCAACCAATAATTCTAATAAATTAACAAGTTACAAATTACAGGCTATAAGCTTCCTTCTCATAATTTTGCAATTTTATATCAAATAGGATAATCAATTAGTTTATAATTCAGAGAAATTTGCAATTTCGTTTACAACGAAAGAATAATATATTTAGTATGACAAAATATTATTATGTGCACCATAGTCGGTGAAATTCTTTAATATTGCCATAAATTAAAGAAAGAAAAGAAACTGAACAAAAATCTTATAATACTGTAGAAATAAGATTGTGTGCATACTATTTTATGCTATTCAAATTCCTGAAGCATTAAATATTGGTTTCATAAAAAATTGTATGTCACAAATGATATTCGTTCAATTCAATTCAATTCAAGAAGGGCCAGATAGTTAATTTTACCTTTGGAGCGGAAAAATTCGAGCATAATCAAGTCTGTAACTATTATATCATTTCCTGAACGCGATTAATACACGACCAAGAACATGTTAAGTGGCGTATCTTTCCGCAAGATAAGTGGACACCAAATCATCGAGCTATCTGGCACGTTGACGTCCGATATTATGAAATGCCTTTCACCTTACTTTTTCGTAGACTATCCTAGATTCAGAGACAATCAATCTACATTTGCAAGGAGTCACTCAGAACACCTACGTTTCTCTTTCTTCGAATTTCCAAGACGTAACTCTTGGACGTCATCGGCGAGTTTCAAACTCTCACCTTTTACATGTCGAGGAGATTATTTCGTCAGTTTTAGCCATTCTCTAAGACTCCAACTAACAATAAGTTTGATCTAAAATAAATCTCTTTGATGATTCATCACGACTAATTCATCCAACGAAACCTTAAACCAGTCCCATTTTGCTGCAACGAGAAGCTTCACTTGAATTTATATTTAATATCGTCGACTTTTTGGTTTACGTAGAAATCGTAGAAAGTTTGTTGTACGAAACTGTCAGGGGATCGCTACTGTGAACGATTCTGTTGCATTCATCAAGAAAACAGAGCTGAAGAAACTCTATAGGCTTGATAGATTGATATTCTGTTTCTATGATACCTAAATTTCTTCGTAAAATTCCTAGAAACTCCAAGTAGACCGGAGACCAGACTATCACAGCGCAATACCGAAAGAAAATCGAACAGCGTGATCTCGACATTCTAAGGATTTAAAAAACTCATCGTGGACAATGATCCCTGGAAATTCCATGAAACTTCCCAAAATTCTCAGCGCAATTTTAAAAAATCTCAAGCGGGAATAGATCGACCAAAACTGATCACGGTATGATGAAACTAGAATGAAAGCCGAATGAAACCAAAATCGAATACTTCAACCTCAACGCTCGATACTGTGTTCCGCTCTAGAGGTCTAAAAAACGCATCGAGGCCCGAAAAAGTTCTATAGAATGTTCCAAAAGTCTGTACAAAATCTCAAGGAGAAATGGCAGGATCGAACCGAGCACTGCATGACGAAATCAGAATGTAAGCCGAATGAAACGAAAATCGAGCAATCCAACCTCCTCCACGCACGTATGACACTCTAAAGATTTAAGAAACGCATCGTCGTGGGCAATCACGTTCCTGAAAAATTTCGAGCAGATTTGGTCACGTCACGTGGTTGCACCGTGACCGAGCGAGCATCCCACGTGATTCGTGGATACGCGAATCCGACGAAAGGTGGAAGTCAAGCCTCTCTTGATTATCATCTCATATCTTTTTCTTTCTCGCTCGGTGAACGACGATAAGACCGAGACAGAAGGATGAAAAGGTGGATCCAGGGAAAAGGGTCGCAGTCCCTCGCGGAAAGAAACGCGAGGGAGGATTCGGATCGAGTGGGGTATAGGCTACAAGCTGAGTGGAGGGGGCGCAGCCGGCACTCTCCTTCGAGTATATATGCTGGAAGCGGACGAAGCTACGCTACAGTTCACCAAGAGACAAAAGCGACAAGAATAGGGTCAGATATCGGTAGAAAGAAAAAATCGCGATCACGATAAATTGCCGAGAGATACGTGGCGATCAAACAGTTGTTAACCGTTGTTCGAGGCAAGTTCGATTCTGTGGACCGGTTGAAGAAACAGAAGTGCGAGGAGACATTGTGCAAGAAGAATCGTGTCAAACCATCGAGTCATTGAGGAATATTGCCGATTCTTCGGCTACGTTTCGTTTCTTGTTTAATTATTTTTCATTTTCGTCCTCGTTGAAAGATACGAATAATGGCAGCGAATATGAGTCTGCTTATCACGTTGTTGGTGTTGTGTGTCCTGAACGTGATCCTGATGCCAGGAACGACGCACGCCAGGCCACCCTCTCTGCTCAGGTAAGAGTCAGAACTTTGTGAGAAAAGTTTCGCGTGGGGATTTCTCTGCTAGTTTCGTATGTTTCTCTTTTGGAACGGTTGTAGAACATGGAATCGCAGATGTATCTTAGATATCGGGATTTTCTTAACTTTAGGTAGATTTCCTTTACATTGTTTGAAAAACCGATTAGTCTTTAAATCTCTTCGTGCAAAAGTATCTCCATATGTTGGAAGCGAACTTTTAGACGTTTGTTTCCTTTGGATATCCAAAGGAGACTGTTAGAACGATATTTCTCTATTTCTCGGCGTACAGGTATTTTAACAAGCAATGTCACGAAGATGAAATATTACAAGCGATGAAAACTTCGTCGTATCCACACAAAGCTAGTAGCAGAAATCTCCTCATTGTCAGTTTCACCACTTTATCCATAAGAATGGAAACCTTCAACTTGTTGCACGCCCACGTGAAACTACAAAAATCCCTCTATAAGCTTATCCAGCTCACGCCTATCCTTCCACTCTATTCATCACTCTGTTCTTCCAATATCCTGAATGAAATCAATGATCATCCACTCAAATTTAACCAAACACATAACGCAAAATGTAATCTCGATACTCATCTGATCGTAAATATGCGTTTACCAAAAAGCTTGCCCTCTTTGTTCGAGGAAAAATTCCAGTACGACGTCAAACGTGCTCGACCGATCCTCGATCGCGATTTTTATCTATCCGATTAATTTTATCGACCTACTTTCGGCTGGTTACATTTGTCGTATCTGATATCCATCTGAAATCGCGTTACATATCGATCAATTCCTCAGAGCTTGGTAAAAGGGAAATCTTCGATGGTTGAAGGATAAATCGACGGATCTTCATTATGGCCGTGTTCTTCCTTTTTTGTTTCCTCTTTTCCCTCTAATGCCTGCCTTCCTCTATGCAACTCCCATGTACAACGATAACGCCGTCAGACGA